>JAPVLO010000290.1:0-1200000 GCA_027257055.1 Cephalopachus bancanus | reverse complement strand
TTTCTGGTAGCTTTTTACTTCTTCAACTGTTTAAGTGAATATGAAGAAAAAAGGAAAGAAAGAGATTTGATCCTCTCCGGAAACTATTACGGTTACCTTGAAGAAATGTGTTTATGTTTTACAACATTTCATCAAAAATATAAGGTGTTGGGATAGAGGCCATGACATGGGTGAGAGACTACCCATAATAGGGAAAGGTTACTTGAAAATTCAGCTTTCTACTATATATGCCAAGATAATGTATATCATTGATAAAAAGGGATACAATTCCATAAATTAATATAGTTATATAAATAATTGACAATTAATAATGCTTTAAAGTCTGTATTTGAAGATGTTATGATTTTCATAAATGCAAAATAAAAATTTGCATTTATATTTTCTGTAAGGAATATCAGAGACACTGCATCTTCTCAAAAAACAGTCATTAGGGCAACCATCACAAAGACAACATCTTAAGTTCTATATTTAATACACTAGTGAATTTCCAAATTAAAATTGATGCTTCAAAGAAAATAATGTCAGGCTACCCTCTTTGGGGTCCCTCCTGCTTTGGGAGCTTTTCTGTCTTCTTAATAAACTCCTACTTTCTCAAAAAAGAAAAGAAAATAATATGCCATGACTCTTGTCCTAAATTGAGTGAATGATCCGTAATCTAAATATTCAATCCAAATGCAATTGACTATATGAACGTTTGATAAATATAAGTTGGTTCAAATTAGAGACTACTTTTTTAAAGGAGGTACTGTGCACACTATGTGAAGACACATGACATATACACATTGTGCACACACTCAGGCTGTTTACTGGCAAACACTGAAATAACTTAGTTCAAAGGAGTTTGGCCAGGCCACATGCATGAAAGACATTGCTCATTCTCATACTCAGATCTTCTTTCCAACGATGCCCGTAAATTATAAATAAATGCATACATATACATATTTATTTTTCCCTCCTATTTACTGCCTTCATTTCAGTTTGTAAAACCTATCCTGATACTTAACTAGACTGTCATTTGGTAGCTTCACATTGCTCTTGGACCAAGTTCAAGATGTTTGCCTTATATTTGAAAGCTCATCGCCATCCCAGTCTCTTCCTCTTATAGCTGTCTCAGGCACAACCTTTTAAAACCTCGCATCCAGACTCATTCCTCCTCTCAAATACTCCACAAGTTGTCATTTCCTACCCTTGACCCTTAAGCCTCCTCTATCTTCAAAATGCCTAAAATCCTTCTAGAAATAAGAGCAGTCATGGCACCTTCTCTTCCACCTTTCTCTATATGTGAACTCAGTAGCTACCTTCCTGGGTCCCTCAGTTAAGCGACAACCCCCTCCATCTTGAGATGCCTCAGACCTTGGTGATAAAAGTCTCTGTAGCCCAGGAGGCCAATTGCTTCTTCCTCTTCCATCCCTACCTCTGTCACCCCTGGGGTCCACCTAATCTTCATTGAGACCATGGAGAGAAGACAAAGAAAACAATCCCCTAACTCAACTTTCTAAGGCTGAAGATATGCTAACTAAGGGAGAAGGAAGTAGAAGACAGAGGAATTCCCCTCTCCTTCAGCATCTTCTTGGAATCAGATGCAAATATATTGGTGCCACTCTGCCATTCATAAAGACCTCTGTGCTATCACCACCTTGATGTATTCAAAGACTGAAAGGTGACAATGTCAACATGGAAACATTTGTTCTTATGTGGATTTGATAATAACTTGATAACATTAAGTAGCTTAACATTTCTGAGCTACAGTTTCTTCATCTATAAAATAGAAATCATGGTCATGTCCACCTCAGAGACTGATGAAAAGATAAACGAGATTATATATGCAAAGCAGTTCCCACTGGGTCTAGCTCTTGCAAACAATTAGTAAATTTAAGTTATTGTGTGCTTTTCCATACTTGATAATGTTGATATAAGATGGGGCTGATTTTTGAACTTTTGGGAGATATAGCAAATGAGAACTCTGTGACCATTCTAACTTCTGTTTGTTGAAGTCTTATCATTCTGCTTCTTGCTTCCCCCTCTGACCCTTCCTATTCTGTGATGTTCTTGATCCAGTTCACTGTCTCTCTTTCTCTTACTTTTCTACTATCTCATGCTCCTTGCTTTTCCTTCTTGGAGCATTTAAATGCAACCAAGGGGCCATTCTTTAAGTAGATAAGTTTATATTTTTTCATGACACAACTTCATATATCCTGAGGATTGTTTTCTCCAAGGTACAATGTGAGTAAAATATGTTTCCCCAAATTCCAGGATTGAAGGCAGGTCTTATCCCAAGTGCTGATATCTTTTTCTCTCAAATAAGAGGCTTTACGCCTTCATCTAGCTCCAGACCTTCATAAGCACATCGAGATAGTATGACTTAGTTGCTTTATGTCTGCAATGATAGTAGACCTTGTTAACAAAATCACTATCCCCATCAGCTCTCTCCCCATTTGTGTGAAACTAGCCTCATTAGATATGCAGTAGTGTTAGGAATAATGTATTTGCCTACACTGGGCTGCCAAAAAAATGTGTATACATTTTAATAGATGTTATCTAGGTATTACTTTTCAACGTTGAATTGAATTATGACAGCAACGTGTAGTATGACGTTCGCTCAAAAGATGGCCTTAATCAAATGAATGCTAATGTCACCTTGCAACAGGCAGGAGAATCAAAGAAAATGGTAGAAACACGTTTGTCATTTGAGGAGCGCAAGACCATATTGAAGTGGTATTTAAAATTAGAAGATGTTGTGGAAGTACAATAAAAACGGTGGTGCGAGTGTGCAACAGAACTGCTAATATGCCTAACTCCATGCATTCATGGTAAGTTTGAGATGTATGGTACTGTGTGAGATGTGCACAAGGGAAGATCCAGGAGGCCTCGCACTGCATCAAGGCCTGCAATAGTTCACCATAATCAGAAGTGTCCGAATGCTGATGGCAACCACTTTGAGCACCTCTTGTAACTGCAGAAGTCAAACTTGACTTATATTCATCTTTTGTTATTAGTATATATTATTACAATTTTTTTTTTGAGTTGGAGTCTCAATCTGTTGCCCAGACTGGAGTGCAGTGGCCGCTCTCGGCCACCGCAGCCTCGACCTGCTGTGCTCTGGCGATCCTTCCACCTCAGTCTTCCGAATAGCCAGAATTACAGGCATGCGCTACCACGCCCGTCTAATTTTTTGATTTATTGTAGAGATGAGGTCTCTCCTGCCCAGGCGGGTCTCAAACCCACAGGCTCAGGCAATCCACTCACCTCAGCCTCCCAAAGGTGCAGGATTACAGGCTGAGCCACCGAGCCCAGCTATTATTACAATTTTAACACAGATTTTTCCTTTCTTAAAATTTGTTTACACCCTCTGTATAATTGAAGAATCTACTACAGAGACTATATACAAGAAACCAAAATTTGGAGACTACATTTTTATATTATTCTATGATAATGGTGATACATTACTATGGGGTTATCCAACTTCAGCCCCACAGAGGCATCAGGATATGGTCATGGGCCAGACAGTGGCCAAAAAATAAAGAAATAGATGAGACCCAGAACAGTCAACAGTCTCACACCAGTTGCCTTACATGTCACCGTAACCATCACTACCAGCCTCCACAAGGAAATATATTTTACCTCACGAAACAGGAAAACACAGAGAGGAAACTGTCAGGTTTGCAAATATGAGGCTACTTTTTTTTGAGTCAGGGTCTCACTATGATGCCCAGGGCTAGTGTGCAATGGCATAATCACAGCTCAAGACAGCCTCGACCTCCTGGGGTCAGGCAATCCTTCCGACTCAGACTCCTGAATAGACTCCTACAGTTGTGTGCCACCACACTTGGCTAATTTTTTATTTCTAAATTTTTGTTTGTTTTTTATTTTGTTTTGTTTATGTTTAGTAGAGATGATGTTATGTTGCTCTGTTGCCTAGACTGGCCTCCAACTCCTTGGCTCAAGCAATCCGCGCATATTGGTCTCCCACAGTGCTGAGATTACAGACATGAGCCACTGTGCCCCTTTTAAAATATTCAATTTGAATAATGTTACATAAAGGCCAGTAATTAAGATGACAAGAGCTGCTATTTACATCTACACAGGGCTCTTTCTGAGCTCTTAGTCACCATGGCCCTCCTCAGTGGAAGAAACAGGAAATAGAGTTTAGTCCTCAAGGACTAAAGGGGAGAAGAAAATAATACCACACCCAAGAGGGCCAAACACTGCCTTTTGTTCAAAAAGCAACTTCTCTTTTTTCAGGGTCAGTTGTGACTTGATCTTTTGCATTTCTGATTGTTTTTCTTGGGCTTTTTCTCTTTTTCTTGGTCTTTCTGGCTAGGGAGTCCATCAATCTTGCTTATCCTTTCAAAGAACCAGCTTTTTGTTTTGTTGGTTTTTTCCTATGGTAATTTTGTGTTCTGTGTCCCATATTTGAGCTTTTAATTTGGTGATTTGGATTCTTCTGCAGAAGTTAGGGTTTTGGTGGTCTTGCCTTTCCAGCTCCCTTAGGTGATTTGTTAGGTAGTCAACTTGTTCTCTTTCTGTTTTCTTGATATATGTTCGTAGAGATATAAATTCCCTTCTTGGTATTGTTTTCATGACATCCCAGAGGTTTTGGTAAGATGTTTCTTGGTTTCCATTTGTTTCCAGGAAACTTTTAATTTCTTTTTTGATTACTTTGTATACATGTATGAAAACAGACTCAATAACCTAAATGAATTGGAGAACTTTCTAACATCACACAACCTCTCAAAGTTGAAACAAGAAGAAACTGGGATCATAAATAGACCAGTAACAACTCCCCAGGAAATTGACTATGTCATAGGAAAATTACATACAAGAAAAAGCACTGGACCGGTTGTATTTCTAGCAGAATTCTACAAAATATACAAGGAGGAACTGATACCAATCCAATTGAAAGTATTCCAGGCAATTGAGAAAAGCAAAACTACCCCCAAATCATTTTATGAAGCAAACATCACACTGATAATCAAACCAGGTAAAAACCCAACAAAGAAAGAGAACTACAGGTCAATATTCCTGATGAACATAGCTGCAAAAATTCTCAATAAGACTCTAGCAAATCAGATATGACAACACATCTTAAAAATCATCCATTATGACCAAGTAGGCTTTATTCCCAGGATGCAGGGCTGGTTCAACAGTTGCAAGACCATAAATGTAAATAAATACATCAACAGATGTAAAAACAAGAACTACATGATTATACAATTAGATGTGGAAAAAGCTTTTGATAGGACCTAGCATCCTTTCTTGATAAAAATCCTCAAACTCCTAAGTATACTGAGAACATACTTCAAAATAGTAAGAACCATCTTTGATAAACCTACAGCCAACATATTGCTAAATGGACAGAAATTGGAAGCATTTCCCCTGAAAACCGTAACAAAATAAGGCTGCCCACTCTCATCCCTCCTGTTCAACATAGTGATAGAAGTCTTAGCTAGACCAATTAGATGAAAGAAGGAAATCAGGGGTATCCAAATAGGAGAAGAAGAAGTCAAGTTATCTCTCTTTGCTGATAATATAATCCTACACCTCAAAAATCCAAGAGAATCTGTCAAAAACCTCCTTACACTGATAAAGGACTTTGACAAAGTCTCAGGGTACAAAATAAATATGCAAAAGACAGTTGCATTCTTATACACCAACAATGAAACCAAATAAAAAGCACAATCCCACTCACAATAGCCACAAAAAAATAAAATACCTCAGCATCTTCCTAACGAGAGAAGTGAAAGATATTTACAATGAGAATTATAAAACACTGCTCAAAGAAGTCAAAGATGACATAAACAAATGGAAAGATATTCCATGCTCATGATTTGGAAGAATCAGCATTGTTAAGATATCCATCCTACCAAAGATAACCTACAGATTCGATGCTATATCCATTAAATTACCAACATCATTATTCTTAGACCTGGAAACAACAATACAGCAATTTATATGGAAACATAAACAACCATGAATAGCCAAAACAATCCTTAGCCAAAAAAAAAAAAAAAAAGTGGGAAGTATCACACTTCCAGACTTTAAACTTTACTAAAAGGCTATAATAATCAAAACAACCTGGTATTGGTATAAGAACAGGCATAAAGACCAATGGAACAGGATAGAGATTCTGGAAGCAAAACCTCAATTTCTCAACTCATCTTCGACAAAGCCACCAACAACAACCACTGGGGAAAGGATAACCTATTCAGTAAATGGTGCTGGAAAAACTGGCTGACCATGGGCAGAAGAATGAAATAGGACCCCTACCTATCCCCATATAAAAAAATCAACTCCAGATGGTTCAAAAACCAAAATGTAAACTCCCAAACTTTAAGAATCTTAGAAAACGCAGAAGACACCCTTATGGAAAGCAGAATAGGAACAAACAAACAAACAAAATAAGTAAATAGCCCCATTAAAAATTGGGCAAAAGTCATGAATAGACACTTCTTAAAGGAAGACATAAAAACATGAGAAAAAGGAAACATGAAAATATGCTCAGCCTCACTCATCATCAGAGAAATGCAAATCAAAACCACACTAAGATACCATCTAACTCCAGTAAGAATGCCCATCATTAATAAAACAAAGAATAAAAGATGCTGGAGAGGATGTGGAGAAAAAAGAAAGCTCCCACATTAATGGTGGGAATGCAAACTTGTTCAGCCTCTCTTGAAAATAGTGTGGTGATTCTTAAAAGAACTAGAAATTGACCTTCCATAAGATCCAGCAATCCCCCTTTTGAGAATATACCCAGAGGAACAGTCTACAAAAACGATACTTTCATATGATGTTTATTGCTGCACTATTTACAATAACAAACACAGGGAATCAACCATGCTGCCAATTGAAACTGGACTAGATTAAAAAAAAGATGGTAAGCCGGGCTTTGTGGCTCAGCCTGTAATCCCACGCCTTTGGGAGGCTGAGGTGAGTGGATTGCCTGAGCCCGGGGTTCGAGACCCACCTGGGCAGCTAGACCTCATCTCTACAATAAATAAAAAAATCAGCCGGGCATGGTAGCGCATGCCTGTAATTCCGGTTACTTGGAAGGCTGAGGCGGAAGGATCGCCGGAGCCCAGCAGGTCGAGGCGGGGTGGCTGAAAGCGGCCACTGCACTCCAGTTTGGGCGACTGAGTGAGACTCCAAATCAAAAAAAAAAAAAAATATGGTACATATACACAATGGAATATTACACAATCATAAAGAAGAACAAAATTATGGACTTCGCAGCAACTTGGATGGATTTAGAGTCTATAATACTCAGTGATTTATCATAGAAACAAAGAACTGAGTACCATATATTCTCACTCATAAGTGGAACCTGAACATTTACCATAATATTATAAGAAAGGGATTGGCAGTAGCTGGATGCTGTCAGGGGAAGGAGTGGTACATAACATTAATAAGGGTACCTGATCTCAAACCAGGCAAAGTGGGGACCAAAGGTAGGCCTAAACTTTACCAGTACAATGGTCACTTGCATACCTAATCCTGAATTGTACCCGACATCTTTAAAATAAAAAATGCATCATCTTATCCCCTGCTTAGGATCACTTGATTAGTCAATTCTTCATGTATCCATCTGCAGCCAATTTCAGCCTCACCCCAATGACAATGCAATTAAAAAGTTAATGATGATGCATATCAGGCTTGCATTTCTTTTTTTTTTTATAATCAGTATTTTTTATTATCGTTTTGTAGGGTACAGTTAAGGGTTAGGTGTACAATTACGTTTCATTCAGGCACCCTATTGATAAGAGGTGTTTTCCCAGTCCCAGATAGCATTTCTTTTCAGAAAATAAATCAGACCAATTTCACTGCATTAGAGACCACCATCACTGTATCGAGTGCTCTTTCACCTTAGATGCAATGGACACATTTTGTGTCATCAATGAGACTAAGGAAAAAGAACTCACTGTCGCATGGGTAATTTTTCTACTATTCAAAAGTAGGTTGTTTTGCTAAAATAAAAGTCACCTAAGCCCCAAGTGATGAAATCCAATGTGGTTCTATCATCAAGTACTATATTGAGGGTGGAAATAAATTTCTTCGGTACACATGATTCAATTTGTGTATGTGAATGGATAGAGCATGTTTTTTTCTGATGCATCTACAAATATTTGAAAACACTGTAAATCTTGAACTTGGCTGACCATATTTCTTGTCTGCATTCTAGAAAGTGTTTTCTGAGGGCAGGCAAATCTCCACTTTGGGCCATACCCTGGGTTTGGTACTGAATGGCCCAAAGTGGAAATTTAATCAACATCTGATAAATGAATAAATCAATAAGTGTGCCTCCCAATGTGCTCACTCTGAAGTGCATCTGAGCTTCTATCACCTTCTCACCCTGTTATAGAGTCACCTTAGCCCATTGCATTCTGGCTCTTCCCTATTCTGGTGAGTCTCCATGGGTGGGGACTAATTTATCCTTACACTTTTACAGAACTTCTGTGAGAGAAATGTTTGGAGCTAGAAACTAGGCCTCAGGTGCCCATGGCCAAAGGAAAGGAACGCTCCACAGTCTTGGGTACATGACATGGTGAGAATACAGATTGACCCCTGTGCCAGAATGCTTGGACTTGCACTGGGCTCTGCTTTGTACAAACCCAGTGGTTTTAAGGAAGTTATATGAGGCTCAGTTTTCTCATCTTTAAAATGGGAGCAACTATGTTGACCATGGTTTGAACAGCACCCCTGAAATGTACATATACACCATTTTCACAACGGTTTCCTAGATAAATAGAATATAGGAGAACTGTAAAAGACTCAACTATTTTAAATAAATATTTTATTTGATTTCAAAATATGCTAAAAAGAAAAGTTTCTAGAACCTTGAAAATTCCAGATTTCATCTTTTTTTTTTTGCACAAATGTCAGAAAGCAAGGATTTAAAAAAAACAAAAAAACAAAACTATAACAAACTATAGTGACCCAAAGAATTAACTGGGGTGCTGCAAAGAATAAAAATTTGATGCTATAGCCCTAGAGTCTAATTTCTTAGGTCTGGAAAGTGGAGCAAAAATTTGTATTCTCAGTTATGCCCTTGTCCCCAATAAGGATGATCCCTGGACATATTTGAGCAAGAATGCTCAGAATGTGGTAGCCCAGACAGAGGTGAGAGCTTGGGTCATGAAAGCCTCCTCTTTGAGCTGTAATCCACAGCTCTGTGTTTTAGAACCAGCGAGGTGGGAGAGCTGGATAGCATTTGGGGACATTTGGGCCTAGCAATGAGTAGAGGAGAGAGCGGAGGTGTTTACCAAACTCTACCTAGTAGGTTTGTGTTGCCTAGGTATCCTCTAGCAGGGAGAAGATGGAGACAATCAAGTGCTCCAAGTGGGTAAGCTTTGTGTCCTTTCTCATGCACATCATGGAAGCAGGAAAAAAGGAAAATAATTTGTGAGTAGTCCCAGTAAGCACACAGCATCTCCTTCCTTTTCCATGCCTAAACTAAGTCTAACTACAGTCTTGGCATCGCATGGCCTTAAATGAAGTGTTATTATTGTTTGTGGTACAGCTCCCAGAAGTGACAGTATAGTACTTGGGAGGAATTAAAAGTATTTCTATTATTTTGTAGAACTTTACCACTTTCAAGTGAGAATATGACTGTTTCCTTTTCACCTGAATCTCTGAGGGTGATAAAGCCTCTAAATAAGGCTTCCCTTTATTTGAGAAGCCATGGCAGTACCTTTCTGAAAAAGAGTAGATTCTAATTTGCTCATCACATGTATCATTCACCGCCTAATCTACAATCTTTTAAATTCTCCCCATGAATGACTTTAGAGATGAAAGGCAGTTCTGTGTCAAAAGAGGAATCAGGCAATTGCAATGGATTATCATCCTTTCTTTCCATCTCTAGAAAGCCTATTTTGAAGTTCTTTTCTGCAGAGAAGAATATGGAATATGTCAGGATGTCAAAATCCCAAATACCTTGGTACTTAAAGAGAATTTGGATCCTGGTAAAGGAGAGGGAAATTAGTTTCTCTTTTTTTCCAAGTGAGAAGAAATAATGACTGTATATGCCAGAAATACAATTTTGTCATCACAAATTTTTCAGGAAGAGAAAATAATAAAGAATGTTCAAACTTACAGTGATGTTCCTTTCTATCACAAAATGGAGATGTGAACCTGTTTCATACATGCTGTTTTGGAAGATATACAGTTCTTAATATGATTTAACTACCTTATTGTGCAAGAAGAAGTCAGCAAAAAGCAATGATGCATGAAGAGGAACCTGATAAGTATTTAAGGGATAAAGAAAATAATTCTGTAGAGGAAGAAGCAAAATTAATGCTATTTCCAGCATGAGGTGGATAATGCCATATAGACAGAAAAACTACCTATCCTGGGAATATGTAATGAAATAACTGAGCATAAGTGTCTAGAAACCTATATGAAACTTCCAGAGGCACTTGATTTAGACACACAAGGTCCAATATGGAGTCTCTCCCTCGAAGTAGTGTAGATAACAGCAGCAGTAACTTAACCCAAGTTCTGAAAGAGTCCTCAAAGCATTCAAAAGTTGGTTACTGCAAATGGAGAAATACTTAGAAAACCAAACCTGAGATTTTTTTACAATAACCTCAAATGCTCTTACGCTGACTGACTTCTTCAGGTGTTCACTACTTGCCTAACACCCATCAGTTTCAGAGTATGGAAGGGGCACCCCAGTTATATTTTTATCAGGTCCTTACAGGAATCGGGGGCAAAAAGGATAAAATTGCAGCATATCATCTGTACCATGCCAGCTCAGACTTTAATGCGCACTCAAATCACCCAGAGATCTTATTGGAGCACAGATCACCAGCAGCATACCAGTGGAATTTGCATTTCTAACTAGTCCCAGAAATGCTAATGTTGTGAGCCTCCAGACCCCACTTTGGTAGTGCTGAACTTCAGAGCTATATAAGGGAGCCCTCAGCGTTAACACTCAGCCCCTCACAGGAGAAAGCTGGCCATTTCTACCTGCCTATCCCACAGTGACCTCCACCTCTGCGTTCTATTTTCACTTTACCTTTGTTGAGTAGGCTTCCATGACTTCTTGTCTAGCTACTGCAATAGCCCCCTCACTGTTTTTTTTGCCTTATTTTCTATTACACTCACTCTACCCATCCCCTTTTTCATCTTACATATACATAGAAGCTCATTACTTTTCCATAAATACTTATCTGATTATATTTTCTCTGTTTTGAATATCATTCAACATCTTCCACAAGTTGACGTTAAATGATATGTGCACTTTTTCTGCCTGTTGCCTATGTTTTCCAGTCTCTGGGTTTTTGTTCAGGCTGTTCCCCAGTGTCAAGAATTCCTTCCCCATTCCCCTCCTCATCTCTGCTTACTGAAACTGCATACATGTTACTATGCAGCTCAAATACTTTCTCCTCTAGGCAGCATCCACGGATAGCCCTGTGTGAAAGTATTTGCTTCTTCCTCTACATTCCCATGACAATCCATCTACCTGAGAAACATGCCATCTGCGACAAGTATTACCAATCTCCTTCTCACAAGGTATCTGTGGCTTCCTCCACACATCTGAGTTCTTTGGGTGCAGAAATTCTGATGACTCTATCGAGATCTGGCACAACATTTCACACACAGAAAAGGACTATTTGTAAATGGACTTCCGAAGGAATGAATGAACAAATGATGAATAACTAAATAATCAAGTAAATAGTATCATATTTTGGGTTCTGTGGTGATCATGAGTGCTGCTTGCTACATATTTCTGACCATCCACCTTCAGAACATCTGGGAGACTTGTTCTTTCTAGTCCCTTGTGGTTGAATGAAGCCATGTGACTGGCTCTAGCCAATAAGCAGTGAGCAGAAATACCATGTGTGGATTCCAGCCAATAAGCTGTAAGGAAAAGTTTCATCTGTGCCTTCCAGGCAATCAACTATGAGCAAAAATACTACATGAGCCTTCCAGTCATTCAATTATGGACAGAATAGCCAGATGTTCCTTTCAGTCAATGAGCTGGGAGCAGAGACTCCAGGATGGAGTCTCTATGTATTAGGATGAAACCATGCAGAGAGCTCTTTCCTATCGACATAGCGACAGACAACTTTGAGACAACTTTGGTGCCCGCTTTATCATACTGGGACCCTGAGGCTACAATAAGCAGACCCCTATAACTCCCACCCCCAGGTGGGCATATTGTGTGAGTGATAAAGAACTATTTGTTTTAAGCTGATAAGAATTGGGGGTAGCTGGGTACTGAAACAAAGCCCCTTTATGCTTGTGGGTATGGGCCCTCTGGGTCTTTCTCCTCACCACTCATTTCATCTCACGCACAGTTTTGTTTTGTTTTGTTTTTTTAGCAATGACCACCGACTTCTGACCTTGATGGAGAACCCTTATTACCCATCTTAGTTTAGTAAGATGATAAGACTCCCCTGTGTCTGGAGCTCTGCTTCCTATTTTCTGTTCAGAACTAATGATCTCTGGGTCTCCCAGTTCACAGCTGGGCAGTCTGGCCTAAGCTCTCAGAACAGCCTTAAGCTTGTGTTATGGCGAATATTCTGAGGTGTTCACGTTGACTCTGTACCACTGAAGCTCAGGAGAACAGGTCTTCTTGCAAAACTCTTGTTACGTATCATAATTTAAAGTTAACTGAAACAGACAATCATGGAGAAAAATAATAAAATGTATGTGTGTTTTCAGAATAAAAAGTTAGTCTTTTGGAGGTGAAAATGGGTTGAGCATTTCCTTGGTTGGGGTGTTTTGTGTTGGCAGAAAGACCTGGGGCTCAAAGACACAGAATCTCTTCTTAATTGCATTTGTTTTTCTTTTTTAACTAGTAAGGGCCGGGCTCGGTGGCTCAGCCTATAATCCTGCACCTTGGGAGGCAGAGGTGAGTGAATTGCCTGAGCCCGTGGGTTCAAGACCCGCCTGGGCAACTTGGTGAGACCTCATCTCTACAATAAATCAAAAAATTAGCCGGGCATGGTAGCACCCCTGTAGTTCCAGCTACTTGGAAGGCTGAGGTGGAAGGATCGCCAGAGCCCAGCAGGTCGAGACTGCAGTGGCCGGGAGCAGCCATTGCTCTCCAGTCTGGGTGACAGAGTGAGACTCCAACTCAAAAAAACCCCCAAAAACAAACAAACTAGTAAAGGAAAAGAAAAGAAATCAGCATTTTTAACAAGGCTAGTTTTACACAAATTACCTATAGACAGGAGATATAAGGTGCAGGGCTCAATGCAAAATGGAAATGTAAGACCTCTTATTCAAAAGCTATTAAGATTTTCAAGATTGAGACTGAGCACTTCTTCATGTGTCTGTTGGCTGCCTGTATATCTTCTTTTGAGAAGTGTCTATTCATGTCTTTTGCTCACTTTTTAATGGGGCTGTTTGTTTTTTTCCTTTGGGTGCATTTGAGTTCCTTGTAGATCTTAGATGTTAGGCCTTTGTCAGATATACAGCTGGCAAATATTTTTCCCATTCTGTGGGCTGTCTCCCTGCTCTCTTGATGGTTTCTTTTTCTTTGCAGAAGCTCGTTAGTTTGATGAGGTCCCATTTGTCTATCTTATTTCTTAAGGTATTGGCCTTTAGGGTTCTGAATAGGAATTGTTTGCCAGTTACAGTTTCCGTAAATCTGTCAGCAGATTTCATTCTGACCCCTGTTCCATAAGAGTGTCTCCTGCATTTGCTCAGCCTCACCCATCAACAGAGAAATACAAATCAAAACCACATTGAGATACCACCTAACCCCAGTAAGAATGGTCATCATTAATAAAATAAACAACAACAGATGCTAGCAAGGATGTGGAGAAAAAGGAACACTTATACACTGCTGGTGGGAATGCAAACTAGTGCAACCTCTTTGGAAGACAGTGTGGCGTTTTCTAAAAGAACTAGAAATTGACCTTCCATATGACCCAGCAATCCCCCTATTGGGAATATACCCGGAGGAACTCAAATCATTCTACAGAAAAGATACCTGCACATGTATGTTTGTTGCAACTCTATTCACAATAACAAAAACATGGAACCAACCATGTTGCCCATTGAAGCTGGACTGGATTAAAGAAAATGTGGTACATATACACAGTGGAATATTATGCAGCCATAAAGAAAGACAAACATATGGACTTTGCAGCAACTTGGATGGATTTGGAGTTGACCATACTCAGTGATCTACCACAGAAACAAAGAACAGAGTACCATATGTTCTCATTCATAAGCGGACCTTGAAAAATTATAATACTCTAAGAAAGGGATTGGCAGTAGTGGGAAACTGTCAGGGGAGGAGGGTGGGATTGGCAGTTGAGGGAAACTGCTAGGAGAGGGAGAGGCATATCTCATCAACAAGGGTACTTGCATAAATCAACATTTGTATACCCAACCCTGAATTGTACCCTACAGCTTTACAATTTAAAAAATACAAAAAAAAAAAGATTTTCAAGATGATGACAGCAGTGTATATAACCAAGCTTGAGTCATTTGTGAGCAGAGAGCCCTGTGTGACCGCATAGCTTGCACCCCCATAAAGTCAGCCCTGACTGTATCATGAAAGCTTTTTAAGATCCTAGAATATTTTTTGTTGTTGCACACTTTGTTTCTGCATTATATTCCATGACCTCAGAGAATGTAGGGCTATGACAGTTGAATTTGATGAGCATTTCTGAAGGAAAAAAAGGATAATATAAAGGAAGGGAGGAACTCCCTTTTTAAACCACCGCCATTACTTGTCATCACATTAATTTCCCCCCAGTGTTATGGAAAGGGCCCTTCAGGACAGTGATTTGCACAGGCATCAGGGAAAGGACCTTGAGGGTCTAAGTGTGATACCCATTTCAGCCCTGTCAACCCAAGAACACATAGCTAAAGAGAGGCAGGAAATAAATGCACCTTGATGCCCAAATGGATTCTTCCTTTCACATTTAGACAACACAGGAGGGGACCATTTCTAAACTGGTCTATTGCCATATGGAGTGTGACCATTCTCTCACAGTGGACTAATATCCTACAACTTTTATCATAGTGACTCCAGCCAAACTGTTATTAAACTTCACAATTGTGCTGCATTGGCTGTTCTCTGTTTAATTATTTTCTTAAGTCCCTGTGCCTGTTGGCATCTTTTTTTTTTTAATGATGCAAATTTATGAAGTCTCATATAAATTCCAAAGAAATAGGGGTCAGAATGAAATCTGCTGACAGTGGTCTGTCCCAAAGCGAGACAGCATCTTCCACCTCTTAGTCTCTCACAATCCCATAGGTAGTTATGAACCCTGTTCAGGTAGGGGCAGCAGGGGTGAGAAAGGCGAGACAGAAAAGCCCCAGAAATAATTACGTGTGCAGTTTGTGACAGACCTCATTTTTCTCCAGAAGCCAGGAGTGGAATGGAAAAAAGCAGAGTTTTAGAAAGCAAGAAAGCTCAGTGCTGATTTGCATGCAAAAGTGCTTGAAATTTTGTACTGGCAATGAGCTAAGCAGACAGTGCTCATTTCCACCAACTGTCAAGGGCTTGGCATCACAGAGAGCCCAATCGGCTGCTAGGAAGCTATATGAAGAAAACTGAAGGAGAGGTAAGCTCCTTCTTTCCACGAGCCACCTTGAATCCACTTCCTTCTATGTTGCCACAGTGTTGTTCCAATTATGCCTCAACTGCCATGGAATAGCTGTGATTGAAAATCAACAGAGGATAGCTCTGGCGACTTTCAGTGTAGTTTATTGGCGCTTGTATCTTGTGGCTGCTGCAACCTGTCGGGATAATGACACATCATGGGTGATTAAAGTGCAAGTTCTTAAATCAAAGCTGTTCTGATGGTCAGAAAAGGCAGCAAACAGCTCTGGGAGCTTGCTCATCCCTCTTAGAGGAAGGACCTCATTAGGACAAAAGGGGCTTGTTATCTTAACAAGAGCAAGTACTTGTATCTGGGAACCTATTCATGTTTTCAGGATTTACCCTAGCTCCTCTCTGATGCATGAGAAAAAGATTCCTGAGAGCCTAGCCAGATCCAACACGATTTGCAAGGCAATTAGCATGAGGCTTTCAGGGGCTGGGTTGGTCTCTGAAGACACCCTCTTTTCTGCACCTCTTTCCACAAGGAGGCTTGTGCAGCATGTGAGGAAGATCTTGCAATTATCTTGATGACGTGAGCCTCTGTTTCTCTCCCATTTAGGACAGGTACTGGCAGGGAGGCTACCTTGGATAGGTGGGGCTCATAATCTCTCCTTACCCTTGATCCCAGAAGTTAACAAATGAAGAAGATATTGTAGATGAGCCGTTCCGAGTCATGGACATTACACCTCTGGTTTGCCATGGGCTTTTATGTTTCTCAGTATCCTGAAACTGGACAGACCAATGAAGTTTTCATAGTTATCTAGCCGGGAAGAGGAGTAGGCATGGCAGATGAAGAAAAGTCTTTGTTCTGGTGACATCCTGGCTCCTGTTCCTTAAGGAATCATCAAGAAGCATGCCTGGAGGACCAGAGTGAACATGGACAGAATCTCACATTCACTTCCTAAATGTAAAACAAGAAATAGAGAACTGGGAGAGCAGAATCTTGGCGTGGTCAAGTGTCCATACTTGGAACTAACATAGAGAAGAAGCACCTGACAGTGATTTGAAGAACTCCATAATACTCGAAAAAGCAGACTAGAATAACAGGCAGAAGTTCATAGTGTGTAACCTGGAAGGGGCAAAGGTTTAAACCTTCGCTCCTTAATTTCTTACAGTGTGAGAAGTCCCCAGGATACAGAACTTTCAACGTGAAAACTGAGAGTCCCAGGCAAACTGGAATAGTTGGTCACCTATATGTGGCCTTGGGTTAATCCTGAACCTCGAAGAACATCAATTGCATCATCTGAAGCATGGCAGATACTGTCACCCAAATTGCAGCGTTGTTGCATATTAGAGTAGAAATATATTCAAATCATGAGGTTTTTGAAGGGCAAACAAGAACAGCTTTGGAAGCAACACTGCAGCAGACTTGAGGAAGTTGTTCGTGACAGCAGCTATTGCTCTGAAGTGTGTGATGTGTCAGGGTCAAGGTCAGATGCTAACTCTCTTTGCAACCTGGAAGACTGGCATTTAAGCTGTAGAGGGCATAGACTTGAGGTAGTTGTGGCTTCCCAGGGAAAATACAGGAATTCTCAAGAGAAGAGAGCAACCTCAAATACTGCTGCAAAGGTGGATAATGGAGGTAGGTTGCCTTCCTCAACCAGGACGAGGACTCAAGGCATTTTGTCTGGGAGCAAAGCATCTTGGCACTGTCCCCATGGGAAGGCGACCCAGGCTGACACACATCTGAAGCCTGGGTAGTGCCATTTTATAGGAAGCTGGGTCCCTCTGTTGACTTTTAAGCTTCAGAAAATGGTCACCTTGTCCTATTTTTGCAGATTCTATTCACAGTAACCTTGACTTAATGATCTTGGAATTTAAATCTGAGAAAGCGTTGTGTACCTGGGTTTGGCAATTACGGGGCTCTGGCCAGCATAATGACTTAAGAAGGTTTGGAGATTCACAGCCTCTCTTGCAAGCTTAATTCATGCAGCATCTGGGGAACCCACTACTCTTTCTGTAGTCTCTGACATCTCTGAAAATTTCCTATAGTGGTAAAGGATTTTGGTGTTTTAAGGAAAAGTCAAAGTCATGGATTAGGAAAAGGAGATAGCTATTAAAGCCTTAGGATGTATCAGAGCAGGAGTGGAAGATATAAAGAAAGAGTAGATATATAGCACTACATAGAAACTGAAAATAAAAAATTTCAGTTTAGCTTGATGCATCTTCTGTGGTTTGTTTTACAACTGACACTTAGAGTGAACATTTGTGATGGACACCCTGCTAATACAGTGCAAAACGTAGCCATTTTTAATTTCCTCATAAAGACTCAACCCAGATTTTCCAAATCCCCAGACAGCCTTGCTGTGGCCTTCTTTTATCCCCGTTGCTAATCTGTGAAAGGGCAACACTCACATTAAGACACTCCTGAAGTGGCAGTGACGGCTCAGTGATGGCTGCTGTGCTGCACTGGGTAAGGGTTGATGTTCCCAACCTCACTGCTAATGAGAGTATTTGAAAGATTACTGACATGTTCGTGTCCATGGAGGTGGCTGGAAGTAATTAAGTGCTGCTTCAATGAAGGGTTATGTTGGCACATTGAAGACTCGAATGGGAAAAGAGTGAGTGGTAGGGCTGTGAGCACTTGTTACCTGCATCTCCCAGACTCTGTCCTTCTTGGCGTCCTTCCCTGTTTATCAGGCCAGTCTTGGGGACTGATAAGGCAATGGAGCATTTGCTCAATCTCACCTTGTGGTATCCTGGAAAGGCATTGGAGGTCTTTTTGTAGATTTCTGGGCTCCCACATTCCTTGTGCTGTAGCATGTTGCCTATTCTGTCTCCTGTCACCAAAGAAATATGGTGCAGGAACCACTGTGCTGATGCAGCTTGGAGATTGTAAGAAAATAGAAGGTAAAATGGGCCACTGAGGACAGGACTAAATAGTTGCCAAGATGTCCATGTGATGGAAAGTGCAGACCACTAAAAACCACATAACAGAAGAATACTGAATGACACAGAAAAAACAACACATATGGATCAGAATAAAGGATAGATTATTAAACAGTATATCCAGATATTTCTAAGTATAGGAGAATGCCTAAGAACATATAAGCAGATAGGAAAAAAAAAAAACACAAGGAGATTTGCCAATATGTTTTAAAAAGAATTTTTAGGAAGTGGGAAGAAGTATTTTTCTCACCATTCCTGATATTTCCTTCTACATGTATCAGTCCTGTTGGTGTAAAATTCTTCACATCTCTTTACCCCTCCTTTGTTTCTCCAGGATAGAAGAAATAACTTACACTTGATAGTGAGTTTCAAAGGGGGAACTAGGCATATATAGCTCTTTTCTTTCCCCTATTATTTTTTAAGAGATAGAAGCCCCTACAAAACACCCTGTAGTGGGCAGATTCTATGATGGCCTTCAATGATCCTATTCCTGGTATTCAAGTCCTTGTGAAATCTTTTTCAGCTGAGCGTGAGTAGGACCTATGACTTGTTTCCAACCAATAAAATATAAGCAATTACTTTCATGATTAGGTTACACTAGATTGCAACTTCCATCTTGTGACTCTGTTGCCTCATCAGCTTGCATGTTCTCCATAGAATAAGCAGCCACGTTGGAGACACACTTATGGCAAGCAACTAAGGATTGCCTCTGGCCAACAGCCAAGTAGGAACTGAGGCAGTAGTCCAGCATTCCACAAGTTAAATCCTGCCCACAACTATATGAATCTGGAAGCAGATCCTTCCTCTTTGAGTCTTCAGATGAGACCTCAACCATGGCTGACACTTTTATTGCAGCCTAGAGGAAGACACTGAAGTAGAGGACCTAGGCAAGTAATGCTTGCACTCCTAACCCAAAGAAATCATGAGATAAAAAATATGTGATGTTTCAGTTTCCAAGTCTGTGATAATTTGTCACAAAGCCATGGATAATTAAATCACCCCTTCACACCCTAAAGTATGTATGAGTGGGCCTAGACTTTGGTGGGGTACAGAGATGGTCAGTGGCCTAGGGATGGTTAGGACTGTCTGGATAAGTCTGGTGTGTTCTTACATCAAGTTATGAGGCTCATTTGTCTATAGATAAAAGCATTGTTGACTCATGGATTTTATCAGTGACAAATGAGATTCTATTGTTTTACTCCTTTGTTTCCTTTATATTTTTCTGATCTTGAACAGGTTAAAGGAGAATTTTTTTCTATTAAAATACAATCTACGTATCTATTAAAATCATTGAATTGTACATTTGAAATATTTTATGATACTATGCCAGTTGTATATTAATTTTTTTTTTGAGTTGGAGTCTCACTCAGTCGCCCATTGCCCAGACTGGAGTGCAGTGGCCGCTCCCGGCCACCGCAGCCTGGACCTGCTGGGCTCCAGCGATCCTTTTGCCTCAGCCTTCCAAGTAGCTGAAGCTACAGACATGCGCTACCGCGCCCGGCTAATTTTTTTGATTTATTGTAGAGGTGAGGTCTCACCAAGTTGCCCAGGCGAGTCTCGAACCCACAGGCTCAGGCAATTCACTCACCTCGACCTCCCAAAGCGCGGATTACACAATCTTTGAATGTTGGTGTCAGGGAAAACTTTCTACCTTTTCACCTATCATTTCATTTTTGAAAGATATAAGAACATATGTAATTGTTATATTCAGAAAAAAATATAAGAAGGGCTAGTTAGGTGGCCAAACAAATGCATTAGTGTGCTGAGAAGAACTTTTACTGTTGCCGCAGAATTTTTCTATGAATCAAGGTTGAGGATCAACATGTCACATGCTTAAATTTTTTTAAAAGCACTGGGGCCAGATTCCCATTTAATGCTTATTAAGTTCTGTTACTTCCAGTCATCACCCCAGTTCCCACTCCTGTCCAGTATATAAAACAAAATTGGGGGAAATAGGAGGAGAAGAGAGAATATTGTCCTGAGTTACAGAGTGTTAAGGCTTGAGTTACCAGTGTTCCCCAGACCCATGTGAGGGAAGCTACTCAAGAATCACTTATAAAGGCTAAGAGTGCCTGGAATAATGGAATTTATATTCTCCAATTTTCTATTTTCATTGGGAGATAGCATATTTATCTATCTTATACCTACCTGAGCAGAAAGAAATACACCAGGAGGAGAGATGTCACATGGAGTGTGAGCACAGTTAGGATCACAATGTATGAGCTTCCATGGACACTACAGAAACTGTCTGGGCTTGATTGGTACCTTACCTAGTTTGACTGGTACCTTCCCTAGGACAGTGAGTACCATACCTAGGAGGGGTGGTACCTTATCTAGGATGGTTGGTACCTCACTTGGATTGATTGATACCTTATCTAGGTTGGTTAGCACCTTACCTATGTTGGTTGGTATCTAACCTAGGATAGTTGTGCCTTGCCTAGGATGATTGGTATCTTACCTAGGATGGTTGGTATCTTACCTAGGATAGCGTGTACCTTATCTAGGATGATTGGTGTTTTATCTAGGATGGTTGGGTAACAGTGAAAAAATTCTGCAGCAGAAGTTTCTCTATGGGACTAGAGAGCATCATGGGAGAGAAGGAAGTTATTTACCTTTTTTCATTAGGGACAGTATAGTAGGGAGCTTGGAAAATTCCTGTCAAATAAGGCACATATATTTGGTTATGGGCTACAATGAAGAGTATATTTAGTCTTTGTCCCTGGTTCTTAGTTTCAAAACTCTTGGAATTTCCTGAGCAATAGGAATATCTGTTGTTATTCACAACAAACCCCTTTGTGCCCTGCAATACCTGAGTTTATGCTAATTAGGTGACTCATAGTAGGCTGTCAGATAATTTTCAGGGAATGATTGGCATGGCAGAAAAACCAAGCATGTGATTAGAGGATTAAAACATGTAACCTTACTGCTTGACTTTGGAGAAAGAAGTGGGGATAAAGATTGAGCCCAATCATGTTGCCAATGATTTAATTAATTATGCCTCAATTAAAAAAACAAATTAAAAACTCTAAACGATGAGGCTCAGAAAACTTTCCAGGATGAAATACAAACAAGGACAGAAGCTCCTGAGCTCAGGATCCTTCCAGATCTTGACATGCAAACCTGTGCATATATTATGTATATATATAGAGAGATAGATATATATATAGATATATACATTGCACTTTCTTGAGTCCTGTGAGATGTTCTAGTGAATTATTAAATCTGAGGAGGCTGTGCAGTCTCAAATTTGTGGCTGGTTAGGCAGAAGTGTGAGTAGCCAGGAGGTCCCACTTACTACTGGTATCTGAAGTAAGGGCAATCTTGTTGGAGGTCTTTCCCTTAAGTCATGGGATTGATGCTAACTCAAGGTGGTTAGGGTTAAAATTGAATTGAATTGCAGAACACCAGTTAGTGTCATAAAATAGTGTAGGAATGTAGGCTATTTGCTATTCAGAGTGCTTTGATGATCAGTAAATATTAGAAAAATAGTCACAGCCAAGATAAATAAAAGATTCTTTGTTTCACACCAACTCCTTATGTAACACCAATAGAATAGAATTAGTGACCCAGAATAAAAAGACTACACACTTCAGGAAGGGGGAGGGTGGACTATCACAGTTTAAATTGGACTAACTATGCTGATATGAGAAAGAAAGTAGAAAGCTCAGAACCCAGTTGAAGATAGTGTTGGGGGGAAACTAAAATCGATTCATTATGCTCCCCCCATCCCCTAACCAAGGCCAGACTTTTCAATAATTCTGATGCATATGTAGTATTGAGTTGATGATGTTAAATGTATTTGATGTTTATAATCATGAGCTTTCCCAACCACTCAAAAAATATATAACATTTGCCTATAGAAAATTTTAGGCACATCACAGCTTAACACATAGAATCAAAATGATTGGTTCACTGGAATGGGTGTAAAAGCCAGGGCCCAAGTCCAAGCCCAAGGCATCTCTGAAGGGCCACTCCAGCTTCAGAGCCCTCTGTAGGATAAGCTGAGGCCTGTTTGCACCGGCACCCCAGCTCCTCTCCCTGTCTCTTTTACACCTTTCATGCTCATGTATGTGCTGATCCCAGTACTCCCCAGCAGGACTCCTGCACATAGATTTGCATCTTAGAGACTGCTCTCCCAGAAGCCAACTTAACACAATCCCCACCTTTACAACTTTCCACTCAAAAATCAGCTTCCTTCGAGTTGCTTCCCTTACCTCTCATATGACTCCTATTATGTGCCTTTATAACATTTAGTGAACATTTTTAACTGCACATTTATTCATCTGGTTATATAATTAGAATCAGATCATAAGCTCCATGAAGGCAAAGTCCCTTGGTCTAATCACCTTTGCATCTCAAAGGCCCAGCTTTGAAAGGGGTATAGATTAAGTTTTTAATACATATGCATGGAACAGGCGATCAAAGAATGTCATATCCCACTGAAAAAAATAAGTCAAATTTATTTTAGTCTTTCACTCAATTTTCTTCTGCATTCATTTAACCACTGAGTGCCTATTGAGTGTTACTGTGTGCTGAGCATTGTGGGCGGGATAATGATGACAGACTGGTCCTGTTTCGTTATTGTTGTGTGGTTCACAGTCAAGTTCTATTCTGTAATTCCTTATTATGGTTTGAGATAGTGCTATGAATATTCTACTGTATGCCTGTACCTCTTTTCTCCAGTGAATTTGTAAGGGACTCAAAGGCAAGGACATTCACAGTCCTGGCTCATAGAATGTATAGCAGGTAGAATGATGGTGGCCCAAAGATGTCCATGACCTAATCTTGAAACATTTGTGTTACTTTTCATGGTAAAAGGTACTTTGCAGATGGAATGTAGGTTGCTAATTAACTGACCTTAAGATAGAAAGAATATCCCCAAATGCCTGGGTAAGTTCAATGATATCACATGAACCTTTAAAAACCGAATAAGAAAGAAGAAAAGTCAGTCAATTAGGTGTGGTTGAAAAAAAGGCAGGAGAAATGAGGCAGAAGGAGAGTCAGAGAGAACTGAAGTGTCAAAAGAACTCACACTGTACTTGATAGTTCTGAGGTATAAGTGATTATATGCAAGAAATAGAAAGAGACTTCTAGAAGCTCAGGGCGACCCCTAGCTGACAGTCAGCAGGGAAACCAGGATGCCAGTTTTCTAGCTACAAAGAGAATTCTGCCAACAATCAGAAAGAGCATGGAAGCTAATTCTCCCCCAGGTTCCAGAAAGAGAAGCTCACTCTGATTTCGGCTTTGTGTTATGTGAAGCAGAGAAACCAACCAAGTCCACTGGATTTTTAATCTACAAAACTTGGAGAAAATAAATATACACAGAGTTTTTTTTTTCTTAGTCTCTAAGTTTGTAGCAATTTGTTATGGCATCTAGAGAAAACTAACAGTAGTGGTTTTCAATGTATATTTCTGACTTGAATTTTTTAAATTGGATATTCCCAAATTAAAATGGCAGTATGTCCATAAGCATTTATAGAGTTAGCATTCACAGTTTCAACTGTTTGTAAAAACATGGACGTTTCAAGGCGTGTTAAAATGTGTAATTTTGCTAAGGGAGGTATTTAGGTTGTGAATGCTACAAGGCACGTAGGCACATATGTGAAAATTTATAGGAACTTCTAGGCCATGATACCAAAGTTTGTATTAGTCAGGACTTTCTAGAGAAACAGAGCCAACGGGATGGGGGAGGGGATTTTTAAGGAACTGGTTTATGCAACTGCGGGGCCAGCAAGTCCAAAATCTGCAGGTCAGGTCAGCAAGCTGGAGACTCAGAAGAGTTGACATTGCAGCCTGGGTCTAAAGGTGACTGGTTTGCATAATTCCTTCTTCTTAAAGGGACTTCAATGTGTTTTCTCTGAAGGCCTCTAACTGATGAGGTGTGCCCACATTATGGGGGATTTAATCTACTTTACTCAAAGTCTACAGATTTAAATGTTAATCATATCTAAGAAATACCTTCGGTGACATCCAGGCTGGTATTTCACCAAATATTTGAAAACCATGCCTAGACAACTTGACACATAAAATTAACCATCACAAATTCCCCCTTTGTCAACTAGGCATTCATACACATATTCTTAAACCACACTTAATCTCTAAATAAAGACAATTACCAAGTCATGGGTTCGCATAACATGATACATCTATCCTGCATAGGACTGAAACATACTAACCCGATCTCTAGAAAAGGATGCAGAGTCCTTGGATGATGTTCACTCCTCTCCTAAGAGTCTTGTAACTTAAATACAATTATGTAAAGTTGACAATACTTTATTGTTATGATATAAAGTCAACACATCAGATATTATGTGATGAGGGAATAAGAGAAGAAGAAAACAAAGGTATAATTTGTTCTTTAGTATCTTTGGGGGATTGGTTCCAGGACATCCCCCACTCCACCTGGGATACCAAAATCATTGAGTGCTCAAGTCTCTTATTAAAAAATGGCATAGTATTTGCATATAACCTATGCACATCTTCCTGTACACTTTAAATTATCTCTTGATTCCTTATAATACCTAGTAAAATGTAAATGCTATACAAATAGTGGTTGTTGTTTTATATTTGTATTATTTTAAGTTGCTGTATGCATTTTTTTACTGAATATTTTTTATTCCAGGTTGGTTGAATCTGCAGATGTAGAACCTGCAGATACAGAGAACTAACTGTATTTGATGAATACACACACACACACACACACACACACACACACACACACACACACACACCAAACCTGCTGTTAGGTTCCTGCCTCTCAGCATGGCTGTGTTGTTCCCATTTAATGCATAATCTCTAGTTTTTTACATTACCAGGAGGGGGATGGGGAAGACAGGATTGAATAAGGAGAAAGAATCAATTTAGACTTATTAGTATTTCAATTTTTACAACTGTAGAAATAATGTTACAGTGGCACATGAGAAAGGGTGGCTTATCAGAGGTCTCAGAAAATAATCCCGGAGACAACTCAGGACCTCGAAAGTGTCCATTCACTTATCCTTGTTTTTCCTTCCTTGCCTTCAACACATAGTCAATGAAACATAGAATTGGCTGCATGGTGTGATGAAATTGACAATGATGACAGTATTATGTGCCTATTAATACAGTTTATGGTCAGAGAATACCCCATTCTCCTTATTCTTTTCACAGAAGATGTAACATCCCCTTGTTGCATTATCAATAGGTTTTATGCAAAAGTGTTCTCTCCTCTTGGATGTTTACAGTGCATGGCTGTAGACTCAAAATTGCAAAGCACTTTCCGACTCTATTCTGTTTTCTTTTTCTAGCCATGGCCCATTCTGTGTTCAGTTAGAAACGAGCCACAGAAGACTTAGCATTTGACCCACATCTCTGGGGAGAAAGTATTGTTCTCTAGTAGCATTTAGCAGTACAGAATATGAAAGTGGAGAGATGATGAAAACCCAAAAATACTGCTTACAAAAATGATGCCAATCATATAGTGAAATATGGTATATCCATTACAAAGAACAAAGGGGAGCTATGTGTACTTACCTAGAAAGAAAAGTATGTTATATTGTCTACTAAAAAAATGAATGCATACCAATATGCACTGTGTGATTTCACTTTTTTTTTAAAGAAAAAACTGACACATATGAATATGCCCATTAGGGGATATAAAACAAAAAGAGGTTGGTCACTCACCCAAAGTGCAATACAAAGTCCTCACCAACCTCCGGGGACTTCATTGCCTCTTCTTTGAACTTGGATTACCCCAGCAGTGTTACTTCTAGATTACGGCTAGTGCAAAGGCTTCTCTTGCCTCAGGGCCTTTGCACTAGCTGTATCATCTTCCTGGAATGCAAATGGCTTCCTTCCTTCTCATTAACAGTAAGGATTCCAACAGGAGCAAGTATGAAAGCTAAGTAATAAGGGACGCAAAGCAAGACAGGGACTTCCTAGTACGGAGCAGGTCCCACAGCACCACCCAGAGAAGTGATGCCTCTGGACCCGTAAGTTAAAGATTATCTCCATTTCCTTAGAGAAAAGACTGCAATTGAAATCAAATATATTTTTTGAATAGTTCTCCTTAGGGAGAATGAAAATTTTGAGTCTATCATTTCAACAAAACTTCAGCCATGCTTAGAAACTCTTGTGTAGCTTGGTGGCTCAGCCTGTTATCCCAGCACTTTGGGAGGCCGAGGCGAGTGGACTGCCTGAGCCCATGCGTTCAAGATCAGCCCTGGCAACTTGGCAAGACCTGGTCTCCACAATAAATAAAAAATTAGGCATGGTAGTGCACGCCTGTAATTCCAGCTACTTGGAAGGCTGAGGCAGAAGGATTGCCAGAGCCTAGAGGTCGACGCTGGAGTGGCCATGAGTGTGCCACTGCATTCTAAACTGGGCAGGACAGAGTGAGACTCCAATTAAAAAAAAAAGGCAGAAACCCTTGTGTAGTTCTTCAGGTTTTATTATATAAAATTAAAGTCACAATTCTGATGCTCTGAATGAGCAGAAAATGAGGTAACTTGCTCTGCTCATGCATCTTTGGAATGAGGAGGTCCTTATTTGCCTGTGTGTGAGGGGTCCAAATTCCTCCATAATGGGTCTTATAATCAGTAGTTAAATGAATAGACACAAAAAGTGAATATGTAACTTTAAGTTCTAGAATCAATTGGCTTACGGATGTGAAGACTGAAATGAATAGGTGGTAAAACAATATATTCAGAGGTCTGCTGCCCCCAGCCCTGTCTCTGGTTTTCTGCTTCAACCATGGCAGAACTACAAAAAGCAGATGGTGGGTCATTGCCCTGGCGGCCACAGGCATCCAGTATGACCTGCCATTGCATTACAAACATTAATCAGCAACTCTGCTCTGGGGCTGTTGACTTTGGATATGTCCTAACAAGAATAATCTGCATTATTCCTGTGGAGGGTCATACCTGGAATCCCTCCAGAGAAAAGTGAGCATCACAACTCAGGCACCCGCATATTACAAAGAATAAATTAGCAGAGGAAAATCCCCAAGCCTCATCTGTCCGTAAGCTTATTTCCATGCACCTGTTCACAAGGTCCATGGCAGAGGAGATGACTCAGGAGCTTATTTAAGCTGAGCTTATGATAAAACTGGTCTAATGGCCCTTGAGGACAATATTTATGTGTAGCTGCTCTTCTTTCATTTAGACTAAATGGAACTATACATTGTTTTCTGCATCCTTTAAAAGATGAATTATGTTAAAATTGATAACATGATAGCAATGAAACTAGAGAGAAGAAAGCAGTCCCTCTTTATCATTGAAGAGGTGGTTGGAAAGTCCCCCTAGGCTTTGGTGTTCTCTTGTTGAATATAAACGATTTCACAAACTATCAACATCAGACAAAACCACTCTATAAAGCAAGATGGATCAAGAAAAAAAAAGACCCCTCCATGATCATGTTTGAACATAGAAAATAGCATGGACATTGTCCAAAGAATAATAATAATAATCAAACATCTGATATCCTGGCTAGTATGAGTGACAAGTGCTTCTTCATTCCCTATGTCTTCAGCCAGGCTTCATTCCCCACCTTAAGAATAAGATTTATTATAATGTCTGCTATGGTTTAAACGTTTGTCCTCTCCAAAACTCATTTTGAAACTCAATCCCCAATGTAACAGTATTAAAAGGCGGGAAATCCAATATGGCATTCAAGAACTGAATAGAGAGAGAGAATTAAAACTAGGTAAGGTCAGTCCCTCACCACATGATGCTTTGTACCACGGAAAGACTTTGCAGCATCCTCACCAGCAAGAAGGCCCTTACCAAGTGTGATCCCTTTATCTTGGACTTCTTAGATTCCAGGACTATAAGAAATAAACCTCTTTTCTTTATAAGTTATCCAGTTTGGGGAGTCCAGGTTTAGCAACAGAAAACAGACCAAGACAATACTCAACCAGTGGAATTGCTTTCACTTACTAGTAGCATCCACTCCAGAGCCAGTGCTATTTCATTGAACCTTCTCCCAGATGACCTAACAAAAGTCCAAGTGTATAATATATGTATCGTCTTATGAAAGTACCACACTGCTCCCCATAGGTGTGTGTTCTCCCTCATGACAAAAATAAACCCAACTTATTACTCTACAAGTATGTGGCTGGTGGGCTCTGACTGGAGGGCATTAATAGAAATAAGGCAGTTTGGGAATCCCAGCTCAAAGACTTGGCCAAATGTGCCTAATACTGTACCTGGCACATGAATAGGAACCTGGCAAATGTTCCTTGAATGAATGAAAGTACCAGAAAATCCCTGTTGAAACTAATCTGGATGCATTGTGGAGACTTCCTGCTAGTGGTGATCTCACCAGGAGACTGTTAATGATGCAAAAACATCTAAACAGAATTAAGAGTCCAATAGTATTAAAATATTAAGGACTTGGGCTTAGGCTATAAAAAGAAAAGCAAGATATAGATTTTTAGATGGCATACAAAATTCAAAATGCTGTTAGAAAAATTAGTGAAGTATGCCTGAGTTTCAAATGGAGAAAAATGTACCCCTTCATTAAGAGACCTGCAAGAAGACTAAAGAAAGGGGAGAGATGTTTCATATTTATGGAATGATGACTCAATATGGTAAAGAGGTAGGTTGCTCACTTCAAGTTATTCCATAAATTAAGTAAAATTCTAATCACTTCCCCAATGGTTGCTTTTGAAATAGACAAAGTCATGTTTAGGTTTATCTGAATAAACACATGAGCAGAGCAAAGAAACTTAAAATAACAGAAAAGGGGAAGGGTTACAAGTAGAAGGGTGGAGAAAGAAAAATTTCTTTTCCTTTCATAACTTCAATTGTACTTAGAAAGATAAAATTATTAAAATACATAATATTGGCGTGGAAATTTAGAAGGAAATTTAATGTAAAAGTATAGATGAGCATTGAGAGTGTGAGCATGACAACCTCCATGAGTTATGAGCTTATATTTTTTCTTTGGCAGAATTCTACTGTCAAAATATTCTATCTCTTAATCCTCACCACTCTACAAAGTATGCACAATTATCTTTATTTTGCAGATAAAGAACATAAGACTTGGGTAGGCTCAAAAACTTTGCTCAAGTTTACGTAACTAATAAGCAGCAGAATTGGGATCAGAAACTGGATTATTTAACACCGAGGGAGAAGAAAAATTGAAACTGGAGCAGGCAATATATAACATCTGCTATATTAATCTTACCATTTTACAAATATCTTATTAACTTCATAGAATCCTCAGCTGGTGGAATCTCAGGCTGACCTAAGAAATGAAATGTGCATGAGTAGGTGGAGCACAGGGCACTGTACCTGGAAGGAGCCACCATGAGCATGGCAGCTGCTGAGGGGCTTCCCCCAGCTGAGTGTTGCCCCCAGACTGTGCATACTTTCCTGAGTTTAATCCCACTCCCCGTTTCTGCTCCTGGAACGCTCCCAGGAAAGCTACAGACATATTTGACAACTGGTCTTCAGAGGGAAGGGGGAAGGATCTGAGTATGTGTATACGTATAGGATAAATTTTGATGGGGATTAGTGACTCTGAACTTAAGAAGTTGTATAATCTGGGTCTTTTAAAACTGGGACACCATGTGTTCTATACCAGGCACTGATATGTCATGTCTGGGAAGACCTTAAACTGCAATTCAGGGATGATGATGATGATGATGATGACGATGATGATGGTGATAGCAGCATCAGCAACATCAACACCAACAATGGCTGAGGCTATTCTGTCCCTGCTATACTGGGGGGTACTCAGAAAAAAAAATGAAATTATTTTTTAGAGGGCAGGCCCCTTATAGTACAGGCTTCCCCCACTGCATAAGTGTTCTAGGAACCCATCAGCACCAGTGTGCCAGCTAGTGTTGTTGTGAGAGGCTGCATTTGACTTCAGTACAATTTTTTTTGGAGAGTCTTTCAATGCATTTGCCCATTTCATAATTTACAAGCACACCTGCCCATATTGCGCTGTGTTCAGCAATTTTGACCAAAAATGGTATGATCCCCATTCTCCAATCTCCCTATTTACCCAATCTTACCCTGATCAACTTGGTTTTTTGTTTCCCTGAATATGCAAGAGATAAAACAAAGAAACTACAGAAGCACTAAAAGGCATCAAAATTAACAAGCTCAGAAACTGTTTTGAGCAGTGGAAAAATGTCTTGTTAGGAGTATTGCATCAAACAGAGAATACTTTGATGGTAACTGGAGTTTAAACACATAAGAATAAATATACAATTTTTAATAAATAAATTCTGGGGTTTTTTTGGGCCCCCCTTGCATGTCAGCATTTTATCAAGTGAATCACTAGCTCATGTCAGTCTCTCAACCATCCCATGAGAGAGGTATTATCACTATCTCTGCTTCACAGAGACTCACAGAGAGGGCAAGTGCCCTGCCCCTGGTAGCCTGACTGGGAACCTAGGCAGGGTGAGTCAGGAGCCAACCGTTAGCCATAGTGTTATATCACTTTGATTCATGTAGTCACACATGCCCTAAGGCTGCAGTAACAGTGTGCTCGTGAAGTCAAGGTAACGAAGTATCGAAGCCTCGTTTTCCATAAAGCCTAGTATAGTATAGCTGCTCATGCCTCCTTAGCCCCTGTCACCATATCTGGGTGTGCTCTGTCACTTTCAGTTCAATATGCCGAGATGGACTTCATGAAAAAACCCTGGTCTTTATTGCAGCCTGTACAGTGTGCAATTTTCTAGAACAATACTTCCTGATCTTCTTTGCATGATGAAATCCTGTGAGGATACTGTTTCCTCCCAGAAAATACATACATTTCTGCTTAAGATTCAGAAACTCCTCATGGAGTCATTCCTAAATTCTTAGGGCTTGTGAATTAAGGTTTGGAAGTCTCGATGTAGAAGCTCTTGGAGTTAAAACAATGGGGCAAAGAGCACCAGTTTAGCCAGCTGAGATGCATTCAAACCATCTTGGCAGTTTAAGGGACAACACCAAAAAATGTAATCCGATGACATGATACTTTCAAACATTACTTCCCCTTCCTTTATGAGAGATTAACAAAGAGAAAAAAAGCCTACATCTCTTGTCCTGAGAGTAAAAATGCCCGGGGATTGATTAAAGGTCGACTACAGCCACAACTTCACCATGTGGGGGCAGCCTGGGGCTGTTCAGAGGACCAGAGGAGATGTTGCCTTAGCTAACTAGGTGTCAGGATAAAAATCTGTGAGTCCTTTTGCGCAAGGACAGAAAGTAGCAGAGATTGGGTGGATTATCCATACATAGGTACGCATTTTTTGAAGGGGAAGGAGGTGGGTTATTATATGTCAAGCCCAACACATTTCGCTCTGGCAGTGGCAGGGCTTACGAGGGTCCTGAGGTCAAATTATACCGTGGAGATCCAGTCAGAGATAAGAGACCCTGAGGACTGTCTGATCAAAGCTGAGTGAGTTGGCATATGCACATACATGTCTACACCAACGCATTATGACAGCACAGAGATCTGATGGGAAGAATAGCACAGAGGCCTACCCAGGTTGAGTGTGAGGGAGGGAGGGAAGCTGCAGGACCGGGGCTGGACAGGAGCCTACGGGTTGGCTCGAGTGGGGATTCATTAGACTCCAAGAGTAACTGACTCTCTAGGGAAGCGCCTGTCCCTGTTTGATAAGCAATGCTCTTTTATGCTCAAGCAGTGATCAGAAAGGACCTATGCAGAGCGGCCTATAAAAGAAGAGCAACTTATTCATCGTGGGCTAGATTCACACTGAAATCATGTTCCTGGAAACATGTGGCTTCAGATCAGCCAGTGGGTAAAAGTTGAGAGAGGAGAGGATGTAATTTTGGTACCTGAGATAAACATTAGGGATGACTATGTTTTTGATAGATCCAGTAATTTCTGGAATTGTTTTCTGAGCATAAAATACCATATTCTTGGATCCCTGACATGGGACAAGAGGCCCCCTGATTGACCTGGGATTAGGGGTACAATGTTGACACCAGCCAAATCTGATTGCACAGACAGTCTACTTCCTCTCTCTTCTCTGCCAAGGCTTCTAAGCATTAGATAAAGTTTGAATCTTTATTCTTGGGATGACTTTTGGTGAAAGATATACTAGAACCGAGATTACAGTGTAGACTCAGTGGCAGGAATACTAACCAAGTTGAAGGATTTACACCAATTAATTTCCTATCTCATTGATTGTTCTTCATGGCAATTTCATATGTTTGCTTGCTCTTTTTTCTGCCCACAGCCTCATTGTGTCTGATGCCAAACAAAAGGTGTGTGTGGTATTTACTATTTAAATGCTTTTTTTTTTGGAATGGTATTTTTTGAAAGCAGCAAGACAACTTCCCAGTTGGGAGACTCAATCAATGCATAATTTCTGGCATTCCATAGCAAAATTTCATCAGTGGGTCCTGTCAGTAGAGTTTGAGGTTTTGAAATACATTTAAAATCCAGCACCAGTCATTCTAGAAGCTGAAAATTTCCATCTGAGCAGCTGTCTTAATTTCCTGATGTCACTCGATAAGACAGCATGCTTTCCTCTATTGAATTTAGAAGTATTTTCAGTCTACTTTTTTTTTTTTTGAGTTGGAGTCTCACTTTGTCACCCAGACTGGAGTGCAGTGGCTGCTCCCAGCCACCGCAGTCTCGACCTGCTGGGCTCCAGCGATCCTTCCACCTCAGCCATCCGAATAGTCGGAACTACAGGCGCGCACTACCATGCCTGGCTAATTTTTGATATATTGTAGAGATGAGGTCTTGCCAAGTTGCCCGGGTGGGTCTCGAACCTGCGGGGTCAGGCAATTCACTCACCTTGGCCTCCCAAAGCGCGGGATTACAGGTTGAGCCACCGAGTCCAGCCTCAGTCTACTTTTAATCACTTATTGAAAAAAGAGAGTACACAATGTTTATTTAGAGCACTGTAATCTACTTTCTAACCATTTTTTCCCAGTTTGAGATCCCCATGCACTTACCTGATTATTCTTTTTTACATTTTTTAATTAAATTTTATTTTATTATAGAGATACGGGATACAAGTAAGGATTAACTACACAAGTGAACTGCATGCAGGTGAAGCTTGGGTCTCCAACTGGCCTCACATCCCCTGGCATAGGACCAGGTACACTTTCTGTTGTTATACATCCCTCTCCCTCCCCTAGCAGTGCCTAGTAACTGCTGATCCCTCCCTGCTCCCTGGTATTCATATGATTAATGTACAGGTCCCAATGAGTGAGAACATGTATCCAGGTCTTTGTTTCTGTGATATATCACTAAGTATGATAGTCACCAACTCCATCCAATTTGCTATGAAGTCCATGATTTTGTTCTTCTTTATGGCTATGTAATACTCCATCATGTATATGTACCACATTCCTGATTATTCTTAAACAACAGGGGTTAGGAAGAAGACACTGGCCATCAGACTTGCTAGATACTGCTCCAGGCTTGAACTTTGGATAGGTATTGCATGAGGATGAAAATACCTCCCCATGGGTCTTGGGAATCCTGTTTCTTCTTCATTTCTATTTTATGACCTTTTAATTTTCTTTCCAGAACAATTTTCTGGAAATGCCCCTGTGCCTGGCTCCATCAATATATGTTTCCTCTTTCTCTCAAGCCAACAGAATTCTTTACTATTTGTATATGTTGGAATGCCTATGTAGAATACTTTATTTTATAATGTAATTGCATATGCATTATTCCATTTGATTTTATGATAACTCTGTGTAGATGGCATAATTGATCCTATTTCACAAGTTCAGAGAGGTACAGCAATTTGACTAAAGTCATAAAACTCAGAAAGGGTGGAACCAAGAAAAGAACCCCGGGCTTTGGGGTACAATCCCAAGGCCTTTTTGTCAACCCATGGAGTTCCCCTTATTGATGACATCATACTCTTCATTCCTCTCAATATCAACTTCCTATAGTCCTTGGTGTATTTTTCTTTTGGTTTTTGAGTTGGAGTCTCACTCGGTCGCCCAGACTGGAGTGCAGTGGTCGCTACCGGCCACCGCAGCCTCGCCTGCTGGGCTCCGGCGATCCTTCTGCCTCAGCCTTCTGAGTAGCTGGAATTACAGGCATGTGCTACCACGCCCAGCTGATTTTTTGATTTATTGTAGAGATGAGGTCTCGCTGCCCAGGCAGGTCTCGAACCCGCGGGCTCAGGCAATCCACTCACCTCAGCCTCCCAAAGGCGCGGGATTACAGGCTGAGCCAACGAGCCTGGCTTGGTGTACTTTTCTAACTTTGAAGTGGAAATATACAATTCCTTTTATTTCACCCCAAAGGGAAATTCACCCCAACAGAATTTCCCTTTGGCTGCTACTACTTGGAGTTCATCAAAATCATGGTTGCCACTTCAAAGTAGACTTGGCACTATTTTATGTAATAAATCGTAGCAACACTGAGAAATTATTTAGTGTGTCAATGACTATAATCAACTGTTTGGAGAGTCTTTGTCTTTTTTTTAGTGATTCTATGCAATGTTTTCCCAGTGGTTGACTGAAGTGAGGTGGGAGAAGGATTATTTTCTGTCATTTCATTCTTAAATAGGTAGTTTTAGTTCATTTGTAACACCTTTTCAGTGTTTGTGTGATGAGCTATGTGTGTGAGTTTGGGCACTGGTGATTGTCAGGATCACATTAAGAGCAAGAGAAACCATCAAGAGAACCGGAAGCCAGCCCACAGAATGAAAAAAAAAATTTGCCAACTGTATATCTAGCAAAGGCCTAGCATCTAGGACCTACAAGGAAATCAAACATACTGAAAGGGAAAAAACACTCCATTAAAGAGTGGGCAAAAGACATGAATAGACACTTCTCAAAGGAAGATATACGGGCAGCCAACAGGCACATGAAAAAGTGCTCAGCCTTACTCATCATCAGAGAAATGCAAATCAAAACCACATTGAGATATCACCTAACCCCAGTAAGAATGGTCATCATTAATAAAACAAACAACAGATGCTGGGGAGGATGCAGAGAAAAAAGAACGCTTCTACACTCCTGGTGGGAATGCAAACTAGTGCAACCTCTTTGGAAGACAGTGTGGCGATTTCTGAAAGAACTAGAAATTGACCTTCCATATGACCCAGCAATTCCCCTACTGGGAATATACCCGGAGAAACTCAAATCATTCTACAAAAAACGTACCCAAGCCGAGCTCAGTGGCTCAGCCGATAATCCCGCGCCTTTGGGAGGCTGAGGTGAGTGAATTGCCTGAGCCCGCGGGTTCGAGACCTGCCTGGGCAGCGAGACCTCATCTCTACAATAAATCAAAAAATCAGCCGGGCGTGGTGGCACATGCCTGTAATTCCGGCTACTCGGAAGGCTGAGGCAGAAGGATCGCCAGAGCCCAGCAGGCCGAGGCTGCGGTGGCCGGGAGTGGCCACTGCACTCCAGTCTGGGCGACAGAGTGAGACTCCAACTCAAAAAAAAAAAAAAAAAAGTACCTGAACACGTATGTTTGTTGCAGCTCTATTCACAATAGCAAAAACATGGAACCATCCATGTTGTCCATCGAAGCTGGACTGGCTAAAAAAAATGTGGTACATATATACACAATGTAATATTATGCAGCCGTAAAGAAGGACAAATATATGGACTTTGCAGTAACTTGGTTGGATTTAGAGTTGATTATACTCAGTGATCTATCACAGAAACAAAGAACAGCGTACCAAATGTTCTCACTCATAAGTGAACCTTGAACAATTATAATACTGTAAGAAAGGGAATGGCAGTAGAGGGAAACTTTCAGGGGAGGGGGGTGGGATTGGCAGTTGAGGGAAGCTGCTAGGGGATGGAGGGGCATACCTCATCAGCAAGGGTACCTGCATAATCTATGTTTGTATACCTAACCCTGAATTGTACCCCACATCTTTACAATTAAAAAATGTAAAAAAAAAAAGTGATTAAAATAAAGGATAATGAGACAACGATTCTTTCTCTTCCTGATACTACCTGGAAGGCATTTGGGTACACAGTATGTGCATATATACACGTCTGTATGCAGTCCTTTCTATTTTCTCTAGAAACAAAAAGAAAATATTAAGAAAATTGTGACTGCAGGAACAGAAAATCAAAAACTGCGTGTTCTCATTTGTAAGTGGGAGTTAAACCAAGGATATGCAAAGGCATAGGGAATGATGAAATGGACATTGGAGACTCAGAAGGCAGGGGGAAGGGATGAAAAAATCACCTACCGGGTTCAATGTGCATAGGTGGGGGTGGTGGGTACACTTAACGCCTAGACTTCTTCGCTACTATACAGTGCAGCCATGTAAACAAAAATGATTTGTACCCCCTGAAGCCACTGAAATAAAGAAAAAGAAAAAAGAAAATTGTCCCTGATACACGCCTGGTTAACATTAGATAAGGAAGAATCCCAAAGCTCCCTGACTGCAGTGCTGGTACAATTCCGTTACCACACACAGAGTCCAATGGCCAAGTGCTATTGGCAGGTCAGCCATAGAAAAGTTGGGGGCGAGGCTCTGCCCACATCATGTTTGAACCAACACCACCCACTTCTGCCTCTTGTCTGTTTTCTTAGTGAAATACTATAAACCAAGGAGAAGACTTTCCACTGCTACATGCACAACCTCAGTGTGACTGTTTTTACACACTTAATAGTGTAGTCAAACAAATAGACAATGAACAAGCAGAAGTCATCCCATGTTTCTTAGTTGTTTGTTTGTTTGTTTGTTTGTTAGTGGTATCATTTGAACAATAGGCACATTTACTGCATATATTCTAACTTCATGCTTCTCTTCTTCTTTATTTGATTTAATTATGTTTCACTTTTTAGGATGCGAATATTATAATTTAAAAGTGTTAAGAGATACAGAAGGTTGAAGTTCGAATGGTTTATAAAGCCATGGATTATTAAGAACCAGTAAAATTAACTTATTTAAATGAACCTCTCTCACAAATTGTTTATATTAGTTTGAGAATCTAAAATTTGGCCAACTCTAAGAATCATTTAGAGTTGAAATGTGTACTCACTTTAAAGGTTTCCCTCTTTGATGTCCTCTATGTGCTGTACAACATTCAAACAGAGAGTTAATTCTTGCCTCAGATCTTTCTATTTCTTGCATCTGCTCTCTCTGCTCCCTCTTCCTGGAATACCCTATCCAGCCTCAACAAGCCTACCTTCCAAAGTCTCCTGTATCCTTTGAGACTGAACTCAGAACCGGGCTCGGTGGCTCAGCCTGTAATCCTGCGCCTTTGGGAGGCTGAGGTGAGTGGATTGCCTGAGCCCGCGGGTTCGAGACCCATCTGGGCAGTGAGACCTCATCTCTACAATAAATCAAAAAATCAGCCGGGCGTGGTAGCGCATGCCTGTAATTCCTAGTACTTGGAAGGCTGAGGTGGAAGGATCGCTGGAACCCAGAAGGTCGAGGCTGCGGTGGCCGGGAGCGGCCACTACACTCCAGTCTGGGCAACAGAGTGAGACTCCAACTCAAAAAAAGAACAACAACAAAAAAGACTGAACTCAGATGTCCCAGCTTTTCATTTTGCAGTCTCTTAGCTTGAACTGCTATAACAAAATGCCATAATCTGGGTGACTTATCAACAACAGAAATTTATGTAATGGTTCAAAAGCCTACAAGTCCAAGAACAAGGTGTCAGGATAGTTAGATTCCAATGAGGGCTCCTTTCCTGATGGTAGATTACAGTCACCTATTCTACTCATGCATCTTCACTTGATACAAAGAGGGTGAGAGAGTTCTCTCGAGTCCCTTTCACAAGAACACTAATCCAATCCCTGAGGGCTCTATCCTCATAACCTAAATCACCTCCCTAAGGATCTGTCTACTTACTACCATCACCTTGGAGGATAGGGTTTCAATATGTGAACTGTGAAGGGACACAAACATTCAGTCCACTGCATGTAGTCACTGATTCCACAAACAAAAGTAAATCACATCTTTATTTATGTGTGCTGGTGTTCTGTGCTCTGTTTCAATGCTTGTGTTTTCTGCTAGACACACACACATGTCCAATTGCTCCCAGAGAGAGAAACACTTGGAGGGTAGGGGCCAGGGGGGCATCTCAATAGTTCTCCCCTGATGCTCCACTACTAACACCTAGTACAAAGATATGGAGAGGGAAGGTGTGGAGGAAATCTTCAGTTATAACACTTTAATATTCTACCCATTCTTTAAGTTTTTTTTTGTTTTTGTTTTTAATAAAAACAGCCTCTATCCCCTCAAACTGATAGTTTCATCCTCTGAAAGTCACAGATATGGTAACATGTTACTCTTCACCTTGAATTATAATTAGCAGCCTCTGTCTTCTCCCTTGTTATCTCTCCTACAAAACGTAAGCTCTTTCATTTATGAGGACAAGATCCATGGTTGACTGTGTTTACATCCTTCATAGGGCCTTGTATGTATTAGGTACTAGATATGCATTTGTGGAATAGAAGCATGTTTCATAAATTTAAAATATGTTAAAACAATTACAAAATATATTCCTTTTGAGGAGAAAGATGGACCAACTTTGGTCAACACTGGTCCTTAGTTCTTGAATTTCCTTACCATTTCATCAATTTGTAACTTTTAAATATCATCATTTTTGCTTTGGATTTAAACGATACCATAATTGCCTTCAGAGTCTTGAGAATCAGTTTCTCAAGAACTTGGAATTTTGAAGTCAAACATAATGTGTTGGTATGTGCAAAAAATATTTCAAAACAATCCCCTTTTAGAAATATGATCTGTTTCACAATATAGTAAAACTTTAGCAAATAGTTTGATATTTTTTTTGTTATGTAGAAAAAGAGAACTCACTAATATAAATTCTTAGTGTATTACAAAGGATACTAGTGTGTATAGCTTGCCTTTGACTGTCACACACACAAACACACATACAACATGCAAACCCCAGCCAGGCTCGGTGGCTCAGCCTGCAATCTCCTGCCTTGGAAGGCTGAGGTGAGTGGATTGCCTGAGCCCGCGGGTTCAAGACCCGCCTGGGCAACTTGGTGAGATCTCATCTCTGCAATAAAACAAAAAATTAGCCGGGTGTGGTAGCGTACACCTGTAGTTCCAGCTACTTGGAAGCTGAGGCGGAAGGCTCACTGGAACCCAGCAGGTTGAGGCTGCGGTGGCTGGGAGCAGCCACTGCACTCCAGTCTGGGCGACAGAGTGAGACTCCAACTCAAAAAAACCAACAAAAACAAAAACAAACAAACAAAAAAGCATACAAACCCCACTGAATTTCACTTTTAAATCCAAACCTCCTAATAAATCATATAATAGAGATCTTTCTAAACTATCAATAGAAGTAGTAAAGTTTGAAAAAAGAGAGAAAGTCTGAATAAAGCCTTGTGATCAAGAAGAAATCACAGTTCATCCAACAGAACATTATATAAAGGGACATAAACTACATGCACCATCATTTGCTAATAAGCAAAACTCAGTAAATATTGGTTCACTTTATATCCCTTCCTTGGTGGTCAGTTACCAAAGCAATTTTATTACAAGGGACCTTTTTCTATAAACTAAGCCAGCAGCACAGACCCTAAGCCTAGGGCTACACATTTCTGTCTTGTATTTGTTTGCTTTGAGTAATGAGGCTTCCAGTTGGGTTTGATTTGATAATGATCTTTAAAAAAAAAAAAAACAAGGAACAAGCCAGCTGGCAATAATAAAATGCGTGAAGAAAGGGTTTTTGTTAAGAACAATCAGAGACCATGTTTTGGGCCTTTCCACAGTAAAATCAACAGGTAGACATATGGGTGCTAAATGCAGAGACCTACTCATGTGCCTGGTTGTTCAGAACCTACAGGACATGGATGGTTGTGAGAACCGAAGGGAGAGAAGACCATGGTTCTGTGTTCCAGACAGGAGGAGCTCTGGGCATACTGTTGATAATTGACTGGATTTCTTATCATCTCTTCAGTCTTGTTTCTAGGACAGGTATGCATGGACATTATTGTAAATCTAAACCCCGAAAGACCTAAGTAGGTAAAACTAGGTAAAATGAAGCATTTCTTCTTCCTTACTTTTAACCGTGAGGTACATGGACTTGCTGACGTCTGCGCCCACATCGTTGCTGACCTTGCAGAGGTAGTAGCCACTATCTTCTTCCACAACGTGCTTGATCAACAATGACCCATTGCTGAGAACCTGGATTCGGCCATTCAGGGCAATTGGCTGAAACTGGGGAACCCCAGCACCTGGGATAGAATAAAAAAGAATTATGATGCAAACATGAATAAGTATGGGGAGACGATAAGCTCAAGTTTATTCAGACTAAGAAACCATGGACACTTAACATGTATCACAGAGGGTAGTCATGGGATACATCAAGTTTTTCTTTCTTTCCTCCAACACTGAAATTCTGTTTTGTTTTTTTTTTTAAAGAGAAACACATTTATTTAAAATGACAGTAGGTCAAACTCTCAGATAAGAAAGCTTACAGAAAATTTCCATAGAAAAAGCCAAATTTGATGAGTGTTAAGTAGCTAATAAATTATTCAAAGAAATCACAGTAGAACAACTACAGAAGCAGACACCTCTCAAGGTACTAAGTAAATTCTTTGTATTTCCAGGGACTTAATATGAATGTAAACAAGAAATGCTCCAAGAACATGGCATTTGAAGTCCTTGCTCACTGCACATGTCTGAAGCTACTAAGAAAGTAGCAGTGATGCAAATTTCTCCACCAAGTACAGTTATATTCCAGTCTAGAAACACAATTAAGTTACCTCACTTAATGTTATTTAATGTCAGGTTATTGTATTAAGACAGCACAGAATTAAAACGCCACTTTCCTTGGAGTGCTTCCTTGCAAAGAGAGACTAGCACAGATGTGATACACTAATATAACAGATGTGATACGATTCAAATTGGAGAGTCATACACAACTATGCCGAATAAAATGTATTTTAGAAGTAATGAAATAAATGATTAAGGTTTAGGGATATTTCTGAAAAGATGATGGTCTGGATTCACCTACCATGCTACCTGCTCCTCTCTTGTGGGCATTGGGTGGGGCTAATAGGATGTGATTCAGGCCTTGAAAAATTCTCCCAGGGCTTTTGTATTCTTTCACCAAAGAGATTAGTGATTTGAGGGGAAAACTCTAGGGTGAAAAACCATTGGATCTTCCTAGAGGAAGCTCTAAGGGTGAACCAAGGGTATGTATGCTGCTAGCTCCCTGGCTCCAGAACCTACAGAGTTGAACAAGTTTGCTATCTCTGCAATTCTCATGATTCTCATGCAGGAAACTTCAGAGTTTGCATCTGTGGACACTGCAGGAGGAGACACTTCTTCCTGCTGTCTCCACACCCTGCTGACAACTTGCTTATTCGTACCCCTCAATCTCACAGTGGTGGAAACTGTGACTGTACCCTTCTTTCCCTTGTTTCTGGATCTGGTATCTTGGATGTTGGACCTAAGCTCTGCCAAAGAGATAAAGGACATTAATAATGCACTTAAGGGAACTTTTCACATTGAATAAGAAGACAAGCAGAATCCTTACAATAGCTGGTTTCTAACAATATAGAACTGCTAGGAGGAATAGGGCAACTTGAATTTAAAAAACAAGAGTTCCACCTCTGATAAAAATGTAGAAAGCCACAAAAGAATGTCACTTCCATTATAACAACAAAAAAGACAGTTAATCTACAAAATCCAACTTTAAAAATAAAAAGGAATCAGGAAGTCGAAATAATAGGCAACTAGGTAAACTTAGTTGCAAAAAGTTAAAAGCCCTGAAGAGATGTGGGCTATATAAACTAATTCATCTTTGGTAAGATGGGAAGAAGAGGTCATAAGCATAAAAGTAGGTGAAAAATAAAAGGTTAGAAGATAAAAATCTTCTACAAATAAACTTCAACAGCATCATACTTAATTATGAAAGACTGAATTATTTTCCACCAAAGATCAAGAAAAAGACAAAGTTTATGTCTGGTCTCACCCTGTTTATTTAAACTTGTTTTGGAGATTCTAGCAAGAAAAATAAAACAAAATAATTAAATCAAACAAGTATAAATTGATAAAAAAAAGAATATAGCTGTCTTTCCTCAGAGGTGACATGATTTTCAACACAAAATGTTGCTATAGCTATAAAGTGAGTTTAGCAAAGTCATGAGGTACAACAGCAATACACAAAAATCAAAGTTAATTTTATTTATACATAAGAATAACAAACAATTAGAAATTAAAATTTAAAAGACAATACATTTGCACTAAGTCACAAAATGTTTATAAATAAATTTAGCAAAATACACATAAGATTGACCCACTAACATTATAAAAGTTGTTGAGAACAATTAAAAATGACCTAAATAAGTAGGGCATTATACCATGTTCATGGATAAAAATATTCAATATTTTTAGGCAAAGATTGGCTACCTTTTATTCTATAAAAGGCCAGATAGTAAATATTTTAAACTTAGAAGGTCATACAGTCTCTGTAACAACTACTCATCTCTACGGTTGAATCATAAAAGCAGCCATAGAGAATGCATAAACAAAACAACAAGATTGCATTCCAAAAAAATGTATCCATATAAAACAAGGTGGCCCATAGTTAGCTAATACCTGACTTAAAGGTAAGTGAGAGAAATATAAATGCAAGAGAACAGCAAAGTTGGAAGTGGGAGCATATACCAGCAAAATTCACACATTTGGATTAGTATGAAATATCATAAAATGTTTCTAAGTAAAAAAAAAATTTTAAATTCTTCTTTCATTCTGAAATTAAAATTCAGCCAGCCTCGGTGGCTCAGCCTGTAATCCCGCGCCTTTGGGAGGCTGAGGTGAGTGGATTGCCTGAGCCTGCAGGTTCAAGACCTGCCTGGGCAGTGAGACCTCATCTCTACAATAAATAAAAAAATCAGCCGGGCATGGTAGTGCATGCCTGTAATTCCGGCTACTTGGAAGGCTGAGGCGGAAGGATCACCGGAGCCCAGCAGGTCGAGGTTGCAGTGGCTGGGAGCGGCCACTGCACTCCAGTCTGGGCGACAGAGTGAGACTCCAACTCAAAAAAAAAAAAAAAAAAAGAAATTAAAATTCAGGGATAAAAAAGTTTTAAAAAACATACTAACATTTTATTATTATGTCAATATGTTGTTTTCCTCATTATCAGCTATTGAATATTTTATAAAGTGGAGACTAAGTGAACAAAACCACTATTATTCCTAAATCAGCTCACTCCTTAGAAATAGAGAAATTACCAAAATGCACAAAATTTTACCAGAAATTTGTATAATATAGATAACCTTAAATTTAATTTATATGAAAGTTCACAGAAAATTTTAACAAATACTTAATAACAAATGAATATGTCAGTATATGAGTGATTGATTTTGAAAAATAATTAATAAAGTTATTTACAATAAGTTTACCTAGGGAATATATGAATTGTTCGTGAAAAATCAAATGGCAAAAGAAGAAATGCTCTTTTTCCTTCCCAACATTCCAGTCTCACTCTTTGGAGGGATTACAGTTTTTCTAGTATTTTCTAAACATATATAGTACCATATCTTTTGTTTTTATGCAAATGAAATTTATTGTTCAATACCAAGCACCTACACTGTAGCAAATACTGGACAAAAAAGTTGTATTTAAAAAGACAATAATTTCCATTTCTCCTGCCTTCTCCACTTCCTCTTCCCCTCGGCTTCACTCTGGAGAATTAGAGCCACCATGTCCTAAGCTGCTCTGCAGAGAGGCTCCCAGGGAAAGAAACTGGGAGTGACCTCCAGTCGATAGTTTGTGAGAAACTAAATCCTGTCAACAATCATAGGAGTGACCCTGGGAGAAGGTCCTCTTCCCCCATTAAACTTTGCTATAACTGCATCCTCATCCAACACCTTGCGAGTCCCTGAGCCAGAGGACGCAGCGTAGGGGTCCCATAATCATGACCCACAGAAATGGAAAATGACAAATGTGTGTTACTTTAAGCCACTACGTTTGGGAATTATTTGTTACATAGCAACAGATTACTAACAAATTGTGAAAAATTAGATAAGTTACACAAAATTTCAACTTCTCACTTGTAAAATGGAGATAATAACAGAACTTTCTTCATAGGCTGTCCTAAGCATTTAAGTTCTTGAAGTATGGTATGGCTCATAGTAACCTCACAATATTATTGTGTTTTTAAAAATTCTACTTTTAATTATTTTGTTTTCTTATAATTATTTGACTTTCTGATTTCCATTCTGCAAGAAAAAGGACTATGTTATAATGAATCTCTCCATTTATCAATCAATCAGTAGAGAGAAAAATATTGTGGTAGGCAATCTGTAGGTGGAATTCTTGAAAAGACATTGTGAACCAAAGGAAAGGCATATTTAAATATTAAAATATATTACTAAATTGCTTACTAAAAGATATAACAATTTTATCTCCATCAATGTTGGCTATGAGTTAATTTTTTTCCTTATACGTGGACACCCTTAATCTTTTCTTTGTTTTTGCTTATAGAAAATTTAGAACACCTTTCCATGAATGTGTTGGCCATTTGTACTTGTGCTTTGATAAACAGCCCACTTTTATATTCCTTGCCTATTTTTCTACTGAACTTTTTGGCTTTTTCTTCTTCATTTTTCAAAGCACTTTGGATTTTAAGAAAGTGTTTCTATCTTTTCATTTTGCAAAACTATTTTTCTTGTTCCTTATTTTTATCAACTATTGAGATGTTCATGTTATTTTCTCCTTTAAAAATGGGTTGCATTTTAAAGAATTTGATTTTATAAATATTACATTATGGAAATTGTGTTCATTAGTGTAAGTATACAGGATTTATTTGAGTTTAAAAATCAAGGAAAATCTTTCAATTTTTATTTAATAGTTTGAATTTGGGACAGATTTTGAAGATTTGTAAAGGCTATTGATGTCTTTCTCAAAGTAGACTGTAAACTGGGAGCTAGACCAAGTCTACCACACACAACCTGAAAATCAACCAAATGTAGGATATAAAAAAATGAGCATAATTTAGAAATCCTGAAATTTTCAAAATTATGTAAAACTGTGTTAAAAAAAGAACTCTGAAAATCTGATGAAATGCAGGTACAGTTTGAGAAAGTTACATAATTGTCCATGTCAACAGCACAAAATTTTTATTTTCCTTAAATAGTTTTCACCAGAAAAATACTTGTGATAATTAAAATATTTACATTAAAAATTATTACAAAAATTAAGCTACATTGCTAAGCTGTCTTAATTAACTGGTGGAAAAGGATGATCTGTTAATTCCTATCTGGACAAAGATAAGCCTCTTTATTACCAAAAGGTCCTAATGAAGACAGAAATAAAGTATTAAGTGCATTTAAAAAACATTAAATCTTTTTTTCATCAGAAATATGAACTTAAGTTGAAGAGCTACTGCATCTAAAGTTCTAATCATGATTGCAAAAAGGAATAATAGTGAACACACTGCCAACCGATTCATCTACTACAAGGAGTACAGTTCCAAGGGTTAGCACTTGTTTAATTTGAGGGAAGTGGACTTTGCCATGGTTTGACAGAATTATCAGTTATCTACCTTAGATTCATCATTATTCTAAAGAATTAAATATAACCCAGGGCATCAATATACAAAATCCTGTGATCTTAGCACAAGGTAAGTGCTTTAGGTAATTAGCTAGAAAATACAATGTAGCAACCAACAGTCATTAATTAAAAAGCTGTCAATTTTCTGTGGTCAGTTGGGGTCAAGCGGGGACAATTTTAATGCCCCATTACATGAAAATAAAATGTCAAAGCATTATGTAAGTCACATACTGAATTACTGCTTATATTAAAAATGGGTGACCGTTCTTATTTATTGAAAAGATTTGCCTCACTATGTTCCCAGAGACTGAGGGTATGAAAATAGTAGAAAAAGAACAGTGATTGACCAAGTGAGCCCAGTTGGAAGGCAGCAGCAAATAAGATAATTGTTTCATCTTTTCTTCTATTTTTAAGTCTTTCCTCATCTGTAGAGAGGACACTTGACTAAGACTCAAAAGTAGAGTTCTACTGCCCTCTAAAACAATCTGTGCCTTTATGCAAGTGGCTTGTTTTTGCATCCTTAATTTTATCATATGTAAAATGAAACAATTATTTATATATGATATAAGATTTTTGTTCATGTCAAAGGAAACAAGATTGTATGAATGTGAGTATATTAAGGACCAGAAGAATTTGGTCAATAAGCACAGAGTTCCCCTAGCAGGATGGACTAAGAAGGAGTTGAAGTACAAGAAAGTAATAGAAAGAAGTTCTCTTTACGCTCTCTGGACTGTAGCACAATGGTCAGTCTGTAAGCTATTTGTTTTCCTTACCAAGGAATCAAAAACACGATCTCTTACATTCTTAGGGAATGAGTGTGTTTTCCTGAAGAATGAGCTTGTTTTTCTTCTTTTGGGAAAGGGTTTTCCTCCTCCAAGAATAGTTGGTGAGTTGCAGGAAGTGAGTAGTACAAAGACAGAGGTGGAGATGAGAAGAGAAGGAAATACAAGTAGCAACAGCAGTTGCACTTAACTGAGGTTTATCAGCTGAAAATGGAACCTTTGCACAGTGAAGAGTGCCAAGGAGTTCTGGGTAGTTTGTTACAGAGAAGAAACCAAAAGTGGACAGAAGTACAGTCCTGAAACACTGGTCTAGTTCCAGAATGTAAGAGATTGTGTTTTTGATTCCTTGGTGAGGAAAACAAATAGCTTGCAGGCTGACCATTGGGATACAGTCCAGAGAGTACCTCTGCAGAGGTGAATCTAGAGCGGAAATGGCAAGAATGGCAAGAATGCTGATATAGGCAATGGTCTTTTCATTCCTTTGTTTCCCTGTTAAAGAACCCTATCCAGTGAAAGCAATGGAACTTTTGTAGTCTAGATTAGGGCCTATTTGTTATGACTTGGTCATCCACTAGTTTTGCATGCCAATATGTATGTCTATATATGTGTACAGAGAGAGAGAGAGAGAGAAAGAGAGAGAGAGTTGGAATCGCACTCTGTTGACCAGGCTGGAGTGCAGTGGCATGCTCATGGCCATTGTAACCTCGTCCTGCTGGGCTCAGGCGATCCTTCTGCTTCAGCCTTCCAAGTAGCTGGCACTACAGGCATGTGCCACCATGCCTGGCTAATTTTTTGATTTATTGTAGAGATGAGTTATCTCCAAGTTTCCCAGAATAGTCTCAAACCCCTGGGCTCAGGCATTACTTTAGCTTCTGCCTCCCAAAGTGCTTGGATTACAGGCATGAGCTACCACACCCAACCTGCAAGCCAATATTATTACTGTAATTTTGTAATTAATATGCAGAAATCCTTATTCATTAGCAAGGTAGAACATTGCCTTTCACTCACTTATCAAAAAACAGCTGTGAACTGACCATAATTCATCACTTGCCAATGGGCAATCTGATACCAGAGGTTTTGAAGGTGGCTCAATTAGGCTGATGCCACAAGGGCTTTGCATGGGAACTGGTAGGAGCCCTGAAGCTGTGTCCACTATCCAAGGTCTTCACTAACATTTTCCTGGAGCAAGAGCTCCCCAAGCATTTGTCCTCAGTGTGCTGCTTCTACCCAGAAGACTGCTAGAAAGTTCCTGGGGAAAGAAAATGAGGACAGATGATGGAGGAGTTCAGACAAAAAAGAAAGAGCAAAATGGACTCTTGGGTTTATTTTCTTGGTGGCCCCACCAAGGTTTAGGGTAATCACAGCATCCTTGGATGAGTGGTCTGTGGAGGTCTTGCAGCAGCTTCTAGGGCCACAGAGACTCCACTTATGTTAGCAAAGAGAATGGCAGAAAGTTTTCTTCTCTGATAATTTTTTTCTACCATCAAGGGGAGAAAATAAAACAATATGTTGAACCTTACCGTCTCTGTTTTACTTGTTGCCTTTTCCAAAAACTCATTATTGCTTAGTGAACTCCATTGTCCTTACTTGGTAAACACAAGCAGAACTGCTTTGGATGTACATGAGAGATCCAAACTAGACTTTGAACTTGGGTTCATTTTTATCATTTATGTCATAGAGAGATGTTGCCTTCTTTGCCTTTGTGGATTATTCTAATTCTTTCCCTATATACAGAATTCATATTGTATCACATAATTGAACTCTGGGGTGAACAAAAGACTCTGGATAATAGTTGGGACCTGGCCAGGCATGGTGGCTCAAACCTATAATCCCAGCACTTTGGGAGGCCGAGATGAGAGGATTGCCTGAGTTCATGGGTTTGAGACCAGCCTGGGTAACATGGCGAAACCTTGTCTCTACAATAAATAAAAAAAAATTAACCGGGTATGGTAGCCCAGCCTGGGTGACAGAGTAAGACTCTAACTCAAAAAAAAAAAAAAAAAGTTGGGTCCTGATAGTCTGTACCAGACTGGTACACTGGTACAGAGACAGTATTGATGGGAAGACCCAAGGAGGCACTGCTGTTCCAGGATACCAAGGGCACAGCATGAAAAAGGTCTAACCTATGAGGTCATAGGCTTGGAGCAGTCTACCTGACACTAAGCAGGACACATGGTGAATTTAGAGTAGGAATGGCAAGAATGCTGATAGATAGGCAGGTGTGGGACAGTGGGCAGACAGCAGCCTCCTCAGTTTAGGTTTGCCATCAGAAGTTTGGTTCTGGCAATCCACACTAGCAAGAGGCAGGCAGGCCAGGACTAGAGGGACTGGTCCCAAGGAAATGACTATGGCAAGGCTCAGGAGACTGTTTCCACAGCAGGGATGTGGAGGGGACACTTGTTCTGAGTAAAGGCTATGGAGCTGGTGTTCAAGATTAGAGAGTGAGCAGCTGTCAGGGTAAAGATAGGAGGCTAAATGCCCTGGTACAAAACGTGGGGGATGCTGAGTCAGAGTGAAATGTACAAGAATATAGAGAGCAGGTTTAAGGAACTGGAACTCAGCAAGAAATTTTGGAGGACTAGAGAACCAAAATTTATCCCACATGGACCATTTAAACCTGTTGAGTTAATTTATTATGAAATCCCTTGTTCCCCTATTGAAGAAGAAAAAAAGCATATCTAAGGGAATATTTGTATGCTGATTATTTGTCCCTCTACAGAATTATTTTTTTTGAATGGAAAGCAGGTGATCTGCAGTTTAATAGTCTCTTGACTGCTAAGGAAGACATGACCTCAGTCATCTCACCAGGGAGATCTGAAATTGATGTTGGGAGAAAATCAGTGTAGAATTAACCCATATGAGGGGCTTAGACTTGTTTCTTTCTACATATTTATCATGGTACTCTAAAACATAAGTTTTGAGGACTATGAAGGGTTCCTGGACTCTCCTCAACCTTAGAAGAGAAGTTGTGGGCAAGACTAAGGTGCTATATTTCAGGACAAGCCCCTAAAGTAGTAGGAGACTCCAGAGGGGATCATCTGAGCAGAGTGACCAGGTATATTAAGCACAGCATGTGTTTCCCAGTCTAGAACTAAACACCTTGCAAGGAAAAGTCCAGATAACTATCATGAGTGTCTGGTTTTATTTCTGTGGATTCCTCTACAAAAGAATTGAATCCTTGTTGGCCCATATGAAGAGTCTATGACCAGAGGGGAGGAGTTCTGTTGGAAAGTTGATACCAGATGGAAGAGGATGCTTCTGGGGCCCTGGTGATAAGGGACAACCAGGCCTGGTGGTAGACTGTGCTTGGTGAGAGCTGAAATGACAACCTCCAGTGGCTTGTCTGGGGACAGCACAAAAATGAGTAAAAGTAAATAAAAGTATCTGTATCAATATTGATAGAACATCCAGGTCGGGCTCAGTGACTCAGCCTGTAATCCTAGCACTTTGAGAGGCCAAGGTGAGTGGACAGCTTGAGCCTGTGGGTTCAAGACTAGCCAGGCAACTTGGTGAGACCTCATCTCTTTAAAAAAAATTTGCCGGGTGTGGTAGTGCTCACCTGTGGTTCCAGCTATCTGGAAGGCTGAGGCAGAAGGATTGCCTGAGCCCAGCAGGTTGAGGCTGTGGTGGTCAGAGCATGCCACTGCACTCCAGCCTGGGTGACAGAGAGATTCCAACTAAAAAAAAAAGAGAAAAAAACAAAAAAACACCACTCCCCCCAAAAAAGAACATCAAGAGAAACCTGGAGTTGGGGAAACTGTGATTTTTGTGTGAATGTGCTACAGGCAAGAGCAGAAAAGATATAGGAAAGGGGTACAGAGAAAGCCAAGTATGAGACAAGAAAAAGAGGGCCATATAGGCCAATTGGAGCCCTTTGTATGTGTTAGAGGATGGAGAAAATAGAAACTCCCTAAATTAAGGACATTCTCTCCCTTACTGAGATAAGAAAGAGTTATAGACAGCCACAGAGGGACAAAGTCAACAAAGACTGGCCCTAGATGTGCCACCTGTCCACCCAGAAAACCAAGAATCCAAGAAAACTGGAGGCAATAGCTTATCAATATTCTCTACCACAGACCAGTGGAAAGACAGCAACAAAATTATTTAAGACAAAAAAGAAAAGACTTGGATGAATTGAAAAACTATTTATAGTATTGTATGGGAAGTCTCAATTTTCTAATAATGTTAATCTGCATGCTAACCTTTACCTTTATAATCCTTCAAATTTCCAGAATAATTTTTTAAGAACTTGATAAAATTATTTTAATATTCATCTAAGCCGGGCTCGGTGGCTCAACCTGTATTCCCGCGCCTTTGGGAGGCTGAGGTGAGTGGATTGCCTGAGCCCGTGGGTTCGAGACCCGCCTGGGGCAGCGAGACCTCATTTCTACAGTAAATCAAAAAATCAGCCGGGCGTGGTAGCGCATGCCTGTAATTCCGGCTACTCGGAAGGCTGATGCGGAAGGATCGCCGGAGCCCAGCAGGTCAAGGCTGCGGTGGCCAGGAGCGGTCACTGCACTCCAGTCTGGGCGACAGAGTGAGACTCCAACTCAAAATATATATATATATATATTCATCTAGAGGGAATAAGCAAACAGGAATTCATGCAAAATGCAAGGACATTCTTGACAAGAAAAGTAATAGCAGGGGTATTGTCAGTATTGTCATGGCAGATATTAACATATATTAGAAAGAGACAGACCTCTAATACACGTGGTGCTGGTGCAAGAAGAGACAGGTCAGAGTGAGAGGGCTAAAAAATATAGACTTTGGTATTTACATCTTTTCCTAGACTAAAGCACTGCAAGTTAGTGAGAAAAGCTTAGGCTAGTAAATAGATGGTTTTAGGACAATTGGCTAACTATAAAAGTTGGTGACAATGACAAAAAATGATAATGATATCAGCTAATATGTATTGATCCATTGCTATGTTCCAGGTGCCATAAAAAGGCTTTTTATAAATCGGCTTACTAAATCATCACATTAATAGCCTTATTTTATCTGTTTCACATGCAAGGAAGCTGTGGTTCATGTAGGTTATGTAATTTATGTGCAGTATCACAGGTAGACAGCATATGGCTTGGGCTTGGGCTTGGGCTCATAGTCCAGTCTTCTAACTGATGATTTCCATTCTCCTCTTAGATTCCTGCTTTACTTATTTTTCTAAAATAAAGTCCAAATGTAATGGAACTTTGTATATAAACAAGAATTTTATAGATTTGAAGGTGGAGACATAAGTATTTCTTCTTTTCCTCTTGGAAACCATACAGAAGGGATTGGGAGAAAGACTATAACATGAAAATTATATTTTTTAAATTAGGAAATAGTCAAAATTTCAACTACAAAATAGGTAAATGTGCACCAAGAGTGTAGATTGACTAGAGGGGCAGTAGAAAGGCAAGCGAATCTTGGCCACTGCCGTCAGTCTTAGCAAGCTTCAGCAAAGGGTCACCTGTGAAGAGCAAAACCTCCATCAGCTGAGCCAATGTGTACAGGATGGGTGGAGGCAGGAGCTTCCCTGGACTTGGCATGGATTGGAATCAGAGAAGTGAGGTTAAGAGAAAAATCGAATATTTGCACAAAAAATCCATTTCCTCTTTCTGGGGACATGGATTTTCTTCAAATGTAAGTAGTTAGTTCCCACTTATTCATGGTTTAGCTTTCCAAGATTTAAGTCACCTGCAGACCGCCACAGTCTGAAAACATGTAAGTATGGTATAGTCAGATATTCTGTGGGAGAGATACCACTAATACTAATAGATACTAATTCATGTAATTTTTTATTACAGTATATTTTTATAATTGTTCTATTTTATTATTAGTTATTTTGTTAATCTCTTCCTGTACCTAATTTATCAATTATACTTTATCATTTATAAACTTCAACAAATGTTAATAAAGTGAACTTTATCAAATTTTTAATTAATTTTTAACATAATTTTTAACCTTATCAAAAGTTAATGAAATTAAATTTTTATTGAAAATTAATAAAGTTAAATCTTTATGAAAAGTTAATAAAGTTAATCTTTATGACAAGTTAATAAAGTTAAACTTTATTAAACTTTTCTATACATACATAAGTGTGCATGTATAGGAAAAGGCATGACATATGTATTATCCATGGTTTTAGGTATCTACTGGGAGTCTTAGAGCTTGTCCCCCCCATGGATGAGGTGCAACTACTATATTCAAAAAGAAGCCAGGATCTAGCAAAGATAATATAAGAAAAGAGAAGAAAGAAATAGAAAACTAAGTCAGGTGATGAATCTCAACTAAAAACCAATATTGTCATGATTTATATAAAAATTGTAAATAAAATAGCCATGTGCCTGTAAAGTCAGAGATCAAGACGGAGTGAATGTGAAACTGGCAGAGCTGGAGATGAGAGAAAAATTAAAATCACAACAATGAGGGGAAAATTGGAACAAAGGAAAACAGACTTCGTTGGGGGAAATGACATAGAGAATAGAAATTTTAAGATAAAAAAATTTATATGGAAGTAAGTAATTTAAAAATCAGGGAGAAAAATGACAGCTATTGAAGATAGGTGGTGACCCCCAGGAATCATAATTGGAAGCCCCGAGGAAGAAAATTAAAACATGGAAGAGAACAAATACTTAGAGACACAATTCATGAAAAAATAAATAAAAGATGTCTTGAATCTACATATTAAATAGGCAAACCACATGTGTGGAAAACTTAACCCCAAAAGAACAACACAAAAATATGGACTATAAGTTTACCAGATATTAAAGTCAGTTCTTTAATCCACAAAAGCAAAAGATTAAGCTCTTTTTAAAGGGAAATCAGGCAGGCTGTGTTCCCTCCCAGGAAATAGTGTGTTACTAATCTCCTACCAAATAAACTGTCCTTTAGGTATAAAAGGCAAAGAACAAACCCTTGTAAACAGAGAAGAGCTTGGAATATTCCTCACTGGAAAAACTATGGTCAAAGGACTAGTGGTGAGCACAAAATCAATCTAACACAGAGTCATGGCAAATACTAAAGTTGGGCATATGGCAGCAGAATAGAATATAGAAAGTCTATACCATGACAATGGAGAAAGTATTTATCAACAAAATTAAGATATTTAGAAAACATATCATTGCTCATACTGGAATTGATAGCTGTGTTTACAGAGAGGGGTTCAAATTCCTGATCTTGTCCTGGCCCCACATCATCTCACTTGGACTTGCCCTGTCTCAATGAGGGTACCTCTGCTATACTTATTGCCCTGGGTTCCTCTTTTCTCTCACACCAACATTCAGTTCATCAGGCATAAAAGCATTCTGAATCCAACTACTTGTCCCTTCTCCACTGCCATCACCCTGCTTTCAGCCACAGCCTCAGAACCATGTCTATTGGTAATTCCTACCCCCTAAACAGTCTGCTTTAAACATAACAGTGCCAGTGTGACCCTTTTACAGGATTAGGCAGATCACATCACTCACCTCTCTTGGGTTATCCCAATCGTGTCCTCACTTCTGGTTTTAGTGTGGCAACAGCAGAAGAGAGAGAGCATCATTGTCATAACTCTGATTCCCATTCCCCATCGGCATAGAGCCACATCCTTGTGATGTTTGATGAGGATCCAGTGCAGGAGTCTGGCCTCCTGAAACCTCAGGGACTTCTATTCACCCACTCTGCCCAGCCAGTGTCCTTTTTCATGTTTCAAAACCATTCCTGGCATAAGCCCATTCCACCCCTGGCTTGGATACTAGTTGGTCCCTTGACCTTCAGCTCTTCCCTTGTCTCCCGACGGTTACTCACAAGGCTCATCTCATGACTTTCAAATCTTTTCTCAGACACTGCATTGTGCAGTGCAATGTGCAGTGCACATTAGGGTGCACATTACTACAAAATATATTTCTTATCTGCTCCATCCCTCAACCCCAGCCATGACTTGACTCTTGTCCTTGGACTTTCTCATGATCAAAGTTTCCCTGGAGGTTAGGAAATCTGCGGGCAGCCAGAGAGAGTAAAGAATGTCCAGGGCAGTCTATGATTGAATCATTATATTCTTTTGCATTCATAGTCCTTGTTTGCTTCTCAGAAGCTAATAGGGAGGGTCCTGGTCCTTGTGATTTTAATTGGTTCCTTCCACTAAAAATCATGTAACTGTGGAAAAATGACATTAAGCTGTGGCCCTTTGGGACCATAGGTGAGGCCCACCAGTGTATAAAGCCCTGATTTTTAAAATATCATTTAGACAAAAGGCCTCATTTGTTTATGGAAAAAGAAAAAAAAGTCAGGAGACAGAATTGAGTGTCTTAGACTTTGTGTATCTAGACCCAAGGTTAAAAATGGAATAACATTATTTTTCAGCAAAGATTGTTTTATTTCTGCAATAGTTACCCTAAAACCACTGTGATTTATTCTGGAATTCTGCAGCCCAGGATTAAATTATTACAACTTTTAGAGAAGCAACCCACGTCTGTTTTGTCTGCATCTTTTTTTTTTTTTTTTTCATATGTAAGGGAGCTGCACTTATGCTCTTAGTGACTACTTTGACTATAGGAAACATGGTCCATAAGCAAGGCTAAATTTTTCGTTAAAAAAATCTTAATTACTTGCATAATTAAATAATAGTATACAATATTCCTTTACTAGATTAGAAGATATTTTAAAACAAGCATATTATCCAGTATTATTTTGGTTATAAGGAACAGACAAATTGAAAGAGGATGTGTAAATGAATAAAATGCTGACAAATTGTCCATGCCTATTTAAAGCTATAAAAACTGTTTATTATTTGAGCCAGGAACACTACTTATAGAAATTAGAACACAGAAAAAATGGACCTATACATAAATTTATATATATAAATATATATTTTTATTTTTAATTTATGTATCTTTATGTATATATGTATTTATACAAAGATATATAAATATGCATACATATATGTCTATATACATAAAAATATATGTAACAGAAGTTATTGTAATTGTTTTCCAAAAATGAAAAACTGGTGAAAAACAAAAATAGGACATTCCATGATAGTGGATGGAGACACATCTAGTTGTCAAGTATCCAACCTCCTCTCTGACTTAATAAAATAACACAAGTTGCACTCATGACAACTTTTAGACCCTCACAACTGGGAGTGACCTGGCCAGTCAGCCAGGGAGACATTAGCAGAATCAGAACACTCTCCTGGAAAAGTCCTTAAAGGGAGCTGACTCAGGTAGGTGAGGCAGCCATCTTTTAACTCTTCCAACCTTCATGGAAATGTGAAAGGAAGTTACCACTGGAGTTCAGTGGCCATCATTTGAAGATAAGAGACAACTGCTAGGAGTGGCAGAACTCTTCCCAAGATGTAAGTTTGGCTCTCTGATGACTTAGGAGAGTCAACAAACTAATCCTCAATTATCTGTGTCTAGACTCCTCTTATGAGAAAAAGTAAATCCTGTGATTATAAGTGGTTGAACTCACGCTAAACCAAGGTAATAGTTAAATGTACTTATTGATGTATTTGAATAAACTACGCAGACATTTTTTAAAAAATCATATATATATATATATATATAATATATGTATATGTATTTTTTTATTTAGTTTTTGAGTTGGAGTCTTTCTCTTTTCACCCAGGCTAGAGATGTGCTGTGGCAAGCTCATGGTCACTGTGGTCTCGACCTGTTGGGCTTAGGCAAGCCTTCCGCCTCAGCCTTCCAAGTAGCTGGAACTACAGACTCATGCCACCATGCCCAGTTAGGTTTTTTGTGTGATTTATTGTAGAGATGAGGTCTCACCAAGTTGCCCAGGCTGGTCTCAGATCCCCAGGCTCAGGCAATCCTCTCTTCTTGGTCTACCAAAGTGCTGAGATTACAGGTTAAGCCACCATGCCTGGCCAAAAAATCATATTAAACACCCATATTTGTTGACATGGAAAGATATTCATGGCATATTGTTAGCTGAAGAAAGATTTTAAGTAATGAACGATCTTATGGTTAAAATTTTTTAAGTGTATATGCGTGTCTAAGGGCTTTCGGGCTTAGAGATAGGTCTGAAAGGCTAGACAAAACCTATTTGCAATAGTTATCTCTGGTTACCTTTGAGTGCTGTTATTTGGGGGAGAATTTAACTTTTTGAAATATGTTTTTGCAATTTCTGTTTTCTATTTGATGATTTGATATAATATATAAAATTTAAAGACAAAAAAGTTATTAAAACAATTTGTAAATCAGTGATGAGAAGGGATAACATGTCAGTAACATCCATAACAGACCGAGGGTTACTTAATCCATATAAAAACATTCTTACAAATAAATAGGACATAAAGATAAGTGTGTAAGTTACATAGATAAGAAATTTCTAAAAGGGGCAGGGCTTGGTGGCTCAGCCTGTAAACCCAGCACTTTGGGAGGAGGAGACAAGTGGATTGCCTGAGCCTGCAGGTTTGAGACCAGCCCAGGCAACTTTGCAAGACCTCGTCTCTACAATAAATGAAAAATTAGCCGGGCACAGTAGCACATACCTGTAGTTCCGGCTGCTTGGAAGACTGAGACAGAAGGATCACCTGAGCCTAGCAGGTCAATGCTGGGGTGGATGTGAGTGTGCCACTGTACTACACCCTAGGTGACAGAGTGAGATGCCAACTCCAAAAAAAAGAAAAGAAATTCCCCAAAGGAGAAATAGAAGTGTGCAGTAAACATAAGATAAAAAATTTTAATTATCATTAATAATCTAAATATGCAAACTAAAGTGGGAAGCCATTTTACTCATCAGTTTGTAAATATTTAAAACATAAAAAATACTCTATCTAGTCGGTCAGGATTTTGGGCATGCACCCTCACCCTGCTAGTGACCAAGAGTCTTTGCCCAGTAAAGACCAAGAGCCTTCTATATGGCTATGTTATTTCACTTCTAGGAATTTACCCAGCCTTTCAGGCCTGTCCTCAAGCAATTGAATACCCATAAACACACATATAAATTTTTAAAATGTTGACCAAATGATTGTTTGTGGTTTAAAATCTTTTTCTTCAGTTAACAATATGCTGTGAATATCTTTCCATTTCAATAAATAAGGGTGTTTTATATGACTTTTTAGTGTCTGTGGAGAGTTTATATGAATACATCAATAAGTACACTTAAACTGTCTATTGTCTTAAGAGTGACTTTAGCCACTTAAAAGCACAAGATTTACTTTTTTCTCTTACGAGGACTCTGTAACATGAAGAGTTCAGCATTAGTTTGTTGGCTCTCCTAAGGAAATGATACATATGCAAATTGAATTAACATACAGGGATGTTCTTTGCTGCAGTGTTTGCAGTCAGGAAAAACTAGAAACAACCCAAGGGAGACAGAGGGAACATCTGCATGATGGCAAGCATTAAAAATAATTTTGAAAAAAGCAAGTGTCATAAAAAATGTCCATAATAGCAAATATACATAGATATAAACTAAATTAAATGGCTCTATTTATCTATTCCCATGTGACCATGCAACACGAAGCTTCAAATATGACCTAAAATAAAAAGTCACTGGGGAAGCTACTTGCTGAATAACAAGGTTTTATTTTTGAACAAGTAATTTTTACATGAACAATGGGTGTGGTATGCTACAGGAAAGTTGTCTTGGGGATTTTTCAAAAATGTAATTGTTCTCCTAATCAAATAGTGTCTAGTGCCCTCCTTCTATCTTTTTCTTCTCTTTCTAAAAGTATATGACAGAAGGGTTGTGGCAAGCACACTACTGGCTTCACTCCATTGTTGTTGTTTTTATAATAAGACAATGCAGCATGTTATTTTAAAAAGAGATATCTAGAGTACAGGCATGATTAAAGAAACAAATACACTCACAACAATTAAACCTATAGTAGGTCTTATATTGTTGAAAAAAAGGTCATGATTGATTGATTGATCTGACCAGTACATATTTGGTCCTGTCTGATAAGTTACTGGATTAAGATGCCTGCATGAGAAAAAGAGAACTCCTAATATGTTAGCAAAGACAGCTAAGCAACCTCTCTGAAGGAGTCAATATGATGAATATAAATGATTTTTCCAGGTCTAAAATGGTTCCACCCTTAGTTTCCATTTTCCATATTTCCACTTATGTAATGTTTACAATGCTACCTAAAAACAATGAGGTACTGTTCTGCATTTGAAGAGAAAACATGACAAGGAGTGGAAACAGAGAATATTGAACACTCATAAGACACTGAGTGGATCTGACTTTTAAAAAAAGTATACCAAGGAGATGATATGTATTAAGGTAACCAGGGAAATAAAACAATCAACACTTTTATTTTTAACTTTCTAAAACCACTTAATCTCATACATCTCAATACTGAGGACATAATTCCTAATTATGAGAAAATCTGACAATTTAAACTTGCATCTCCACATATACAGGTATTCAGTGGTCTCTAAGCAAACCATGGTTATCTAATATAAACGGGTAAGGTAGTACTTTCCCAAGTGCCAGTGCTAAAATAACCTATACAAATAACCTGCCTCCCTTTGCGGTCTTTCCATGGGCATGGTATGTCAGAACATATCCTTTCTTGGTCTGAATGAAAACACCTAAATGGACCAGAAGGGGTGTCTGTAAGAGAGAGAATGATAGACTTGGCGGAAACAGGGACCCATAACCACTTGCATGAAGTCTCTCTGGAAAGTCTAAAAGTGCTCATTCAATCCATTAGAACATAACATATGCTTGACAAGTAACAAGCAAATTGGGTAATATCATACCTTTAGAGAATTTCCATACGATGGTAGGCACAGGGTAACCCTCTGCAGAGCAATTGAGTATAACGGCTTTGCCATAAATCCCATCCTGGTCTCGTGGCTGAACTACAAACTTAGGAGGAACTGAAATGAGAGAAATGTCACCAGTCATTCAGACAAGAGCAAAAACAATTAAAGATGTGATTCTTTAAAAACAGAGATTCATTTCAATACACGTTAAAATACCAAAAAATGTTTTATATGCATGGAAAATTAAAAAAAACCAGTATTGTTGGTATGGGAAACATTGAGGGAGTACTCTCAGTGCTGGAAATTTTTCTGCTTCATATCAATAAGCTTTTGTAGCAAGAAAAAGTACCTCACGCTAGAGAAAATTGGCCTCTTGAGTGTGGGAATTTGACTAAACCAAGGGAATGAAACATTTTGCTTTTTTCTTTGTGTTATCAAAGATCTTCAGGAATTCACTCCATGGAAAATAGAATCAGAACTATCATTTAAAGAACAGTTAAAATATAAATTTTTTCCTCAAAAAGTAATTATCATGGATAAGTATTCCTCTGGAGTAAACTGTTCAAAGCATTTGATATTGATTTTTCCTCTAACAGGAGATGAAGGGAGAATTAATAGGCACTCCCCAAAGACAATAAAGAACACGGCATGTTACTGAACTTTTTCCAAAATTCTGATGAGGACACATAGAACATTATTTCTGATGACAGCACCATTCCAGGCCAAAGAGGGACTATCTGGTGAATGTGTGAGGTACTAGAAAGATTCATCCCTACCTAACATATCATATGTACTTTGCTTAAAAAGTATCTGCCAAGAGAAACCCATTGCTTTGAGGTAAGCTACTAGAATTTTAAGAGTCTTTGAGTTTTCTCTTATAGAGATGACACACATTCTTTAAGGAAAGGAAGCATCTGAAGGTATTATCATCCTCAAATCTTTCTCAGCAGATTTGTGATTCATTATGGGATGGACTTTCAATGAGGAAGTCATAGATTATGTAAGAGGAGATAAATTATATTCATTATATATTGAATACTTAGAAATTCCTGGTAATTCTCTGTCTTGTGATACCTAGAATTATCCATTTTGAGACAGAAATGTAAGTCTATGTGCTACAAATAGATAGGAACACCAGTCACTGTAGGCAATAGACTGGGAAGAAGACTACAGTCTAAGTTAGCAAAGAGCTTAGAAGTACACTAAAATAAGAGCCAAGTGAAGATCACTTTGTCCATAAAATAACTAGAAGAAGGGAACAGTATTATGACACAGAAGCAACTAGAGATGGAACTCATTGCTGTGTTTTTGGAGAATAAATTGTCTTTAATTTTCTATTCTAGCCTATTGTAGAAAGCATTACACACGGAAAGGCAACAGTAAAAGATAGCTGCCAGCGTAGAGACAAGTGCTAATTAAACACCTGGGTTTGTGAAGGGCATTGTCTTTCTTTTTTTTTTCCTTCTTATGTGTTTAATACTTTTTAAGTATTTCTCATAGAGCTGGTCTGGAGGCAGCGTAAATTCGTAGGGATTGAATGTCTGGGAAGGATTTTAATTCTCCATCACTAATTAAGCTTAGTTTAGCTGGGTAGGTAATTCTTGGTTGAAATTGTTTATCTTTGAAAACTTTGAAGATTGGTCTCCACACTATCTTAGCCTGAAGTGTTTCTGTAGATAAGTTCGTTGCTATTCTAATTGGTCTTCCCCAGTAGGTAGTCTGACCTTTTTCTCTTGCTGCCTTTAGGATTTTTTCTTTTCTTTTTTAATTTTTCTTTTTATTTTTTTGAGTTGGAGTCTCACTCTGTTGCCCAGACTGGAGTGCAGTGGCCGGAAGCAGCCTCAACCTGCTGGGCTCCGGCAATCCTTCCGCCTCAGCCTTCCAAGTAGCTGGAATTACAGGCATGCGCTACCATGCCCGGCTGATTTTTTGATTTATTGTAGAGATGAGGTCTCACTGCCCAGGCGGGTCTCGAACCCGCAGGCTCAGGCAATTCACTCAGCCTCTCAAAGGCGTGGGATTACAGGTTGAGCCATCGAGCCTGGCTAGGATTTCTTCTTTTAAACCTACTTTTATTCCTACTGTGTGTCTAGGAGTTGGTCTTCTCATTTGTTGTCTTGTAAGGGGTTCTCTGAATCATTTGTGTTTGAATGGTCGTATCACTGATGACATCTACACTGTTGATGAGAATGTAAACTAATACAACCTCTGTGAAAAAAAATTTGGCGATTCCTAAAAGATCTAAAAATCAACATTCCATACGACCCTGCAATCCCCCTACTGGGAATACCCGGAGGAACTCAAATCACTCTACAAAAAAAATACCTGCACACGTGTGTTTATTGCAGCATTGTTCAAAACAGCAAAAACAACCATGCTGCCTATCAAAAGAGGACTGGATAAAGAAAATATGATACATATACATGATGGAATATTATGCAGCCCTAAAGAAGGACAAAATTATGAACTTCACAGAAACTTAGATGGACTTAGAGTCTATAATATTGAGTGATCTATCACAGAAACAAAGACCTGAGTGTCACATGTTCTCACTCATAAGCAGACCTTGAATAATTATTGTAATACTATAAGAAAAGGATTCACAGTAGTGGGAAACTGCTGGATGTGGGGAGGTGGGATTGGCAGTAGTGGGAATCTTCCAGGGGAGGGGGGCCACACCTCATCGACAAGGGTACCTGCATAATGAACATTTGTATACCCATCCCTGAATTGTACCTCACATCTTTCAAATAAAAAATTTTTTAAAACCCTGGGATTGATTTCCAGCTCTGCCACTTCCTATTGAATGATTTTGTCCAAATTATCAAATGTCTCTTAGCCTTAATTTTCTTATCTGCCAATTTGGGATGATTACACTACCCATTTTAATAGACTGCTATGAAAATCAAATGAAGAAAACATTAGAATAGTTCTTAGAACAGTGGTTGGAAAAGATTAAGTGCTGTAGAAGTATTGGTGAATTTAGTAAATATAAATATGTCCAGATTTGACATATCCCTAATGAACAAAGTTTCTAACTTGCAAATGTAATTAATAATTTACCTAGCCAATGGGTCTCTGGGATATTGCTTAGCTAGTAAGAAGTTTTGCCTTATGTAAATGATATTCTAAAACAAATATATTCAATAAAATTTAAATATATTTACAATGATTTTAAAAGAATTAATTGTCTCATGGTGAGGAAATGATTTCTAAGAAATATGCTAGAGATAATATAGAGCAAAATGGTCTAGTAAAATGATCAATAAACCTCAAGGGTAGATTGCAAAGTGTAAGACATCATGCCATGCACTATCTGGCTCACATTCTGCTAAGAGCAATAATTTCTTCTGGAAGAATGTCCAGTTACAATTTATCTATGACCCCACCCCTCAATTTGGTTCTAATCCAAAGAAAACTTACTTAAAAACTCATCAAAGTGGTTTATATGAAAAATAAAAATTGGTGCATTATAAGGTAATTACAAATGAAAATGGTCCCTGAATTAGAAGCAAAATAGTAATTTCTACTTCATTATTAAAAATCGTTTCAGATGCTGGTAAGAGTAGTCAAAGGATGTCTCATGTACACCCCTTTGCTCTGAGACTGCAATTTTCTCTTCAGATACCCACACTGATCCATGTTCACATAAAACCCTAAGAAAGAAGTTTCAGCAATAAGTAAACTTAATTTTTATGGCAGCAGGAATATTTAATAGCTCAGATATTTGAATTTAAGTTTATATATTATACAATTTGAGACCATTTTGAGGAAAATGTTATAAATTACTAAGTGAATATACATTTCCTTTAAATGTTGGTAGAAGACTATCATGAATCCAAATATTCAGTCCCTAAATGGTTTCTTACCATGTTCCAGTAAATATGTAGGTCTGTTTCCTGAAAGTCATCTTGAGAGTTACATTAAGAATTCTGATCCTAGTATTATCTGATGCTCACACCAAGTAGACCTAAGACCAGATCTCCTTAGATTGTACACTTGTAAGGATGTGCTTTATTTGAGTTTGGCCTTGCATGGGTAAAGGAGATGGATCTCTGGAAAATGTATTTTGTTTCTAAATAAATGTTTTTTGTTTACCCAGAACCTAATTTGAATATACAAGATACACAGTCCCATGGAGGTTTTCATTACATTGAGACAGGAGCATTAAGCTCGAGAGCAGGAAAAGTGTCTGAATGAAGGCCTATTATTTAATATGTAACTAGTGGCATCCATTCTTGCACGCTGTAAGCACTTGGAATGGTTGACACCATTAAAGACCATAAAATTCCCAGTATTTTTTATTCACTAAGCAGAAGTTTACTAAAATAAGTGAAGATCTTTTTAAAGAACTAACTATTGCCTGATCCAGTATTCTTCCACAAAATAGTAGCCCAAATAATTGTTCTGAGAAAGCAGGAATTCCCCCAAGGAGTCACTTGGTAAGAAAAGTGAACACTTACTGAGTACCCAGTGTGCTTTAGATGAGTTAAGTTCCCTCTTTCGATCTCTCCCAGATCTCTCCTTGAGACAAATGACAATTTTTATTTTATTTATTTATTAAGGAGCAAGTCCCCATTCCTACTTCTCAGGTTTCATTCCCAGTTTCCTTTACATCTTACTCAACATATTTCCTGAGCTGTTTCACTCACGCTTGTCATGATGATTGCCTTTAGCTTCCCTTTCCTTTATCCCACCAACCACTAGATATTTCACAGGTACCTCAAACAAAAGCCTCCACAATAACACATATCCATTCCTGTCACCACCTGGAAAAGTCCTCAAAAAAGAAAACCATGAATTATCTTTCTTTTTTTTTTGAGTCGGAGTCTCACTCTGTCGCCCAGACTGGAGTGCAGTGGCTGCTCCTGGCCACCGCAGCCTCGACCTGCTGGGCTCTGGCAATCCTTCTGCCTCAGCCTTCCAAGTAGCTGGAATTACAGGCATGTGCTACCACGCCTGGCTGATTTTTTGATTTATTGTAGAGATGAGGTCTCGCTGCCCAGGCGGGTCTCAAACCCGCGGGCTCAGGCAATCCACTCACCTCAGCCTCCCAAAGGCGCGGGATTACAGACTGAGCCATTGAGCCCGGCGGATTATCTTTCATTTCTTCCTCTTTTATCTCCTTGTATCAGGTACTAATGATTATCTCTTGAAAATTTATCACATATGCTCAAATTTTTTTCAGGCTCACAATCACACCTTATTCACAAAAAGTAGTCCAGGTATGTGGCAAAGTGTCACATGCCTCCTGTTCATCTGGTTTCAGCATCCTGGGCTGGACAACTTCACACACTTTGCTAGGATACTGCACTAAGGGCAGGAACTTCTCTTCACTGAAGTCATATAGACCTTTACTCATGTGACTTTAACAGCCTCGGCATGTGGAAAACAATTGCCCATCAATGATGGACAGGAGTCTGGGTATAAAGACTCTACTTTTCTTTTTTAAACATGTTCTATTCCTGTGCTTCTCAAACTGATTAAAACACACATTACTAAACTCTGTGCCCATAGACTCTGACTCAGTAGGTCTGGAGTGGGATTCAAGATTCTGCCTTTCTAATGGGCTCTTGGGTGATTCTGTTGCAGAGACTACACTTCAAGAACCACTACTCTATGTGATTTCTTGGAGGGTTCCCAAATTCACTTGTCCTTGGCAGTAACCAACTCATTAAAGCAAACTTTATTGATTATTTTACCCTTTCTGATCTTATTCTTTCCCATTCTAATGCTCTGGGATCCAGAAATAACATTCCAATTAAATAATCTGCAATCAATTCTGTATCTCACATTCTGCTTTCAAGGAAACTCAACCTAGAACAAGGTCAATATTGTCTATTTTTTGGTTTTCCTGCCACCGTCACTTTAATAAATTTTTCACACAGTGGTCTAAAGGATCCTTTTAAGACACAAATCAGATGTCATGACTTCTCTGCTTAAAATTATCATGTATTCCCATAGCCATATGGTATGATCCAGTCACTTACAATACTTAAAAAGCTCTTTGTAATTGAATCCTTGGCCTCTAGTTTCATTTTGTGACATTCCCTTCTTGTAGACTTTGCCCAGCACTTCTAAAACCCTGTCTATTCTGCATTTCTCAAGCTCATTCTTGCTGCCAAGTCTTCACACAGGCTTCTGCATCTCTTTGTTCAACAAATTTCCACTTATTAATATCTGCATCTCAGCTGAGAGCTCACGTAGTCTGGGTCACCTTTTCTGAAGCTATGGATGAGAGTAAGTGTTTCTCTAATGCTTAATTACTCTGTCATAGCCTTTATCACACTTGTTTGGTGTTTATTTAATTGTCTGTCTCCCATATCAGGCTGTATACTCTGCAAGAACAAAAACTTCCTTTCTCACAGACCATTGTGTCCCAATATGTAACAGAGTTGCAGCATGGAAGGCATTCTGTCACTATGTGTTGCGTGGACACATGCATAAATAGATATTATTACTTTAGTTATACAGACTTGGGAAACAAAGCATGGCTCAGTTAATAACTCAGATCAGATTGACTTCAAAGTTTAAGGTCTTGGAATGGAAAGGGCCCAACAGAAGAACCATTTGAGAGAGAACAGCAGAAAATTCCATGAGTGAATTTTGGCCAACAAGATACACACCCTGAAATGGAAGGATGTGGAGCCTTTGGAATTGTTGCAGTCTGATCCAAAACTTATGCTAAAAGGCCTAAAAACTCTGAATACTTTGTGTTGTCTGGGTGTATAATTCCCCCAAGTTGCTGGTTTCCTTTTCTAAAAATTATATTCTGATTTCCTTTTACTAGAATACCACATTATTTGGTATATTGTAGTGATCATGCTTGCCAATATAGTTGGTTTTAAAATAGAGTAATATTTCCAGTGGGAATGAGGAGCAATTTAAAAGATAAATGGGTTCAACCAAATAATGATGTCTCATCCTCAAGATGCAATGTAGGCTATTCTTGTCATATGCTGTCCTGAATCATAATTACATGCACATAATGGAGCTCTTCTGTTTTCTCCAAAAGATCAATTTGATATATATTCTAACATACCAAAATCCTGTCAGGAGATTCGCAGAGACTGACAGTATCTGAAGTTTCAAAGGGATTCTTTTGAGGAAGTTTGCTCCTGATATTGCCTAGAATGAGGGTTGTTCAAAATACAGCAATGTCTGGCTTGATCTGTTTATTGTATGTGGGGAGGGAGATTCTTTTTGTCTTGTTTTTTAAAGAAGAAATAGTATGTTTATAATAGGATAGTCAGTTTTTCTAGTCTTAAACGTAGTTCAATGTCTTGTGTTTGAAACTTACGGTTTCTTATTCACTATACATTTCCAAAGAACAAAAGTAGGGGTTCCTAGTTCTGAACAGGGATTCAGTTTTATTGAAGGTAAAACAACTGGAAGCTATTTGGTGTTGGTGAGAGGGGGTGCATAAATAGATATTGCTGTTCTTTACTGGATGACCTTTAGTTGAAATGGGAATTGATCAAAGTCTAGGTGAGATTTAATTTATGCCACAGGAAACTAAAATCCAGTGGTTTCCTATTATTCAGAATAGATAACTTGGCCCCTGCTAATCTCTCTGCCTTTCACTTTTTGTCCTCGTTTACTGAACAGGAGGCAGGTCCATCTTCTTACTGTCCTTTGAACCCTGCTCAGCCTACATAAAATATTTTTTAATCCCTGTCTTTCTCAATCTTCTCACCAAACATTTTTTAATAGTACTTGTAGATATCTGACATTGTTTGTTCATTATCTCCTCTTTCCAATAGAATTTGATCTCTAGGGGCAGATATGTAAACTCTCTGTTTTTATTGCTGCAGCATCCTCAGCACCCAGAACAACACCTATTATGAAACAAATGTTTAATAAATATTTTTGAAGGGAAGAAAGAAAGAATAAATGAGTGAAAATCATAGCATGGATATGATGTTAAAAATTGGATCAATAAACATAGTAGTAAAATAATGGCCTTGTATAATTTTTATTTTTCCTGTCAACTGAAGGCCAGCTATAGGCCTTTTGGCCAGTGTGTTTGTTTCCCTATATGCAACTCGTCATAAAAGGACAGAAACAACTGATCCATTATAAGAAGTGTGAGAAAACCACCCTCCTTTGGAATCAGATAGGAACCATTATGCTGGCAGCTTTTTTGCCAATAACAGGAACCAAAGGGCAGATATGTTCTGTCATTAAGTCTAGTCCTTTTTCCTCAAAATGGCTTCATTCCTGCCAAGGTCACCCACCTGAATATGACATCAAGGAACTCATTGCTCCACTGTCATGGGACACATACATGAAAGCTAAGAGATTTTTGTGTGTGGGTTTTTTTTTGGTTTTTTTGTTTTTATATTTCCCTTATGATGAACAGCTAATTTGTTTTAGATGAAATCTTTATAAATCTTCTTAGTGACCTAGACTATCAAACAATGACCCAAGGTCAAACTTTTCTTTTGTAGTGTCTTCACCTCCCTTAGCCTTCATAGAGTTGGAATAATCAGGGCCTTGCCCTAGATTAGGCTTTGGCTTAAGGGAATGTTGCGACTGTTTTCTTTCCAGACCACTAAATTTCTCTCTATCAGCAATAAAGTTGTTTCATTTTCTTATCATTCATGTGTTCAATGAGGTAGAAGTAACAAAATGTGACACAGAGACACGCAGTGAACACATCTTGTTGGAAAATGGTCCTGATAGACTTGCTCCATAAAGGGTTGCCACAAACCTTCAATGTGTTTAAGAAAAAAAAAAAAGAAAGAGAAAGAAAGAAAGAAAGAAAGAAAGAAAGAAAGAAAGAAAGAAAGAAAGAAAGAAAGAAAGAAAGAAAGAAAGAAAGAGAAAGAAAGGGGAAAAAGCAATATCTGGGAAGTGCAATAAAGTGAAGCACAATAAAATGAGGTGTGCCGGTATTTTTATTGTGTATGGTGTATTGTGGACATGGTATGCTATTAAGTGTGGATTTTGTTGCTTTCCTTCTGAGTGTCAAATTTTATTTTTGCAGAAAATTAATTTACTAGCAGAGAAGTTTTATCTTGTCTAGAATCTCTTTAGGCTTTTTGAGGGCTGGCCTAGGGTAACCCTTATTCCAGGGCTAGATTTCTGAGATTTCAAGCGAATTCTCCATGTGGTCTCTGTTCTAGCATTACCGTTGCTGGAGTTCATGGAGCTTCACCTTGTGTATTTGAAGCTTAGTATTCAGCTAAATACTGTAAAGGAGCCCTAGAGAGTTCTAGAAATCTTTCTTTGAACAGCTCCAGTAACTTGTCCTGAAATGTCATTGCAGTGACTTTAAGTTTCTATCTGTGTCTTCTACACCCAGCAAGATCACTGTTGTCTATACAAGCGCCACATACTCTGCCTCCTATCATTGAAAAACTCCTAAAATTATTTAAAAATTTGATTTTCTTGAGTTTCTGCACATTCATCTCCTTTCTTTTCTTAAGTACCTCTACTCAAGCCCTTGCTTCAGTCATTCCACGCTTCAAAGTCACAATGTGACTTTTTCTGAAATGACCAACCAATGCTTGACTTTCTTCTTTCTCTACTTTCAGCAGGATTTAATGATCCTATTACCCCCTTTTCATAATGTATGTCCTATTTTGCTAACAGGGCCTCACAACCCACTGGATTTCCACCTCCTTTACCAGCTGTTCCTTTCCCTCTGTCTCTTTTGCTGATTCCTCCTCTGCTTATTCTGGAACCTTAAATGTTGGAGTGTGTTAGGTCAGGGCACACTCCGTATCATTGTTTTCCTTGTCAAGACTGTTCTTCCTGGTTTCTTCTCGGCTTCTGCTGAAGACACCTTCCATTCACCTCATTATTAGGCAAAACAGGATTCCATTGTGGATTCCCTTTTCCTCCTTTGCAGCATTCACTCTACAAGCATGTTTTATTTATTAAATTCATTTATTAAATTGTTGCCAATTTAACTGCTCCTCATGACCATAACATTACTCCCTGCATCCAAGGCACTTTTATCTTGCTTTCTGACTCAGTCCATTCTTTACATAGCTGAAAGTGTGGTAATTAAAACAATAAGTCTAGCCATGTTACTGCCCTGGTCAAAGTCAACAACATCAGCTCTTGACATTTAGAAAAACGTAATTCAAACTTCTAAATTCGCTGCTTATTCAAATCACTTGGGGCCTGGGTCTCAAACTTGGCCGCAAATTAGAATCAACTTGGGGATTTCATGAAGAATTGATGTGTGGGTACCATCTCCAAATATGGTGATTTCCTTAATAGGGGCTGAAGCCTGAACACCAGGACTTTTTCAGAGCTCCCCATGAAATTGGAATGTGCAGCAAAAATTGAGAACACTAAATGGTGATTTTCAAGAAAAAAGAAGAAGAAGAATTCCCTGGAGATCTAGAGGATGGATCTACTCCCATATTCCCAAAGATTATGATTTAATTGATCTGAGTTGGGACCAAAAAACACAGATCAGTGTTCCCTTAAATATCCCAGGCTGGAGAGTTCTTAAATCTACAGTGCTGTTCAGATTGAGAATCATGACCCCACATCATCTTGGTTTTGCCTACTTCTCAGTCATGTTGACCTGTTTGTGAAACACATCTCCTTCCTCGGGGTTATATCATCAAACTGGTGATTTAATGTTAATTTCACAGAAGCTTATTTGACATATTTGAAGAACAATAACACATAGCCATTAATCATTTTGTAATCCACTACAATAATACAAAAAGTTAAGCTCAGTTTCAGTTCATTTGACCTTAGTCTTGGCCAAAAACAGTCTGGTTGCCTTTTCTGAAAGGGCAAATGATACAAAGAACATACTTGTACATTTTAATCTAACATTTCTGTTCCCTGACCTGGATCCTTCAGAACAGATTATATAAAAGGCAGGCTGATGTACTGTTTTGCCCTTCCCAAACCATGGCAAGAATCAATTCTGCTTATAAGAAAATACTTGTGAAACAGATATTAGGTTGACTCCTGTTTTTATCTTCAAAAAAATTCAAGAAAAATTAAATATTTCAATTCTTATACATAAAAGAAAAGAAAAATGAGTAGTTTTAGTTTGTATCTAAGATATATTTTCTTAGTTATTCACTCGGGGGATTTTTTTTTTCTCTCAGAAATCCGAAGTTGGTTTCTTCATTTGACTTCTAAGTTCCTGTCACTTTCTTTAGCTGACAAGAAATAGGAAGTGGACCTCTTCTCAATCAGAAAGGAAGGATAGGTGTCAAGGGGGCAGGCTTAAGGACTGAGGAAGGACATAGGAATCTGCTGTTCCAGAAAGAGTTCACTGCAATCTATCTAATATTCTGAAAATAATGGAAATAATCTTCTTCTGAAAATTATGCTGAGACCACAATGTTTGGAAATTTTTGACTGCAAATAATTAACACCATGAATCTTTAGTTTCATACAGTTACTTCTGCAATGTGAATGAACATAGTACTGGTAGATGAATGCATAGTACTGGTAGAGAATAACAAAATCACAGAATATCCATGTTTAACAGGCTTTAGAGAATGCTAGCTGCTTCTTTTGCAGATCTGAACATTAATAAAAAGTGAATCAGGATTTGAAATAAGACCAGTGCTTGCCTTTTAGATGTAATGAGACCACTGCCAATGATTTGTACAAGTGAGACTACTCTATTTACACTTTTCAGTAAACACTACCATACTCTGCTTAACTTAAAAATGCTGCAACACCTTTTCAAAATAATGATAGATTTAATGCTAAATAAAAAAAGAGGAGCAAAGAAAATCACATTCTAAAGAGAAACAAAAAATACAAAAAGCTACTACTGTGACTTTTGACTTTGACACATTTTTTAAAGAGCATTTTTTGATAAGAAGTATTATTTTAAAAGTACTATATAAATACAATAAAGCCAGAGCTCACAGACTTCATTCTTCAAAAATCATTGGGTTTGCATATGGAAGTCTCATTTTATGAATTAAATCCTATGGTTCTCACTTTTTTATTCACCCATTTCTTAGCTGCTAATGATTTGAAGCATCATATTTTAGGTAAATAAAACCTTATCTTGGAGTTTCAGGGCATTCATGGTTGGTTTCTAGAGTTGCATTTTTTATGGGACAAGGGTGAGTTTCTTTGAGTTCTAGCTATTTTCACAACATTTCAAGCCACACCATCTTTGAACATTGTTGAATTCAGTTCTATCCATGCCATCCAGCCCAGAGTCCTCTGCTTACCTCTCACAATGAGCTGACTTTGGTGTTCCACAGCTGCCGCCTCATTTCTGGCTATGCAGGTATAATTCCCGTTATGCATCAGGGAGAGATTGGAAATTCTTAAGGAGCTTGTGAAGTCAATGTTGTCGATAGTCACCCCAAGGCTCCCGGGAATTGGCCGGCCATCCTTCTGCCAGGTGATCGTGATGGGTAAGTCCCCTGAGACCACAACACATGGGATGAAGACTCGTTGCCCAATAGAGAATCTTGGGAACTCAAAAGGTTGGATAAAAGGTGGAACTGGAAGAAAAGGGGGAGGGGAAGCAATAGAGAGAAGATGATAACAAATCTTGTGCATAGTCTACATTTTCTTTTCCTTTAACCCGTTTATATGGCAATGAAAAAGTAATACAGTCATTGATATAACAGATTAATATAAGAACTATAAGAAATTTGTGATTATGCTCCTGTTACTTCAATTTTCTCATAATTCTAACTGATAAACATGGCTTGATTTGTGCTTCATCAAATGTTTAAGCTAATTAAGCTCAATAAACTTTCAAAAATTCAATAATAATATTTAAATGAAAAAAATCAGAATTTGATCTCTGCAGTATAAATACTATGGAAGAAGAATTTAGGTTTGGTTTTCCCTTCAAAGCTTTTTTGAAATTTTATTTTATGATAGGAATGTAGGATACAAGAAAGGATTAACTGCATAAGTAGGTGCATGCAGGTGAAGCTTGGGCTTCTAACTGGCCCTCACTCCCCCTGTTAATGAACCAAGTATGCTTTGTGTTGTCACATGACCCCCATCCTCCTCCTTCCCTTTCTCCCTCCTCTCAGTTTTCAGTGACTGCCAATCCCTCCCTTGTGCTAATGTGACTAATGTTCAAGGCCCACTTTTGAGCTTTTAAAAATGATGTATGCAAGAAGAGATTCATTTCCTGCTTTGCTATTAATAGCATTATAATTACTGTTCCCCCCTTCCAAGGGTTTCCTGCCTCGCAAATGGGCATCCTCTCAACATGTTGAAGAAGCAGATTCCAATTTTATTGTTCAAGTTCTTTTTTAATGCCTAACTAATAACAACCATTCATTACCAATACTTATTATATGTTAGAATGATTGCATCTTCACTTTGCACCTCTTAATTTTACACAGTTTTAATTATGAACTGGTCTGTGGCAAGATGTCTGAGATGTTGAAAGTTCATGCTGCTAAAGAGGACCAGGTTACAACCTTCAGCCTAGCCAGCCATGAAGACAGCAAATTCAGTCTGAAAAGCGCTTTCTTGATTTAATTTATTTGAAAAATTCTTATTTGTCCTTCTTGCCTTTGGGAGCACTCCTCCTCAATGCCTTCCTAGATGCTTTAAAAGGGTAATAGCATCCTAATATGATTAAAATAGAGTCAAAGGAGTCAAGTTGGAAACCCACCTGGGTCACTTGTTAGTTTCAGATCATGGACAAGTTGTTAATATACTCATTCTATCAGCCTTTTGAGGTGGTTATCTATAGTCTCATTTTGAAGACAAGGAAAGAAATATTCAAAGATGTTATTTTGTCCTTGGTCTTAGAACTGGTTACTTATTTTATGCAGGCTTAAAACTTGTTTATCTGGCTAATATCACAGCCTGTAGTGTTGGCTTTTGTTGTATTTTTTGACATTCTTTTTAAAGGTTTATTTTTATGCAGGGGCTTGAAATTGACTAAGGTACAAACTAGGACGATTAAGCATGTAATAACTTAATATAAGCCAATTTTCATACGAGGTGATTTTACAGAATGAAGTCATAAAACAGTAGCATGTCTGCAGAGTTTGTTTATTAATCAATTATAAGTTCATTTCAACGATCAAATCAGGGGAGGTGTGAGGGATCCAGCTGAGACATATGAATGGAAAACTGCTAATTCAGTCAGTCAAAAATGTTTATCGAGCACCTGACATGTGCTCAGCAACACTGCACTGGGCGCACAACATTAAACGTAATATAATAGTCTTTGCCCAGTGGAGCTTCCATGTATAATCATAGACTGAAGATTGGACAAAGCACAGTCAAGGCTATTATTTTATTTAATGTTGTTATTATTTTATTTAATGTTATTAGTATATGCTATAAACATATAGCATATACTATTGCTATATGTTTTCAAAAGCAGTTGGGAATTGGACCTCAGAATTGCAAACACAGCCAGAGTTAGATGAACTAGTACACAGATGGTTCAAGTTAGATCTTATCAGATGAATTAACAAACAAAAGTGGTTGAAGGTACCAAGAACACTCAATGTGAAAACTGCTGTGGATTCTCCATATAAAGTTAGAACTTTGGATTTGAAATGGGTTAATCTGACACCAAGAGAAAATGTCTCAGGACGAGGTTCTACCTGGCCCTGGTGACAGAATCAGGTCAGAGCAAGGTATTATTGTTCACCACTGGAATTTGCTGGGAAAGAGCCAAGTTGTGCCAAAGGTGCTTGTGTGTGTGTATGTGCATGTTTTGTTTTTAAATATTGCTCCAAGTTGCATACATGTTTATTATATATGCAAATATTATTAACAATTAATGAATTGTCATGTTCTATTACTTAAAAATGACATTTCTTCTTCTTTGGTTTCTTGCACACAAACCTCTGGTTGTCAGCATACTCAGAGAAATTTCGGCTTCATGCTTGTTCTCTGAATTGCAGATCCCTTTTCTGAAGTAAGAGCTGTGAAGTCAGACTACCTGGGTTTAAGTTTAGTTATGCTACTTATTTAGTTATTTAACTTCCCTCTGGGATTCCATTTCCTTATTTAGGAAACAAAGAGTGCTGTCTTGATTTCTAAATGAGTTGGTAAAGTGGTTCACAAACTTTAGCATACATATGAATCAGTTTCTTAACAGCAGTTTTATTCACAAGATGAGAAAAAACAAAACAGCTAAACAGCTAAGTTGAAAGGTTACTGGGTTCATTTTCTCTTTCAGTTATCTTATTTCTTGGTCTAAAGCAGATCCTCAGAGTTCAGGCATACTGATGAGGGCTTTGTAAGAAACCACAATTGGCAAGCAAAAGGAAGAAGAGAAACTCCAAGCAAACTATAAAGAATAGAAATAAAAACACAATACACACAACGGTTGGGGGACATATTATCCGGGAGCACTCTGCCCTTAATAGTCACCTTTTGTGTAAATAATACAAAATCATATTACCGAATTAAAACTGTGAATAAAAGTTATGTTTAACATACTAAATAAAGATTTATTTCCAATATTGTAAAACATATTTACAAAAACCACCTATCCAAAATAGTTAAAATAAAAATTAAAGAAGGATTTAGTTAGAAAGAAAAGATGTTTTCCCAGAATAATGTCAAAATCGGGTTTGTTGTGTGTTGTTTTCTTTGCCAAGTTACATCGGGATGCATGTCATCATTAATATAAATTAGATCACTAGACTTATTTGTCAATCATATCACTTCTTTCTTCACTGCTTAAGCTGCCTCGCTTGTATCAAGTATAAGTATGCTGTATAAGAATGCCTAAACATTTTTAAAGGTTCAAAATATTATATTTTGCATTCATGAGACAAAAAATCGAAGGCAAAAAGTAAAGTAAGTGATTAAAAAAACTCTTCTCATAATTTTGGGAAAGTTGAACTGCCTATTTGAGACACACTGATTACTTTAACTGGTTCATTAAATTACCTAAGTGAGGTAAATTCCCTAAATCTTGTTGACAGTAAAAGCTTGTATATTCCAGGAGCAGAATTCTGGATATGACATGCACCAAGTTTTGAAATCCCATTTTGAGCCGGGCTCGGTGGCTCAGCCTGTAATCCCACGCCTTTGGGAGGCTGAGGTGAGTGGACTGCCTGAGCCCGCCTGGGCAGTGAGAACTCATCTCTACAATAATAATAATAAAAAAAATCAGCCGGGCGTGGTAGCGTGCGCCTGTAATTCCGGCTAATCGGAAGGCTGAGGCGGAAGGATCACCGGAGCCCAGCAGGTCGAGGCTGCTGTGGCCGGGAGTGGCCACTGCACTCCAGTCTGGGCAACAGAGTGAGACTCCAACTCAATTAAAATAAAATAAAATAAAAAAATATAAGAAATACCATTTCGTCCAGAAGTATGTAAATAGTTGCTAAATGTCACTTGTTACCAGGTTTGTGTATTTCACTCTACATAACGGTGAGGGTTCTTTCTCTGGGATGGTTCAGAGTCATTGAATACTGTCACATGTCAACTTTAGACTCTTATTCTTTCAATAACCTTAACAAGAACTTTAAATCAAGCTAATACATTTCTGTGTTTTGTCTTTCAAAAATTAATTGCATATTCTTCTTCATAGGGGGATTTTTTTCCCCCTAGAAAAGAAAACTATAATATACTGATAAGATCATGGGTTGTGTGTTAGTAAATCTTGAGTAATTAGAAGTGTTGTCTTGATCCAGTTTCTTTAACTTTGTGATTCTATTTCTTCATGTGCAAAATGGTAATGATGAAATGCAGTTCATGAGAAAGTCGGCAGGGAGCTTTCCAGAACATGCCAGCACAGAGACCCAGGTGGTAGATAAAGGCTGCTCAATTAACATTTCTATCTTCCCTCTTTTTATCTTTTTTCTTGTTCCAAGACCCATAACTCACTGGGAGAGGCAAGTATGTCACATGGTTTTTGAGAGAGCCTAAGGCTCTATTTTCACTGCCATGCATAATTTTATCAATTCCACCTGTCATTTTATTTCCTGTGGTGGTTTAACTCCATGAAACTTCATACAATTCTCAGGATGATTGCTCTTAGTCTCAGACTTTTCAAACAGCCCTGTCTTGAGCCAAAGTCTTCCAACATGCAGCTATGGGGGACATTTTCATCTTCCATGCCCCCTTTATTGCCCACCTCCTTTTCTCCATTCTAACAAAATCTTTTTTCCTACCCTCTAGTTGTCCACTCTGTGCATACAATACACTAAACTATTCTCCCACTTACTCCTGTTGCTCAAAACTCTGCTATGGAATATGTCACATGCATGACCCAAGTGAGTATAGTAATTTATGTGCACACCCATTTTCCTAAGTAGAATAACCCAGGAGGGCAAAAGATATATAGAGTTTTTTTTTTATTTCCCGCAACGAGTAGAGTAAATAGTGCCTTGCTCATCTTTGTTGCACAACGATTTTTAAAAATACTTTAGAGGTGATGATAAACATATGCTTACGGTCTTTCTGGACTTTAATAACTTTGAAATCATTAAGAATGATTTAAAGGGAGAATAAGGCAGAAACTTCCAGGACACAATAATGATGATATGGCAAGAACAAGACTGCCCCCATTCACAGTCTTATTAGCTTAGGGGCTCAGGACTTCCACTAGTGGTTCCACTGAGGCAAACTTCTCCCTACTTGTGGAGTAAGTTGGCAAGACAGAGTCAACATCTTGCTTTACTTATACAAGTACGGCATTTATGCCAACTTTGAAGAACCATGTGAGTTTGTTTCTCTGAGATCGGTGACTTCTAGCTGTTTCTGACTCGCCATGAATTAGGCTGCCAGTCCTGGGGCCTGCACCTGCTCTGGGATGATGGGCATAAGACCAAGATTCAGGAGGACATGATAAGAGTGTAAGAAGGGCATTGTTGGAGCCAGTAGGTGCTAAAAAAAACCCAGAAGCCGGGCTCGGTGGCTCAGCCTGTAATCCCACGCCTTTGGGAGGCTGAGGTGAGTGGATTGCCTGAGCCCGCGGGTTCGAGACCCGCCTGGGCAACGAGACCTCATCTCTACAATAAATCAAAAAATCAGCTGGGCGTGGTAGTGCGTGCCTGTAATTCTGGCTACTTGGAAGGCTGAGGTGGAAGGATCGCTGGAGCCCAGCAGGTGAGGCTGCAGTGGCCGGGAGCGGCCACTGCACTCCAGTCTGGGCGACAGAGTGAGACTCCAACTCAAAAAAAAAAAACCCCCCAAAAAACGCCCCAAAAAACCCAGAAGCTTTAGTATGTTCACATAAACTTGAACTTCATTAATGTCCCTTCTAGGTCCCTCACTCTAAGCTCCCCTCAGGGTTCAATATGAACTGATATTAACTGACACTGACCTGGGAAAAAAAAGCAAGAGTGAGCCAGCAGGGGATTCTCTGGCCCTGCCTGCTGGGTGAGAAGGACAGGAAAGGGCAGGGAGGGACAGGGCACTGTCCTTCCTGTGTGGTGGAGACAACTTTTAGAAGTCTTCTTTAAAGTTTTCTTCAAGAACAGTGTCTTGGTATTTATAAAATAGCCCAAATCATGCAAAACACACGAAAAGCTAAAAGGATCTATTTTTCTTTAGATATAGATTAATGTAGATTAGAAATAACACAGTGGAATTTCTGTTGTTAAATTAAGTAGAAGTTTTTATTTTATTCACATAAATTAACGTTTTTGACTTATTTAAGGCTTACTAAAATGAGAAGTATACTCCCTTTAAGGCAAAGGTTATAAGTGAAAATGATAAATCGAAGTTTCCTCTGGACAAATTCTAATTTAAACGTTTTCCCATATGGAAAAGAAATAGCTAGACAAAATCACTCTTATTTTCCCTGGTTTCAGAAAATCCCAAGTCCTGAGCCTGCCATGACTTCACTTGAAGAAAACAAACAAAAAGGTGGAGTCATATTCCAGGTGTGTGTGTGTGTGTGTGTGTGTGTGTGTGTGTGTGTGTGAGAGAGAGAGAGAGATTTTTAATCCATTCATCCATTGATGGACACTTAGGTTGATTCCATATCTTGGCTACTGTGAATAGTGCTGTAACAAACATGGGAGTGCAGTTACCTAAAGATACATGATGATGTCATTCCCTTTGAATATATACCCAGAAGTGGAATTATTGGATTATCTAAATTTCTTGAGGAACTTTTTTGCTGTTTTCCATAATGGCTATACCAATTTACATTCCCACTAATAATTTACAGTGTTCTTTCTTCTCCACATCCTTGCCAACACTTGCTATCTTTGAACCTTTGGATGTCCATCCTAAAAACTAAATCAGATAGACCAAGTTTCATACTTGTCACTCAGGGGGAGAACCAACAGTCTACAGTCCCAGCAAGTTTAACCCACTATCATTAGAACCTTATCTCTGCTACAGGTACTGCTGTGATTAAAACAATTTTTCTCAGATTCTATTGTAATTTTGACAATGGATTGAACTAGTTTATTTTCTGGTGCTATTTATAATATATGTTATTTTCCTCCATGGAATTATTGTCCTCATTTTACTCAATAAAAGCCTCAATGCAGTGTTAGTTTTTTTTCAATTATTAGAACTGAATTACATAATATTTGTATAATGATAATGATTTGAAATTATTCCTAAGCTAATAAAATAGACTAGCAATATATTCTCAAAAATAATACATTTTGTCACCATCTCTGCTCACTTATGTGTATGTATTTTAAATGTCCAAAACACAAGCAAGTGCTTTATGAGGGTTTATAAGAGTTTGTAGTTCCCATGACAAAAGACAATGAGGGTAGATGTCTCATTCATTTGAAGAACCATATAACAAATTATGAAAAACATTGAAAACCTTAAATAAGTAGTTCAGCAATTCAAATGGAAAGGAACGCCCTTTACTAATCATACAATAATTGAACCATCATTCTCCCTTGACCTGTCTCTTGGTCTTACTTCCTCCTCCTCTCTCCTGATAATCTCACCTACCCCCTTGGTTCCAGTTGATAGCTTAATACCATTACTCCCTAATCCAAATTTTCAATCAAATGTTCATTCTCAAACTTCATGCCTGCTTCTTTAGTAGTCTGTTAATATCTTCATCTTGATGTTCCAGAAGCATCTCAAGTCCTAAACTAAATGTATACTGTTTTCCTTTAATCTAAGTTTCATGTTCTGTTTGCTGCTCCTGGTAATAATAGCAAAATTTCCCAGCTGCAAGAAGCCCAGAATAATAAACGTATTCCCAGCTGTGCATTTCTCTTTGTCTCCAGCCACTGGCCAATAGGCTGCTATGTCTTGTCTATTCCACTTCTCAACAAGTCTTGTGTCTGGTTTCTTTTTTCCAAACACACTGCTATCACCTTTTATTACAGCTTTTTCAATAGTGTCCTAACTGGTCTTCCCTTTTACAAATACATTTCTGCACTGCAATCTATCTTGTATACCTCAACCAGATTAATTTTCCTTGAACATTGTTGTGAGCACATCCCTCTGCATCAATGCTTCAATTACTCCACCACCTTAGAATTCAGTAGTAGACACTATACTCTATGAGGTGTACTACCCATCTCTGTGCAAATTCAGACTTTTGCCTACAGTGAGAATCCTTTGTTTCAGTCATATTGACTCTTGAATATGAACGGCTGCACTCTGCACCCATCTCTGTCCCCATGTCTTACCCTATACTCACTCTCACTTCTATCATCTTTTAACGGGAAAACTCAACTTAGTTGGTTCCTACTTTTGGAGACCTTTTCAGACTCCAGATCATTTTGAGACTCAATTGTTTCTCTTGGACACTCTGTTTTACTCTTTTTTTTTTTTTGAGTTGGAGTCTCACTCCGTCGCCCAGACTGGAGTGCAGTGGCCGCTCCCGGCCACCGCAGCCTCGACCTGCTGGACTCCGGCAATCCTTCTGCCTCAGCCTTCCAAATAGCTGAAACTACAGGTGCGCGCTACCACACCCGGCTAATTTTTGATTTTATATAGAGAAGAGGTCTCACCAAGTTGCCCAGGCAGGTTTCGAACCCGCAGGCTCAGGCAATCCACTCACCTCAGCCTCCTAAAGTGCTGGGATCACTGGTACTGAGCCACCGAGCCCAGCTCTGTTTTACTCTTTTAGATTTTGTATCCCACCCCATGTCTACTTTATCTGCTTTTAAAACACCGAATATACATTCCCTTTATGGTGTTGTATTCAAATAAGGGATTTTCTTATTTGTCTCCCCATGGTTTTCCCATAACCACGTAATGGTTTTCTGTTTCTAACTCTTTGCTGCCCCTTTTTCAAGACATTTGCTACTTCCTGCCATGCATTGCAGTTACTTGTCTATAGGTACTCCCACTGACTCCATCTTCCTGTTGGCAATAAACATCCTATTATTACTTCATCTCATTAAAAGCAGATGCACAAGAAATACCTGAATAAATGTTTTACAAGTATCATAGGACTCACAAAATTAAAGAGACTTTTTTAGTCAAAAATCATTATGACAAAAGTCTAGTCCAATTCTTCTACTCTCAAACCTGTGATGTCTCTCATTTCTGGTTTTAAATATTGAACTAATGTTATTATAGACAATGAAAGCAGTTTATTGAAAAAATTTTTTTGAAAAAGGTGTTTAAGATGCACATAAATAACTACTTGACACCTACATAAACAGTAGGAGTTGCACTCTCTAGATATCTTTCAAGAAAGAACATGTTACCCCCAAATTCAGGGGAAGATGTCAGCTGGTGCCCTTTAGTTATTAGCCACTTCAGAGCTGGTCTCAGCTGCGGAAGTCCACTTCACCCAAGCACAGGCCCTTTTTGGAGTGCACTACATTCAGTGACTAACTGAGGAGGGCAATTTTGCCCTAACTCAGGACAATTCTGAAGGGCCATTCTTGCTCTAGAGCTTTCTGAAGAATCAGAGAAGGCTGTCATTGATCTGCAACACAGCTCAACTTCTTCCTTTGCCCAGTCCTTCTTTCTTTTCTTTTCTTTTCTTCCTCAGGTGTTGATTGTAAAGCAATCTCTGATACACATTCTGCACACTAAACTTTATCTCAGAGATGGTTTCCTGAAGAACGTAACTGCAACAATTCATTATATCAAAGCAAAAAACTCAGGCACTATTAATAACATCAGGTCTGTTTGTACCACTGTCTCTGTATACTTCATCCATTCATCTATGTTACTTTTATTCATTTGGGATTGTAACTGGAAGAGAATTATCATATGCTGAGTTATCTTTCTATAAGACTTTTCTATACATAATGCACATTATCTTTCTATTTTTCCACAGAATAAGGAAAAGATAGAAGAAGAACAAAAAAAAAAGAAGCAAAAAAAAAGTTTTGAAATTGAATACTAAGATTGTTGCTCTTTGCCAAAAAATAAAAATCTGTAGTTGTTTTTTTCTTATTCAGCTGTCCCAAGTTCAGCCAGTGTCCAGAACTAAAATTTTGTCTTTAATATTTAAAATGAATCAGGGGTAAGAGTAGCTAATTCTTCTACAGTGATTTTTAAACAAGGTAGTTCTTATGTAGAATATGTATTTTGGACTGCCAGCTTGTGAGAACAGCTACAAAACCATAAATGTGACAACATAAAGAGAGGTAAGACAAATAATTTTTTTTTCAAAAATTGTTTACTATTGCCAATTAATTTCATGGGATAAATAAACATATTAAAAAGTTTCAGGAAGAAAAAATATTCAAGGCATAAATTACAATTATAAAGAGAAAAGCAGAAACTATTGTCTTCGGCAAGAAAGATGCTAGCTAGACATAAAGAAAGGGGAAAAAATAAACTGATTGGAATTTGGGGATGTAAAACAATAAAACAAGATCTGAGAAGCATAACAGTATCTCCTTCTAAAGACTTCCAAGAAAAATTGATCACATGTAATATTGACAACTAGATGCCTGTAGGTGGATGTGATGGAAGGAAATAGATCAACAATATAAAATATTTCTTGAAAGTTTTTTTAATGGAATGTATTTTAGAGTCATAATCAGATTATGTTGAAATAAAAAATTCCCTCAATTGTTTTAAATGATGAACAACTTTAGAATTCATGAAAATTTCTCTATTTAAACCATGAAAGTCACTATGGTCTGAGGAGGAAGGCAGATTTTGTTTTTCCTTGTAGAGACATGTTTATATAGAGTATAAATAACATGTTTATATAGAATATTTTGCAATAAAATCGAGTAACTTTTCTGAGTTAGCATAGTAGTAAATAGTACCAGAGTAGCATCTCTGATATTAAAAGAAAAGCCATTTGAATCATAATGACATCAAGAAAATGAAATATAGCTCATGTTTTACTTATCTAGGTTGGGAAATATCTCATCTAGATGGCTTGCAATTATTTTATTTTTGTTTACATGGACTTTTGGTGGAAGCAAATCCATATGATCAATCAGAGGTGATGATAGTGAGGAAATGAAAGAAATAAACAAGATTCATAAATTCACTGGCATTAATTTTAAAACTTAGCTTATTTTTTCCAATTTGTTTATTTACAAGGATTGTTAACAACAGCAGGTTATTTACATGAGAAGCATTTTCCATGACCTTGACTCAAAATGTCTTCCCTCTTTAGAAGCTTGGTTCCTAATCATAACTGACTTGATATGGCTGTATTTTTTTGGTAAAGTGTTGAAATATGTGACAATGAAGAACAAGTTATAAAAATGGTTAATAAATTCCACAGAACTAAAATAGTCTCTGACAACATGGCTTGTCATACCATCATGCTCTCTTGGTATATGGAGAGAATAAAATAGTATGGATCATTTAATAAACATTGTTGGAAAAATTAACTCACTATAGATAAAGAAATAAGATCCCACCTTTACTATGTTTATAAATCTCAATTTGGAATGAAGACCTAAACGTGAACAGTAGAAATAAAAACATACGCATCTTCATGAACTCACAGATTTCTTAAACAATACCCCAAAGAAGATAATCAAACACAAAGTAAAGAGACAAGAAACTGTCTTGGAAAAGATATTCACAGTCATTTCTAAGTAACAAGAAATTCATATATACACTAAGGAACTATAGCAAAGTGGGGAGAAATAGTGAGACTGACAGCAAATAGGCAAAGAAAATGCATAGATGGTATACTCAAATGTTTAATGAGAGTATAAAGAGGCATTCAGCCTCAGTATTAATGGAAGAAAACCAAACAAAAATAAAGCACAACTTTATATCAATTAGATTCACAACAATTAGATACAGACAATAGCAATTACTGACTAAGATGTGGGAAAATGGAATCTCTCATGCATTGCATAGTCAGTGATAGCATAAACTAGTATAGAAATTTTGAAGAGTGGCTATGCAATTATTAGTGAAGTTAAGTTAAATTCTTCAATCTAACAAATCTACTGCTGACCATATACTAATACTGATATCACATGAAAACATCTACAGGATATTTGTATTAGCATTTATACAGAGTCAAAGAGTTGGGGAACAACCTAAGTGCTTACTAGTTGTGCCTGAATTATACATATTTACAAATATATCTAAATATGAACATTACAAAGTAGATTTAAAATGAATATATTAAGAACATGTACATGTGTGCTTTTGAGACAGGGGTTAATGATACCAAAATTGGTGAATGGTTGGGAAAAAAAAGACAAGTTAAAAAAAAAACCAAAATAGAAACCTCGCATGGACTGATGATAACGGTGTGATATAAACCAAAAGTTGACAAAACAAAACAAAAATTCCAACTGATAATCAACAGCACTATTAGGAGTTTTTGTTCATATGTTCAAAGCCATGGCTCAGCAGCAGAACATGGATTATGACAAAGAAGTCTTAACCTGAAAATGGGAGTTACACACTCATTCCTTTTACTCATTAAAAAGTGCCTATAAGGCTGTATTTCTTTTAGAGTAAACAGGCACATTAGTATGTCCTTACAAAGGAAAAGAGTTGCTGAGCTCTGTTGCATACAAAGTAGTTGAGCAAATAGGGATGTGAAATATGGTTAGCCTGGAAGACAGGAGCTCTCTGTTTTGCACATTTGGTAGCTAAAAGTGGAGAAAGGGGGGACTTTTCAGTGTTTCTCTAGAAGGAATAATGGGACCACAAGGAAGTAAAGTGCTAGAGAAGGTAGCTTTGTATCCAGTAAGAGGAAGAACTGTCTGATGATCATAGTCACATGGAAGCAGAAAGGGCTTAGAGCTTAGTGCAGCACTGCACAGACTGCGTAGGCTGAATTTAAAGAAAAGTCCAAGGGCAGGTGGTATGTTGCGTATCACATGGACTGATCTAGATGAGCTCCACGTTCATTTCTGGCCCTAAGATTCTATAAATGAATTATTCATTTATGTATCTGTAAGCACATATAATTACTTATGTCTATCTGTATACAAATACATATAAATATATACAAATTTTAAAACATGCAGACTTTATATCTATACAAGAACATATCTTTACACTTATAAATATAATACATATAAGTATTATGCATGCACTTAAACTACACAATTCTGTTGAACTTATATCTTTAAACACTTATTTGTGTTTTGTACTAGCTACATAAAAGATCCTATTGCATTAGTTTGAATAATTGAAAGTTGTTCTTGATTTAAAATATCATTATCAGAGAATTATTACTGATAATACTGAAGAATTTCTTCCTCTATGTATGTACATGCATATGCGTGTATTTGTAAAGAGACTAGTTATAAATTAGGCAGTAAAAGCATAAACAATTTTCTTGGCTTTTTTCCCCCTTTCTCATGTCTGCTTAATTGTCTCCTTCTCTGAGTTTCCCATGTTTAGCAACCATAACAAGTATTGCAAAACATAATTTCTCCTACAGTTTTAACTTTAACTAAGTAAAATAATTGTATTTTTATATGTTGATTTTGTACCCTGCAACTTTACTAAATCGGTTTATTAGTTCTAACATTTTTGGTGCAGTATTTAGGATTTTCTATGTATAAGATCATGCCGTTTACAAATAGGAACAATTTATTTTTTTTCCTTCAAATTTGAGGAAATTTTTATTTCTTCATATTGTCTAATTGTTCTGGCTGCAACCTCTAGAACTGCATTAAAATCAAAGTGGTGACAGCTGGTATTATCCTTGTCTTGTTCTGCATCTTAGAGGAAATACTTTCAACTTTTCCCCATTGTGCATCATGTTATCTGTGGATGTGTCACATAAAGTCTTTATTGTTTGAGCTATAGTTTTTCCTTACCTAATTTGTTGAGCATGTTTATTATGAATGGATGTTTAATTTTGTCAAATGCTTTTTCTGCATCTATTAAAGTGATCATATGATAAAGTTGCAGGATGCAAAATCAACATACAAAACTCAGTAGTGTTTCTGTACTGTCTGTACATTGCCAGTGATTTATCTAGAAACAAAACCAAACAAAAAAAGGAAACAATCCTCTTTGCAACAGCTGCAAAAAAATAACATATTCAGGGAAAAATTTAACCAGGGATGTGAAAGATCTATATACTGAAAATGTAAAACACTGATGAAAAAAATTGATAAAGACAGAAACAAATGAAAAGGTATACCATGTTTATGAATAGAAGAAATAATATTGTTAGAATGTTCATGCTACCTAAAGAGATCTACATATCCAATGCAATTCCTATAAAAATATCAGAGATATTTTTCACAGAAGTAGGGAAAAAGATTATAAAATTCATATGGAACCACGTAAGATTTCAAATAGACAAAGCAATATTCAGCAAAATGAACAAAACTGGAAGCATCACATTATCTGACTTCAAAATATACTACAAAGCCATAGTAACCAAAACAGCATGGTATTGGCATAAAAACAGACACATAGACGAATGGAACAAAATAGAAAGCTCAGGAATAAACCTACACATTTAAAGTCAACAGATATTCAACAAAGGTGCCAAGAACACACAATGGGGAAAGGATAATCTCTTCAGTAAATGATGTCAGAAAAAATAGATAGCCACATGCAGAAGAATGAGATTAGGCCCTTATCTCCCATCACATAAAAAACGAAATAACCAAAATAGATTAAACACTACATTTAAGATCCTAAACTGTGAAACTACTAGAAGAAAAAATAGGGGAAAGCTCATGTCATTGCTCTGGGCTATGACTTCTTGGTTATGACCGCAAAAGCACAGGTAACAAAAGCAAAAATAGACACATGGGATTACATCAAGCTAAAAAACTTCTGCACAGCAAATATAAAAGTAAAATAAAACAGTGAAGAGATAGCCTACAGAATGGAAGAAAACATTTGCAAACTTTACATCTGATAAGAGGTTAACATGCAAAATATATAAGGCGTTCAAACAACTCAGCAGCACAGAAACAGTCTAATTAAAAAATGGACAAAGGGCCTCAATAGACATTTCTCAAAACCAGACATACAGATAGGCAAGTATATGAAAAAAATATTTAACATCACTAATCATCAGGGAAATGCAACTTAAAACCACAATGAGATGTTCCCTTACACTCGTTAGGATGGCTGTTATCAAAAAGAGAAAAGATAACAAGTTTTGGTGAGGATATGGAGAAAAGGTAATCCTTGTATGCCATTGGTGGGAATGTAAATTATTACAAGCCCTATAGAGAAGTGCATGGAGGTTTCTCAAAAAAATAAAAATAGTATTTTCATATTATCTGGCAATACCACTACTAGGTATGTATCTAAAGGATATGAAGACAGTATGTCAAGGAGATATCTTCATTTTCATGTTCATTGCAGCATTATTCACAATAGCTACATTATGGAATCAACCTAAGTGTTCATTGATGGATGAATAGATAAAGAAAATGTGGCACATGTACACAATGAAATACTATTCAACCTTATAAAAGAAGGAAATATTGTCATTTTTAACAATACGGGTAAACCTGGAGGACATTATGTTAAGTGAAGTCAGACACATAAAGGCAAAAACCACATGATCCCACTCAAATGGGGAATCTAAAATTTTGATTTTATATTAGTAGAGAGTAGAGTGGTGGCTAGCAGAACCTGAGGACATTGGTGAGATGTGTGTTAAAGGCTATAACATTTCAGGAGTAATAAGTTTAAGAGATCTATTGTACAATATGCTGACTATAGTTAATAATATTTTGTATTCTTGAAAAATGCTAAGAGAGCAAATGTAAAGTGCTCTCACCACAAAGATGATAACTGTGTGAGGTAATGCATATTTTAATTGGATAACTTCAGTCATTCCACAATATATCAATGTTTTAAAACATCACACTGTACACATGCAGTACATACAACTTTATCTGTCAATGTAAAAAATCATATATACACACACATACAGCATTCTTTGTCACACAGCAAATTTTAAGCACAGTATTTTTCCCTCTATTTAGGGTAGAGCAATTTGGGATATTATTTTTAAAACATTAGGAAAGTGTTTTCTTTTTTTTTTGTAGAAATGTACCTGCTTCATCTCCTAGAATAGAAGAAGAATTATAAGTCATACTTCCTTCAGGACAAACCTGTCTGAAGGAAAACACACAACTCTGACATCTCTTCCATAGATACTTGAGAGCATAAATTCCCAGGTCAGATGAGTAAATGCATCCATTCAAGTATGTTTAAGCACGAGTACTTTTTTTGGTAATTAGGAAGAGGAACTGTGAAAGTTCCCATTTCCTTAGCTTTCTTTTCTCACATTAGGATTTTAAATTAAAAAGAGAATTTAAATTCTTACTTAGTATCATAAATTACCACAAAAGGATTACATATTTAATGTATTACCTTTATATTCCCCCAGGTCTATTTTTTCTTCTGTATTATTGATACTAGGGGCTCTGCAATCCCTAAGTAGTTATTGAAAAATAAATATAAAAATGTGACAAATGACTGCAATGTATGGCCACACACAAATGATCCCAGCAAATAGGACCCTAAATTAAACATTGCTCAACTTTATTGAAAGACTAAAAGAGAAAAATAACCTCAAAATGCTATCTTTTCTATAAACAATATTTTAAATGACTCTAATATCGAGAGATGGCAAGAGAGAAAGGAAGAAAGTGAAAGAGGAGAAGAGAGAAATACATTTCTCTCTGACAGAGTTTAATTTGGAATCCGGTGGAAACTGATGGAGTCCTGGTTGGACCAGCAAATGAGCAAATGTCAGAAAGTGGGAGTAGGGACACCGCCAAGGGTGTTTTTGTGCACAAAGCTGTCCCTCCACCTGGCCAGATGACATTGGCTGTCAGCCCTTGAAGAATGATGTCATTAGAAGGCGGCATCCCCGGCCGCTCAACTGAAGTGAAAGGAGAGCAGGCAAACTTGCAGTGCTATTTTTGCTTTAGCATTCATTTCCCCAACTGCACCACCAGCAATAGAGCAAGACAGTAATGATGACAGATGAAATGTAGCACAGGACAAAAAACTGCAGCGGAAGTAGGATTGTTACGTCAAAATGTGCAGAACAGTGTCCCTGCTGGGCTACAGAAATCTAAAGTCCACTCCCACAAGACTTAGAACCCTGACAATGACATCACATTCTCCCTTCAGTTTGAAGGAGAATATGATAAAGGAGTGTTAAATTGTAATGGAAATTGTCACAAACAGAGAAACAAAATTAAATGTAAAAAAGTGAATCTTCATGACTGCTCTCTGCCTTTCTAGCCTCACTATCTTATCTCATTATTGACAAACATTAATTTAAAACTTCATAAATTTAATTTGAAAGCTGGATGCTGCTTAGACACATATTATCTTACAGTTTCAACTATCTTTTTCTACTAATTTTAACCAGGATCCCAAATCTATTTTTCAAAATTCTCATGATCTGAATCCGGAATAATGTTCCACAGATCCTTTTTTTTTTTGTTTGAGTCAGAGTTTCACTCTGTCACTCAGACTGGAGTGCAGTGGCACTCTCATGGATACCTGCAGCCTCCACTTGCTGGCTCAGGCAATCCTTCCGCCTTAGCCTTCCAAGTAGCTGGGACTGTAGGCGTGAGCCACTACACCTGGCTCACAATTTGACCAAATCCTACCCTTCATTAGACATTCCCCAAACTGCTCAGATTTCAGTTCCCCTGTCCCAGTCGCTCCAAATCCCAGGCTAGAACTTCTAGAGTCAGCTCTGCTTTTTACCTACCAATTCCATCCCCTCCTTTTTTTTTTCTCTCCTATTGAACAAATTCTTTCTCTCTCTTAAATTAGGTCCTCAAAATCTTTTATCCTACATTTTTAAAAGTTGCCTTTCTCGGCTTGTAGAATAGCTTTCTTTCTGGATTCTTTGTCTTCATTTTTCCTCTCTTGCCTTCTGGCTCCTCACTTCAATAAGGTTTCCTCTCCTAAGCATCACCACGGGGTTGTGTTGTAATCATAGGATCTGCATCTGAGATTTGAATACATTACTGAGCAACTATGCTCAAGTATCCTCTCTATTCTGTTTTTTTGATTATGCTTTATCTACATTACGGAGTCACTGTGAGTATTAATTAAGGTGGCACATATGAAAGTGTTTTGTAAACTATAAAGTTTTATATAAATATAAATAGAAGGTGACATTTTTATCTAACATCCAATTAACTTTCCTGGCAGTGTTGGTCCCCAGCAATTAGAACACTCAATTAAGCACTGATCAAGTTCAATGTTGCACTGAAAACGAGAAAGACAAAGCTTTGAAATGTGTTAAATATAAAATGGCTTGTTAAATGAAAAATGAAGTGAAAGAAGGGATTTTGACTTTTATTTCTACCTATATGTTGCACTCCTGGGTAGTCATATATATTACAAACTGCTTAAGTTTCAGCCACCATTAATAATGAGCATATAATTTATATCAATCTTTGATTTAAATTTTTTTCAAGCATATGCTACAAAATAAGAAGAGGCATGACTATTACCAAAAAGGACATGACAGAAAATAGTATTGTTTCTAAGTGTCATCTAAACACACACACACACACACAGACAGACACAGAGACACACTTCATACATCATATATGCAGTGGTAAAGAAGAACCTCCTGGTAAAGAGATAAAAATGAGTTATTTTCACAGTTGACAGCACTGCTGCCGAGCTCAAGAGGGCCACTTCCATTTCCAAAGGAAGACAGCTTCTGAGGCTGCAGATTTGCTCTTCTGAAATTTCCTGGACAAAATATTCACTGTATAGTTGAATAGGAAAGGCAACAGAGCTGCATTTATATAAACAAAATAAGAGAAATTGTCATTCAATCCTGATTCACAGAGAGAGCCAATTTTGGCCTTTTCAATCAATTTAGTTGATTTCTTATCTTCCTCCCTTAATATCTCTGAAAATAGTAAAGATGATTACTTTTTAAAAAGCCTGAGTGGACTACAATCCTGGCCACAAGTATAATTTAATTTATATACTTTGAAAGCATTTTAAAATGAAAATTTAAGTGCACAGAGGTCAAGTTGATTTAACTCTTTCTCACATGTGAGTACAGGCTAAAATTGTGAGTAGTGTATAACTGTTACTGCATATGAAAGTTAGAAATGATCTTAAATCAGAAACACAAGTAGTATGTTAAAGCAAATTACAAAAGATATTTTTGCCAGAGCGCCATGTATGTGAACATGGCCAAAAATAAAAAAAATTATTAAAAGATGCCCTAGGTTAGCATGTAGAAATCACAGAAATACAGAATTTATTATTTGCACCAGGTAAGTTCTAGAGAGGCTCATGCAGAATCACCCTATCCACTCAGCATGATTATTCCAGTGTCTAAAGTTTCATTTGTCTACACAGAAAAGATGAGATTAGATAAAAGTAAGATGGAATACCCTGCTGTGTTGATTGACAGCCAACACTCATATTTCAATTTATGAAATGCTCCTTAAAGTAAAACATATTTTGAAGCATTAACCAATAAAAAGATATGCATTCTCCCCATGTCTAGGCATGTGCACAAAAATTAATTAATTATATTAAGAACACATACTATACATACAGTTTTGAGCAAGTTCTGTCTTCCCAGCTTCTTGGAAAATTATTGTTAAAGTCCTTTCCACATTTTTGTTAGTGTGTGATATTCTCATATTGTGGGGTCCATGTGGTGATTAAATCTGCCATCTAGAAGGCTCCTATTTGTGATTGTTAAGGATGTCTCCTGTACATTTCACTATTGTATGTTTCATAGAGATTTTTTTTATTTCAATATAGTCTTTTCCTCTGGAGGGTTTCCTGCTTCCTTGGTGGCTATGATTTGATTGTCATGTTGATATCCTTCTACTCTGTTTCTTGCTTCCTCTGTTCCTCCATACCAATGGTCTTTGCATGGCTTCTACTGCTCAATGTTCTTTTTTAATTTTTATTTTCAATTCAGAAGATATGCATGCATGTTTGTCACATGAACATATTGTGTAGTGGTAAGGATTGGGTTTCAGGTAGCCCATTCCCCAAATAGGGAACATTGTCCTTGATGGGGAATTTCTGAACTCTAGCCCCTTTCCTCACCTCCCTGCTTATTTGTATCCCCAATATCTATTATTTCCATCCTTTGTGACCATTTAGCTCCAATATATGAGTGAGAGCCTGTGGTGTTTAGTTTTCTGTTTTTGAGTCAGTTTACCTAGGATGATGATCTCTAGCTCCACCCATGTCATTGATCATTGTATGCTCATTGCATCACTATTTGCAATAGCAAAATCATGGAACACACCTAAGTGCCCACCAACAATTGACTGGATAAAAAAAATGGAATATATATGTATATATACATGCACATACAGTGGTATATATACACAAACACACACAATGAAATACCATGCAGACATACAAAATAATTAATATGTTTCTTTTTAATCCTTATGGTTGGCTTCCTTCCAAGAGAATTCATAGCACTTTTATACACTTTATCTTCTGAGGTATTGATCTACTCAGAGGCCTTTGTTTATTGAGTACATTTTAATAAGGAAAATAAATAAACATTTTAGAGTCACTATCAGTCTGATTCAGGCTTTAAGTCACCATTTTAATACAGTTTATAATGACTATTTTGTTTGTGTGTTTTCTTCTTTTTTTGATAACTAAGTCTTCTCTCTGGCTCTGACAGTATGTTGCAGGCATGAGCCTATCCAGGCACCTTATTGCTCTGGCCATAGTGGTCCAGGAGTGGGCAAGTGTTCTATAACCAGAATTTCTCTCTAAGATTTCCTTACATGGAATTGTCAGGAAAAGGCTCTTTTCACTTCAAGTTGTTGATTCAGAGCCAATTTTCCTGCCATACAGAGAAACCTCTGAGGGAACTAAGCCTAAGTGTAGAGGAAAGCACAGAAAAGGGATGCAGAGAAGGCTCCAACAGAAATCAAGAATCTAGATCAGACCTCCCCTGAGCTCTACATGATCTCTGTCTTGGTTAAACATATCACTGAATCTCTTGTCTCATATACACTATTGTATTACAATTGTGATTGTTTATGCTAGGTTTTGTGTTTTTTAATTTCATTTTGTTTTTAGTTAAGGTCTCGCTCTTTCTCCAAGGCTGGAGTGCAATGGTTTGATCATAGCTCACTGAGCCTCGAGCTCCTGGCTGATACTTCCACCTCAGCCTCCTGAGTAGCTGAGATTACAGCTGTATACCACCACACCTGGATGTTTAAACTAGTTTGATTTGGGTTCCTGTGCTTGCAAGCAATAGGGTCATAGTCAATACATGGATTTGTGCCAATCTAGTACGTTTTTAAAGAGATGAATTTAAATCTTAGAGTTTGAATGTTTGTCATAATTAATCTTCAGTTATTTGGTGAACAGGTTTTAATGCCAGTCTGACTGAGAGTGGATCAATCTGACTCCACAAAGTCAAAATCTGCAGTGAGGTGCACAGAGTCCCTCAAGGGTCACATCCAGATTGTGGTGTTAAGCACTCTCTGTTTGCTGATGTGACCAAAGCCACAGTCCAGATTCCTGAACTCCCCTGTAGACCCTTATAGTATAGGTTTCCCCGCTAGATAAGTGTTCTAAGAACCCATAGGCATCAGTGTACCAGCTAGCATCGTAGTGAGAGGCTGCACACATTTGTCCATTTTATGATGGGTGATTTACGAGTGCACCTGCCCACACCATGCTGAGTGTTCGGCAGTTTTTGACCAAAAATGGCATGAACCTCGTGTCCCACCCTCTGTACTCACCCAATCTCTCACCTGGAATGGAGTGAACTTTGTTTGTTTGTTTGTTTCCCCAGATGAAAAAGTTCTCAAAGGGAAAGGTTTTGCTGATGTGGAAGAGGTGAAACATAAAATGGCAGAATCACTAAAAGGCATCCAAACTGGTAAGTTCAAAAACTGTTTTGAACAGTGGAAAAAAGCATCTAACTAGGTGTATTGCGTCAAACAGAGTACTATGAAGGTGACTGAAGTTTAAACATGTAAGAATAAATGCATATTTTTTAACAATAAATTCTGGAATTTTTGGGGGGGTTCCTCCTTGTATCTCAACCTCAACACATCAAAACCTAGACTCCCAGTTTCCATCGCCAAACTGCTCCCTGCACCTTGTGCTGACTCACTGGAAAGCAACACCATTGTTTCCACTGTTCAGGCCAAAATCTTGACTGGATCGTTGTTGCCTTTATCTCTCTCATACCTGCATCCAATCCATTAGGAAATCCTATTGAACAGACCTTCACAATGTATCCAGAATCTGTTTTACATTCACCATCTCCACTGCTCTCCCCTTGGTCACAGTACTACTACCTCTCATCTGGATTTACTTTTTAACAGGTCAGTCTACTTGCCCCGACTTTTCCCCCTGTAGATTAGTCTCAGTATAGGAGTCAGAAGCATTTGTGTGTGTGTGTGTGTGTGTGTGTGTGTGTGTGTGTGTGTGTGTTTAGAAATCGGGTCTCACTATGTTGCCCAGGTTAAAGTACAGTGACTGTTTACAGCATAATGCAGCCTCGAACTCCTGGCCTCAAGAAATTCTCCCATCTCTACCTCCCAAGTAGCTGGAACTATAGGTATATGCCACTGCGCCCAGCTAAAATCATCCATTTAAAACCTAAGTCAGGCCATGTGACTTGTCTGTTTAATGTCACCCAATAAAGCTCCTGTTCCACTCAGAGGAAAAATCCAAGTCTTTAAAACCCAAGTTCTTATCTACTAGGTCTTCCATGAAAAGACTCTGCTGTTTCTGACTCTTGGCCTATTACTTTGGTTGTTGTTCATTTGGCTCCCACCAACTTCTCAGTTGTTCCTCAAGCTTACATGATATACATTAGACATTGTTGTTCTACCTGTTCCCTTTGCCTAGAATGTCCTTCTCCAAGATACCTGTTTGCTATCCTATAATCCTCCACATGTTTGCTCAAATCTCACTTTCTCAAAAAAGCCTTTCCTGACCATCCTAATAAATTTTGCAAACCTCAAATTCCAACAACTGCCTCATTCATGTTAGCCATTCCTCAGCAGGCAACTATCATGAAATATTGCACAAAATATGATTTTTCTTCTTTTGTTTTAAACTTCTTGAAAAGGAACTGACAAGCTGGACTTGGTGGCTCAGCCTGTAATCCTCCGCCTTGGGGGGCTGAGGTGAGTGGATTGCCTGAGCCCGTGGGTTCGAGACCCGCCTGGGCAACTTGGTGAGACCTCATCTCTACAATAAATCAAAAAATTAGCTGGGTGTGGTAGTGCGCGCCTGTAGTTCCAGCTACTTGGAAGTCTGAGGCGGAAGGATCGCTGGAGCCCAGCAGGTCGAGGCTGTGGTGGCCAGGAGCGGCCACTGCACTCTAGTCTGGGCGACAGAGTGAGACTCCAACTCAAAAAAAAAAAAAGAAAAAGAACTGACAGCTTTTATACAATATAGCATATCCTTAGAAAATAAGAAGCTCCTGAAAACAAAACTGCGTGATTGAACTGTTTCCTAAAATCATAGTTATATTGGTTACGAGAGACAATAATTCTTCTGGGCATAAGCTAATTTGGGTTGGTTTCTGTCATGTCAAAAGGATCAAGTTTAATATGCTAATTGATACTGGTCTAGAAATTTTAAAGAATAAAAGTCAATGATTCAAATGGCCTTTACTTAAATTTATGTTTCCTAAAAAAAAGCAATAAATTATCATTTATACAATAGTCATATTTATGGTAATTTTTCTTCTAAGAAATCATCTTAGAAGCAGACAAAGCCCAATGCATAAAGAAGTTCACTGGCTGCATCATTCATAATGGATAAACATCAGATATAAACTAACTTTCTAGCACTGGATTAGGTGTTTTCAAAATGTAGCTCACAAACCTCTGGGGATCCCCAAAACCATTTTAGGGCATTTGCTGGAAGAAAACCATTTTCATTATAATACCAAGCTAGTATTTGCCTTTCTCACTGTGTTAATGCTTGCACTGCTGGAGCAAAATCAATGGTGACTGAGACTGCTGGAGCCCACGTCACAGCAGTGACACCAAAATGACTAGTACTCATTTTCTTATCTGCCAGCACATGCTCTGAATAGCTGGTTATTTTTTATGCCAAATTCATTTAAGGACATTTGGCAAATCAATAAAAATAATAATTTTATAACATCTTTATAACACCTTAAATTTATGCCATTTTTAGTGTTCTATGTTCTTTTTAATAAAATGGGGAAAAAATACACAAAGTGTTTCTGTTGCCTACTGAGCAGGATGGTAGTCTTCAAGCAAAGTACTAATGAGCTTGTTTGAGTTGCAAGCTCAACTAGCTGCTTTTTCATGTAATTCTATTTTTTTTTCTTCAAATAATGGTTACCTAAAAACTGTAGTTAGTCAGACTTGTCTATTTGTTAGACATTTTCTTACGTATAGAGAAATAAGCCTGTCACTCCTAGGATCACAATTGACAGTGTTACAAATAATAAAACTCAAACTTTCAAGCAACAAATTGAATTTAGAAAATGAATATCTGCCACCATGAGCTTAACAGCTTACTAATGCTTAAAGATGTTTCTGATGAGCTCATAGTGATATTAATAACTGCTATATTATTTCGGTATTTTATAAAAAATATGTCCACATTGGGAAGATCTGAATAACACAGCGAACCAGTGATTTCCAGATGATCAACTTATCATGTTAAAAAATCATGCGTAGGTAAAGCATTCATTCAACGGGCATGATGAGACAATGAGTTTTAAGATGAAAACTAAAAAATTCACTAATATGGCATCTGATTATCCACTGCAACTCACCCTCAAGATACTCTCATGTTTTAATTCCTTGCATAGTAGTGAATACATCAGATATTCTCTTTTTTTGTTGTTTATTGTTTTTCTCTCGACTGAAAAGAGAACTCCATGAGTGAAATAAACTTGTCTATCTTTTTGTATTTCTCAGTGCCTAGAGGAATGCCTGGTATGAGCAGATGTTCTGCAAATGATGGTTGAAGAAATAAATACAACTTCAAGATGAACTTTTATGCAGCTGTAACCAGCCTGGCTTACCAAGAATTTCTAACATTTGAGGAAATTCTTAAGTAATGTGGTGATTTAAAATGATTTAAAATTATTTACGTAGAGGTGTAAAAAATATATAATATGGAATACATATTAGATTAGATTAGGGTTATATTTTTTTTGTTTGTGTGTACATGTGTGTATTTGCAGGTGTTCCTAAAAAAGTAAAAATAACAAATTTGTGGAAAAAGAAAGTTGAGGAAGACCCTGGGAAACCTATGGAACTTTGCAACCAGAGCGCTAAAAGACAATTATTGGTACCTGGAGAGATAACTTGAACGACTCAAACAGGTAGCTCATCATGGCTAGAGATTGCTTCTACAAATTTTGGAAATGGTCTCATAACATGTTAGGTCTATTTTTATGGCCTACTTTATGTAGACTACACATATATTTTTTTAAAAATTTTATATTTAGTTGAAGAAAGTGACTTGGGGAATAGAGGAAATGAATTCTTCTATGAGTCTGCCTACACAAAGCTATACGTCCTTAGGTGAGTCTGATCACTTTACTGGTCCTTGCTGGTAAAGAGATTAGGGTTGAATTGCAGGATCTCCAAAGAACATCTGACAGATTCCGTGACCAATCATGACATGTAAAGAATAATTCAATCAGAAAAACTTTCTGAATTATATATTGAATGTATAATTCTTATGTTGTGGCTTTAATCTGATTATCCACTCAAGATAAGAAGTTTGTTTCAAATACTCATCCTCTTCCAGTTGGGTTTTGAAACAACTTGCTTTTGAGGATTTTTAGGAAAACAAAGATACTTGTCTTAAAATTGGAAAACTAGATAACCAAGTCAATAGTGTGTTTCTTTTCTCTCTCTCTTTTTTTTTTTTTTGAGTTGGAGTCTCACTCTGTCACCCAGACTGGAGTGCAGTGGCCGCTCCTGGCCATCGCAGCCTTGACCTGCTGGGCTCCGGCGATCCTTCCACCTCAGCCTTCCGAATAGCCGGAATTACAGGCGTGTGTTACCACGCCCGGCTGTTTTTTGATTTATTGTAGAGATGAGGTCTCGCTGCCCAGGCGGGTCTCGAACCCGCGGGCTCAGGCAATCCACTCACCTCAGCCTCCCAAAGGCGCGGGATTACAGGCTGAGCCACCGAGCCAGGCTTCTTTTTTCTATGGTAATGCTAACAACACAAATCCTCTGGAAAACCAAGCCAAAACTTTACATGGAGAGAAAATTACATCAACTACAGGTGTTGTGAAGATCCAGTAGTAAAGAGAACATGTAATGTTCCCTGTCATTCTTCAGTCTTTATAACTCTCCTGCTTTAAGTATGCAGATTCTTAGATTACCCCACTCCTGACTGTTGGTCTGGTGAAGTAGTTGGGCTATGAAATAAGTTGCATGGGGAATGGGAGAACAGGACTTACCTTTCACCGTCACGTGGACACTCTGGCTGGTGGAGAGTTGCGGCTGGACCAGCACATTGCACGTGTACTCCCCCTCATCCACTTCTTTTTGCACATCCGAGAGTTTGAGAGTTCCATTATTTTCAAATGCCACTTGACGGTGGTTAAAAGGAAGCAGATTAGAGTTCTTATACCATTTAATGGAGTAATATGGATAACCAATCACACGACAGTGAATGTATGTGTCCCGTCCTGCTATTGCTGTGATATTTTTCATTGGTCGAATGCTTGCAGGCCCTGGAGAGACACAAAGAAACTCTTGAAAATAATTTAAGGGTACATCTCATGTGGGGTCATGGTTACACTCCTCCTTGAGTTAAAAAATGTTGATTATTTTTAACTAAGAATATAATTTTTGGTTAAACAAATTTTTTTCATGTGGCATTTTCTGTTAAGAAGTTTTTTTCTTTCCTTTTTTTTAACCTTCAAATGAATTGAATGAATGCTAAATACTTTATCACTGCTTCTATTAATGTTTTTAATTACAAGACAAAAAGCAATTTAACCAGTAGAAAATTACTAGTCTACCCTGAGCAATCATGCCTGTTTGGTGAAAACACTGGCAGCAATTCATCAATTGTTTAACTCTCTCTGTAAAATATATGATGAAGATGAAGGTTATGCCATGTTGCACTATGGATGTAAGTTTAATACCATGTACATGAGGGTTTACCATGGACATAGTAGAACAAAAGAAAAGGAGAAAGGAAAATAAAAAGCATGCAGAGCATAAACCAGGAAAGGAAATATCAAGTGGACAGATCTAAGAATAAAAAAAGAGAACAAGCTGACTAAAGAAACCAAAATGCCATTTCCGACATTAACCCAATCAGTGCCATTCCTGAACAGGAAGGAAAGGGTAGGAAATGGGAAGCAACAGTTAATCCGTTCTGGCATTCCAAGACTCAGCTCGGTGCATGCAGAAACCTTCTTCTCCACTACAATGAGTTATGTGTGTTTTTTTGAGGAGCTGATTTGACAAGCACCTCTTACGTTTATTCGAGCCTGGTACAGGACGACTCCCGCTGAGTTGTTGGCAGTGCAGCGGTAAACTCCCCCGTCCCGGACCTGGGAGCTGGAGATGTTCAGGTAGCTGACCACGTTCCCCTCTGACGTGATCATCTGACTGATGCGGTGACTGCCACCCTTGAGAATTGGGTCATCATCCAGCGTCCACGTGATTGTGGGCAGAGGTGTCCCCTTCACGTTGCACATGAGGGAAACCGGTTCTGCTGGACTCACGACTTTTTCACTAAAGGCAGAAATAATTTTGGGAGTTCCATCTGCAGGAAAACAAATTATGGAGGGAAGTGGAACATACAAGTAATTAAACATCTTTCAAGTACATTTATTTAATCTTTAGGAGGTTGTTAAATGCTGCCCCAAAAGGTCTGGTTTTATTGGTAAAGTGAAGTTCCATCAACAAGATTCCACTATTTTCAAAACAGGTAAACACAGCATTAGCAAACTTTAATAAATCACTCAGACATTTCTTGATTACTCTACAAGAGGAACAATTTTGCAACTCAAATGTTCCGGTTAAACAATGACAGCTCCCAAGAAGTCTCCAAATCAAAACTGGTATGTCCTCACCTAAAGTTAAAAACAGAGAGGAAATCCTCACCCTCTTCACTTCCCAAAATAGTCCCATGAGCTTTCTAGTTCTCTGAAGTTATTTAGGAATTTCTCATTGTTAGAAGAATAAAGGAAACTACTGAGAGACTGATGATCTATATCAATTTCATTTTTACACAACAAATAAAATTTTATAGTTTTAATTACAAAAGTTATTTGCACGTAACTTTTCATGATGACTCTGAGAATGGGATGAAGTTAAATAAAGTTTGTATGAAATATTATGTGTTAAATATCTCTATAAGTCCCTTAAGTTGGGTAGCCATATAATTTATCATCTAGTCTGGGATACTTTTTGAGAGTGAAACAGGTACTAATAATTATGCCAAGAGAACAACCATGACCCAGATCTGTCTAAACTAGGATCTTAATCTGAGAGAAGTTTCCATAGGAATCTCAAACATGTTTAACAAAAGTCAAATTTTTATATTCTATTATTTTTCTATCATGTATGTGGATTATTCTCCTCTTATTATATGGTAATCACAAATGTATGCTTCTTTTGTAAGTTTTTTTCATTTAAAAAAGATACATATGCATACTAAAGAAAATGTACAAAAATCAAAAGAAGTTACCAATCGGCCAACCAGCCTCAGGCATACAAATCAACATTATGACACATTTTTTCTAGGCATAAGTGGGTCATTTTGACATAATTGTGATCACATGCAACAGGATTTCTGAGTCTGATAATAAACCTTGCTGGAGGGAACTTTTTTTCCTGCTTTTTAAAAGAATTTTTTTTTATCAGTTAAAGGGTTTGCTTCATGATGAAATATAATTAATAGATAACATTTAGTTTTTATTATTATTATTTTGAAGTGATATCTTCACTGCTGAAAAACTGGAAAGCACAGATAAACAAATAAAAAAACCAAAGAAGCTAAACTGAGAATAGCTTGCAATTCCACTGGAGAAAGATAACATTTAATAGCTTCAAATATCCCTAAGGAAATGAATGTCACTCATCTCTCCAAAGCCTTGTGTCCTAGTTCTGTGGCCAGGAGGCCAGTTGTTTGGGTTTTCCTGGTGGTGGGGGCTGTGCCGTGGTGCTTCTGTGAAGTCCTTTACTATATATCCATTCTCAAATAACTGAATCTTACATCTTCATTCCAACTCATGTTTTTGGTGGCTGGAGTATGTTTTAGGCTTCCAAGTATGTTTTTGGTTTTGGTTTTGTGTGCAGATGCATTTATAAGTAATGGATTGTAGTGTCCTTGGATTGCAAGCTTTTGTCTTTTACTATCAGAGATAAAAAACTACCTGAAAAAAATTAAAATAAAAACTTTGTGCTTTTGCCTTTAAGACACAGCAGACATTGCCTTTTCAAGTCCTGTATTTAAATTTGCAGAGAAGGCAGAGTCATCATGCTTGTTATTCATTGTATATAAACAGACATTCATACTTGGGAGCACTTAGATTATTTAATTTGTCCTTAAAATTTTGTGAGTTTTTTTTTTTTTGTAGGATGTGTTTACCTATAAATTTCTTTGCACTGATTTTTACAATAAGCTCTGAAAACTCAAGCATTTAGAAACTCTTCAGTTACACTTACTTTTTGTATGTAAATTTTACATAAAGTGAAATGCACAAATCTTAAATGTACAACTGAGTTTGGTAAATACTTGTAACAATGAAATTCTTATTTGTAAAAAATCTTATTGTGGCATTCTTATTTTGTTAAACATATACACTCCTATGTAACCACAAAAATGATCAAGATATGAAACATTTTTATTGCCAAAGTTTCCCAAACACTCTTTTCAATCAATCTTTGTCCAACATAGGGGATCATTGCTCTGAATTCTTTTATTTTGTCTTAGATTTGCTTGCTCTTGAGCTTCAAATAAATGTAATTATAGAGTATGTACTCTATTACATATATTCTATCATAACCATAGTACAGTTAAAAACTATAAAATATAACTTTGAAACAATACTATTATCTAATGCATAGGCTATATTGAAAGCCTACCAATTACTAAAACTGTCCCTATAGCTATTTTTTCCAGTCTGATCAGTATCACACATTATTTGTCATGTCATTTCAGTCTCTTTATCTGAAGCATTTTTCCATTTCTTTTGTATTTCTTGACTTTGATATTTTTGAAGAGTGATTTTGTAGCTGGTTGCTCAAAGCTTTTTTTCTCACTTTATTAAAATAATTCAATAATACAGGTTGCACTTTTTTTTTTTGGCCACAAATTCCATGGAAGTGATGTTTTTCTTTTCTTCTTTTTTTTTTTTTTTTTTTTTTTAGTGGGAAAGCAGGATTTATTAAGAGGACAGAGGAGCTCCCATAGTAGGAGGGGACCTGGAGTGCTTGCCCCATGTTGTTTTTCATGTGCTTATTGGTTATCTGCATATTTCCTGTGTGAAATGTCTGCTCAAATTTTTTGCACATACATATATAGTACATATTATATATTTGTGTGTGTAAAAAATATTTTCTTCCAGTCTGTGGTTGCCTTTTTATTTTCTTAGTATTGTGTTTGTGTTGACATTCAATGCTTTCTGTGTTCTAAGAAATATCTGCCTACCCTCAAGTCTACCCCCAAATAAATTCTTCCATGTTTTCTTTTAGACTTTCAGTTTTACAATTTACATACAGGTCTATGTTTATGTCAATTTAATTTTTTGTGTAAATATGTGGTGCAATGTAGGATTGATACTTACTTTTTGCCACACATCTATTGAGGTTTCTATGTGCCATTGCTCTATATACATTTATCTATCTTGTTTAATGTAGCTTTATTGCATGTCTTCAAACCTAGTAGTATGAGTCTTTCAACTTTATTCTTTTTGGCATGATTGTTTGAGTGGTTCCCAGTCCTTTACCATTCCATATATATTTTTTAATCATTTTAGAATATAAGACTTCTGTTTTTCCATATAAATTTTAAAATCAATCTATAAAAGCTGTGGGAATTTGATTGAAATTAAATTGATCACTTTAGAGAGAATTGTTAAAAATAGTTTTCTAATCCTCAAATATGGTATATATCTTTCTAATTTTTTAGGTAATTTCAATTTTATATTAGCATAGCTTTGTATTTTTATATGTTGGAATCTTTCACATTGTGTGAAATGTATTCCTATAGTATGCTTTACGCTATTGTAAGAGAATATTTTAAAATATTATTTTTTCAATTGATTGTTCCTACTAGATAGAAATAAAATTACATTTTACATATTGTTATTGTATCCTATGACTTTCCAAACCAGCTTATAGTTGCATAAATTGCTTTATGGTTCTCATGGGATTTTATATGTAAACAACAATGCCTATGATTAGAGACAATTGGAATTTTTATTTTCCAAACATCATGCATTTTATTTCTTATTTATATCTAACTAAGACTACTAGTATAATGTTGAATGGAAGTAGTGAGTGTGAACATCCTTGTCCTGGTCTCAATCTTTAATGAAAAATATTTAGTGCTTAACCATATGAACTATGATTTTAGCTGTAGATTGTTCATAGATGCCATTTATCAGGTCAAAGAAGCTCCTTATATTTCAAGTTTGCTGAGAGTATTTTTATTCTGAAAGAATGCTGAATTTTGTAAAATGCTTTTTCTGTTTATGTTGAGATGATCAATTGGTTTTTCTCCTTTATTTTGTTAATATAATAACTTAAATTAATGTTTTTAATGTTTGCCAATCTTGCACTTGTAGGGTAAGCTGCAACTGATATATATTTGTGTGCATGTGTATATATATATGTATATATATATATGCGCATGTATATGTATATGTGTATATATAAGCATGTATATGTATGTTTTTAACTACATCTACTAAAAGTTAAAGTTGTTGTACTTTATGTAAAATGCAAGAACCTTGTAACAAATAGTTATGAATCTTTATATTCTGCCTTTTTGTGCCATTGCATCTATTTATGTTATAAACTCTAGAACAGTTTTTAAATTTTATGTTATAATCCATCAATTGCTGTTGAAAGAAATTAAAAGAGAAAGTGCAACTTTGCTAAATGTTTACTTCCATATTAACCTTTTCTTATGCTCTTTATTCCTATAGACATAAATTTCTACTTTATGCAATTTTTTCTATACTGTATGACTTCATTTATTACTTATTAATGTGCAGGTCTTCTAACTTCACCTTCTTTCACTTTTGTTTATTGAAAATATCTTTATTTTTTCTTGACTTTTAAATACTTTATTTATTTTTGCTATAAAATCTAGGTTGTCAGGTCTGTGTTTTTGTTTGCTTGCCTATTTGTTTTAAATTTTAAAGAGGTTGCTCTATTGTCCTCCAAAATATGATGTCATTCACCATTTGTATTGATATCCTCTTTACATAATATTTTTTCTCCTACAGATTTACAGGATGTTCTCTCTATCTTTGTTTTTCAGGAGCTTGACTCTGGTGTGCCCACATGTAATCTGTTTTTGTATTTATTCTTGGAGTTTGCTGCGCTTCTTGGATCTGTAACTTTATTTTTATTCCAAATTTGAGAAAATAAGGCCATTATCTTTTTATATACTTTTTTCTTTCACATATTCTGTCTCTTATTTTTTCTGGACCTCTCTATATATGTACATATGCCAGGCTATCAGATGATGTTTCACTTGTCACCAAGGCTCTAATCATTTTCTTTCTCTCCATGCATTAGATAGGACAAATTTATTTTACTCTATCTTCAAGTTCACTGATCCATTTTTCTTTCTTCTCTAATCTTGCATTAAATCAAACACAGTGATTTTTTTTCATTTCTATCAATTGCTTTCTATAGTTTACATTTCTCTGTTGGTCTCTCCCATAGGTTTCCTCATTATAACCATATTTTTCCTTAAGCTACTGAACATGCTTTAAATGGCAGGCTTAAAGTTCTTGTTTGGGGCTGGATGCAGTGGCTTTTGCCTATAATCCAGCACTTAGAGGGGTGGAGGCTAGAGGATTGCCTAAGCCTACAGGTTTGAGACCAGCCTGAGCAACATGGCAAGAACTTATCTCTACAATAGATAAAATAAAATAAATTAGCCTGCTGTGGTGGTGCATACCTGTAGTTCCAGCTACTTGGGATACTGAAGCAGAAGGATAGCCTGAGCCTAGGAGGTTGAGGGTGCTGTGGCTATGAGCATGTCACTGCACTTCAGCCTGGCAATAGACTGAGACTCCAACTCAAAGAAAAAGAAAAGAAAAAGTTCTTGTCGGATAAGTCTAACACCTGGTTCTTCTCACAGTCTGTTTCTATCATCTGCTTTGTCTTTTCTTCAGTGTCCTTTTTTAATGTCCAGTTATTTTTTATTGTAGACTTGGATTCTCCCCACATTTTTGCAGTTCAGCTGCAACCCAGTTTTCCAAAGGAGTTTACTTATAGATTTGGCCACTCTTTATTGTTATTTCTTCTTTCCTGGAATTTTTGCTCTATTCCCTCAATTTGCAGGTGTTTCAGCAGTCTAGACCTCTGTCTTCTGACACCTCAATCTGGTGAGACTGCAGATCTCTCCTTTCTTCTAGTTTTTTGCCCTACACACTATACCACATGGACTAGAGAGTTCTCTGTGGGAAAAAGTGTTATCAATGTAGATATCACCTAATTCTTTCCCCTTCTTTCAAGGATCAGATCCTTTCTACCTGCTTTTTCACCTCTGCCAGCTAGTTTCACCTGTGCTCTAAAAAAAAAATCACTCTTTGCAATGGAATGGTTGGATCAAAATAAGCATCTCGTTGCTAAGTCTGCTACTTCTTAAAAATTAGCTAAGGTTAAAAAAATCACAGAAATACTGGCTTAGCATCAAGATATATTTAAACTTATTTTCATATATGAATAAATGCTATTTATTCTTTCTGTAGACTATGTAAAAATTATTTTATTATCTTAATCAATTAATAACAAATGAATTTTAAATTATATATAGAGAGGTGTTACATACAATCTTTCTCGTGTCTACATATAGTTTTTCTTTTTCCAAAGTTTATAATTTTTATCAGTTGGAAGTTAGTCTGTTGTATGCTATTTTACCATTCCAAGAATAACTGCTATAATTCTTTTTTATTATTCCATTTTCCAGTTATTATGGTTTTATCTTGACCCTATAATTATTAGATTTCATTTTTTGGCCTCACAGGAAATACATCCAGATCCTCCATTATGTCATTGGTCATTCCTAATTTTTATAATTTCACTTAAATCTATAACTATTTCAGCAAGAACAGTTTTTTTCACAGGAAACTAGCTATTTTAAAGCAGGTACTAGATATGTGATTGCAAAGCCATTTCTGCTCTCTTTTGCTACATTAGCACTGTCATCTCTCAGAAGAGAAAAAATAAAGTGAAGCTTCTTGTCCTGAATGGAAACTGACATGCGACAAATAAATCCGTGCGTGTGCTCAGTGTGCGCCTCTGCCCCCTTTTTTTGTTCAAGTGACAGGCTTTTTTGGAGATGAAAGCAGACATTATTTTCCCAGGGAGACCTGAGTGTCTTTGAAATCTTTCTTGCTGTCACTCCGATAACCTGAACTGTTTCGACATCATTATGGATGATCAATATGTTCTTTAGGTTTTCTTAGTCACACAAGATGGTTGCCAAGGTAACGAGGCTTAGACAGGTAATCTCTCCTTTTTCTACAAAGAATCTAAAAAATAGTGACTATGTAAGGAGTAGAGTGCATCATCATTAGCAAACTGGCTTTGTACAAATTGATTACTTTCTGCACTTGATTATTTTGTGGAACACAGTGTCAGGCACTTAATATGAGTCCTATGCCTTCAGCCCATTTCACCTCTGCTTTAAAAAAAAAACTCAGTCTGCAATGAAATGGTTGAATCAAAATAGGCATCTCATTGCTAAGCATACTACTTCTTAAAAATTAGTTATGATTTAAAAAGCAGTCACAGTAATATCAGCTTAGCATCAAGACATATTTAAACTTATTTTCATGTATTACTGAGTTTTATGTATTCTCACTGTAAACTTTATAAAAAACCATTTTATTATTTTAATTAATAGTAGATGAATTTTAAATTGTATAGAGAGACATAATTTCCAACAAGACACACAAATACACAGGTAGAGACTAGTTCAATTACCTGGTAATTAAATTCATAGTCTTACTTAAATATTACCTGTGGTGGCTTCCTTCCCTGGCTGATTGATAAGCTTGAAGGTGTTAGTATGCAGTAACCAGTTAAGAAAAGCAAGCAATAGAACATATCTAAAACCTTTCCTTGCATCACAAAGTAATTTGCCACAAATTCCATTCATATAAATCTATGGACATTTGGACCCAACTATGGACAACTGCACCAACCAGATGCTGTTTCTTCACTCCACCAAGCATTACATTGAAATTTTGCTCTGTACTTTGTCTCTAAATTTGCCCTTCTCTACTGGAAGTTACTCCTCCCACCCTGAAAACATCTACAATGTCTGGAGACATTTTTTTGTTTGTCATACTTGGGGCAGGGGGCTACTTGCATGCATCTAGTGGATAGAGAATAGGGATGCTGCTAAACTCCCTGCAGTGCATGAAACAGTCTCCTAAACAAGGTAATATTGAGAAATCCTGGTCCATATTTGGATCCATTCTCATTTGGTCCATAGGTCTCAAGTTTCTGAGGTTTATATCTTGACAAGCAAGATTTTAACACAGAAGTGGGCAATGTTTATGTTGCTTAATTTTATGGTACTTCTAATATAAAATTTCATTCTCATTAGAGCTTTCTCTCTTATTTGCCTGACATAGCTTAAAAAATTATGGTGGAGTAACCAGCTGGTAAGACAGACAGAAATCTTAAAATAGAGTTATCGACACTGTTTCATCCTGCATTCTTCTTTTCTGAGTGCTCTGGGTTTGGGTTTTTTATTTGTTTGTTTGTTTGTTTTCAGCCACACCCTACAATGAGGCCCACTGACCTTCGAGGACCACCTGCACATAGTCTTGAGCAGACAGCTTGTCCTTGCGCACAAAGCACTGGTATGCGCCCCCGTCACTTTTGACCATGTGATCCATTATAAGGTTTTCGTGGTTGATCCCTGTGATCCTCACATTTTTTCCAGGGTTGAGGATTTCACCATTTCGGTACCAGGAGAGTTCCTGGTCCTCAGTTCCTGTCACGCTGCAGGACAAGGAAACCTGGCTACCCACGCTGCTTTTAACCTTCCTGGGACTGATGGTAGCTTTCAGTGGCTCTGGAGATTTTGGTAAGAGAGAAAGACAGAGAGAGAAAAAGTTGAAAACATCACTAGACATAATTCCAACACATATTGGGCTTCTAACAAGGCAAATGCATCACTGCAACCATACTTCACATAGTTCTTATAGTCAGTATTATTTCACAGTGCACCATTTTGTTTGGGAACATCTTTTTGCTATTTTACCTGGCTTTCTTACTGTATGCAACAAATGGAATAATGCTGATCTACTGCTTTCTCACTGAGTACGTGTGAGGACAATAATGAGAAGCGCAATGTGCTGGTTAGCAATAGGGGCACAAGTATTTGAATATATAAATCCTAATGTGCCTTGTTTCAAGGTAACAATAATGAGCTTGCCATGGTTTATTCTCACACATACATATGCTCACTTATGGCCTAACCAGGGCCAATAACACACAATTGTGGGAGTAGGGGTTGGTATGATTACAATCTGAGACCATAAAGCAGAGTTCTTCTTTAAAATAAGGCTAATAGAGTTGAAACTCCCATTTTTGACTTCCTATGCTTTCAATTCAACAAACCTAATTCAATGTAGAAAGCATGTACTGAGCACCTACTATGTGCCAAGAATGGGGTTAAACTCACAGGTGAAACAAATATGAATAATGTTTGTGGTGCAACTAGCATGTGCCATGAGATGATCAATATGTCGCATATATTATTTAGGTCAGTCTTCTCATAATCCTGCAAATTTTGTGTTATCTTTATTTTATAGAAGAGATAAGTGGTTGTTTAAAAAGATAAATTTAATTAAATCCATTCAACAGATAAATAGCAAAGAAAAGAAAAACAAAAGGTTTTTTTTTTACATTTTTTAAAAATTCCAGTTTTTTTTACTTATCTCACAGTACTCTGAAGTCTTTGGTTTCAAGGAGCTCAGTTTTGAGAGTGATAAGACAAATACAAAAATAGTTATAGTAGCCAAGCAGAGCGATGCAAGGGCCATTGGAGACATACTATGTATGGAGAAGGATGTACAGAAAGTGCAGGAAAGTCCTCAGATATCAAGGATGGATAGAGCTGAGACCAGGTAGAGTGGAATTAGAGTGTCACCGAGAATGGGAACCAAGTGCAAAGGCATGGCACACAGGTATGTCTGAGGAAACGTTTCTGATGCCATTTGGATGCACAGAGGGTCCCTGAAACAGAATGATGGGAGACAAACTACAAAAGCAGTCTGAGCTAAGATTGTAATGAGCTTTGATATTTTGGAATCAAACCAAAGATAATTAAAAGAAGCATTCAAGAATGTTAAGCAAGTAAGTTATGGTCAAACTTTTTTTTGTTCTTTTAGAGATAGTCTTACTCTGTTACCAAGTTGGAATGCAAAGGTGCCATCATAGCTCACTGCAGCCTCTACCTCCTCTCACCTGTCTCCCGAGTAGCTGGGGACTACAGGTATTTACCACTCTGCCCAACTAATTTTTGTTTTTACTTTTTACAGACAGGGACTTGCTATATTGCTCAAGCTAGTCTCAGACTCCTGGGCTCAAGCGATTCACCTAACTCAGCCTCTTGAGTCACTGGGATTACAGACCAAGACACTGAACACAGCCAAACATATTTTTAAGAGAATTAGTTGATCATAAGGTGTTTGACAAATTATAGGGTGGGAAACTGATCAGTGAATATATCACATATGTCTAGAATAGGTAAAATTAAGATCCAATTCTAGGACAGAGTGGAGCATAGAGCTAAGAAACTATATGAGATACAATCTTGGGGACTTGGCAGGACTTGGACGTATAAAGTCTTAAAGAGACCCAAGATTTAAAATTTGCATTTGAGGGATAAGGGGATGTTCATAATAAGAAGAGTTATTTGGAAATAAGAGATGATAGAGAGTTCCGCTTGATATCCTACACTGTTCTTTGGAGTACCAGCTAAACCCTTGAAAGAAAACTGATTGACATGCTTGTCTGACACTCAGGAAAATAGCCCAGGATAAACATATGAATTCAGAGCTCATTTTCACAGGGAAGGTATTTGAAACCATATGAATGAAAGAGAGTCAAAAGTAAAGAGAAGAGCTCAAAGAGAAGAGGACTCTGGATTTGGAATTCACGAGAACACTTTCCATCTAGACATAAGAACCAAGAAGCTGTTTTCTTCTGCAGCCAGAAGAGAGGCAGAGAATATTGCAGAAGCATTTGAGAATTGTCTAGATGGTGAAGAAGATTACAATTACAAAAACAAGCACAGTCATAATGAAGACTTTCCCACAGATAATTTTTTTAATGTGGGTAGTGATAAATGCCTTTAGAGAGAGAGAGAGAAGAGCAATAAAATATTCTGAGAGTTGAACAGAGACAGGAGGAGGATGAGGAATGTGTCTTTGGGTACGGAGCATTACATTAGGCTAAGAGAGATGGGAAGGTGTAGATATCCAAGTTTTAGAAAATGATCTTCCATGTGGAGGGAGCAATATGACTGAAGTGACTTACAATTAGAAAAGGAATGAGTTTGCACAGGAATTAGGAAGAAGTTATATTTGGCAGGAGTGGGTGCTTTTTAATGCAGAACAATAGCAAACATGACTAGACAGGTTTGTATGAGATGCCTCCAGTACTACCCTAAGATATCAACTTTATTCAAAATAAAATAGGGAGCCATGAATAGGGCTTTAAAAGAAAAGAGATTTTGAGCCTGCAGGGCTAATTTTTACTCACTGTCCAATGCTACTGTATTTCATCTACTGTGCAGACATGATCTTCCATTTCTTTTAAGTCTAAGCAGCTGGATCCAGGTAGTTATTTAAATATTTAATTTAAATGTATTTTCTTAGGCTGGTATTGGCTAAGGCAGTCAACACTCAGGTTGACACTGAAGAAAAAGTTCCATAAACAAGGATAAAGCTGGGGAAAAGGGGGGTAAGGAAGTGCCTCTCTTTTTGGTGTGGGATTCTTGCCCGTTTCTTTAGTTCAGCTCATCAAGTTACAAAAATAAAAGGTGAATTATAGTGGCAACTAAGACATATTGTCTGACTAAGGCTTGGCATCCCTTTCTGGTGATGTGATCTTGGGTAATTCACTTTTATCTGTTTTCTGCATGAGTAAAATGAAGGGTGTTTCATGAGGTTAAAGTGTGCACCCCACAATCATATCCTTTCTCCAATCAATCCCTCCTTCCTCCAAGACTGCCTTTAGCAACATTCTCAACACATCCCTCAAGACAGCCATTGCAATGAACTGAAGATGAAAGATATCTGTCACACTTAGACTAAATGATCTATAATGCTGAGTCTAATATTTGGGTAATTTAAAGTCTTGTATTTCTGTGGATTATTGTCCCATTTAGGACTTTAAAGTTGAAATTACCTAGAAACAGACCAAGGGCAACCATTTGGATTAGCTGCCATTACTTGTGCCGAACACCCCGTTCTCCATTTTTAAAGAGGCATTCTGAATTCATCAACTAGGTAGTGTTATCTTGGAAATGTAGTAGTCCTGTGGCTTAATGGAAATCTGAGTTTTAGGGGACCAGATAGACTTGAATTCAGATCCCACACCCAGTATTCTCCGGTTGTGTAAACTTGGGCAATTTGTCTGAGCATTAATTTCTTCAACAGCAGAATGGGACTACTGTTGATCTCAACTAGACTGTTGTGAGAGTTCATAGAAGGCTATAGAGAAAGCCGGGAGATTAGCTCGTAACAGGCGCTTCCTTGATGGAAGCCAACGCCACCTTTGCAAGTTACCATCCAACTTACGTTTCACGTACAGGCGGCCTATCACCTTAGCAGTCCCATATCTGTTGGACACTTCACACACATAGCTGCCTGAGTCCAAGGGGCGAGTGTTCTCAATGAGCAGCCCCGTCACAGTCTTCTGGAACCTTCCTGAAAGTTCCAGGGGCATGTTGTCCTTTAGCCAGCGGTAATCTGGCTCAGGGTGCCCAAGCGCTTTGCAAGGCAGTTCCACACGCTGCCCCGCCATGGCTTTGCGATGATCAAATCCATCCAGGATAGATGGGGCTGAATTGGCTGGGTCTGTAGAAAAAAGAAAAACTCAGAGAGATGAAGAGTGAATAAGAGTTGAAATAGTCATTTAGAATTACAGAACTTCACATATAATTTAAATCCTATACGTCATACCAACCATTGATACAGATCTTTACAATTTTATATGTAAACTGAAAAACATGCCCTATTTATACAAATCTTTTTTCACAGAATTTGCAAAAGGCTGAACACTGGTCAGAGCTTCTGTTTGCCATTAAACAATAAATATTCAATAAATACAGAGAAGGAGTATCCTCAACAAGAGTCATCAGCTCAGGCCAAAAATTGGATTGTCTTTTCATAGTCTGGAATATCAGATTCCCATTTTGAAAGAGCATGAATGGGTATAAATGCATGGTTTGACAGAAGAAACACTATCTAGTGTTAGGTAGAAGAGTAGGGTGACTATAGCTTACACTAATCTCTTGAATATTTCAAAATGGCTAGAAGAGAAAAATTTGAATGATTCTAGCATAAAGAAAAGACAAATAGTTAAGGTGGTAGATATCCTAAGTACACAGATGTAATATTTATAAATTATATGAATGTATTAAATTATCACAAATACCCCAATAGTGTGCACCTATTAAACATCAATAAAAATGATTTAAAAATAAATTCAAACAGAAAAAGAAACAGTGGCAGAGATTGTTGTTTAACATTAGTAAAATTTATTGCACAAGGAAAAGAGTTTTCACACCTTAAATTTGAAAGCATTTCATTTATTCATTTCACAAATCATTTTTGATAGCAAGTCCAGGACAAGCACGGACAAGCACTGGAAAGAGTGATGGACAACCCAGGGATCCTCCTGGAGCTTATATTCTGTAGGGACTGTAGGTATGGGGGACAGGCAATGCAGAAGCAAGCAAACAAAGATAATTTGGTTTGCAGTAAGTGCAATGAAGGAAAGGAAAGAGAGTGCTTGCATTGGGGTGGAGAAAGCTAGGGTGTGTAAGCTGAGGTCTTCAGTGATAGTCTGTCTGAAACATGAGAAAACATTTGAAACATTTGAACTGAGATGAAGAAATGAAGACAATCAACAAAATGTGGCAAGAATTCATGATTAAAAAAAAAAGGAACAGCTTCCAGGTTATTATCTGTAACATGAACCTATTTTTTAAAAGCAACAATGTACAAGGGATGAATCCCCCAAAATGGAATTATCTTTTGGAAGGCAAGCCCCTTTTTGTACAGTCTTCCCCCACTAGGTAAATATTCTAGGAACTCGGCATTGGTGTACTAGTGTTGTTGTGCTGTATTCGACTTCAGTGATTTTTTTTTGGAAATTCTTTCAACATGCTTGTCCATTTCATGTTGGGTTATTTAGGAGTACATCTGCCCATACCACGCTTAGTGTTCAGCAATTTGTTTGTTTTTTTACCAAAACCCGCATGACTATCATGCCCCACATTTCCTATACATCTGATAACACCCTGAGAAACGTTTTTGTTTTGTTTCCCTAGATGAAAAAAGTCCTCAAAGGAAAGCATTTTGGCAATGTGGAAGAGGTGAGACAAAAAACAGCAGATTCACTAAAAGCCATCAATATTGAAGAGTCCAAAATCTGTTTTGAGCAGTGGAAAAAATATCTCGATAAGTGAATTGCATCAGAGTACTTTGAAGGTGGCTGAAGTTTAAATATGTAAGAATAAATACACAATTTTCTATAAATAAATTCTTGGGTTTTTGGGTCATCCCTAGTATAATGAGCTTTTTCTACTATATGGTCTTGAGCCAGATGAGGAAAAGAATAAAATATTCTCATGAACCTGGTCAGCGAAAACCACTAGCTCAATGTCCTCCAGGTTTGTTTGAAGGAAGTGATGTTCTCAGGGGCATGATCTTTGTATTATTATGAAGAATATAAAAAAATTACCTGCCGGGCTCGGTGGCTCAGCCTGTAATCCCGTGCCTTTGGGAGGCTGAGGTGAGTGGATTACCTGAGCCCGCGGGTTCGAGACCCGCCTGGGCAGCGAGACCTCATCTCTACAATAAATCAAAAAGTCAGCCGGGCATGGTAGCGCATGCCTGTAATTCCTGCTACTTGGAAGGCTGAGGCGGAAGGATCACCGGAGCCCAGCAGTTCGAGGCTGCAGTGGCCAGGAGTGGCCACTGCACTCCAGTCTGGGTGACAGAGTGAGACTCCAACTCAAAAAAAAAAAAAAAAAAAACCTGATTGGATGCTAAATGTAAAACATAATGACCTTTCCCTGCTGTCTCTTCTAATTCTTCCTGTTTAGATCCTGGGCTACATCACATGCATGAACTCCACATAGATTTGTACAATAGATACAAGCTCCTGGCTTTTGAAATTTTCTTGTCTTTGCCTAATTCAGAAAAGTGCTACGGCTCTTTTGACCTACTGCAGTAAACCTGACAACAAAGCACTGGACATTCACTCTCCTATCACATAAAAATCATCTGGAACTTAGTACTCTTTGAACAACACTGTCTCGTTTCCTGCAGTCCCCAGTTCCTAGCAACCCCCATTCTATTTTCTTCTTCTATGAATTTGACTCTTTTAGATTCCACATGTAAGTGAGAGCAAGCAGTATTTGTTTTTCTGTGTCCAGTTTATTTTGCTTAGTGTAATGTTCTTTGAGTTCATCCATGTTGCCATAAATAGAAGGATTTCCTTCTGTTTAAGACAGAATAATATTCCACATTTTATTTATCAATTTTTTTCCATTGATGAGCACTTAGATTGTTTCCATATCTTGACTGTTGTGAATGATAATGGAATAAACATGGGGGTGCAGGTATCTTTTTAATATATTGATTTCATTTCCTTTGGATATTTATCTAGTAGTAGAATTGCTAAATCAAATGGTAGGTAAAAATGTTACAAAGTTTCAGTTATGCAAAATGAATACATTCTGGAGATATATATAGTACAGTATAGTAGCTATAGTTAATAAAACTATATTGTATACTTGAAATTTGCATAGTAGATCTTAAATATTCTCACCACACACACACACACACACACACACACACACACACTCATACACACAAACAAAAGGTAGTTATATGAGGTGATGCATGCTATTTAGTTTGATTGTGATAATCATATATATGAGGGGAGACACAAAAAACCTGGAATTTATTTATAAAAATTGTGTATTTATTCTTACATGTTTAAATTTTAATTACCTTCAAAGTACTCTTTGTTTGATGCAATATACCTTTGTTTGATGCAATATACAAAGTACTCTTTGTTTGATGCAATATACCAAAATGAGACACTTTTTCCCACTGCTCCAAACAGCTTTTGAACTCATCAATTTTGGTGCTTTTTAGTGCTTCTGCAGTTTTTTGTTTGTGTGTTTGCTTCACTTCTTTGACATCAGCAAAATGTTTCCCTTTGGGAATTTTTTTTCATCTCAGGAAACAAACAAACAAGCAAAAACGTCCCTTTGAGCGAGATCAGGTGAATAGGGAGGGTGAGGCACACGGGTCATGCCATTTTGGGTTAAAAACTGCTGAACTCTCAGCACAGTGTGGGCAGATGCACTGGTAAATCACCCATAATGAAATAGGCAAATGCTTTGAAAGAATCTAAACAAAAAAATTCAATAAAGCTGAATGCATTCTCTCACAACAATGCAAGCTGGCACACTGATGCTGATGGGCTGCTAGAACACTAACCTAGTTGGAGAAGCTTGTAATAAAAGGGGCCCGCCCTCCAAAAAATAATTCCTGTATTTTTTGGCCTTCCTATATAAACAGCACATTGTACAATTTTAATATATACAATATTTATTTATCAAGTTTAATTCAGTAAACTTGGTAAGAAATAAACTCTAGCCAATGTGTTGTAAGAAGAGAAAATGTGTGGATCTGTAGGAAATTCTGCTTAAAGGGGACTTAGCCGGAAGGGCATCTTTGTGCCTTTTTCCATTCCTTCTTTCTATTGCCTGAAATATGAATGGAAAGACTAGAGCTCCATCATCCATTTGGACTATGAAATCACCTTAAGAATGGAATCATGCATGAAGATAATGGATCAGAAAGATCCTGGTGCCTGCTAACCTTAGAGCTGTCAAACCAGCATCTAGAATTCTTTTGTGTGTATGTGATAGAGACAGTAATTTCTGTTTTGCTGTTGTTGTTGTTCTGTTTTGTTTTTGTTTTTTAATTAACAAACAACAAAAGCATCTAGAAAGACCTCTTTAAAATGATGTGATTTCTTAGCCAGTCACTGGGGACAATCAGTAGGCACAATTGAAAACTGAACGAACATATTTAGCTGAAACATCTTGTGCTTTAGATTTCATTTGTGATAATTAGAGATAAAAGTTCCTTACAAACTTGCTGCTCTTTTCACTTCACTGGTATCTTATGAGAACTGGATGAAAGTGGTATGATAAGAGGACCTAGGTAATCTCCCAAAGAACACCTGGCTGAGTTTTCAGGACTCTTCTGAAATTTCGTTCTTCATTAAGTGAAGAGTTCTATGTTCCAGAATTATATTCATTCACTTATTTGACTGTGGGGCTTCAAAGGGAGAGAGGTATAAAAGTTTCACACTACTAGGTACAGAGCCCATACCAGCAAAAACCTCAGTGCTTCCTTCCACCTGTTACTCCAGGAAATGACTTTGAAAAGAGTAATTTGAAGATTAAGTTACTTTTTATGAACTGGATACTTGAGAGGAGACAGACCTAACAAATGATGTCTCACTCATCTTAGGCATGTTCAAATGTCAACTGAGAATTCAGAAAAATGACCAACTGTCCTGTCCATACCCATGTCCTAGTGATATTATTACCTGCATGCTCCAGTGGGCACAATGAGCTGGAAGACACCAGAATGTCCCTGGAGTCAATTTAAAAAATGGTCTTGGACATCCACAAACACGTGGCTTTATTACTTCCCAGTACACTGACTTGTAAACAATATAAATACCACAGAACTATTGCTTCGTAAGCAGAAATAATATACAAGATATATGCTTCTTTAATATTATTTCAAAATATGCCTTTATTTAAGAAATATTAGAATATGATGATAGTTCTTGTGGAACATAGATTTTAGTTATGCTGCAGTAGAAGAATAGAGGTGTTACAAAGTAATATGAAAAAATAGTTATAAAATCTGTCGTTTTGCTTAAAGTAGGAGGTAGGAGTAGCATTGGAGAAGGTTATACAAAGATGCCACCTCTAGGTAGGAGTGACTAATAATCAACACCACAGTGTGTACCTCTAATTTTTTTTTCAAGACAATTCCAAAATCTCAGGAAGCAAAATGTGCCCACTTCTAACTCCAGTTATAAGAAATCAATACTCAATTCCTGTACTTAAAATTTTCATTTTAACTAAAACTAAGTATGGACAGCCGTTTCTCAAATATATTTAATATGGTGCTATATAATTCTGATGATGTTTAAAAAAGAATGACTGGGTCAATTGAACATTCACATAAAAAAGAATAATGTAGAGCCTTACCTCACACTGCCCTCAAAAATTAGCTCAAAATGGATTATATACCTAAATGTAAGACCTGCCACTATAGACCTTTTAAAAGAAAAGGTAAAAAAGAAATTCCATGACCTTTGGTCTGGCAGAGTTATTAGACATAACACCAAAACATATGAAACAAAAAATTGATATATTAAACTTGTTAAAATTAAAAATTCTGGCACTTTCAAAAGCACCATTAAGAAAATGAAATAAGAAGCTACAGACTGAGATAACATATTTGAAAATCAAATTTCTGATTAAAAATTTGTGTCCAAAATATTTAAAGACCCATCAAATTTCTATAATAAAAAACCCAGTAAAAAATGTACAAAATAGTTGAATATTCTGTATCACTAAAGAAGATATATAAACAACCAATAAGTACATAAAAATGTGCTCAATAGCATTAGTCAAAATGGTAATATAAATTGAAATAACAACAAGATACTACTTCACACCCTCTAGGATGTTTGTAATAAAAAACACAAACAACAAGTGTTAGTGAAGGTATGAGGAAACTGAACTTTTCATGCACTGTTGGTGGAATGTAAAATGATGCAACACTTAGGAAAACAGGTTGGCAGTTTCTTAAAATGTTTAAACTTTACTTTGCCATAAGGTCCCACCTCCGAGGCAGCTACCTTAGATGAATGGAAATAGATGTTTACTCAGAGACTTACTTACAAATGTTCACAGTAGAATTACTCATAATGGTCAATAAGAGGAAACAATCCAATGTCCATAATCTAGTGATATGATAACAAAAGGTAGTATATGCATACAATGAAATATTCTGCATCAAGTGTGAACCACTGATCCATGCTACAACATGGATAAATTTCAAAAGTTTATGCTAAATGAAAGAAGTTAGATACAAACCCACATATGATATGATTCAAATTATTTGAAATATCTGGAAAATTCAGTTCTATAGAGACAGACAATAAATTAGTTGCTGCCTGAAACTGGGAATGGAAATTCAAATTGACTACAAATGGGCAAGAGGAATCTTTTTGCGTGATTACGATACTCTAAAATTGAATATGCTATAATGGTTACACAACTCTGTAAATTTATTAAAAGTGTTGATTGCATACTTAAAATGGATGAATATATATTGACCCAGAGTAAATTTCATCTCAGTAAAACTTTATAAAAAAGAAATGAGGCTCTTTGAAAACATTTTAAGTACACAATTTAAGCAATGTTTGAGAGGTTCTAATGGGGATATTTGGTCATATATCAAATTAAAACAACCAAACAACATTGGCTTTAATTTGTAGCCTCTTGTTTTCAGACTTGTTAATTCTTTTATAAAATTATCACAAAAAATAGAAAACTTATAAAAGTAGAAAAAATATTATAATGCATTCTATATAATCATCATACAAATACCTCTGGCACCACAATTTTTTAAATTTCTAATTTACCTGTTTCTTTATAGTCTTATCTTGTTTTTGTTGCTAAAGTATTTGCAACTATCAGAGAAACCTACATCATTTTATTACTATAACATTAGTATATTTCTCTAACAAAAATAGAGATTTCTTACATAACCACAAGGCCCATATTCACAATAGTAATAATAATATCTTGGTACCATCTATTATACAATCCCTTTTTTATTTTTTAAGATCAACTAAAAAGAAGTCTGTTTTTAAAACAATTGAGCTGATGATACAGGAATTTATATAGAAACATAAATGACCATGAATAGCCAAAACAATCCTCAGGAAAAAAAAAATAGTAGGAGGTATCACATTCCCAGACTTTAAACTTTATTATAAAGTTACAATAATCAAATCAAAACAGCCTGGTGTTGGTACAAGAACAGGCATATAGACCAATGGAACAGGATAGAGATTCTAGAAGCAAAACCTCAATTTCTCAACCAGTTCATCTTCAACAAAGCCTCCACCACCAACCACTGGGGAGAGGAGAACCTATTCAGTAAACTGTGCTGGGAAAATGGGCTGACCACATGCAGAAGATTAAAACATGACCTCTACCTATCCACAATACACAAAAGTCAACTCTAAATGGATCAAAGACCTAAACGGAAAACCTCAAACTATAAGAACCTTAGAAAATGCAGGAGACACCCTTATGGAAATTGGAACTGGCAACCAATTCCTGATTAAAAGCCCAAGTGTCCAGGCTATGAGAGATAAGATAGACAAGTGGGACCTCATCAAGCTGACAACCTTCTGCAAAGTCAAAGAAACCATCAAGAGAGCAGGGAGACAGCCCACAGACTGAGAAAAAATATTTGCCAACTGTATGTCTGACAAAGGCCTAACTCTAGGATCTATGAGGAACTCACATGTGCCAAAAAGAAAAAAACAAATAGCCCCATTACAAAGTTGGCAAAAGATATGAATAGACAATTCTCAAAGGAAGACTATGAACAGTCAACAGATACACCAAAAAAAAGCTCAGCCTCATTAGTCATCAAAGAAATGCAAATTAAAACCACACTGAGATACCACCTAACTCCAGTCAAGATGACCAGCATCAATAACTCAAAAATCAACAGATGCTGGAGAGGATGTGGTGAAAAGGGAACACTTCTACACTGTTGGTAGGAGTGTAAGCCAATACAGCCACTGTGGAAAAAAGTTTGGTGATTCCTAAAATATACGACCCCGCAACCCCCCTCCTGGGAATATACCTGGAGAATCTCAATGAAAAAGATACCTGCACATGTATGTTTATTGCAGCATTGTTCACAATAGCAAAAACTGTCTGTGCTGCCCATTGAAAAAGGACCAGATGAAAGAAGTGTGATACATATACACAATGGAATATTATGCAGCCATAAAGAAGGACAAAATCATGAACTTCACAGTAACTTGGATGAACTTAATACCGAGTCTTTAATACCGAGTGATCTATCACAGAAACAAAGAACTGAGTATCACATGTTCTCACTCATAAGCGGACCTTGATCAATTATCATAATACTATAAGAAAAGGTTTGGTAGTAGTGGGAAACTGCCAGGGGGAGTGGCAAGATTGGCAGTAGTGGGGATCTGCAGGGGGCGGGGCACACCTCATCAACAAGGGTGCCTGCATAATGAACATTTGTATACCTAACCCTGAATTGTACCCCACGTCTTTAAAATAAAAAATAAAATAAAATAAATAAAACAATTGCGCTAATTAAATCATTCACATTTAGTTGCTGGATTTCCTAAGTATCTATTAATGAAGAAAAGGCAGGTCTTCCCCCTTTTTTTCTCCCCTGTCTTTGACTTGTTGAATAAACCAAGTTACATTGTAGGAAATTCCCTCAGTCCAGATTTGTTTCTTCATGGTGTTATTTAACTTGTTCCTCTTTTGTTCTAGTCATTTTTCTTATAAACTAGAATTTACCTCAATGGACTGATTAGCTAAATGTTCACGTCTTTTTCTTTTTCATTGAGAGGATACTGTGTATTCTATGCTGCAATCACATAATATATTGCTCTCCCACACTTAGTGGCACAAAATTGAATAGCAAGATCAGATGTGGAAACTTGTGTGGATCATTTGAACAGGATTAAAAATAGGATTTTCTAATTTTCTCATTTCTTTCACATTCAGGTTTAAATATTCTATAAATAATAACTTTTCTTCCTAAACTAAGATTATTCACTTTATCTTAAAATACCATAGCTATAAAAAAGACACATTTTGTTGTTGTTGTTCTCTTTAATCACCAGTTATCAAAATGAAGAGTCGGTGTGTTGGTTACCATGATGTATACCAATCAGTTTCTTATTGCTTTTTAAATATGAAATGTAAATATGTTATGTGTTCACATGTAAGTATATATCTACATGCATGTGTGGATAATAAGTGTGTATATATAAAATCATATGAACTCAAGGGTTTTGAAAATATTTAATAGCCTATCATATGCAATTATAATTTTTGATATCCAACTTCTCCATTTTAGCTGATAAGAACCCCTTTATATTGGCTCCTGTGATATTTCGACAAGACCCTATTAATGTTTTGGGCTCATATTATACACTTCCAGCCCCAGAAACACAATCAACCATTCTTTCAAGAAGCCATGGTCCCTTTTAGTGGGGATTTATAGTTAAAGGAATCTACATTTTATTGTTAATGGTGCTTGTTGCTGTTATTTGATCATTGCTTTTAGGATCATTCAGAGAAAAGTTCTTGGAAATACATATTATTTTTTTAAAAGGTGTATCCTGATAGTATCAATTAGAATTAGACATTTCAATAATTTTATTTCTTTCATTTTATACCTTTATTTTTTCTCTTATACTGAAAATCCAAATAAAAGTAGCATAAATTTACATTTTCTGTATCCTAGTACATATCTTACTATAAACATATTTTTCAAAAATTAATAATATTTTTAAACTAAATCAACCCCAATAGTTTTAAATTTTAGGCCATATTTGCCTTTAGAATATGTTTGTCATGTATTTAAAAAGTTACTTGAAATAATAATGCTCTCTGTCTAGTCATCTATCAACTTGATATGCATTTAGATTTATTTGCTTCAGTATATTTTCAATATTTAACTTTACTTTATAAGCTTTATATATTTTGAAATATAAAACATTTACGAGTCTAATGTTGAAACAATATAATAAGATGTTTTAAAAGTCTTATTTTCATTCATGTTCTGTTCACTTTTTTCCCTTGTGTTAAGCAATTATTAGTTTTTAGTTTACCTTTCTACTATTTTTTACAATTTTAAGTAGATCCATACATATTTATAGTACTCTAGTTCCCCTACATAGAAGATGCATACTATATACACTGCCTTGCCCCTCCCTTTTACCACTTAGAAATATATCCTAGAGATTACTTCACTACAGTAATAGAGGTGCCCTCATTTTTCTTTGTGCCTGTATATTACTCCATTCAGCACTGTATTATAACATTTAATTATATGCTATTGATACATATTGGGGTTGTTTAAAAGATTTTGTTGATGTATGTAATTCTGTGATTAGTAGCTCTATACATATGACATTATTTTCTCACTCTCACTGGGGAAGTTTCCTAGATTACTTTTTCAAACAATAAATTTATATATAATTTTGCTAATTATTGATTCATACTGCTCCATGGGGTGGGGTTGTATCATTTGATTTTATTTATTTTTATTTTATCTTATCTTACTTTAGGGATGTGGGGTACATGCGAGGATTGACTACATGAGTGTAGGCTGCATGTAGGCGAAGTTTGGGCTTCTAACTGGCCCTCACTCCCACTAGTAGGAGACTAGGTACTCTGTGTGGCATGCCCCCACTCTTCCCCCTCTCTCCCTTCCCTGGCAGTGCCCAGAGAATGACAATCCCTCCCTGGTGCTAATGTGACTAATGTTCAGGGCCCACTTATAAATGAGAACATACTGTATCCAGTACCTCCTTTCTGTGATAGTTCACTTAGAATTATGGTCTCCAACTCCATCCAATTTGCTGCAAGTCCATGACTTTTTTCTTTATGGTTGCTTAGTACCCCATCGTGTATATGTACCACGTCTTCTTTTATCTAGTCCACTTTTTTTTTTTTGAGTTGGAGTCTCACTCAATCACCCAGACTGGAGTGCAGTGGTCGCTCCCGGTCACCGCAGCCTCGACCTGCTGGGCTCCGGCGATCCTTCCGCCTCAGTCTTCCGAGTAGCTGGAACTACAGGCGCGCGCTACCACGCCCGGCTAGTTTCGTTTTGTTTTTGTTTTTTTTTATTTATTGTAGAGATGAGGTCTCGCCAAGTTGCCCAGGCGGGTCTCGAACCCTCAGACTCAGGCAATCCACTCACCTCAGCCTCCCAAGAGCGCGGGATTACAGGCTGAACCACAGAACCCGGCTTAGTCCACTTTTGATGGGCAGTATGATTGGTTCCATGTTTCTGCTATTGTGAATAGTGTGACAGTAAACACGCATTTTCAGGTGTGTTTTTTGTAGAACTGTTTATGTTCCTTCAGGTATATTCCCAAGAGAGGGATTGCTGGATCATATGCAAGGTCAATATTTTCTTCTTTTAGGAATCACCACACTGCTTTCCATAGTGGTTGAACTAGCCTGGAATCCCACCAACAGTGTAGAAATGTTCCCCACTGAAGCCAGCATCTGTTGATTTTTGACTTATTAAATGATGGCCATCCTTACCCAAGTTAGGTGGTATCTTATTGCAGTTTTGATTTGTATTTCTCTGATGATTAGTGAGGCTGGGCATTTTTTCATGGTCTGTTGGCTGCTAGTATCTGATCTTTATATAACTGTCTGTTCATGTCTTTTACTCACTTTTTTTTGAGTTGGAGTCTCACTCTGTTGCCCAGACTGGAATGCAAGTGGCCACTCCCAGCCACCGCAGCCTCGACCTGCTGGGCTCCGGCGATCCTTCTGCCTCAGCCTTCCAAGTAGCCGGAATTACAGGCATGCTCTACCACCCCGGCTGATTTTTTTATTTATTGTAGAGATGAGGTCTCGCTGCCCAGGAGAGTCTCGAACCTGTGGGCTCAGGCAATCCACTCACCTCAGCCTCCCAAAGGCACGGGATTACAGGCTGAGCCACAGAGCCCGGCTCTTTTACTCACTTTTTAATGGGGTGGTTAGGTTTTTTTTCCTTTTTATATCATTTGAGTTCCTTGTAGATCCTGGATGTAAGGCCTTTGTCAGATACATAATTTGCAAATATTTTTTCTCATTCTGTGGATTGTCTCTTTACTCTCTTGATTGTTTCTTTTGCTGAACAAGCTTTTCAGTCTGATGATGTCCCATTTGTCTGTCTTAGCTTTTAAGGCATTTGCTTTGGTGGACTTTGTCAAGAATTCATTGTCTACTCCAATGTGCATAAGAGTGTTTCCTACATTTTACTCTATGATTCTTATAGTTTGAGGTTTTTGTTTTTGTTTTTTTGTTTTTTTTTATTTGGAGTCTCACTCTGTCGCCCAGACTGGAGTGCAGTCGCTGCTCCTGGCCACCGCAGCCTCGACCTGCTGGGCTCCGGCGATCCTTCCACCTCAGCCTTCCAAGTAGCCGGAATTACAGGCGCATGCTACCACACCCGGCTGATTTTTTGTTTTATTGTAGAGATGAGGTCTCGCTGCCCAGGCGGGTCTCGAACCCGCGGGCTCAGGCAATCCACTCACCTCAGCCTCCCAAAGGCGCGGGATTACAGGCTGAGCCACCGAGCCCGGCTAAGTTTGAGGTTTTACTTTTAGGTCTTTGATCCATTTTGAGTTGATTTTTGTACATAGTGATAGGTAGGGGTCCAGTTTCATTCTTCTGCATGTGGTCAGACAGTTTTCCTAGCACCATTTGCTAAATATGGTCTCATTTCCCAAGTGTTATTAGTGGCTTTGTTGAAGATTAGTTGGTTGAGAGCCCATGTTTTTGTTTTTGGCATCTCTGTCCTGTTCCATTAGTCTATGTGCCCATTCCTGTACCAATACAAGGCTGCTTTGGTTACCATAGTCTTGTAATAAAGGTTAAAGTCTGGAAGTGTGATATCTCCTGCATTGTCCCTTTTGCTGAGGATTATTTTGGCTATTAGTGGTCTTTTTTGTTTTCATATGAATTTCTATATTGTTTCCAGGTTTGTGAAAAATGATGTTGGCAATTTGATGGATATTGCATTGAATCTGGACATTGCCTTGGGTAGGATAGACATATTGACAATATTTATTATTCCAGTCCATAAGCATGTAATGTTTTTCCATTTGTTTGTGTCATCCTTGAATTCTTTGAGTAGTTTTTTGTAGTTCTTATTGTAAAGGGTTTGCACTTCTCTGGTTAGATGGATGCCAAGGTATTTCATTTGTTTCTGTCTATTGTGAATGGGACTGTGCTTTTTATTTGGTTCTCTACTTGCTTACTGCTGGTGTGTAGAAATGCAGCTGTGTTTTGCACATTGGTTTTGTAATCCGAGAGTAAACCAAAGTTGTTTATCAGTGAAACGAGGCTTTTGATAGACTCCCTAAGTTTTCAAGGTATAGATTATATTGTCTGCAAAGAGGAATAGGTTAACTTCCTCTTTTCCAATTTGATATCCCTGATTTTCTTATTTTGTCTAATTGCTCTAACTAGGACATCCAGCACTATGTTGAATAGGAGGGGTGACAGTGGGCATCCTTGTCTTATTCCATTTTTAGGGGGATTGCTTTCAGTTTCTACCCATTGAGCAAAATGTTGGCTGTGGGGTTATCAAAGATGGCTCTTACTGTTTTGAAGAATGTTCCTTCTATGCCTTGGTACTCACGGGTTTTTATCAAGAAGGGATGCTGGATTTTGTTGAATGATTTTTCTGTGTCTAATAATACAATTATGTGATTCTTATTTTTACATCTGTTAACGTGTTTAATAATGTTGAAACATCTTGTGAATGTTGAAACAGACCTGCATCCCAGGAATGAAGCCCACCTAGTCATGATAGATGATCCTTGAGATGTGTTGTTAAATTCGATTTGCCAGAATCCTGTTAGAATTTTTGAAACTATGTCCATCAAGGAGATTGGCCTGTAATTTTCTTTCCTTGTTGGATCTTTGCCAGGTTTAGGTGTCATTATGATGCTAGATTCATAAAATGAGTTGGGGAAAATTCCATCATTCTCAAATTGCCTGGAATACTTTCAATAGGATTGGTAACAGCTTTACCTAATATGTCTCGTAGAATTCAACTGAGAAGTCATCTGCTCCAGGGCTTTTTTTTTTTTTTTTGGTGGGGAGATTTCTTATAACTGAGTCATTTTCCTGAATTGTTATTGGTCTGTTTAGAGCTGCTTCAATTTCTTCTTGTTTCAACCTTGGGAGGTCGTGTGATGTCAGAATGTCCTCAATTTCCTTCAGGTTTTCTAATTTATTTTTATACAGGTGTTCATAGTAAGATTTTTCTTAATTTTCATGATTTACAAATATATCTGAATATGTTGTGTATTGACCATTCTCAGTTCATTTTCTCAGGTACAGTTGTGTCATTTCAATATATAGCAATGACACAGTCTTTAATTCAAGAACATTTTCTTGAATTATTGTTTTATTATTACTTACTCTGATCAATTGTTTGGTTTTCTTTTTAAGATAATCTAGTTACACATTTTTTTCATCTTTGTCAGCCAGCCATATATATTTTTTTCTACTCATCTTTTTAATCTCTATTTGCTTGACTTTCTGCATGTGTTTCCTTAGTATTTTTTTATTTCCCATGTTATCCTTTCTGTTGTGTTTATTCTCTAATGCATTCCTTCCTATTTAATTTTAATTTTTATAACTCTTCATTTTTCAAATTCTTTCCTAAATTATGCCTTATGGTTTCATGGATTTTTGTTGTTTAGTCATGTTATTTATGAATTATTTAGTTTCTGGTTTATACTGATATTTCAAAGTTTTAATCATTTTTAAACAAATAAATTATAGTTTTCATATGATTTCTGGCTGTATTTGTTTTTTAGTTACTTCTAACTGTTAAAACACATATTGATTTTTTTTTACTTGTAATAAAGTTATGTGAGGTTAAATCTTTCTGCTTCTTTTTGTTTCATTTTACAAAGCAATACAGTTTCTTAGTTAATTAGGAGAAAATTTCTGTAGGAGAGAATGATATAAGTATGCTTTCCCAGGCTTCTCCCTTGATATTACCTTGAAGGATTCAAAATTTTGGTCATTTCTCACCACTGTATGAATTTGGGAGAGTTTCTACCTTTAGCCATGTGTTTTCTAGAGTACTTCTTTTCTTGTATTCTAAGGTCAAACTCTTACCTTTTCATGCTGTACTGTTCTATAGTGGTATTTCATAGGATAGAATTCTCTAGGGTCTCCTATGCTACCTTAGCCTTCTCTCTCTGTCACTCTTGGTATTCTACTCTGGCTCGACTTCATTTCTAAATCCAGCAGTTTCTCTCATAGTGAGTCTCTGTCCTTCTAGAAGGAGTATTTGCTGAATACTTCTGAGATCTTCATGGACTTAGACCATCATTGACCCGCATGGTCTTTTATGACTACTCTCATGGCCTTTGCATACTCACTTCCAACTCAGAGTTCACACAATTCCACCCAAGTGTTGTGAACATTCTACAGTATACTTTCCTAGGCTTCCCACTCAAAGAGTGCTCCTCTTCTTTTAGAGATAAGCATTGATTATTTTTCCATTCCCTGACTGAATCATAGTCCTAATAGGTTGTCGACTCCTCCACCCTTCACCTCTGCTGTCGTTTCTCTTGTTGTCAGTCATCTAGTTGTGTTGAAGATGTCATCATGTACTTTTTCCTTTGTCATCCTATTTTATCTGTCTTGGCTTCAGGAGGGGCTTGGGGTCATAATAAACCCTGCTACTAACATGTCTACATCATGATCCAAACTTCATGTGAATATTTTAAAATAATTTTAAATCTAGCTTAAAATGAAATTCATTTCTCTTTTTCTTCAAGTTTAGAACATTCGAATAGTATTCTTCACTCAGTATCTATGTTCTCATCTTTTATCATTAATGAGTTTTTCTTTTAACCATTTTATTAAAATTTTCCTGACAAAAATAATCACAAGTTGTTTACCACATATGGTACACTCTCACATTAACCTTTCAATGACATGTGATTCTGTGGACCCTTCCCTTTCCTTGTAACTGTCACCACCCTTGTCTTCACCTACACCTTAAGCCTCAAATGTTCAGTCTTATTCCCTGCTAACTCTTCCATTGGTTTCCTGGTGGTATTGTCTCACTTGATTATTCTTTGATGCCTCTCATTTCTTTCTTCTCAAGTGGTCACTGGGCAATCTCAGGGACTTCTGTGGCATCCATGGTAACCACATGCTCATGACTATTGCTGTCAATTTTTGAAACATCAGTCTATTATTCCAAAACAAACACACAAGCAGACATCCTGGAATTAAGAAAGGTAAATTTGCCTTTCCAACCCTGAGAGTTAAATTTAGAAAGCAGTATTTTATGATTTCAGATGGAGATAAACAAGTTCACATAAAAGAGAAAGAAGGACTTACAGATCATCATCACTTAATTTATCTTTTATACAATATTCTGAACAAGTAGAATATTGTGCTGTCCTTAAAGTCACCATAAACTAAGATGACAGATGTTATTCATTTTCTTAACAAGACATAATAGCTATAAAACAAGGGAGAAAGGGAAAATTGACTTGGAAAAAAATGTAAAAAAGAAAACATTTACAAGTTCAAAGGAAAACTAATTTAATTTTTACATATTTGTGCTGGACCTTGAATGACTAAGCTGGCTGTGGCTATTTTGAGAATGTGAATAGTAAAGAGAAAAATCCTGATAGTACATTATCAAGGACAATAAGTGGATGTTTAGGCAGCAGTGTTTTAAATTACCCCCAATGTTCAGCAACTTCCCATTACTTCCTCCCATAAAGCATCACTACAAATAAGATACTCCTCAAGTATTGACAACAAATAACTTTTGGTCAGTTCCATCTCATGATAACCATATAGAATATTCACTGCATAGATAGAGCAATTTTATGTTCTTAAGTTACAAAGGCAAAGGTCAAGTCTTTTGCATTTGATTTTCAAATACTAGATGGATATTTCACTCTTAAACAACTCCCTGAAGTGCTAATGTGTCTCAATATGAATGGATCACTTATTTTGTTTGACAAATGTGAAATGACTACACTGGAAATATCCATATTCATACTAAGTTGTATTGATATTGGTTCAAAATTGCTAATGTGTTTTGAGGGAAAAAAATCAAAGGCTTCACTTTAATCTCGTGTTCTACAATTTTGGTTGAGTCATCTCAGAATGCTAACAAAGGAAGAGTAGAAATAGAAAACACAGTCAAGATGAGTTTTTACCTGATACAAAAAGTCTAGCACTGTTGCTTTGCCTCGTCTCCCCAGTATATCTATGCCGCGTGATACAGCGGTAGTTATACAATCCATCTTCATTCTGTACATCTTTAATATACAAGGCTCCCGTGGATGTGATGAGAAATCTAGATCCTGAAAGAGAGAAAATGATTGCCTGGTTGAAACAGAATGAAAGCAGCCCAATCATATAAACACAGTCCTTGAATAGTTTTTGTTTTGATTTTTTGCACCTGAAGAAACCTCGTGGAAAGTCAAAAAATGTGTGTGTGCGTGTGTTTGTGTGTGTGTGTTACTTAAGGGTCCAAGCTGCTTTAATTTTTCAACTAGCCTAAATTAAGAGTTTTTCATGGCTGGGGCAATGACTCATGCCTGTAATCCTAGCACTTTAGGAAACCAAGGCAGGAAGATTGCTTGTGGCCAGGAGTCGAAGACCTGTCTGGCAATATAGTGAAACCTTCTCTCTACAGAAAAGAAAGCAAAATGTTGCTATATATATATATATATATATATATATATATATAATATATATATACACATTAAATCTAATCCTGTAAATTAAATTTAGGTCATGAATTTAACTTATAGCAACAGAGTTACCATCTAATTGGTATGTAATGAAAGTAGTAGATTTTTTTGGATGATATCACATCTCTTAAAAGATGACAAGTTAAGAGAATTTTAACTTTCTGTTGCAAATCTTTACCTCATAAAGTATAACTTTTTGCTTCAGTTTGAAGTATTTTAGAAAAACTAAAAAATATTAGACTGTAAAGCAACAAATTATTCCACAATCTTCCCAAGAAAGATTGTCTTATTTCCTCATAATTATAACCAATATATATCACTATATTCTGGGGCAAATAGCAACACTTCCCATATCCAGTGTTTTAGAATACTCTGCTGTTTCTTAACCACTAAATTTAAAATGACTACACATATTATTGATAACAACTGTTTTCACCTGAAGGAGAAAAATTCATGCCCTGGTATTTCTCCTTCATTTCTTGACAAAACAGCATATTATTTATGACTTGAGATTTTTACATGTACAATTTTAGTTGTTCAGAAATGGTCAACATTGAGATCAAACATCAGCGTTAATTTAAGAAGAAGGAAGATGAGGTTTTTTCCTTTGAAAATGTAATTCTCAGCCGGGCTCGGTGGCTCAGCCTGTAATCCCGTGCTTTTGGGAGGCTGAGGTGAGTGGATTGCCTGAGCCCGCGGGTTCGAGACCCGCCTGGGCAGCGAGACCTCATCTCTACAATAAATCAAAAAATCAGCCGGGGATGGTAGCGCATGCCTGTAATTCCGGCTACTCTGTAAGGCTGAGGCGGAAGGATTGCCAGAGCCCAGCAGGTCGATGCTGCGGTGGCCGGGAGCGGCCACTGCACTCCAGTCTGGGCGACAGAGTGAGACTCCAACTCAAAAAAAAAAAGAAAGAAAATGTAATTCTCAAGGTAATTTTCACCGTTCAATTGTAATTGGTGATAAAACAAATTGGAACACAAAAGTAGACTTCAGAGTGAGCCACTGCACCTCATGGAAGGTGACTCAGTGCTCTTCCCACCTCTGCTGGACTCTTCTTATAAGAGCTATTTGTGTGTGTGATATGATTACACATTAAATGCATGTGATTTAGCTCTCTGGGGGAAATTTAGATGCCAAAAAGCCAACTTCTTTTGTTGTCTGTTTTTCTCAGGGTCAGTTGAAATTTCCTTTGGTTTATTTTAATCAGACTTGCTAGGAGTATTGACTGTTTTTGAGCTCCAAATATTCAACTTGCAAACATAATTTCTGGTCATTTCCTAAAAAGACTATATTTATAGTTAGTTACTCAAATAAATAAAAAATGATTTATGATTACTTGTAAGAGTAATTTAAAAATGTAGATGTAAAAAAGAGCATAAAAATAGAGCAAATACTGATCTAGCATAAACTTTTCAAAAGCATATAATTAATTAAAATAATATAAAATATATCTAAAATCATATATAAATTAACTTTCAATACAATTCAATGTAGATGCTTATTTTAAAAATCCCACAAATATGCAAAATATTAGAAAAGCTGGAAAATTTTCTAATGCTATATATTATAGATAATTTTGCTTTATCATTCCCCTCAAAGAAAGCAACTAAAAATACCTTTTACCACTTGTCATGTGTCATCACATTCAAGTCTCTTACCAATATATGTTGTGCATAATGGAAACATTGCTTCACTTTCAATATATTTTGCATACTTATATAATGCTTTAATAACCAGTTTCTTTAAAGTACAGTGTGATCGACAGAAAAGAGGGCCAAAAAAAGATAATGTATGTAGTTCCTGTCACCTTCCTGGCAGAGAGTATTTTCATTAGAATTGACAAGCCATCAACTATGGCAAAATGTAAGTGGGAAACACTTTGCATGCCATTCTTCAGAAGGCTTAAGAACTGTACACAGATAGCAAAAGCCTGCATTTATTTCCTGCTGATTCCTGAGAGGGCTCTATTCTCTAGATGCATTTAATTGAATCACTCATTTTGCTCTTGCAATATCCAACTTTTTTGTTTACTTACTTAGCATGAGAAATAAGTCTCTTTTAAGACATGTCATTTCAGAGGAGTTTGAACCTTTTGTCTTATGCATTTTTTTAGATGATCACATGAACAAAGGAGTTGACATTGACTGAGTTTCTGTACTTACTTTGACCTATTTCTCCCTAGCCCTTCATTTCTCATTGAAACCCATCTTGAAATTGATCAACATTTTACAACATAAAATAAGATGGAATAGTAGAATCCTTTAATTATGAGAGGGGCAGGAAAGCCCATAATCTTTGGGCACAGTCTCAACTCTGAAGTCATGTGGAACTCTCAGGGGACAATGAGGACACAGCAAAGTCATTAGAGCGTCATATATCTTGACTCTATGGTAACAATAAATCCTTTTAACTGCTCCCCACTTGCCACTGCACCCCACTTGCTGCCTTACATCACCAGGGACTTTTGTGTCGTATGGAATAAAGGGTTTGTTCGTGTCCTAAATGGAATTAAAGAATGTGCTGCACTTAAAATAGGCAAATGTCAGTGTGCAAATAAATAATAGTATAAATAATTTGCAAATACACAAATGTTCTGTCTCTTCCAGTTTCTCTATGTCTTTTTAACTCTCTCTCTCACACACACACATGTGCACATACACACACATGCAGAGCCAAAATTTTGTAACTTTATTTTCCGTGGAAAACTATTAGCATTTTAGATGAAAACATTTCTAAAATATATTCATACTTTTTCTCATGTTAAACTTCACATTGTAAATCAGAGTCAACAGAACAGCAATGAATGATTTTTGTACTTAAGGTCATCCCTGTGGATATTGGTTATTGAGCTATGTTGTTCAGCTATTAGAGGAGTGTCTCAAAAGCTATCTTGGCTTTTCAAGATCACTAAATGGCCTGTGGACTGCCAGATGTTTACGTCCCTGAGTCTGTCTTTAGTAGTTTTTCTGCTACCTGCATTACTATCAAAGTATTAGCTATTATTTCTTTTTGTTATCATTATTCTTTTTTTACACACCTACAAAGTGAAGGATTCAATATGCTAATAGTTAGAAAACAGACCTAACAAACCAGAGAGGAGTATGTGTAAGCTAAGAGTAAACAGACTATCAGCAAATAATAGAGTGGTTCTCCAATGTTAATAATCATGAGCTTGTATGTTAGTGTTACTAAAGTATCTCCACTGCCTGGTACCGTTTCATCCTGGTTAAGCTTTGCATAGGAACTTGTGGGAAATTTCTACCTAGAAATAAAGAACTTCCAAAGAAAATGGGGCATTTTCCCAATAGGAGAATGTTGCAGGAGCCTTCAGGGTTTTAGTAATACAGCCACAGTCTCTCCACTGTCATGGTGCTGAGCAGTGGGAAACAACAGGTTCTGAAGTTTAGGCATCATGCCTAAATGCCATTTGAGTTTTCCTGTACAACTGCTCAAAGGCAGAGATTAAAATAGCAAAGGTTCTAGAAATTCACTTTGCTGAACTAAGGATATTTAAATCAGAAAGCCTGAACTTTAAGATCTCAGCTGCAGACCTGTATATTCTTTAGAAAGAGATATATCAGAGCTAATTCTAGGAGGCACCATGTACTGTGGGTGTGCAGGAAACGGAGCCAAGTGGGGTATCCATTCACTGTGCCTGCACTCTCCTGGGATCCAGAAACACAAACAGCAATGAGACAACCCCTGTCTCCATGGAGTTTGTAAAATAAACACATTTGTGTCTTAGGGTTGGAGACACATTCTCAGAGTGGGAGGAAAGGATGAAATGGAAACATCTGGAGAGTAATCAGGGAAAAGTTGTTATTTTTGTCACACCTAGATGAAGGGTTGCCAACACACAGGGAGGAATTTTGGTATTTATTCCCACACTTGTGTTTATCCTTCAGTGTTACTCTGATACAAAAAACAAAACAAAACAAACAAACAAACCCAAAAGCAACTAACTTTATATGCTAAAGTCATCATTACTAATTTTCTTGTTTGGTCTACCGAGTTAAACTTTTCTCTGTTCTTATAAAAAATTAAATGAAAATACCATTTTCTGGTACCTTGTTTGCTAATGACAAGGTCACCCACTTTGAGAAATTTCTTAGTATGGAAGAAAAATCTTGGGCTTTGGAAACCAGTGAGTCTGAACTACAAAACTGTCATTGTCACTTTCCAGCTGTGTGACCTCAGTCTAGTCATTTAAGTCTCTAAACTTTGGTTTGCTCATCTAGGAAAGAGAGGTGATGAGTAGTATCCTCTTTGCTCTACTGTTGAAGATTAAATGAATGCATGGATCTCATCTAGCACATAGGCATGCATCTATTGCAATGCAAGATGACTATAGTCAATAATAATGTATTGCATATTTTGAAATAACTAAAAGAGCCCATTTAAAATATCTCACCCCAAAAAAGGATAAGTGAGGTGATGAATACGTTGATTATCTTGATTTAATCATTTGTCATTGTGTATGTATGTATCTGTGTATGTATATATGTGTGTGTGTGTATACATATATATAAAATCAACACATTGTGCCCCATAAATGTATACAATTATAACTTGTCAATTAAAAATAATACTAATAAAAATAAATAAAATTAAAAATTGTATCTGTACCAGCAAATGATCTCGTTATTCTGCTGTTCCAGTCAATCCATGTGTACGTAATGCTGCCTGCCTAAGCCAGAAAGGAACAGCCCACTGACATATACATAGTGGGGCTCACTCTTAATTGTTTATTAACTTACTTATAAGAGACAACCTAATGATTACAGAAAGTATCAAAGTGGAAATGACATGGATGGGTCTTACATCACAGTTCAGCCACCTTGGAGCTGTGTCGCCACAGACAAAATCATTACCAAACCTTGGAGCTAGTGTTGCATGACAGAGCTTTAGCAAAATGTAGAAAGATGCAAGATGCGCTTGGAGCATCTTTGTCTATTCCATTAAAATTATTGGGAAAAGTCATAGACATTTGTTATGAACTGAATGCTTGTGTCTGCCCCAAATTCATATGATGAATCCTTAATCCCCAATGTGAAGGTATTTTAAGATGGAGCCATTGGGAGGTAAATAGGTTTAGATGAGATTATGAATATGGAGTCCTATGATTAGGTTATTGTCCTTATATGAAGAGATTAAGAGATCAGAGTTCATTCTCTCTCTGCCATATGAAATCACAGTGAGAAGGCAGCCAAGAGGAGAGCTCTCATGAGGCACTGAATTGGTTGACATCTTGATCTTGGACTTCCCAGCCACCAGAACTATAAGAAGTAAATTTCTGTTATTTTAGCCACCCAGTCCATGATAATTTTTAATGCTGCCTGAGCTGACCAAGACATTGTCTTCAGAAATCTTTTCTGTAGTAGAAATGAATATTCACAGAAACTCAGGGACTTTTTTTCAAAATCATTGTCATGTTTCTTGAATAGCAATATTCCCCAGCATATTTGTTAGAATATAAACATAAGAAACATATCCTGAAGTTTTCAAAATTAATAATTCTTCATTCTGCATATTTTATCTAATAGATAGTCCCTCTGCTTCTACTTCCAAAATATATTCTGAATCCACACACTTCCCTTTCTCTACACTGCACCACCCAGGTCTAAGGACTCTAGCTTTCTAACACTGTGTCCACTCCTGCTCCTCTAATATCCACTTAACATACATAATTGTATCAAGATATATCATTTATATCATTTAGTGCCTTGACAGAGTAATTCAACAATTTATGATGGCTTGAGCTTTGAACATAGCTCCCAAAGTCTCTCCTTCATTCTCTTCTTCTTTCACCATACTCCAGCCACACTGCCCATCTTTTACTTGCTCTGCCTGGAGGCTCTGAACCCAGATCTCTACCTGGTTGACTCTTTCTTGTCATTCTAGCCTCAGTCCCTAAGTCAATATTCCAGCAATGTCAGGTCACATGAAAAGCATCTAGGGTCACTCATTATCAAAGACTGGTTTTTATGACATCTTTATGTGAAGCTGTTTTTCAAATGTGTCTGAGATTAGTTTAACATTTTTTCTCCTCCAACTAGAATAGCAAGAACTTATTTTGTCTTGTTTAGTTTTTTATCTCTATTTCATAGAACAGTAAGTACTTGGCTATGCTATCCAAAAATATTTGTTAAACGCATGAGTTGATAAAACAGTCTATGCTTGCTTGTATTCAAAACATCTCTTTTTAGGTCTGGGTGAAAAAAAAGCTAAAGCACCTCTTCTTAGATTTAATCATGATATTTCCACTTGTAGGATACATAAGAAGTCTTTTTCCCCTTAAGAAATGACACATTCTTATATGAAAATAAGCATATTTTAAGGCTTTCATGTTAATTATCTTTTCGTTATGTTTTCTGACTTTTTACTGTGTAGTCAAGACGTTAGATCTTCAATAGAGGCAATACTATCTTTAGGTAGATTTTAAAAGCATAGCTGACTTTTTGCTTAGTCAGACAAAGATCTTTGGGTTTTTCTTTGCTTGTTTTGTTTTTGCTTTGCAATCTATTTGAACTTAGTTAATAGTAATAAAAGAACAGATGGCTCTGTTAGTAAGATGCCAAATGATAGCACAACACTATGAAACTTTTATCAGCTGTGCCTGCCATCTCCAATTGACAGCATGCTGTGCAACGAAACTGAACTTTTTCCAAAGCAGTTTTCAAATAATTTTTTTTTAAGTAGAGGAGTATAGAATTGAGATTCGTCTTTTAAAAGTATGGCATTAGAAATGAGATAAACCTCTTATCATTAACTAAGGTAGAAGTAGAAACAGAATATATATGTATATGCATATATATGATGAATTTAAGGTTATCAATGTTTCTTAATACAGATGTGGGTTAGAAAGGAATTTAACTCATGGTTTGATTCTGAGGTGTGTCCTATTCTGTGATATGAGGGGTGGATACAAAGCCTTGATTAGACACAGGCATGAAGGAGCTGCAAACATTCCTTGAGCAAATGAATGACCTGATTAAAATGATTGCGTAAAGAAAATATGCAAATGGTGAAAGTCGTATATGAAATAAAAGAAGAACCCTTTAAAATATGACACTTAACTTGATATTATGGATTGAATTCCTCCTTCCCCTTAAAAATGTGCATGTTGAAATCCTAACCCTCTCAATACATCATGATGTGACCTTATTTGGACATAGGGTCATTGCAGATTTGACAGGTTGAGGTCATACTGTAGCAGGGTGGACCTCAAATCCATTCTGACTGGTGTTCTTATACAAGGAGATTTTTTTTTTTGTATTTTTTTTTGAGTTGGAGTCTCACTCTGTCACCCAGACTGGAGTGCAGTGGCCGCTTCCGGCTACCGCAGCCTCGACCTGCTGGGCTCCGGCGATCCTTCTGCCTCAGCCTTCCAAGTAGCCGGAATTACAGGCATACATTACTATGCCCGCTGATTTTTTGATTTATTGTAGAGATGAGGTCTCGCTGCCCAGGCAGGTCTTGAACCCGCAGGCTCAGGCAATCCACTCACCTCAGCCTCCCAAAGGCGTGGGATTACAGGCTGAGCCACCGAGCACGGCTACAAGGGGAAATTTGAACAGAGATATCTGAGTATTAATACTAATCCTAATCAATGGGTCCTGGAACAGAGAGGTTAAGTGGCTTGCTCCCGCTTTGATTTGTTTAAGTCTTACTTATAGTGATCTCACAAGGAAGATACTGTTATTCTCATATTTTGAATGAGAAAGTCAAGGAACAGAGAGGTTAAGTAATTTGCCCCTGTTAATATAACTGGAAATATCCAAGCCAAAATGGTACTCTGGAATGCTGGCTTCAAGCTCATGCCCTCACCCACAATAATCTCTTGGTTCTGGGTCATGGTCAGAGTCTGAGACAACAAGCCCTGGGAAAGTGGAGTTACAAGGGCAGAGGAGCAGAAGCAGCAAGAACAGAAATAAAGTTAAACTAAAACCTCAACAGATCTGGGCTGAAGAGAAGAACATGCCAAGTGTTGAGTCTAAGGAGTTGGGGTAGCACTGATAAAGCAAAGAAATTGGGGAGGGGTATTCTGTTTCAGAAAATACAGGTGTTCAACTGTGAACATGTTGAGTCACTTGTCAGTGATCAAAGCCAAGTTGGAGACAGAGCTTTGGAGATTAAGCTATCTTCATTGAGGAGGAGCCTTTTATGGGAACTGAAAGTCAGAAATTCCCCAGAAGGGGAGTAAAGGAAGAGGGTCAACGAAAGACCCAGAGAGGAGAGAGAAGGGGAATGGTGACCCCCAGTGTGGTATTAAGAAAGCCAGGGAGGAAGAAGACTCAAGAATGATGGCACACATGGCTTCAGCTCTGTCTTCTTTTTTTTTTTTTTTTTTTGAGTTGGAGTCTCACTCTGTCGCCCAGCCTGGAGTGAAGTGGCTGCTCCCGGCCACCGCAGCCTCAGCCTGCTGGGCTCCGGCGATCCTTCCGCCTCAGCCTTCCAAGTAGCCGGAATTACAGGCATGCACTACTACACCCGGATGATTTTTTTTTTGATTTATTGTAGAGATGAGGTCTCACTGTCCAGGCGGGTCTCGAACCCGCGGGCTCAGGCCAGCTCTGTCTTCTTATTGACATAGCCTTGAATTCATATGCAATCTCAAAGAGTCTCAGTTTACAAAGGGGTACTAATACCATCCTTGGAAAATTGTGTAAGTGTCTGGCCGAGAAAGACATTCTAGAATCTGTAATAAACATGATAAGGCTAGGCGTGGTGGCTCAAGCCTATAATCCCAGCACATTGGGAGGCAGAGATGAGAGAATGGCCTGAGCCCACAGGTTTGAGACCAGCCTGGGCAACTTGGTGAGACCTCATCTCTACAATAAATCAAGAAAAATTATCCAGGCGTGGTGACACATGCCTGTAGTTCCAGCTAATTGGAAGCCTGAGGCAGGAGGATTGCCTGAGCTCAGCTGCTGTGGCTGTGAGTGTTCTACTGTTCCCCAGCCTGGGTAGGTGACAGAGTGAGACTCCAACTCAAAAAAAAAAAAAATTCCCCTTGCTAAACCAATGAAAATATTAAATATCTAGCTACAAAGGACTGGAGATATACAAAATAGACTTAAATAATACTGTAGATCATTACCAAAGGATGTGATAAAAGACTGCATGAATGAAGAGATTTTTCAAATACTGGGATTAGGCAACTTGATATTGCAAAATTGTCATTTTTTATATGCAAAATGAATTACACTTTAATTAATTGCTGAACAAATATATCTAAAATTTGACCAAATCAATGTAAATTAAAATGAGATATTATTTTCATCCAGGAGATTAGAAAAGTAAAGAAAATGCTTGATAACAAGTAGTTTTGACAAAGGGTATGGGGAAATTAAACCTACTAGTGGATTAATAGGTATATTCTGGTGAAGCTTTTTCTTTTTTCTTTTTGTAGGGCAACCTGCTAGCATATTTTAAATGTGAGAATTGTATACATTTCAATCCACTTTGCCTCTTCTATAACTGTATCCTATGGAAACACTCAGACATGTGTACACACTGATACTTGCCTGAAAAACGCACTAAAGCATTGTTTGAAAAATAAAAGAAAACTATAAAGAAACCTGAATGACAATCAAGGGGTAAATAAGTAGATGAATCAGGGTACAGTCATACTCTATAGTCATTTAAAAGACAGCAATGTAAATCTAAACCCACTGTGAAAAGATTCCAAGGCAAAAGTGATTCCAGAACAATATATAACGTTATGTATGTACCAAAGGCAATGAGCATATGTATGTGAATGAATGTATATGGGGGCAACCCATAATAAAATAATAAAAAATTATTGTATTACAGGCTGCCCCTGCTAGGTAATTGTTCCAGGAACCCACTGGCACCGGCTAGAGTTGTAAGAGGCTGTACTTAGCTTCAGTTAATGTTTTTTGGAGATACTTTCAAGGTCTTTGCCTATTTCTTGATGGGTGATATACAGTGCACCTGCCCACACTACACTGAGTGTTCAGAAGTTTTTGATCAAAAACAGCATGACCCCCATGCCCCACCTGATCACCTATTTACCTGATCCTGCCCCAAGAGACTTTTTTTTTTCTCCAGATGAAAAAAGTCCTCAAAAGGAAACATTTGACCTGTGTGAAAGGGGTGAAACAAAAAATGGCAGAAATACCCAAAGCATCAAAATTGATGAGTTCAAACCCCGTTTTGAGCAGTGAAAAAAGAATTTCAATAGGTGTATTGCATCAAAAAGAGTGTACTTTAAAGGTGACTGAAACTTTAAATTTCAGAATAAATACACAAGAATAAATACACAATTTTTTGTAAAACAAGTCAGGGTTGTTTTTTGTGTTCCCCCTCATATGTGTATATGAATAAATGTACATATGCAAATGAACTGAGAGGACAGGATTAGCAGCTATCCATCAAAATGTTAACTGCAGTTGCCTCTAAAATTATGAGCAGATTAGGGGAAGAAAAGGGGGAATTTTAGGTTTTATTTTATACAGTAATGGATTTGAATATCTTAAAAGAATTCTCTATTATTGTGCTACTTGTGTAGTCAAAATTTATTTTGAAAAAGTTAGTCAGTGGGTGGTAGGCCTATGGACATAGCGGGTGTAAACCAAACCTACTTAAGTAGCATGACACAGAAGGAAAAGATATTTAGGATAATATCCAGAGTAGATGTGTCAAAAGGCTTCATTCTCCTTGCTTTTCAAGATGGTCACTATATGGTCACGTCTAAAAACAGAATGGGAGATTTTCAACATGTACCCTGGTTTTTAATAATACTTTTCCTCCAAATACCTCACACAAAAGCCTAATTTGCCTTGTAGCTGATCTCCTTATCTCCCTGAACTACTTTGAAAACTCACAATTTCACATATAATTGTATTCAATTCAGCTGTTTTGTGTGTGTTAGCACTGCCTCCCCTAAATGACAACGGCCTCTTTGAGGACAAAGTGATCCTCTAATTTGCCCCACTCACTGGCTATTTCCTTCCCACTTTGCACAGTGCTAAAGGAAATGATTGTTTGGATATTGAAGATGTATGTATTCTCAGTTTTTTCTAAACATAGAGCCAACAGGGCCCCCACCATGGCACTTCACTTCATCATTTTGGGGCACCTGTTATGTTTATGAAAGTATCATCAAGCTACCCCAAGAATAGTGAAACCCCAACATGGATCTTGAGCTATCTGGAAGAAATCATTTGGCCAGAACTAATAACATCACCTTTGTCCACAGGGCATGAGGAATAATCTAGCAACTTTGAGCTGGATCTAACTAATAAGAAGAGATTTGGTTTATATACGTTAAATTCTCTCAAAGCAATTTCACTAAGACATTTCTCTTATGTAAATAAACTCCTCAGTGAAATTCTCCTGCAGTTAAATGAGGCTCAATTATACACTACTAATTTAAGCCTGCATGCTGCCTTCCGACTGTATACCTAATTACCCTATTTAGTTTGTTAATGATCAGATCTTTGCCTGTACAGATATTCCAGTCTGTCATTAATCTTTACTCTAGTTAGATTCCTAGTTATTTAAAAGAATAAATACTTACAAAGAATATAATGTGATTTTAAGGGAATTATTTTAGGATTCTTTTTTTAAAAAAGAACCAAGGAAGAGTATAAAACTAATAAATTGTACTTTATTTATTTATATGATGAAAAAGACACATTTGGCCACCAACTTCTAGAAGTAAGTGTTTCAGTTGTGGAATGAGACAATAAGAGTAAATTGACAAAGAAAAAATTTTAAAAATTTATGATATGTGAACTTAAGCCAATTACAAAATGGCAGTTGATCCTAAATAAAGAGAGAAGCTGTTTAGACAGGATGGTGTGAGGGTTTCTGAGGAGGCTGCATTTCACATGAGGCACAGAGAGTAGGAAAGTGAAAAGATGTTATCCATTGTAGAGTGGAACTAAGAACAATGAGGAAGGAAAAACATGTGCAAAAGTTTTGAGATAGGAAAAACTTGTGGCATACCCAAGGAACTGAATCAACACATATTTTGAAAATAGAATTGACAGGACATAGAATTGGCCTGGATGCTGGGATGTGGAAAAGGGAGTAAGGGCAAAGGTGACTCCTAGATCTGGGGAGGAGCCTTGAACAGGTAGAGAAGAGTCTCTTACAGGAAAGGAAAAACCTGGGAATGTGGTACTGGCTGTCCACCAGTGTCCTATTTAGGACTTGGGGAAACCAAAAGTAGTCCCTTATAAAGAGGTGGAGAATGTAAGAAAAAGAATGTCATTATGTGTGCTTACATTGACTAACATTTAGAAGAGATACATCATCATTATTTCTTGTCCCATGAGATTACTGCACTTTGAGACTAGAAGGGGATGTATATTTCATGTTGATAGTCTATCCAGTGTAACATTGGGCTGACTAAAAAGCAGCACATTCAAAAAGATTTAAAAAAATAAATAAGTGAAAGAAGATTAGAGCACAGCATTTCAACCCAGCCAGGCACTTAACTAGTCTAACTACGCTAATGACCCGAACAGAATTGAAGACACTGGGCTTACTGGTGAAACTCAGCAAAAATTAACTGTAAAGTTTGTCTGCCTGATGAAAATGACATATGGTTATACGAAAGAATGTGGAAAATCAGGAACCCTAAAGAGTGACATTAGACACTGTTACGGCCGCTTAATATTATGGGGTAGTGGTTTTTCACACTAATGGGTTCACCTATTGAAAGGTTGTGAAATCAGTTTCATGGGTTGTAACATTATTTTTAAAAAATAAAATACAGGAGCACAGGATGGACCAGTGTACATCAAATAACAGTGATAAGTATTCTGCAGTTTTGTTCTAATTCACTTGTGTATTCATAAGATTATGTGTGCATTTGTATATTTGTTTGTGCATATATGGGTCCCAATATAGAATAGATTTTTTATTGGGAGTCAGTAAAAATTGTTTGAAGAGATTTGCTCAACATCCTAGAGATGGAGTTGTTCTTTTTATGACTAGGCTTCCACATCAGAGCAAATCTAATCGTCCTTAAGCACATCAGCTGGTACATTTGGGATCTTAAAGTTCCCTCTTTAAGCATGTAGATTAGCAAGTCTATAACACCACAGACTTGGTTGCATTTATAATGGTAGCAGCAGAGAAAGCAGTTGATACCTTTAAAAATGCAACATCATTTGAAAGTCTTGGATTATGTTTGCTTTCTTATGACACATGAAGATATTTAAGGAAACTATAATGAGTTTACTGAACCATCCACACAAATACATAAGCAAATATATATACTTACAAAAGCACCCTGGGGTAGAAACATCAGATACAGACCCTAGCATCACTCCTACCCCCAGCACCCTATGGTGTTAAATGACCCCATGAGAAGCTTTGAGATTGGCTTACATGTCACAGAACCTTCCACTATGAAAGTAACTCAATTTCTCAAATGACCTCTCAGATCTAGCTTATCAAGAAATCTATTGCCCTTCAGTATCTTTTGTAACAAAGGAGTATTAGTAAAATCTCATAGCAACTGCCCACCACATGCAGACCTAGAAATAGGGTCGATGATAAACTTAAAAGCTAATTCCTACTTATAGAGAAAAGAAACACAGATAAAGTAAAAGTGCAAACCATCACAAAGCAGAATAAACTCGTGTCAGTTGGATATGTACAAGTGCTCAGGCAAGATGAGGTATCCATGGTGAATTTAGGTGTGGTGAGAACCACTGTTAGTATCCAGCTGATAAAATGCTATAGAGAAATGATATTAGAGCACATAGTGAGAATTTTTTCCCTCTGTAAGTCTTCTCAGCCTTTCTGAATCTTTCAAAGGAAAAGCCTTAGGAGGTACCATTTATCCACCTACCTACTTATGATCCTCCACTAGAATTCTTAGCATGTTCCTGGGGAAATAAGATATCGTTACTACCTCTCTAATGCTTCTTAATCTCCTTTGTCTTTTTTTAAACAAGGGAAAAGTAAACCACTGGCTAAGAGTCTTTGGAAGACAATGGAATCTGGCTAGAATTTAATATTGTTTTGCTTTCATTACATTTGCATTTATATATGGTTAGTTATGCATATTTTCCATCTAAACATAGAAATGCAAACTTTCTATACAATTATGTTATTTTAAGTAAACAACAGGTATTTAAAAGACAAAAATAATAGTGCAGATGGTACTCAATTTATGATTGCAGATATCATAAACGGTAGTTCATGAATGACCAAAATTTGAGACGTACTATATCCATGATGCTTCCTGGAAGAGATGAGTCATATATTGTTTCTTGAAGATGTCCATCAATTGTTTGGAAGGAAAGATAAATGTATTCAGGAGGACGAGGAAATAAGAAGTTGCCTGGTCATCCATATGGGGGTCACAGAAGGCCAGACCAGCTGCACAGAAAGCACAGGAGAACCACTCACAGGAGGACCTCTGTGTGCTGCACAGTTGATGTGGCCAATGGGAAAATGAGAGCTCTGGGAGACTCGGGGGTTGTGCCAAGATAGTGGTAGATGATTTTCATCTTGACAATATGAGGCAAAAGGTAAACCCAAGCGAAACCGAAGTTAAATTGGAGTGGTAACATAGGGATTGCTGAGAGTAGAGAAAGGCAGATGCTAAAGATGTTGCCAAAACTAGACAGCCAAGACAGAGAAATGATGGGGAATATCAGCAAGGCAGTAGAAGACCAGGGCAGAAAGAGGCAGTGGGGAGATCTGTTCAGTTTTGCTACAAAGGATCTCTTAGGTGAATGCCAGGCTAGTCCTTTAGGGAAGTTCTGGCCTCATAATGATTTTTTTTCTTCCATCTCTGCCTCCTCACTTGCCATCTCCTTTCTCTATTTCCACTTCTCCTGTCATTTATTTCTTTAAACGAAGAAGTACCAGCCACCTACACATGCACAAAATAGTCATCCCTGTACCCATCTCTCAGAATTAATCGTTGTTAACATTTAGTGTTATTTGCTTTATTTTTAATAAAAAAATTAGACTTTACTGAAAAAGTTAAATCTGGTTAAATTTGTTCCCTTCCTCATCCTATCTGTTCCTCCTAAAATCCCCTATTATCAGGAATTGAATGCATATTCTCAGTTTTCATTTTTTTGTTCTAATACACACATACATATGTGGTTATGAACTAGTTTACTATTAATCGTGGAAAACCACTCTTTTTCCTCCCAATATTATGTTTTCTTAAGATCTCTCTATACTGATACAGAGAAATCTAGTTCATTCTTCTTAATAAAAATATAGTACTGTGTTTCAAGTTTTACTGGATCCTCTGAAATGCTGTGTGACTTCTTAAGGGCTTGGCTTGGTCCACACTGTGGTTATTCATGTGGCTGAGAGGGTTGGTTGTTACATGACCCCTGAAGATGGGTTGCCGGAGTTGCTCATTTCACAAGGCCCCGGGCTAGCCTCTCACAGCTCTGTGTGATGCTTTGCCTTTGATTCAAAATATAATACAAATTTTTAAAAAATTAATAAGGCTTTGTCAGAAAGAAATGGATGAATTATTTCAAGTAAAGAATTAACGCTAAGTATAAAATAAAGAGGGTAAATGGATTCCCAGCTGGGGACACAAGGCATCTTTGAACTATGATATCAGCCTTTGTGCTTTAAAGCACAACAAATTTCTGCACAAGATTGTGTCAACAAAAAGCTCTAGGTGGATCCAAGCCTGCAATACCAAATCACTAGTGCCACTGGATCAGTCTTAATGTGCATTTCTGTGTTCAAGCAATATCATACTCACTAATTACACTAATTTAATAACCTTTCAGATCCTAACACAGTGCTTTCATTTCATTTTGCCTTGGGCCACCTCACAGGCAAATATAAATGAAATAAAGCATTTGAGAAAAACAGTTATCAAAATATTTACATTTTTCATTGCAAAGTATCTTGGATTTTGTAACCTTTGGACAATCAAAAGGAAAACTCATCCAAGACACTAAATCTCTTCACAGATTTTCCAGATTCTGAGACTTCCGTTGAAGGCAACCGCAGAACACACAAGACTGTTCCTGAGACTTCCTGTGAGTGGGAAAGAACGTCCTTCACTGAAGAGACCCTGGCGCAATGCCAGGCCTTGGCATCTGGGCTGTGCCCACATCCTGCCGCTGCTGAGAACCCTCGGCACCCCCTCCTGGTAATTCCGAGGTCCAGTGGTTTGTCCCTGAGGTCTCCACTGGACACACTGTGGTCTCTAGGAAACCCAGAGTGGAAAATGCTCCCAGAAATGAAATAATGAGTTTCTGTAGAAACTTGCACTACTTTAATACTTCTTCATTAATGATGTATAATTTTTTTTATTAATCTGTAAGCAATTCCTATGTTTACTCTTTTTGGACTTTGATAGAAACTAGAAATCAGCAAAATTCTATTTTTCAATGATATCTTGTCAAATTACTTCTCAACTTAAAGTGGGAACAGAGATTTTTTTCATGAACTCCATACACATTTATCTTTTATTATTTAAAAATTTTATTTTTTGCCCCACAGCTATCTAATTATTTTTCTTTTATAATTTCGAGGTAAAATTCCTCCTGGGATTAAGTTTTTGTCATTTCTGTCATAAAATGCATGTCAGGGTATATTATTTGAAATCTTATTTTCCCTTCCCCCCAATACTTTAATATAGTCAATGAATCAGATGTGAGATGTAGAAACTTGTATTTCTGACTTTGTAAAGACTAATTACTTTGAAAACCCTACAGGTATTAGAAAACTAGACATACTGCTTAAATATAATGAACATCCTTTTAAATGAACAGCAGAATTCTCAAGTAAGGAAAACCCTCAGGGCTCTGTAAATAAAGAGGGGGTGAACATCAAAAGCAAAGATCTTGATGCTGTAAATACTGGCACATTTACTCTTCTCGAAGGAAAAAAAAAGTTTTATTAGCAATGAGAAAAGAGAAGGACTTGAAAAAAAAAGTCCAAAAGATTGGACATGAAAAAAAAAAACACCCTTAGCAAATTCCTTCGCCTTCCTCACCTGAGCTTTGTGGAAGGAATATGTCTAACCATAGTCCTGTCCTTGCTCAAGTTCAAGATTTGAATTTACATACTACCTGCAGGGTCTAAGAACTCTCATTCTAGAAATTAACATAGAGTGACTCAGTTTCCAGGAATATCTGGTAGAAGCAAAGACAAGTCTTCTCTGGAAGAATGAGCCCTGAAGGACATTTGCAGATAAAACTCATCTTCTTCCTTCCAATCTTGAACTCTCAATTCAAATCCACTGGACACACGAGGGAACAATTTATTATAAAATATAGACTCATAAGAAGAAGCAATAGAGACCTCAAATAATGAAATTACTGGATACCAATTGCAAAATAAGTATCTCAAATGTTTGCAAATCTATAAAGTTGAATAAAAATATGAGAAAAAAAGAAAGATTGTATTTTAAAAGACATATTAAACAAATAATAAAATGGAATGTGCAGAAATAAAAAAGTATAACCCTTGATATGAATATATAGAACAAACACAGTTGGGGAAAATTTGTGAGCAAGAAAAGAAATCTAAAGAAATGACTCAGAATATTTTCTAGTACTAATTACTGCTCTCAGGCAGGCCAATCTTGCTTTTTTGTTTCATTACCTATATTTTCTTCCCACATTTTCCCTAATCATTACAGTAAATATGGTATGTAGTGTAAATAACCAGTCTGTGCATGTAGAAATCAGTGGAATACAAGAAAAGTCTAAGAAATGAAAACATCAAAGAGAGGTTAAGAGACTTAAAAGAAATATGGAGGCGATCTCCGTGGCTAATTACAGCTCTAGAAGGAGAAAGTAGAAAAACAGCACAGAAGCAATATTTAAAGAAGAAAAAATCTGAAAATTTTCTAGAATTCGTAATAAACAAGAGAGTAATAGCAGACTCTTCCCTGGAACGAAAGCATGAGCTCCCAGAATGAATGGACAAAGAGGGGAATGATAGACAAACAAACAGGTATGCATGAATAGGTCTAAAAAAGTAATGACTATAGAGAGTGATAATAATAATGATGATGAATATGACAGATATAAAAACTAGATACACCTAGAACACTGGGCAACAATAGACTTTCAGAGGTGGGGGAGGCCACAGGAGGTGGGGTGTCCTGAAGTCCTGCATTACTCCGTCTGAGGTGGGTCAGTACATTGCAATTATAACTGAAAGAAAGCAATCCCTTTAGTGCTTTTATGATACTGCTCCACAAATTCCATTTCACCCATATCTTGATCCGGCAGGCACCTATTTACCATATGAGAAACCAGACCTTGTGCTTTACGGTTTACATAAGGTTCTTGTGATCATAATTTAATCTTCATAGCAAAACCATGGGAATTAAAGTCATTTTAAGACTCCCCTCCTCCACTTATTAATCATTCTGTTTTCTTTGAAGACATTTGCTAAAACGCCAAGCATTGCCAACTTTACATCATGGAAAGTGTGTCCAAATCTAGGAAAGCCTATCATCATGCATTCAAATGCACAGAAAGGACTGGAGAAGGGTGGTACTAATTCACTGCTCTGGGGCAAGCCAATTTTGCTTTTTTTTGTTTCATTTCCTGTATTTTCTTCCCACATTTTCCCACCTAGTAATTGTTTACAAATTCCATGCAGAGCATGCCTACTTTACTGGCTTTTATTAACAATCATTACGGTAAATATGGCATATAGTATAACTAAGCAGTCTGTACATATAGAAATCAGTGGAATACAACATGACAAGTTTACTCTTTCCTTCAGTGTAATTCAACATGTGCTTAATAAGAGTAGAATATTCCTGCATAAAATATGAATAAAAATCCCCAGTGTTTTAAGATAATTTGCTCTCTTCTTGGGAGAGAGTATGAAAGGGTTTTCTCCAATGCACATTTTACTCATCTTGATATCTTCTGATAAATTATTTTCATGTCATGCTGAGAAAACTTCACTTGTCATTTTAGCAAGGATATAATAAAGTCTTTATAAGTGTCTAACAGTGAAGGCATCTTTCATTTCTTGATATTAAATTTTAATTAGAGAATATCCTTTTAAATAACCAATATTCTATGGAGAGAAATAGCAAAAATGAGGACCATTTTTTAAAAAGCCAATGTTATAGAAAAAGACACCTGACTAGTGAGCACCACTTCTTTCTGGTACATTCTAAAGATATTCACCCTATTTAACAAACACCATAATGGCTTACGCAAAATCTATGCTTCATTACCATCATAGGATTTTTACCCTTGCTATTGCCCAGCTATATTTACTAAATTCTTTTGTTAAATTTTCCAAATCATTTTAACCATTTGAAATCACAGTAAAGTGTGACAGAAATCTGGATGTATCTGACTCAGATTAATGAAAGGATTAATAAAGCATACCCTAAACTATCTCAAACCAGGCAAAGTGGGAACCAAAAGGAGGCACAAACTTTCTCTGTATGATGACCACTCATCACCTTATCCTTGAATTGTACCCCACATCTCTAAAATAAATAAAAATAAATAAAAAAGATATAACTTGTTATGATCACTGAATAGAAAAGTATTCCCTCAAAATCTTGTGCATTGGCTAGCTTTTTTGCTTGTACTGTTTCCTATTCAACAACTGCCATACATTATCCTTAATGTTTATGCATCGTGTAAGAGAAAACTTAAGAACAATGATTTTTTTTTTGAGAATGTAAAAGTGAGAGAACAAGTGAGTACATGAGAAGAAGGGTAATACAATTAGAATAAATGTGTACTAAGAGGTGGATAGATTTTGCCGCCAAAGCCTAGAAGTCTGAGTACTCATTCTCTTGGGAATCATCACCAGGTATCAGTGAGGATACACCTCATTGGTTACGTCTTCATCCTATGACTATCTCCCATCTCTTCCAAAATCTCCAGAGAAGGAGCTGTAGGTAAATGTGAAAACCTGAGGGTGTCTCAGTTGAGCTTTGCTTAACCAAGTCTCCTTTGACTATTCTTGCCCAGTTTCATGTGCAGTGGTATTCAGAATTGCACAGCAGCTGGGTGAGCCTAATATTAATATTCAGTCAGAATCTAAATTTTTGTTCTTTTTACTCTTGTTCACTGCACAGGAGTAAAAAAAAACCTGGAGTCTATCAGTCAGCTGTTAGACAGCAACAATTTTAAGTGGATCTGTAATAGCCAACAAAGAGAACTGACAGGTACAAAAAGAAGATTTGAATAATTCACGGCGTGAAGTTGGACAATCTTTGATTAGTTGTTCGCCAGCACAACTTACTTTGTGTTTTTTGTCTTTGGCATCATCTTTCAATATGGCATCTGGGTTATTTTCCCAGGACTGCTGAAATACCATGAACTGGAAGATTTAAACTATATAGATTTATTTTTTCACATTTCTAGAGGCTTAAAGTACAGACTCAAATCATTGGCAGGGCCAGTCTCCCTCCAAAGTCTCTGAGGAAAGACCCTTCCTTATTTCTTCCACCTTCTTGTAGCCATAAGCCTTTTTTGGTTGTGGCAGCATAATGTCAAACTCTACGTCTGTCTTCACTGGATAATGTTCCTTCTGTGCCTGGATCTATGTTTAAGCATCTGTCTTATAAGGACATCAGTCATATTGGATTTAGGGCCCATGCTACTCAAGTATGACTTCATCTTAACTAATTACATTTGCAATAGACTTATTTCCAAAGGTCACATTCTGAGTTATTGAAGGATTAGAGCTCGACATATCGTTTTGGGAGACAGAACTTAACCCATCATAACATCACAAAGCAGTTCATTCCTGCCTATCTCAGGTAGTAAGAAGCTTAAAATTAAAGTGAGAACTTTGTACCTATAGTTCTTTGCAGAAGTTGGGGGGTGGGAAGAGACGTTTTCCCCAAGATTTACTATGGAAAACATTTTGATATAGCAATTCATATCAGAAGGTTGCAGATTGCATGGAATCATTGTGTTCCCACTCATGTTTCCTGGAGCTCCAGCCACACCAGCAGCCGCCACCATATAAGCAACTCTCATAAACACAGGCGTGAGCTATTGCCTCACCAGCAACTGATCTAGTAGCTGTTAGGACAAGTGGCAATGAGAATTCTTCTCATTTACATAGTCTTTGAATAAGAAGCAAATTCTACATTTAAAAATCTATGAGTGCATAAGCACAAAAACACTGACATCTTGAGAGAGCCTACATTTTACACAATTTACCCACCTCCTTTTTGAAATAAGAATACTGTTGTTTTTAATATAAATTACAAGCAAAGGCCACAGATCAATGAGAAGATGAAAGCCATCGACTCAATTTAATCAAATGAAGTCCTGTGCTTAAAAGTAATTCAAAAACACAACTATAAAGTGTTCTGATGTTTCATTCTTTGGAAGAAAACTCTTAATTTTGTCAGTTTCATACTCATGGTATGTATCCCTCTCTCTAGTTTTCTCACCACAAAGTTTTTCCCTAGGTGAGAGCAAGAGTGTGTAGGATGTCGTTGACAGGTTATCTCCAGGCTGGGGCATGTTGATATCTCCTACAATGCCTCACATAGTGTTAGGTACATTCATTCAAAAGATACTTGCCATGTTCTCACTCATAATTGGGCCCTGAATACTGGTCACAGGAGCACAGGGGTGGGATCGCAGATGCTGGACATTGCTAAAGGAGGGGAGGAAGGAGGGTGGCATATGGCGACACACTGGGTATCTGGTCCACTATGGGGGAAATGAGAGAGCCAGCTAAAAGCCCAAACTTCACCGGCATGCAACCTACTTATGTAGTAAATTCCTCAATTGTACCCCATAACTCAAAATAAAGTAAAAATAAATAATAAATAAATAGACTTGCTCACTACAAATATTTGGAGAAGTGTATCACTCCATTGCTTTTATTGCCCTGTATTGTTGCTGTTGTGAAAATTTGAAGAACTACTAACTCCAAAATGTCTTTTTGAGTATGGTATGTTAACACAATTTGCATATACTGGGAGTTAGAATGTGACTCTGGGTGCTCTCGGATGAAAGGAAGTTTGACTAATTGCTTCTTTCTTCCCAGAGAGGGGACACTTGTCCAACAAGGTAATGGATATGCAAAGGAGAACAGAATTTGGGCTGTGGGTACTAACACCTGCTAAATACACTGAAGCTGCGTCTTCATAATGTAGTTGTCTTTATTGCCCTTTTCCCAAAAGTATTTTCTTCTCCCTTTCTTTATCGCCATGGTTATTCTACAGATCCTTATCAAACATACAATGCATTTCCTAAATCTCATACTTACACATTGGATAGGTGACAGAAATTTTTGAGTTTTAATCCTCAACACTTCCTGAACATGTAATCCTATTAATACTATAAAAATAACACCTGTAACTGATACAGGTATTATTTACATACATTTATCAAGACTTTAAAAATCATTTATTATTCTAATGCTAGGTAAATAGAAATAAAGTTCGATAAATACTTGGACTACTCAAACACCAATAAAACAATCTTTAGTTGATCTGATCAGAGGTTCAACTGTAGGCCATACCTTTCCTAAAATAAAATATATTTTTAAATAGTTATGAGAATTGATTAGAAAATAATACTCCTTTAAAGCATGAGGTTTACACTATTTCTTATGTAACTAACCAATAAAACTCAAAAACAATAATTACATGAATTTATCATAAGTATCTTCCAAGGTCACAAAGAAGGGTAGAATACAAGTTCTTGTAACACTGGAATTCCAGGACAGGGAATGTGTTATGCATGTAGGACTCAACAGGAAAAGAAAGGGGATTAGGGCTCAGAAACTACCTATGGGGCACAATGTTCACTATTTGGGGAACAGGCCACCTGAAACCCAATCCCCACCACTACATAATATGTCCATATAACAAATATGTGTGTGTACCCCCTGAATCTAAAATATGTTAAGAATCTAAAAAATAGAAGAAATAAGATCACCACGTCCTAGACAACAAAGCTTCTGGTTCTATACCAAACACTGAGCTTCTTCTCCTGGTCCTGCCAAGCACTGCAAGATGCAATTGCTTCCCACAAAGGACAAAACAGCAACATCATAGTGAATATAACCTCAGAAGCAATATTTAACTCAATGAAATTTTTAAAAACATGACACAGGTGAAAAGACAAAGTAAGTCTATACACTATAAGCATTGACAAAATCTTGTCTTCCCAAATAGCATTAGCCTTAGATGGGCCACTAGGTTAGCTTTTACTAATGAAAAAAAAAATCACAAACATTCAAAAGATGCAATAAGATTTATAACCCAACTCCCAATCAAGCATTAAAAAGAGTCATAACTGATAATTATGTACAGAATGGCTATAAGTGCACATTAGACATCACTTTAGATATAAGACTACACCACTCCAAGGCAAGGTTCTGTAATACCAACCTCAGATAGTGTCTAAAGAGTGCAAACTTAAAGCATTACTGCCTAGGGTTGTTCCGATTTCTCACTTTTGTCTAATTCTAAAAACCACACCCAAAGAACCTGGTGCATGCCCATTATGATCTAAGAAACTCTGGACACAGGCTCACAGCCACTGACACAGAGCAGCATTCAATCCATATTAGTTCCATAAAAAGAGAATAAAAGGTTGAATCCCATCATGATTTAAACAAAAAGACATGTTTCTAGCCCTTAGGAGCTTACATTTTAGAAAAAGAGAAAATACAAAGAAAATTCTATCAGGAAAATTACTTTACTAATGTTTTAGCATATATTTTAAAAATTAAGATATACACAAATCCATATTTTCATTCCATAAGAATTTTTAAAACACATATTTTCTGAATGCAAATATAGGCAAAGTGTGAAAAATTAGAAAAATAAAGAAACTATAAAATAAAATAGAAATCTCTCATAATTATCAAGGATAATTGATGACCTCTATAGCCAATCATCAGGAACATTCTATATATGTATATATATGTATTTGCATAATTGCAGTTACATTGTTACTCAATAGCTTTGCATTCAGTTTGTTTTACTTGATACTTAATTAGATATTGGTGATCCATGGATATTGAATGAATGTTGCTACATTATGAGTGGCTGCCTGTCATTTGAATGTTTTAATGCATCATTTTAATGCTGTATAATAATCCATCAAGATTGATATAAAAATTGAATCAACCTATCTACTCCTGAGTGCTTCTGATATTTCACTATTATAATTAAAATAAAATAAAACTTTCCATATAAATCTTATCACACTTCTAATTATTTCCTTAATATAGTTCCCTAAAGTAAAGTTTCTGGGGTCAAACCTTTACTTTATCTTTTAAAAAAAGAAAGGCATCAAATTGATAAATTCTAAAATAGTCAAGGGATAAAATCTACAATATCAATCTGCTTAGAATCTAAATACAGCAGTGAACTCACACTATCTACTTTACCCAGAATGTTTATGAACATGACAGGAGAAAAAAGAACAATGACCTTACTGATTGCTATGTTCTAGGCATTTTGCATATTATCTCATCCCCCCCCCAAACACTCTCAAGAGTTGAATGAGGGATCTAAGGTTCAGTGAGGTTATATAATTTGACAACCAAGATCCTAGGCTTGCCTGATTCCCAGTGCCACACCCTTTCCTCCATATCAGACCAGATGGCTTTTATATTGTCAAGATGAAAAATAATAGAATGTGAACCTGCACAGCCCCCGTGGCTTTCAGTTCTCCATATATGCACAATGCACCTTACTGCATGCTGACCACTTCCAGAGTTCTGGCAGCTGAGGTATCTGGGAAGGTAGCTTTTTGCTCTCCTTTGTCTTCAACCCAGGCAGGCAAATCAGAAAGAGGTGAGACTACAATGATGTGTCATCCAAACCCTGTGATTGGACAGACATATTTACAGAAGAATGAGAACACGGGGCAGGGCCCAGCTATCTCTTCCTTACAGGGGGGGATGAGAGAAGCACTAACTTGGGCTGAATTTTTGAAAAATAGATGAACTTCACCCAAAGAACAGGAGAAAGGAAGATTTTCAGTACTGAGTACTGTAGGACCAAAGGCATACAAGTTCTTACTTGGATTCTGTGTGTGTAATTGTGGGGGAGGGAGTACTAGGAGGGATTGGGATAGAAAGAAAAACAGTCTTAGATGGGAGTGGTTTAAAAATCAGTAAATCCCAGGATTGTTAATATATATTAAATATTTTTCAAGAGGTTCCTACAGAAAATTTAAAAGGACATTGAGGTAGAATTGGGTAATGTTTTACATGGTTAATTTGGTCAAACAATGCTTATTATTATAGTTGATACAAATATACTGAGTTCAGTTAGTTTAATTTGCTAAAATATTTGCAAGATTGTTATAAAAAAAACTCTTACTTCAATAAAAAATGATAATATATTATATTTGAACTTCCTTCTTCTCCTTTGTTGTCTAGATCCAAAAATAATTTAATGTGATTCTGTATTTTCAACTTGAGAATAGGTTATTCTGGGACGTTCTATTTTGTTTTATTTTTATTTTAATGAAAGAAAATGAAAGTCAAATTTAAAGACAAAAAAAATTCTGTCTTCAAAGGTCAGATTTATTTTTACTTCCTTTCTGGGTTTTTCTTTTTTTGGATCAAAAATTTCAGTCTCTTTGGTATCCAGCTTTTAAATGAAGCAATTTTCTTCTACCTGGAGATTGCAACATTTTCCTCCATTTTAGTCTGGGAGGATTGAGAGCAATTTGCAAGTTCATTCTTTTAGGAACACTAAAATAAGTTACAATTGGCTTAATCATACAACTTGGTGAGTTGTAGGTATGCTCTGTAGTTGTGTTTTCAAGACATTTATCTTTACTTTCTTCTTCTTAAGTAACAAACTTTTAAAAAATCAGAAATATTGAAATCTTGCTATTAATTTTGTTTTTTGTTTGCATTAATGAACTCAATAGAAACAGACATTAAAGCAATTTTAGGAAAGATTCACTCTCCACAGACAAATTTCTATTAAATATTTGTGTTTGCAGTCCATTTTAAATTTACCACAGTTTATTTTATCTTATTTTATTTTATATTTTATTCTGAGGTCCTCTGGGGAATGGATGGGGTTGGGGGGTAGGGTGGGGTATTGGCATTTGCAGCATGACTGTGTGGCCTGGTCATTTTTTGCCAAGCCTTATTAAAACACCTGGAATCACTTCCTGCCATGGCCCTCACACTCCATCAGCCATCAATTCAGAATGTCAAATCTGATTACTGGCACTCCCTCTGAAGCCCCTTCTTAGCCATTAGTGGGAGAAAAAGCTGACTCTGTGCCTGTGCATATGGAAATGGACCCCGTGGAGGCACCATTCTGGGCAACTCATTATGCTTCAGAAAAGCACTGACAGTGTTTACTTCCAAAATCAAGGTGACATTTACAATCTCACATTTTCACTTATTAGAGAGATTTTGTTTATTTAAACTTTATTCTGCCATATCCCACCAAAAGAGAACCCTAATTCAAATTCCAAATGTTTAATTCAAAAAAATATGCTGAAAATGTATTTAAATTGAAACCAATGGCCCAACAAAATTTCACTGAATATCAACCAGACACAAGATGAAAGGGATTCTTCATCCTCTTACCAATTCTCCAGAAAAATTCTAACCTTTAATTAGCTGATTTTAGTTAGATCAGTTTTTTTTTTTTTTGGTTGGAGTCTCACTCTTTGTCGCTTAGGCTGGAGTGCAGTGGCACGCTCATGGCCTCCACAGCCTCGACCTGCTGAACTTCTGCCTCAGTCAACCTTCCAAGTAGCTGGAACTACAGACGCACGCCACCATACCTGGCTAGTTTTTGTGATTTATTGTAGAGATGAGGTCTCACCAAGTTGCCCAGGCTGGTCTCAAATCCCTGGGCTCAGGCAATCCTCTTGCCTCGGCCTCCCAAAGTGCTGGGATTACAGGCTGAGCCACCCCGCCTGGCCAGTTAAACAGATTTACTGCTCATTAGTGTCCACTATAACAAGGATATTTTTCCAAAACAAGGAGATTGTTGGTTCGTTGTGGTTTCAGCTGAGTGATGAGGGGAGTTATTGGGTGAAAAATATACTGAAGAGGAACAGCTTATACTTTACATACATGGATGTGTTCCAGAGCTGGATGCCTACTGTGAATAGCACTTAACTCGAAATGGCCTGGTCCCTGGCCTGTGAGGAAGATATTGGCAAATGAAGGCCACTAAAAGAGATTACTACTCCCACCACTACTACTGCTACCAATGACTACTGATGGGGCCTTCAGAGGGCCCATTGTTAAAATGTCTCATGGTGCTAACCTCGCAAACAGGAGATGAAGTCACAGTGAACCATGAGACCAACGTCTTCATCCTGTTTTAGACTAGTCACCTGCCTCAACATCCTGCTTTCACATGCCTCTAGCTGACACCTGCTTCCTCAAAACTACATGACCACCGTTGGGCTACATGACCACCGAACTCTAGCTATGGGGTATAAGAGGGACCCGTCAGAAGAATAAGGGGCTGGTTCTTCTCAAGGACCAGTCTTCCTTTTGCTTCCCTCTAATAAATTTTATTTCTTTGCCTAATCACCAGACTCATTCCCTTTTTTCTGCTCCTCCCTTACAACTACTACTACCACTGCTATTACCACCACTACTACTGTCACTACCATACTGCTGCTGCTACTACCATGAATACCACTACCACTACTATCATCACTACTACTACCACCACTACTATTACTACTACTACTGCTACTAAATCACCGCTACTGTTATGACTACTACTGCCACCACCACTACAACTACCACCACTATTACTATCACTGTTACTACTATTACTACTACTACCACCACTATCATTACTGTTCTACTGCTACCATTACTACAATGACTACTACCACTACAATTACCACAATTGCTGTTACTTCTACTACTAGCACTGTTAGCCCTACCATCACTATTATTACTACTATCACCACTACTATTACTACTGCTACCTCTGGTGCCACTACTACTACAGTGACTAGTACTATCACTTCTAATACCACCATTACTATTACCGCTACTACTACTACCAGTACTACTAGTTCTACTACTCTAATAGAAGTGACAGTATTAACAACTTATTATTTGTATAGTATGTTACAACTTATAAGGCCATGTTGCACTCAAAATCCACTGAGGCTGTTTGTATTCAGCAGGCTGATGCTGAAAAATAATTCCCTTGTACTACTGGGGCTATCCACAAACTCCAGGATCATCACCCTCTGGACATTTATATATGCTCAGATGACATGCTACTTTGATTCAGACATTTTAAGAAGTGACCCACTGGTTCCTCAGTACTTCTGAGTAAAGTGCAGATGCTGAAGTTCATGGTTGCCTTAGGCTTGATCTTATCCCAAATTCTGACCTAGAGCCTGTATCTCTTATGTAACTGACTCCAAACGGTTCCCCACATACCCTGCACTTTTTTCCCCAATGACCATTCATACCACCTATTCCCTCTTCCTAAAATGCCAACATACCCCCACTTCTCCATTTCATGTTTAAAAACGATTAAAAAACGATTGGAGTTGCACTTAAATAAGTTTGGGGGCTTTATGGTTTCATCGTCCATGCTCTGTCTGCCACATTCATTTTGGAATTACATATACATGTTTTAAGAGGCAGTGTTGTTTTCTTCGTGTCTCCCAAGTAAGCACTCATTGCTTGAGAAAAGGGTAATTCAGTCAAAGAGGAGTTCAAAGGGCCCACCTACAAATAGATATTTCACTTTGTTTTGGGGTTTTGGAGGTTTGGGTAGAAAGGGGTTCCTGTATTAGAAGTAGAATCACTTCTAGTCCCTAAACAGGCTTAGGGTCCCTTAGGGAGCCCACTTGCTTAAACTAGAGAGTCAGAATTGTTGGTTTCTGTATGCAAACTAGTTGACTTTATAAAAGTCTTTGTATTTCATTGTGTTTGAGAATGGGATATTTACAGAGAATGTCCACTGAAATTTGGAACTCTACTGATATCCTCCCTGAAAATGCCTGGGGTGGATAAACATCCTGACTCTGAGGTCAAGAGTCATACTAACCCAGTCACGTATCTAACAATGTGCTCAGTAAAAATGCGCCATCTTCCTGTTAGAAGCTGTTTTTCATTTATTCGTTTTTATTTAACAAACATTTATATAGACTTAGTAGTGACAATTATGTTCTAAGTGCATTATAAACATTGACTCACATAAGCCTCACACTGCCCTTAAGAGGTAAGTAAAATAATTGTATCTCTTCTTTTTTTGTTTTTGATGTGGCAAGTGAAATAAAGTAACAAAGTCATGTTGCTGTCGATTTTTTTCCCTCCTGTCTCTGAATTTTTCTGTTTCAGACAACATAGTGTTAAATTGTATATAGATGTGTAATGGACTTTTCCAACAGGATTTTACACAGAATTCTAGACGACAAACAGTCACAAGCGAATCTGTTACTGAAGCAGGCTTAGTGAGCCAGTATCTCCCAGACTCACCATGTCTCCACCATGCAGAGGAAGCGTCCTTCAATGTCTTACTGCAACAGGTCTTAGGAGCCCTTTTTGCAAATTATTTTGGGGACCACAAAGAGATTTAATTATGTGATTCATAGCTATTTGTATTCAATGTGATATTTTAATTCATTAATTTTTAAAAAACAAACTAGTAGCTCTATTACATGTTGGTATAAATAAACATTTTATGAAAAGTAACCATATTTTCTAGAATGAGAAAAATAACAGGAAGAGTAATATCATTTACATTTTTGTATATCTTTTTTATTGTCTGCCACAATAAAAGAATGCTCAATTTTAATTCTGTGTTCGATCTCTCATGGGGTGTTGTTTTGCTTGAAGTACAGCAAAAAACTGGCTTCACACAAATATGTAACTGAAGAAAAAAAGAAGTGTTTAAATACTCTTTTGTAGATAATTGATATTCCTTTGTGGTAATTTCCTAAAAATTAGTTGCAGTGGTCTTTTCATACTCTGCCACATTAAAATCCATTGCTTTATCTTGAACTTTAAATTGATCTATTATCAATGCATGAATTTGCAACATCATGCATTTGCCATTTATAAAATATGATTCACTGAGGTACGCAGACTTTTCAAATGTTGGCACATTTCAATATATAATGTAAAACATTGCGTTTGTTAATATTATCACTGATCTCATCAGAAAGACTTTAAATATCGGGAAGCTGTCAAGCACCCAGTGATGAATATAAGTTTTCAGAAATTTGAATTTTTTGTTTGAAGTTCAAGCAAATGTCTGTTTTCATAACATCTATCATCATTATCATCGTCATGCTACAATTTATTGAACCACTTGATCAGCATTGTGCCAAGTAGCTTATATAGATTATTTACTTGACTCCCTTACTAACATTAACATTAAGTGAAAAAAATCTATGAAATGGACTTCCATATTTCTTGCTGATTATATTATTTCAGACCTATTTCTTATACTTTTATTGTCTTTTGTGAATACTAGTTCATAATACATCATTTAACAACTGTCTCACTGAGGGTTAATTGCAAAGGAATTCAGCTATGGCACAAACAAAACATTGTTGCAAAGCACTTTACATTTGCAAAATGTTCTGGAAATGCAAATAAATAGCAAAGTGTAAGGGTGAAGATGCCAATTTTATCATAATCGTTCAAATTCTGTGAACCAAAAGAAGGTTGGAGATCTGTAAATCAAATATTTTAAAGAAAGTTTGTGACACTGAAGTCAAACTTTGCAAATGAGCTCCTAAGACCCAGTCTCTTTACTAGTTAGAAATACTTGTGTGTTCACTTAGCCGCTTGAAGACAGAAGACTGAAGGTTAAGTACAAAGTTGAAAGGGTTTCCTTGGAAACATGGTGCTCCTTCATACAGCACAGGTCCCTTAAGATGTCACTGGTTTTCCAGGCACCTCCTGTGTGTCTTTAGAAATCTGTTTTGTGAATTGCACTTTATAATTTAAGCAGAAAAACATAGAGAATAATTCAACTTTTAGATATTCTCTTCAAAAAGTTCTACCATTGCTTAAACTCCATTCAAAAAATAAGGCCCATCATATACCAGGCTCCCTGCCAGGGGTTGGAAATAGAATAGTGAACAGAGGAGGGTGTACTTCCCCTTTGACTGGAGCTCACCATTCTGTCACTGTCTGGAAGAGTCTCTTCATTTTACACTGCTGGCATTGTTTGCTTTGTGTTCATTTCCATTATGACTCAATGAATGGGTCATCTTTCCTAGAGTGACTGATACTCAGGAGATCTGTAGGTATACCTAGAACTCCCAATTACACTTCTTTTATGTGGCAGAGTAACATCAGCAAACGGAACACTATTTCCATTCTACCTGTCATTGGGATCAAGAAAAGACCTGCCTTATTTTTCATCAAGAACCTCTAAGCCGGGCTCGGTGGCTCAGCCTGTAATCCCGCGCCTTTGGGAGGCTGAGGTGAGTGGATTGCCCGAGCCTGTGGTTTCAAGACCCGCCTGGGCAGCGAGACTTCATCTCTACAATAAATCAATAACTCAGCCGGGTGTGGTAGCGCATGGCTATAGTTCCAGCTACTCGGAAGGCTGAGGCGGAAGGATCGCCGGAGCCCAGCAGGTCGAGGCTGTGGTGACCGGGAGCGGCCACTGCACTCCAGTGTGGGCGACAAAATGAGACTCCAACTCAAAAAAAAAAAAAGAACCTCTAGAGTCATAGGAGGAGAGTAGTCACATCCTCCCTCACAGAAATAGAAATATATGACATGGGGGAAAAAAGAACGAAATCCTAGCTGCATTTGACAAATTATTTTTTATTCAAAACACTAGAGTCATAGACCTAGAGGATCTAGACTCTAAGAGATACAAAAAATAATCTAGCATGCTTAAAAAAGGATTTTAATCTGGTTCAATACAAAATATGTATTAATAAAATTGAGCTATTTCATTTTGTTCCATGAACAAGTTCCTATAAAACAGAATCACAAAATATCAGAGACATAAAGGTGAACAGGACACAGCACATAGACCCAGGCACTGAAATTCTAAAGTAGGAATAGTATAGTAAAAAATCAATTTCCATACCAAGAGATACTGATGTTCTGAGAATACTGAGCACAGGCAGATTCTGGGAAAATATGACAGGGGTCCTTTGCCCATCAAAATGGGATGAAAACAATCATCTCACCATCTTATTCTTTGAGACCTTCTATGAAAAAGACTTATGTGTAAATTTAGAAGCTATGCTATTTATCAAGACCTAGATTGAAAACCACTGGTATAGTCTTGGAGGTAAGTATTACTGATACATGCTAAAAATGGTCCTTTATGGAAAATCTCCATGACATTGGTCTGGGCAAAACTATTTTTTGAATATGATCCAAAAGCACAGAGAAGAAAAGCAAACATAGACAATGGTATTACATCAAACTAAAAAGCTTCTGCACAGCAAAAAAAATAGTCAACAGAGTGAAGGGACAACCTACAAAATAGAAGAATATACTTGTAAATCATGCATCTGATAAGGGGTTAATATTCAAAATATATAAACAATTCAAACATCCCACAACAAGAAAACAAATAACCTAATTAAAAATGAGCAAAAGGCTGAAATAGACATTTCTCAAAAAAAAGACATAAAATTGGCCAAGAGATATATAATAAAATGCCTGATACTACTTATCGTCAGGGAACTACAATTTAAAAGCACAGTATCACCTCCTACCTGTTAGAATAGCTATTATCAATAAGACAAAAGATAATAAGAGTTAGTGAGGATGTAGAGAAAAGGAAATCCTTGTACACTATTGGTGGGAATATAATTTAGTACACCCATTGTGGAAAACAGTATGGAGTGTCCTCAAAAAACTAAAACTGGAACTACCATATGATGCAACAATCCCACCAGTAGGTATATCCAAGTGAAATGAAATCAGTATGCTGAAGAGATATCGGAACTCCCATATGTAATGCAGCACTATTCACAATACCCAAGTTATGGGACCAACTTAGATGCCCATCAGTGAATGAATGTATTTTAAAAACTGGCATATATGCACAATAAAATACTATTCAACCTTAGCAAAGAGTGAAATCTTGTTATTTGCAATAACATAAATAAACCTGAAATAAGTGAAATAATGCATGATTTCCCTCATATGTTGAATTTAAAAAGTTGAATTCATAGAAGCAGAGAGTACAATGGCAGTTATAGGGCTGAGGGGTGGGGCGGATTGGAGAGAAGTTGGTCAAATGACACAAACTTTCAGTTAAACAAGAGGAATAAATTCAAGAAATGTATTATACAACAAGGTGACTCCAGTTAATAACAAAGCACTGCATGCTTGAAAATTACTAAACAAGGCCTGACCTGGTGGCTCAAGCCTATAATCCCAGCACTTTGGGAGGTTGAGGCAAGAGGACTGCCTGAGCCCAGAGGTTTGAGAGCAACCTGAGCAACTTGATGAGACCTCATTTCTACAATTAAAAAAAAATGAAAAAATTAGCCAGGTGTAGTAGCGCATGCCTGTAGTTCAGGCTACTTGGAAGGCTGAGGTAAAAGGATTGCCTGAGTCCAGCAGGTCAACACCAGGGTGGCCATGAGCATGCCACTGCACTCCAACCTGGGTGATGGAGTGAGATTCCGACTCAAAAAAAAAAAATCACTAAATGAGCAGATTTTAAATGTTCTTATCACAAAAAAGATAGGTATGTGATGTAGTATATATTTTAATTAGCTTGATTTAACCATTCCACAATGCATACATATTTCAGAACAACATATTGTATATCATAAATATATACACTTTTAATTTTTCCATTAAAAATATTTTTTTCACATTTGCAAAGATATTTTTATTTCCAGAAAAGCTTTGCACAAAGTATCTTATATGAAATTCATAAAACATATTTGAGAGATGCACTATTTCAATTTTATAGGTGAATAAATTTGTTCATCATTAAACAGTGTAAGTAACTAGTAACAGTCGTATGTCAATAATCTCATGCTCAGAATTTGAAACCAGATATTAAAATTTAAAATCTTATGTTACGGCTTTCATGTAACAATTATTAGTTTGGGAAGCAATCACTGAGAGTTTGAAAAAGGATCAGAAAAACAATATTTTAAAGAAACACTATCTTTTTGCTTTTCAGGTAAAATTGATGCAGTTAAGTTGAATGCTCTCTAAGGTGTTAGTGGATCTTCCAGAATGGTCCTGAGCAAAAATCTCATCATCATGTGTACTTGGGCCGATGGGTTATGTCCCAGTTTGTTTGTTTGTTTGTTTTTACATATTACCATATCCAAACTAATTAGCTAGGAAATGATGCAATCACTAAACCTTAGGGACTCAAGACACATTTCAGGGGATTGGATCCCTTAGTGGTGCCCATTCTGTTTAAACCTCTGATATCCACTTCTGGGAGAGGCATAGGACACTACATAAGGGAACAGAAGATCAGTGAGTTTTGGTATGGGAGTTTATTTGCACAGACCCTGACTGGCTAAAGGTAGGGACAAAAACAAAAACAAAACCCACAAGTTTAAAGGTACCACGATCAAGCCAGCTAATATAACCCTTTAAACAAGATGACCCATAAGATCCATAATTGATACCAGAAGAACAGAAAGTACAGATGTACATTCAAAATTTTTGTCAGACACTATGGATATAGTAAGTCACTTAAAAGGCAGAATATTTAATAAAAATAAATTTAAATAAAGAAAAAATATGGTACCCAATAAATCAAACCTCTCTGTGTCAGCTATCCATTTGTGATGTGACTTTGCCTTAAATTCAGTATTAAAAGATGGCATCTCCTTCCCCCACCCTTTGAATCTAGGATGGTCTGGTGACTTGCTTTGATCAGGTGAAAACCATGAAGGTGCTGCCCTGGAAGTCTCAAGGTACCTGTTCTGAAGGTCTTGCAGCTCCCACTTTTGCTCAGATGGAACCCAGCAGCCAGCTGAAGGAGTTCAAACTCTCTCAGTGGGGTGAGAGGCCACATGGCAGGGAGACTCTGGAGGACGAGATACTTCAAATAAAGAACACACTTCTATGAAGGAGAAGCGAGGCTCTGGACATAAGTGAACCTAGCCATTTGAACTATCTCAGCTGAGGTTCTAGGCAGATGGGAGGCCATTTTTGATACTTCAAACCCAGATGAGGTGATATAATGTGAATCAGAGACAAGCAGCCCTCCAGACCCCTGATCAGTTTGCAGTCCCAAAGATTCATTCATGTTACAAAATGATGTTTATTTAGGTAATATGTTTCAGAGTTATTTGTTATGCATCTATTAATAACTGATTATAACCTTTTTGAGTATTAACCAGATTTTAAAAAATTCCTCCGTAGTGCAATGCTATTTTTTGAGGAAACTTTCAAAGGAATACAGCTCAGTATAATGATCTCTTGCTATCTGATGGGTTTACAGGGCATTGGAAGACTGTGCCCACTGTGTTTTAATAATAACAACAGAAGATACTATACATCTTTGCCTGAAAATAGGCTTGTGCTGCTACATGGGGACGCAGAACTATTTAAGCTCTGGGCTGTTTAAGTGCCCAACACGAGAATAATGAATATATTAAACAAAAGAAAGACTAAAGGACACTAAGTTTAGAGTCAGGGATAGTACTGACAAATCTTCATCTATTGTGTGGATGATGAGAAAGAAAGAATAACCATTAAACCTGAAGGTCTGTGATAGCCTGGGTGGACAGTACACTGAAAAACATGATAGAATTTAAAATAACCTAGTGAGATAGGTTACAATTTAAATTAAAACAATACAGTAGAAACTCTGAGGTTTTGAGGATTAAAAATAGTTATGAATAATGTGAAGGTAAATTCTGGTTAGAAGATATTTGGTGAAAAAAGCTCTAGGGCTTAGAGTGAATCATGATAGAAGGGCAGTTGGGTATCACATTTGCTTCTGGGGACACATTTAATAAGGGATATTGACAACATGAAAATTGAAGTCTTTCATCCATCTTAAGTTGGCATTAGCTCTTGAAGGAGTTTCCTTTTATCCTAAGATTTAGTTAAACCAGTTACAGGTATTTTATAGGTTTTGTTTTTGCTTGAGAGTATGCCCTGCATTTTCCTTTCCTGAGTCTATTTATTCACATAGAAGAACTGAAACAAGATCCTACTTCTGTAAAGCAGCCAAAGTGCTGCCCAATGGAAGTGTTCACTCATGCATGCAGTACAGTCTCTATGAGCCCTGTGATCCATAGTATCTGTAAACCCATTAAATCATAATTTTAAATGATTTAACTAGAGTTCTCAGGGGAGTGTGGTTTGGATCAATGAGGCATTTGTTCTCTAAAAGGGGGCAATTTCAAAATAGTCTGTGTTCAGTGAGTTATGAATGGGGTTAGAATATTATCATCTGACCTATCTAGGTATTTAAGGTGATGTGTGATTATTCTTTTCTTTGAGAAATTACTAAATATTTATTTGGAAAACAGTGTTATGACCCAATATTAATGTTTATGCAGAAACAACAACAACAAAAAGTTCTAAAGTATAATTTAAATATTCTAGTGTGAATTTTAAAAATTACTTCCAAATATCCAGTCATAAAATATTTCACAGTAAATATTGGTAATACTTTGAATTTCTGGGTATTGAGAGCTCTAGAATTTAAAAAATTTCATTAGAATGCTATTTGTATTTTTAAATGTTAAATGTTGAAGTCAGCATTCAGTGTTAATTAATTAAGAAAGTCCGTATTTACCTTCTAATCTTAAATAAGTTGAGTAATGAACAAAACATATGAAATACTGATTTAAAGATTTGGAAAACAGGCAGTGAACCTCAAGATAAGAAAAACAAACTAGGTGATATCTCTGTTTTCCCTAGTCTACAAATTGAAGAAAAGTTCCCTGCCACAATGAAAGGCATAGTAACACAACCAGCTTGATGGTCTCTCCTCTGAGTTGAAAACACAGAATTTCAAGTTTGAAAGGCCAAGAAGCTAGAATTTATAGAGAAAAATAGCAGAGGAGGATGCTATGGTGAAGGAAGGACAGATTCTATGTTTTACAGAGGGGTTCCCACAAGTTTTTTTTTATTGAATACGATTTGCTGAATGCATATGAGAAAAATTACTCAAAACCGGGGCAAGCACTATCAGACAGGGGTAGATAGAAGAATCATCTAGGCTCACACCGAGATGGGAATAGTTTGTATTGGACCACAGAAGTATACTCATATTGCCTTAGTAAGTGAGCTAAATCAACTCTAGACTGAAACCACGCAAACAGAATCACACAAATAAGAATTATGCAAACAAGGCTCAAAAGCAAGGTATGAGGAGATCATGTCAAGTAACTCAACTGCATTCCATTGAAGAGTCCAAGAATACAGAAAGAAAACTAAAAACTCTAGCACCCAAAAATGTAAAATTCAAAATGTTTGGCATTCAAAAAATTACTAAATGGGCCAAAAGTAGATATATCAATCCATAGTAACAGCACAAAAAATAAAGAAATGACATAGATGACAGAATAAACAAATAAGAAAATTTAAAAAATAATTATAAATATGTGGTAGAGGAAAGGATGAGGACAGAGGATAAAAATGAAATATATATTTTAGACAAAGTAGAATTTCAGGAGGTGAGAAATTCAATATCTGAAATTTAAAAAAATCTCTTGATGGGATTAATAACAGATTGGGAAATGTAGAAGCAAACATCAGTGAACTCAAAAACAGCAATAGACACTATAAAATGGAATACAGACAAAAAACTGGAAAATATGAACAAAGCTTCAATGATCTGAGGTATAATACTAAGCAGTAGAAGATATGTGCAATTAAAGACTTAGAAGAGATGAGATTCCAAAAAAAAAAAAAAGAAGAGATTAGATTGAAAAAAAATTTGAAGGAAGTAATGAAAGAAATAATTCCAATTTTAATGAAACTATAAAAAGTTATAGATCCAAGAAATATGATCAATTTTAAATCAAGAATATGTGAAGAAAGCAGCACCAAGAGACATTATTATCAAATTGCTGAAGCCAGGCTCGGTGGCTCAGTCTGTAATCCCGCGCCTTTGGGAGGCTGAGGTGAGTGGATTGCCTGAGCCTGCGGGTTCGAGACCCGCCTGGGCAGCGAGACCTCATCTCTACAATAAATAAAAAACTCAGCCGGGCGTGGTAACGCATGCCTGTAGTTCCAGCTACTCGGAAAGCTGAGGCAGAAGGATCGCCGGAGCCCAGCAGGTCGTGGCTGCGGTGGCCGGGAGCAGCCATTGCACTCCAGTCTGGACGACCGAATGAGACTCCAACTCAAAAAAAAAAAAAAAAAAATTCCCGTCTACAAAATGAATGAAGAGAACAAGGGAGAGACTTAGCCTGTAATCCTGCGCCTTTGGGAGGCTGAGGTGAGTGTATTGCCTGAGCCCGCGGGTTCGAGACCCGCCTGAGCAACTTGGTGAGACCTCATCTCTACAATAAATCAGAAATTAGCCGGGTGTGGTAGCGCGCGCCTGTAGTTTCAGCTACTTGGAAGGCTGAGGTGGAAGGATCGCCAGAGCCCAGCAGGTCGAGGCTGCGGTGGCCGGGAGTGGCCACTGTACTCCAGCCTGGGAGACAGAGTGAGACTCCAACTCAAAAAAAAAATAAGTATCAGTTTTAAAATATCATTAGGCCGGTGCAGTGGCTCATGTCTGTAATTCCAGCACTTAGAGAGGCTAAGGTGAGAGGATTGCCTGAGCCCATGGGTTTGAGACCAGCCTGGACAACTTGGTGAGATCTCATCTCTACAATAAATCAAGAAAAATTAGCTGGGCATGATGGCGCATGCCTGTAGTTCCAGCTACTTGGAAGGCTGAGGTGGAAGGATCACCTGAGCCCAGCAAATAGAGGCTGTGGGGCCGTGAGCGTGCCGCTGCACTCCAGCCTGGGCAACAGAGTGAGACTACAATTAAAAAAAAATATATATATATATGTATATATAAATATACATATATATACATAAGTATATATATCTTTAAAAGATATTTACCATTTGACACAAAACAATTACAATAGATTATGAGATTACTATATATATATAGTAATAAAATACAGACAAAATAGTAGACAGCCTAGAAGAAATGAAAATATACTCTTATAGATTCTCATAGTATATGCGACAAGTATAATGTTACTTGAAGATAGATAGTAATTATTTATGTGTGTGTGTGTGTTTTATATATATATATATAATAGACTAATATATACAACAAATAGAGGTGGGACTAACAAGCCAAAAGTGAAGACAAATTAAATTTTTACACAATTAATAAGATAAAATATACACTTAATTCAAATGAAAGCAAGAAAAGGGAAAAAAATAGAACAAAGGATCGGTAGAATAAATAGAAGACAAATAGCAAGATGGTAGATTTAAACCCAACATTGTCAGTGATCACATTAAATGTAGATAGTGCAAGTATTTCAACTAAAAAGCAAATATTGTCAGATTGCATTCTGTATAAAAGAAACACACCTTACATCAAGTCATAGAACAGTTAAAGCAAAAAAGATGTAAAAAACAAGTTTAAGAAGCTTACACAAATATTAGTCAACATAAAATTATAATAGTTAAAGCCATTGATATGACATAGATATCAAATAAGTTCAATAAATTTACAGCAAACATGAAAAAGTAAAAATGAGGAAAGACACAAACTATGAATTTCAGCAATTGAATAAGAGATATCACTACAGACCTCCCAGATATTAGAAGAAGAATGAGAGAATAATATGGACAACTCTATACAGGTAAATTCAACACCTTAGAGGAAATGGACCAGTTTCTCATAAAACCACAAGCTGTAAATGCTCATCCAACCTGACACAGATGACCTGAGTAAGTTCTATAATTATAAAAATAATTGAATTTATAGTTAAAAACCTTCACCAAAAATGCCCAGGCAAAGATGGTTTCACTGGTGAATTCTACCAAGCATTTAAAAAGAAAAATAACACAACTCAATACCTTTTTCCTGACCCAAAGTCATTACAGAAGGAAAAAACCTCAGCAAAATATTAGCAAAATCAACCCAGTGATTATATATTATAATTATATATGTATGCATATATTAATATATAACTTATGTGTGTATTTATATATTTCATATAGACATTAACCATGTGAGATCTCCCCTTAAGAGCATCCACAGAGAGTAATATATATAGCTGACTGACTACCACCACCTGACATACTCCAGATTCTCTACAGCATTTAATGTTGAAACTACACTGTACCCAGCTTACTCTCAGTGAATGACTAAGTAAAAGTACTAAAATGGGCATTTCTGTCAGATGCAGTGCCTTCTGACAAGAAATGCTTGCTCTGAGGATATCCTTGGCCTATCTGAGAATTTTCAAGATGCACTGCAGCCTGAGGATTTTCTATTGAATCCTCCTTCCTTCTCTCCATCTCCTTACAGTTGACAGATTTGCACTGTGGTCTGAAGGCTCTCCCCATCTATTCATGTTTCTGTTGTTCTTTATTTCAACACATATTACTCCAAGTAAGCGTGTTGCACATCTCTTCTCTCTTGGCTGCTTTCTTAGAAGACACAAAATGGCACACAGTCTAAAGAACAAAAGCCATATTATCATCTCAGCATACACACACACACACACATACACACACACACACACACACACACACACACACACACACACACACACACACAGCATTTGATAAAATTCAACAGTGACTAATAATATGGACTAGAAATGAAAAGGTCATTCATGAAAACCTCACACCTAGTATCATACTTAGTTTCAAAAGACTGAATGTCTTCTCCTAAAATCGGAACATTTTTATTCAACATTGTAGTAGACGTACTAGCCAGTGCAATAAGGCAAGTCAAAAAAAAAACCAAAAAATAAAAAAAAAAAAACCAAATACATGCATAATGGAAAGCAAGAAAAAAACTCTTTATTCATGCGTGACATACTTGTCTATATTTTTAAAATTTTAAGTAATTTACTAGAGCAATTACCAGAACTAACAAGTGATTTTAGCAAGGCTATAGAATCAATATACCAAAAAATTAAAATGCATTTCTATACACTAGTAATAAACAATAAGAAGGTAATAGTTAAGAGCAAGACCATTTATAATTGTGAAATAATATAACCTACGTAGGCAAAATTTTCTGAAGCACACAAATCCCATATGCTAAAATGTATAAAATATTAATGAAAGTAATAAAAGGAGACTTAAATAAATGGAGGGACAAATTTTGATCATATTGTTTAAAAACTCAATATTGTTAATGGGCCAATTCTTCCTAAATTCTTCATTTGATTCACTGCAATTCCAATCGTAATTCCATCAGTCTATTGACAAGCCAATTCTGTAGTCTGTAATGAAATTCAAAAGGTAGAGCTGAAAAACTTTGCATAAGAACAAAGTTAAAGGACGTGGACTATCTAGTTTCAAGACTCATTATAGAGTTACATAATTAAGACAATATATTATGGCATAAAAATAAACATACAGACAGAAGGAACTGAATAGATTGTAAAAATACACCCACACATAATGGTTTCCAACAAATGTGCCTAGGCAATTCAACAGGGAAAGAAAAAAGTTCAAAAAGTAGTGCTGAAACATGTGGATAATTGTGTGAAAAATACTCATCTGTATGGCAAAAATAGAATTTAGCTAGAAGTAGATAGTGGACCTAATTGTAAAATCTGAAACCATGAAGTTTCTAGAAGAAAATACTGAAGAAAGTTTAAGTGACTTTGGTCCAAGCAAGCAAGTTTTATCTAGGACATAAAATAATTTAAACTATAGAAGAAAAATACGTATAAAACTAATTTTATCACAACTAAAAATCTTTGCTCTTCCACAAACATCTTTAAGAAAATGAAAAATCCAACTGTGGTTTAAAAGAAAACATTTACAAAACATATTTATGATAAAGAACTTATGTCTAGAATACAGAATTCTTAGAACTCAATTGTCAATGTAAAATGTCCAAAATATTTGTACAAAGAAAATATTTGAATAGCCAAGAAATGTATTTAAGATGCTTAATATAATTGTCAGGGAAATACAAAGTAAAACCACAATTAGATATCACTACATACCTCTCAGGTTAGCTAAGCTTAAAAAGTGCTGGTAAGGATGTGAGACAACTAAACTTTTTGTATATTACTTGTGGTAATATGCAAAACGTTCATAAATAACTTATACTTTTTACATGAAACACACTTGATATTGCTAGTACATCTTTTTCTACATTTTTTCTTTAATATTAGTCGTACAATATTAAAAACCCAGCAACGAGTTGCAACCTGCAGTCTGAAATACACTGATACATCTAGCTATATAGGCAGACCTCGAAAATCTCTGATTATTATTATCAAAGTGCAGAGAAGATCTTGAGCAATGTCTCACCTGCCAACATGAACCTGCCTAAGGCTACAAAGTGTTCTGACAAAGCACTAGGTAAGTCACCAGGCCTAAAAGCTAAAAAGATTTGTCAAGACATGTGACAAAGGAAGGAAGAGATATTTAATAGTTCCAGCTTTAGTCAGCATATAGATATTCATAAGTAACTGAGGACAAAATTTTTCACCCTCAATAAAATATATCCATAGTTACTTATAACAGGATTTCTAATATATGCCTAATTTTTTTTCAGGATCAAGGTTACAGAAAAAAGATAGATGTGATTCAGTGGAGGCAAAGAAAGAAACAATCCAAGGGAAAAGATACCTAGAAATTTGATTTGAATATTTTTACATGTTAGGAACTCAAAAATATGAATTAATATTAAAATTAAAGGCTATCATCAAAGAGACTGATTTTTCCCATCAAATACTGTAATTGTAATTAAATAAGGGAACCCTGATTTTGTAATGGTTGTTATTAAAAAAAAGAAAAGACAAATGGAATTTAGCCAGCTCAAATTGTATATAAAAGGGCACTGTCATGTTTGGTTGCTTTAATAGAACTCTCTAAAAGGTGGTAGCACCACTACTGGACTGCTCAAACTACAAACAGAGATGATATACTAAGATCTAGATATATTTGTAAGGGAAATGGAAAAATGATGGAGGAACCAAAGAATTACCCAGGTCAGGATGGTAAACATAAAAGACACAGTGGAAAGAGATCAAATTTGCAATGAGTAAAATGTAGTTTTTTTGGGGGGGATGAAGGAGACATTGTGATAGTACTGGACAGAAATCTGCAGTCCTGTAAGGACAGGGGAACTAGCCTAGGCCTAAGTTGTCCAGGACACAGAAAAATCTGTTCTACACAGCTGCACAACTTTCTCCAGTCTTGTCATGGAGACCTCACACCTAGGCAACGTAATCACGTCAGGCACCATCTGCGTGTGCTCCCTAGTGGGCAGTTGAGGCAGCTGGGCCGCCTTCTCACCTCGATATGCCACTTTTCTCTAAATTCTTCAAATTCCTGCCACAGTTTCTATACACACCTCCTTCCTATTCCCAGAGGGACATAAACATGTTATGCATTGTTGTCATAACTATCCATTTTTATTAGTGATAAATTTTCTATTTTTGTGTAGATAAAAGGTTGAGACTTTCTGGCATACAGAATTACATTCAAGCTTCTAAAAAAGTTGCCAGAGGCCTTTCACAATCAAGATCTCACCCATTTTTTCTGGGCACATATATTTTTTCAATAAGATGGCCTACACACAATTTCACGTATAATCTGAAAAGTCTTACCTTGGCTAGACATTTGGATCATTCTCCTTTTCTGGATTGCGCATATTAACTCTGATTCCTACCTGTCCTTCAAGGCTTGGCTTCTGCTGTCTCCTCTATTTCTTTGCGGTGTCTTTCAGACAGTCCAACCTGCACTGGTTTCTCTCTTGTTTGTACCAATCTCTTGACCCACTGTGTTCAACCAAAGTTATATTTTCATTTGTTTGCACACGTTTTATTAACAAAGGAGGGGAAAACTTTGCAATTATTTGTAGAGATACTCTCAGTAGAGTCTTATGCCTGGTAGATTCTTTGTGCTTAATAGACACTTGTTGAAATCATCCAATAAGCAAAGCAGACACTCCTCTGGCCATTTCTTGTGCAAACACTGTTGTTTTGTCAAAATAAGGAGGCAGAAAGTATAGAGACAGGTCTGAAACACACTCATGCTATTTATTCAAGACAAAGCAAGAATGAATTGAAAAATGACAATTTTCAATCTCTTTCAGCAATATGGGAAGTCAGCTATGTGCAAAGAAAATTGTGGAGATTGTTATTAAGGTTAATTTAGTTGCCAGAATTAGTAAAGTAAAAGAAATAAGGAGGATATTATATTGAAAAAAATTATAATAATTTTTATAGTCGATTGTGTCTAAGAGTGGTATTATACTACTCTCTAGTGGTTGGATTATGGAGCAAAATACTTTCAAAATAAATTTAGGATTTTGTTTTTTTAAAGAGAACAAGGGAAATGTAAACAAGATAGAGCTTTTAAACAAACATTTAAAAAATTTTATTTTGAATATGTGGGGTACAATTCAGGGATAGGTAAACAAATGCTCATTATGCAGGTACTCTTGTTGATGAGGTGTGCCTTCCCCTCCCCTGGCAGTTTCCTTCTCTTTAAGTTATCAAAAATTTAAAAAGACATGGAAGGTCACTACATAATGATAAAAGGTCCAATCTAGCAACAAAAAATATCCATCCTAAACATATATGCACCCACTATAGGAGCACCAACTTTCATAAAGCAGCTTCTAGGTAAACTTTAAAAAGTTATTGACTCTAACACCATCATAGCTGGGGACTTAAACACACCACCAACAACCTTAGATAGATCATCAAGACAAAAAGTTAACAAGGAGATCCAGAACCGCAATGTGACACTTGACCAAATGGACTTAATTGATACCTACAGAATACTGCACCCAACAACCATGGAATATACATTCTACTCATCATCACATGGAACTTATACTAAGATCGACCACATCCTTGGCGATAAATCAAGTATAAACAAATTCCATAAGATTGAAATTTTGCCATACACCTTCTCAGAACACAGTGGAATTAAAATAAAAATCAACACCAACAAGTTCCTCCAAAATAAACATTTTGTAACCCCAAAAATGTTGTATAATTTCAAAATTCAAGAACTTCTCATCTCACATGACATGTAAATAATATTTAAGATCTCATTCTTTAACAAAAAGTTTGTACCCCACCCCAAATGCTGTATAATGTCAAAATTCAAATACTAGCTATCAATGCATAATGGTCCTTTAGAATTTTGTCATCTGGAAAGGTGACATTGATCTGAATTAGTCAAGGTGTCTGATTACATCTATAACTCTGATGTTTTTATTTTAATTTCCTATTTGACATTTGCAAATTGAGTAGAAAATTTCCTGAAATTTTATTTTAATAGCATCGTAAAGTTGCAAAGGTAAAGAGGACATTTATTTTATTTCATGTTTACTTTTATTTTTTGTTGCCAATATATAATATTTCATACAGATTTTATAATTTTTGATCAAAAGTGATTTTCATGACTTATGAAACAGAACCAATGAAGTAACCTTTAAATAATAATTACAAGGATTTTTCAAAGAAATAGTGAATTTCTGAGTACAATAAAAAATAAATTAAAATCAATTTTAAGAACATGATCACATATTAATTTATTGTCTAAAGTAATATTGAACTTGATACTTAATGAAGAAAAAATAAAGACATATACAGAGCCACGTGTGTATCCAGCAAATCATTCAAACTTTATCTTATTGCTATAGAGTAAAATTTAGATGTAATAACCACCTAGATATTTTTAATATGACTCTGGAGTATATAAGACATATTTAATTTAGTTTAACAGAGCAAATAATCATTTTGCTTAATTAATATTAATCACAAGAAAAATACAAAGACTTTTTGAAGTAAAATCCCTTCTGGATAAGTAAGACATTTGAAGTAGTGGACATGGAGGATCACAATAACAAAACATAAAATAAACTATGTTCATATATATTATCTCATGTATTCTTAAGAAAAAAAAATGTGCCTACTGTCATGATACTCATGTATAAATTAGAGAAATGAGGCTTCAAGTGATTAAACCCCTTTCTAGAATTACTTAGTGAGTGAATGTCTCATGCAGACTCAAACCTAAATCTATTGCTTGAATATGTCTGCTCTTTCTTCTTTTCAAAGGTTCTTCAACAAAAACATGCTGGAGTACTTCCTTAGAAGTAACCACTAGAGTATCATAGGCATTAGATGGGAGTAAAGAACTTCATGAACATTATCAAATGAGATCAAAGATCAGGTGTGTTGGGCAGGAGATTTCAATGCTGTCTAAATTGTAAATTGGGTTCTGGTAAATTGTATCATTGAGAAGATGTAAACGTAAGTTTGGTCAGAGAAAAGGATTCTGTGAAATTCCTGCAAACTTTCACATGGTACTGCAGCAAAAGACTCTCATTGTAACCAAATAGCCAGATTTGATTAAACTCAAGATCAAGATGAAGATGCCCAAATTATGGTATTTGTAAATTCAATTATTACAGTTCTATAGCTAGGCCTAGGAAAATTCTGTAATACTCTAGGGAAGGTGTGCGAGTGAGGTAAGGCTTGTGGCCACAAGAATGTGGACTTTATTGTCAATGAAGATAAGCCTTCTACTTGCTTGGGACTGTCAGTACTGAATGGTAGAAGTAAGAATGTTTTAGCAAACAGCACAAGCAAGTGAGGGGTTTAGAAAACCCTCTAATTAATTAATCTAATTAATTACCCCAACATACATTTAAAAGGCATTGCATATATATTAAAGTAGAACAATCTGATATAATAAAGGGACAGGTTGAGATGTGGACAAACTGTGTAGGGATAAAAAAACATAATTACTAAATTAAAATTATAAATAGAAGATAGAATATTGCATTAAATTGAAAAAGTGGGCTAAGTAAAGTCTTCAACTTTTTGCTTCCAATTGAGCATGAAAATATAAAGCATGAATGCAATAAAAATAAATCTAAGAACTGGGTATAAATATCCAATCTATTTTTGCCATAAATTCTAGTAATTGAGAACACACACATAAGAAAATCAAAGAAAATGGTAAAAAATGTATTCAAAAGTTCATAAAATCTTGTACTTTCAGATAGAAAGACCTTATGAAGTATTAGGAATTTTGTTTAAAAGAGAAGAAATCTTAGACATACACTGAAGATATTTTGAAATATAAGGGTTAAGAAAGTCTTCTAATTATGCAGTCTGGTAAATGAACAAAGTTGGTTTCAATATCCGAAGACAATGTAAGAGAATATATACTTCTCTGAACAAACATTTATACGTAGCCATCATAGCTTTCATATATGAGAACAAAGAAGAAAATCATCTGGATTCAAGGTCTCACCAGCTAAACAACACACATGTATTTCCTGGAAAACATTTCTCAGATACACATTCTAGCCCAAAAGATAAAATTAAGAACTCAAGAATGTATTACATGACTTAAAATAAACTCAGCTAAATATAAGTTATGGCAAACTATTTTATTGATGTGCTCATAAAACAATAAAATCAATTCTGTCATCATTATTATCATCAGTTGTATAGTCTCACATGATTGCTATTGAAGCAAAAAACTGGTTGGAGGAGAATAATTAATATCATACTAAATTACCTATTAACTCTTTACATCCAAGACACATATAGATAATTTAAAATTTTTTTTTGGACTTTTAAAAGTAGAAAAAAATAATTACATATGTATATGAAAATGTACACGTAATCATTAGTAGAATAAATATGAATGCATGCCTTTGAAATCTTTAGAGGAAAAGTGGTTATGAAAACACATTTATGTAGAAAAAGTTTTAAAAAGGCATACTAAAGGAATACAAATAGAGTGAAACAAAACTATTAAGCGCAAAGCAAAATACACAATTGCTATGGTTTATAGCTCTACGAAACTCATATTTTCAAGAATATAGAATAATTTCATGAAACAATCACAATATAACAATTGATGAAATAAACTGAGTAAGAAATTATATATAAACAATCCCCCAAACGATGCTCATTTTTCAAATAAGTCCATGGCTATATGTGGAAGACAAAAGGAAGCAGGTCATCATAGATATGGAATTGATTATGACTCTCAAGATCTGAGAATTTTGGTTCTGGGATTTTGATTATCTCTTATCCATCTCCAAGGCTTCCAAGTTTGCTAAAATGAGAATGCATTGCATTTATAACAAAGAAAATCAACTTTGTTTTTTAAAGATGGAAAAAACTGAAATCCTGAGAATTGAAGGAATGATGTCAAACTTGATGGAGGAAGCAGAAAGCTTAGAAGGAGGGCGAGTTGGGAATACAAACAAAAGTCCACTGTTTGAACCATGTATTGGCATTGTTATGGGTGAAATAGTGTCTTCCAAAAATTTAATTGCTCCTATTCTAACCCCCAATATTTCAAAATTCTGTCCCTTGAAGATGTAATAAGTTAAGATGAGGTCATTAGTGTGAGCCCTAATCCAGTATGACTGGTGTTCTTATAAAAAGGGTAATTTGCACACAGACACACACAGGACGAACACTGTATGAACATGAAGTTAGAGATGGGACGATGTTTCTACCTGCCAAAAAAATGTGAAAGATTGCCAGCAGAACACTGGAACCTAGCACAGAGGAGTGGAGCAGATTCTCCCTCAGAGCCCTCAGAAGGAAGCAACCCTGCTGACACCTTGATCTCAGACTTCTAGCCTCCAGGATTGTGAGACTATTCATTTCTGCCTTTAAGCTGTTCGGTGTGTGGGCTGTGCAATGGCAGTCCTAGTAAATGAACACAGAAGTCTAATTAGGAGAGTGCCTGGGAGCAGCTACACCCTCAGGCATAGGCTTAAAAGTGTCACCTTCTCACCAATTTTTAATGTAATATGTTAACCTGACAATTGCTTCAGCATGCAGATAGAGGAAGTTGCATATGTTCAAGACCCGAGAGCCATGGAGAAGAACTGGTACCACCATTGCCTTCAACTCAGGCCTATCACTTCACCCTCCACCCTACTATTCTTCATCTGGCTTCACCTTGTTTGTGATGCTGGAACCCAAATGGGCCTCCAAAACTGGTGAAACAGAGAGAAACTAGGCATACAGTACCTGTCCTCCCTTATCAAAGGGAACACTGTGACTGAGCCAGCTCAGTCACAGGTGAAGTGAGCCCAGCTTACACAGAAAGTGATACATGAGTTCATTCTGCAAACATCAGGCAGCCTTAGCATGCTCCTTTTATGCAGAATTGCATGTGTGCCTATGGCATTGATGTCGGACCTCTAAGATGTCTCTCTGGGCTAGAAAAAATTTGAATTTCAAATAGATCTGCTCTCACAGAGACTACCACAATATGTGATTTGAGGGACTGAATAATAATCCTGTCCCAGAACCTTTCACCCACAGCTTCCTACAGTCTTTGAATATCTACTGTCAAGGAACGTATCTTTGGCTGTCAGAAGTGACAAACTTATACTATTACCAATCACTGTTTTAGCAGAATTAACACCTGAGAGAGTGAAACCAAAATGGAGAAGAGAAATAAAATTATGCAGATTCTAAAGATGAAAGTCTCCACAATTCCGCTAGTGACAGTGTCAAGACAAACTGTACCTAGGGAGAGGATACATCTTTTCCTGGGTTGCCAGCAAGAAAAAAGGCTAATAAAAGTTTTGCAGAGTCAGCCTTGAAAAATGCCCTACAGGGTGTGGCTTCTCTGCCTGAGAACAATTGGGAATGAGAAGGCTCTGAACATGCAATACACATAGAGGAGAGAGAAATGGCTCTTCTAAACAAAAATGCTCCATCAACACCATTGCTACCTTTCTCTTTCTATAGACTTAGACCAGGGATGGGAACTATGGGTATGTCCACTGATGCATGTCCTACTTACACCCATGACAGACATTACTAATCAATTACTGCAACAATCCTTTCTGGTGTGCCCAGATAAGACTTCAGAATGATTCTCAGCTTTGCATTTCAGTCACTCCAGTCAGATGGAGCTGACATTCAAAATGTAATTTATTTCTAGTCTTGACTTTGAGAGCACATGCTTTAAAAGTCTAAAAGGTGTGTTGACACATTTAGAAATTTTAAATTCAAGTGCATGGATAGAAAGCTTTATTTTAAAAGTTAATATGTAAAGTCTAATGTTTAAAAATGTATGTGTTGTTTACCAGGATTTTTAATAACAACTTGCAGAAGCCACATTTTTAGATGTTTTTTCCAAATAAAGCAGCCAGCCACAGAACCAAAATCTCCTTCCTCCAAGTTTTCCTAAAGGTACATGTCTTTCAGAAAAATCATGCATTCAAGTATGTCATCAATATAACATGTAACAAACCTCAATAAAATGTGTCTATAGACATAGAATACTGTTGCCTAATAAGGTCTTTTACTAAGTAATTATAACAACACAATTTTATCAGTAAAGGTTAAGTATCTTTATCTGAGAAGAAACCGATGAAATTAGTCCTGATGTAATAAGTACTATTTGTCACTATTAGAGCTAGAGGTGTTGACAGGCTTGGATGTCTCCCTGGCAACCCGAGTGTTCCATTTCTTTCTTCTGTAACCTTAGACACTAACAATGCATAAAAGTCCAGAGGGCATAGAAGGTATTGCCTCGGTAATTTATTTACCCTTTTCTGACTTTGCCAGACAGGGCATATTTGAGCGTCTGGAAGCATTTTACTGCAAATGTATATCTACTCCCAGATTTGACTCTACTGGTGAACATTTTGAACAGAAATATTGTATATAATTTTTATTAATAACAACAGTTACTAATATTTTCACTGACTCATAAGGAAAGACAGAGAGAGAGATTGAGAACACACACATATGCACATGTGCATGCGCACACACACATATACTTTTAAAGAATATTAAAATGGAGAAATGGAGACCAGGACTGAAAAACTCCTGAGCAGGAAAAAAAGACACAAAAGTGATCTTAACCTTGCTTTATTTGTAGTCATAAGTGAAACTTAACTTGTGCTATTTCTTGTAAGTGGTTATATTTTAAAAAAACAGAAATTAAGCTCCACCAATCAGAAGCAGAAAATTCATGGTGGAATCCTAACCTCCAGGCCTGCATCTCAAAATATGACTTAATCTAGATAAGGTCAACAAACGTATAATTATACCACCAGGAACTTTTTTTTTTTTTTTTTTTAGTTGAGGTCTCACTCTGTTGCCCAGGCTGGAGTTCAGGGGCACACTCATGGCCGTTGCAACCTCTACCTGCTGGGCTCAGGCGATCCTTCCGCCTCAACCTTCCAAGTAGCTGGTACTACAGGCACACACCACCATGCCTGGCTAATTTAATTTTTTTATTTTTTTATTTTTTATTGGAGAAACAAGTTCTCACCAAGTCGCCCAGACTGGTCTCAAACCCCTGGACTCAGGCAGTCCTTTCGCTTCGGCCTCCCAAAGTGCGAATTACGGGCTTCAGCCACCTTGCCCCACCTACCAGGGACTTTTCAATGGTATAAACCAAATAAGGCAACTGTATAATGTAACTGATCAAATACCATCTTTGCTTTACTTTTGTGTTTGTACTATAAAAGCCTCCCCATTGTGTTTCTTCAGTGGAACTACAAAACTACCTCTGGTTTGGAGTTCCTGATTCATGAATGACTGCTCAAATAAAGTCTTTAAAATTATATAGTAGCTGGGCTCGGTGGCTCAGCCTGTAATCCCGTGCCTTTGGGAGGCTGAGGTGAGTGGATCGCCTGAGCCCACGGGTTCAAGACCCGCCTGGGCAACTTAGCGAGACCTCATCTCTACAATAAATCAAAAAATAAGCCGGGCGTGGTAGTGCACGCCTGCAGTTTCAGTTACTTGGAAGGCTGAGGCGGAAGGATCGCCGGAGCCCAGCAGGTCGAGGTTGCGGTGGCCGGGAGCTGCCACTGCACTCCAGTCTGGGTGACAGAGTGAGACTCCAACTCAAAAAAAAAAAAGATCTAAACAAAAGAAATAAAATAAATATGTTTTTAAAGATATGTCATGTTGCTAGAGTATCTGCAAATCAGCAGTCTTCCGAAACTGGTTATCCATGTATACAAATTTTAAAAATACAATTATATTTCTTCTTCTTTTTTTAGAATTAAATCATATTTTTCATATTAGCTTACTTGTAAAAGTGGAAAATTGATACTAGTTGTTTATAAAAAGAGGAAGGACAGTGAGAAAGATTAAATATAAAGTTTCATTTGTAATATTTCTTTAAATTTTAATTCAGCACCTCACTCCCCCACCCCTCTGAAGCCCTCACCTTTGGATTTATGCCCACTAATAGGGATAACAGAAACATTTATGAAGTACTATTATTACTTATTTTTCCTTTTTCAGAGATGGAATCTCCTTCTGTCACCCAGGCTGGAGTACAGTAGCATGATCATAGCTCACTGCAGTCTCAAACTCCTGGGCATAAGCAACCCTCCCACCTCAGCCTCTTGAGTAATTGGGACTACAGGAGCAGACCATAATGCCCAGCTAACTTTTTAAAAGTATTTTTTGTAGATGAGGTCTTGCTATGTTGCTCAGATTGGCTTTGAATGCAAGCAATCCACAATCTCCCAAAGTGCTGGAATTACAGGCATGAGCCACTATGCCCAGCTTAATTTTATTTTATCACTTATTATGGCCCACATGGAGACCTTCCAATTGTGCACACATGTTTTCAGATGTAATTCTGGCAGGAAACTGAACTACAGCTGGGTCTGAGGCCAAAGAGGGATCGTGTGTAATGGGCAAACCCGAATGCCCTTGCACTGGCTCGGTTCTCCATGCAATTTCCTGCCATTTCAAGCATAGCTACAAATATGCCCCCATGGGATGCTCTGTTTCACAGATGTCCTTATCTAAGACATGGCTGTAGCTGCCACGTCATAAAAAGTGTTTAATTTCAGTAGAACAGTAGAACCACACCCAGCTAATGTTTGATTTATTGTGGAGATGAGTTCTCGCCAAGTTGCCCAGGTGGGTCTCGAACCCGCGGGCTCAGGCAATCCACTCACCTCAGCCTCCCAAAGGCGCCAGATTACAGGCTGAGTCACCGAGCCCAACTAGTAATCCCATTTAAATGAGATATTTAGAATGGGTCCTAATCCAATATGACTGGTGTTCCCCATAAAAAGGAGAAATTTGGAGACAGAGACAACCTTAGAAGGAAAACAAGGTAAAAACAGAGAGAGAAGTCAGCTATGTGAATGGCGGTATACAACTACAAACCAGGGAACAGTAATGATTGCTGGCAACCACCAGAAGCTATAAGAGGCGAGCAAGGATCTCTGTCCAGAACAGTCATGGAGAAGATGGCCCCGGTGACACCTAGATTTTGGGGCTGTAGTCCCCAAAGCTGTGAGAAAATAAATTTCTGTTGTTTGAAGCCATCCAGTTTGTGGTAACTTTTTTTTTTTTTTGTCATGCCCAGAAAACTCACACAATTCACTGTGGATTAAAGATAAAAAAAAAAGAAATGTATTCCAGAACGAGATGCTAGCTAAGGCTTCAACAATTATGGCATCCTTTCTACCTTGTTGTAAATGACAGAACCAAGGTATGGGTTGCTTACATTAACATTAGGGTCAAAAAATTAATGATGTAGCTGAGATTAAAATTATCTTCTCCTAAATTTCTTATGTTTTTTTTTAGATTAGAAAATACAGTTTATTTAGAAAGCAAATTGGAGAGAGACAGAGAGAGAGAGAGAGTGAGAGAGAGAGGATTCACCTCCCCAAGGGAGGGGAGGGGGCCAAAGCTTAAGAAAACATGGCAATAGTCATCACTCAAAGAGCACATAGTCACACCAGAGTCTAGTAAGGCAATGGCCAATTTCTTATTTATTTTATGAACTTAAAATTGAACTACAGCATTTTTATTTTTGCTTTACTAAATTCTAAGGTATGTATCTACTTCAAATCTTATAGTTACTAATCAACTTTTAATCTTTTAACATACGCATACACATGCACAGGCACGCATACTTGTACATATATATGCAAACACATATGCATAAACATGTAAATTAAACACGTGTAGATGAATAAACTGTGTATTTGCATATATTATATAAATCGGTATATATATATATATAATACAAATACACACTTTTGGATGGGGGGCGCAAAAGAAAGGGCAGAGAAGCTAGACTTTTCAAGTAAATTTCACTTGCTTACTGGTCAGAAACAGCTTCTCTAAATCTTACTTTCCTTTTTCTAAATTTGCTCCTGTGAACACGTCGGGGTCAAGGTCAAAGAGTGTAGGCAGACCAGTTCTACTCCATTTATAGTACTGGAAGAAATAAATCAACTAGTGACTATGTCCAGCAAAGCCTGGTGCAGTGGTTGGGGTCTGTGCTTGGGGGCCAGCGCTGCAGGAGGCAGAAACTTTCTATAATAGCCAGAGATGCAGTTGCTGTTTACAGAAGTTGCAGAGACAGTTTTACCTACAGTAGTCACATATGTTGTCACCTAGAAAGATCCATGTCCAGTTTGTTGCCTCCTTTTCTTTCTATCCATCTTTTCGTTGGTCACTTAGTTAATTGTGAGGTGGTCTGTGTATATTTTCACAAGTGAACATTGCATGCTGTGAAAACATATGACAGTCTATATTTCTGTTTCTACTTTAAGAAATACTTAGAAACTCATCATCTTCTTTTTTTTTTTTTTTTTGAGTCAGAGTCTCACTCTGTCGCCCAGACTGGAGTGCAGTGGCCACTCCCAGCCACCACAGCCTCGACCTGCTGGGCTCTGGCGATCCTTCCGCCTCAGCCTTCCGAGTAGCCGGAACTACAGGCGCACACTACCACGCCCGGCTGATTGTTTGATTTATTGTAGAGGTGAGGTCTCGCTGCCCAGGCGGGTCTCGAACTGGCGGGCTCAGGCAATCCACTCACAGAAATTCATCATCTTCTAACACATTTGTAAATATTTGAAGATTGGTAATGTAAATAACAATATTAAAGTTGTCAAAACTGCCACATTTCACTATTTACTTTGTTTTTAAATGTCAGTGTCATAGAAGATAAGTGCTCTAGAGAGTACTATGATATGACAGATCAAGTGAAGAACCACATATGTTCCCAGAGGCATACTCGAAGGGCTGGGGCATAGGGAAAACACCTAGCAAGTGTCCTTCTGTGCTTCCTGGGAACACTAGCTAATAATAACAGAAAAATGACAACAATAAAAGTGTCATTTTGGGTAGGGGACTTGGAGCAGTTCACACAGGAAAATGCCCCCAGAGATTTTCCTCAATCAAACCCAAACTGTCAGCTGAGTTCACATTTTGCTCTTTCTTCTTGGCACTTGGCTAGCACTTTGAAAAATAATTCCAGTGTGCAAGGAGTCTATTCCTCCATCCGTAGGGTGTTTATTATGAGAGCTACATTATGCAAGAAACACTGCCCTGTCATCCCTGGGAATCAGCCCTGGTACCTGATGCCGTCAGCTGTCTGAGATATGAGCAGCCTAGGTGTTCTCATTCCAGGATCACTGAGCAACCTTCTGGTCATGGACTTTCTTGCAATAAGACTTGAAGAGAGTGAGCAGGATGCCTGGGAGAGGGCCTGTGTGTCCCAGCTGACCACCACCCTTGCCATAGGCCTCTCATACACTAGCATGCTCAGTTAGGTAACAGATTCCTGAGGACCTTGTTAGCATGAGCCAGAATTCCCAAACCCCCTTCCAGTCTTGGTCAGGAAAGGAAACTACAAATGGCAACCCTGAAACAAAAGCCCAGGGCACTTGGGTCCAGAGTTTGCAGTGGTCAGCTAGAACACAAAGGTTGAATCCCAGGGCAGCAATCAGCTCAACACATAGGCGCACTCCTAGGTCCCCTGCTTGCTCTCTTCAAGATTCATAGCCCTGTGGTTAGAAGGTTGCTTTCTTGATTTTAGCATACTTATATCAGACCTCAAGTAGTAGAGATTTGCCAAACATAATGCCCACTTGAAATAAACTGTCAGGATCCCTGGCTCTGCCTCTCCCATATTGCTGCCCACCTTGTAGCATTCTGGGCAAAATCTCCACAGCACAGTAGACAAAAGGAAAAAGTTTAAGAAGAGGATCAGCCCCATCTACTTTGTCACTGGAAGAATGCCATAGATTCATATTCTGATACATCAAGCAAAACAAAATAAAAGCTAGCAAATCTTCACTCAGTTTTCTCCCTGCTGCATATTGCCTGGTACTGCTATTTCTTTCTGTGAGATTTAATTAGAGTTGTCATTAAATTAAGGTCAGCCAAATACTGTGTTCTGGGTTAATATTAACACTGTAGGCAGAAAGTCCTAATAAACCTCAAAACAATTATGTAGTCTACATGAGATCATCTCTGTTATACAGTTCAGGAAACTGAGGCCCAAAGGATTAAGTCACCTGCCTGGGTTCTGCAGCAGCTGAGCTAAGGTTTGTACCCAGGTGGTCAGAGGCTGAAGTCCTCTCTCTTAACCAAAGTGACCAGTTGCCCCTTTTGTCTATTCTTTCCTGACTATGAAAGGCAATGTTTCTGCTACAACTGCTACACGTTTTCTATTTGTCTCAAGTTATCAGCATTTTACAGGTACAACAAGAGTCAGTTGCATTTCTCCTTCATTGATGCATCCATCAAAAACAAACTGAGTACCACCAGAGCAGATGCCGGCTGCACCAGGGCTGTGTGGGACTGATGGAGAGAGCTCGACATCTGCCCTTTATGCACTGCTCCTGTGTGACTGGCCCCGTGTCCCACTCTGTTTTCCTACAACCCAATTACCAATGAAGGACAATAAAAGCTTTTGGAATTGTGTTTATTCACACTGTTGGCTGGTGGCAGACGTAAAATTTATTTTTTCTGCTGTTCCTACAGTTTAGGAAGATGGTTAGCAAAAGACCAAATAATATCACCTGAGGTAGATGACATCACCTGAGGTGGATGACATCATCTGAGGTAGACAATATCATCTAAGGTGGACGATGTGACCTGAGATGGATGGCATTATCTGAAGTGGACAATATCACTTGAGGTGAACGATGTCATCTGAGGTGGATAATGTCACCTGAGGTGGATGATGTCACTTGAGGTAGATGTCATCTGAAATGGATAGCATCATCTGAGGTGGACAATATTACCTAAGGTAGACAATGTCACCTGAGGTGAATGATGTCACCCAAGGTAGATGATGTCACCGGAGGCAGCTAGAATCAAAGCCACACAGGTTCACCTGAGAAGAGTCAGTAACTTTTAGGAGGCATATGGACCTTGTCATTTCTTCCAAACTAGGGCTTTCATTCTAGCTGTCCCTTGGCTGTCTGTCTCAATATATAAATTACTGAGTCCCTGTGGTTCCACAATGTTCCTAGCCAACCATTTATCACTATTTTTCATTTTTAGGCATGTTTACATATATCTGATCGTGTAGTATCAGAGCACACTTATCCTCAAAAATTAATGACACACAAATCAAGAGATGATATACTAACAGTCACAATGATGGAAATGTGAAGGAAGAAATATTCACACTTTCAGCTGGTACAACCAAAGCAAATGTAAACAAACAATTGAGGGACAGAGAGAAAGAGGTTCAACATGCCCAACACTGAGATGCAAAAGACAGCAAAACATCAGCAAATGGGAATCAGTACACCAACTTCCCAGGGTCTTGGAGTTAAGCAAAGTCATTTCTTGAAAAAGAGATTATTTTAATTTAAGCTTGAAATAAAATGGCCAAACTCAAAAAAATCTCTCTGGACCCTGGCAAGGCTGTGCTCACTATGGGATGGTTGCTCAGCTGGGGGGCTGGGCACACAGACAGCAGTAATTGTCCCTCATAATGATGCATTATTCAAGAAAACAATGTGAGTTATTTTCCTAATCAGGTTATCAAGTGGAAATAATTGAACAAAATAATGCAGCAGCACCTCAATTATAATTACAAAAAGCAATTTTGATACGCCTTGTGTATGAAGAAGTAAAAGGATTTTTGAATTTGTACAATTATACAAACTTATATTGATCATCAGCAATACACTAGGTGCCACAAGAAATAGTTAATTAGACACTATGCCAAGATATTGGGAAGAATGTACAATTACTGATATCATCTATAAGAATGACTTCACCTGTCAATGATTAGGTTATTTCCTTACAATGTTGAACAGTAGCCATAAGTATGCTTATTTGTAGATTGGGGCTAGTAACAAATGGAGAAAAAGTTGAACCCTGGGATGACCTGATTCAAAAGCCGTAAGTTTCCCTCACAATATTCTAGAACGTTTTTCAATACTGGAATGGATCAGTGACAGCCAGATAGCAAGAGCACAGACAAGATCTCTTCCTCAGGCAGGAAGCTGGGTCACTGTTCTCTAGTTCTTAGGCATAGTGGCTGTGATGAGAGATGCTGTGGCACGCTGGCGGCCCTGCCTAACAGTTGCTGAGATGAATCAACTTGGCTTGGTGGAAGATACCCTGTGCCCACAGCTGCTTGTTCTTAAATTGCTAGAGTGCAGTCTAGTCATTAGATGATTTGTAAAGTCCTTTCAGATTTTCAAAAAAAAATTTTTTTTGAGTTGGAGTCTCACTCTGTCACCCAGACTGGAGTGAGGTGGCATGTTCCCGGACACTGCAGCTTCGACCTGCTGGACTCCGGTGATCCTTTCATCACAGCCTTCCAAGTAGCCAGAACTACAGGCACGTGCTACCACACTTGGCTAATCAAATTTTCTTATTTTTGTTTGATCTAGTGGGGGTTATGCTTTAAACAAAGCAACAATATTTTACATTTAAGTGTGGGATCCATTCTGGATAAATTTTTGAATAAGATATGAAGTTTAGGTTGAGGTTGATTTTTTTGCCTACACATATCTAATTGCTTCTGTAACATTTGTTGAAAATAAGACATTCTTCCCTTCATTGAATTGCTTTTGCACCTTTGCCAAAAATCACTCGGGCATATTTGTGTGTGTTTATTTTTGGATTCTCTATTCTGTTCCATTGATCTATGTATCTATTTCTCTGCCTATACAGACAGTCCCCAACTTATGATAGTTCAACATATGATTTTTCAACCTTATGATCATGAAAGAGCGATACATATTAAGTAGAAATCACTTTGATTTTGAATTTTGATATTTTGCCAGGCTAGTGATATGCAGTACAACATTCTCTAGCAATGGCCACTAAGTGGTAGAGAGCCACAGCTCCCAGTCAGTCATACAATTGGGGCAAACAACCACGAGATATTGAGAACACTGTTGTAAAACAAACTTAGTATTAGATGATTCTTGTTCCACTGTAGGCTAATGTGAGTGTTTTGATCATATTTAAGGTAGGCTAGGCTAAGCTATGATACTTGGTAGGTTAAGCGTATTTAATGTATTTGCTATTTAAGATATTTTCAACTTATGAGAGCTTTATCAAGACATAACCCCATCATAAGTCAAGGATAGCTGTACTGTGAAATGCTTAAAATGTACTTTTGTGGCAATCTAAAGTGTTTCTGTATCAATTACAGTGATGTATTTCTTCATCTAAAAGTAGTCTTATAACTCAGAATTAAAGATTTATTTGGAGAAACTTCCATTGAAATGCTTAGTTTACACAAATTACACTTTAATAGTATTTTCTGGTTTAAGTGTCTTGTGATAGTCTTTTAAAGGGAGAATCTAGAACTCTGGTTCTCAAAACAAGATTAAGCTGAACTCTCTCCAACCAGATATTGAGCTGCTCTGGTTCACTCGTATCTAGTGGTGTGTGCATATACAGGTAAATTAGCAAATTTGTGCATATTTTAAACAATTAAGATAGATTCTTCACTTTCCACTAGGTTTGTCTCTCATTGGCCCAGATAATAGGAAACAGACAATGTGGGTCTCACCAGGGACCATGTCTGGCAAAACTTCAGCTCTGTGGGATATGATGAGAGGTGTCAGGACCAGCTACATGACTTTTGGAACCCATTGACAAATGAAAACGCACAGCCCTTGTTAAAACATGATTGAGAATTTAAAAATGACAACAGCAGAGTATGAAGCCAAGCACTGGATCCCCCTAAGAGCAAGGCCTTATGTGACTTCAGAGGCCTTGCATGCAGGAAGTTCGTCTTGAAATTTGTTTCTTGCTCAAACAAGTTGTAAAATTTAGGTTTACTTAGCTCAGTATCTTCTAGGATATTTAATAAGATATCATAAATTTTGAGTTTTTAGGAAGGGTCTATTACTGCTTTCCAAAAAGATTTGGCACTATGTGTGTGTGTTGTGACTGTATTTTGGGAAACTGTGTGTTACACTCATTGTGGGTATACCATGTACGTAAGATGTAGTAGCTAAAGACACAGGAAATGGAGGACATTTGACTGAAAAGGTGGGAATTTATTTTCAGAATTCCTGAAAAGGGTCAAAATCAGGAATGTGGGATTAAATAACTATTCCAATGAATAATCTTTAGATGACTTTCTTCATTCAGAAGGGGTGAAAATAAGCTCTAGGACATGTTTACCATTTGGTTCATCCAGGACCATTTTCAAGCATGGGGAGGCATGTGGTGGAAACTTACGCTCTGAGAATCACAAGGGAGATTGAAGAACTTAAACTCTGGCCTACACCAGGGTGTTCACAGTGTTACAGAGGTAATAATTATGATAATAGCCACTTTATCTTCACCAAGCACCTACCAGGGGCAGGCATGAAGCTTTCCACAAGCAATCACATAATCTTAGTGAAATGTTCAGCCTCACTAATCATCAGGGAGATGCAAAGCAAAACCACACTGAGATACCACCTAACTCCAGAATGGCAATTATCAACAACTCAAAAAATAACAGTTGCTGGAGAGGGTGTGGCGAAAAGGGAACACTTCTACACTGTTGGTGGGAGTGTAAACTAGTGCAACCTCTGTGGAAAGCAGTGTGGCGATTCTTAAAAGCTCTAAATACCAACCTTCCATATGACCCCACAATCCCCCTACTGGGAATATATCCTGAAGAACTCAAATCACTCTATAAAAAAGATACCTGCACACGTATGTTTATCACAGCATCGTTCACAATAGCAAGAACCTGGAAGCAACCATGCTGCCCACCAAAAGAGGACTGGATTAAAAAAATGTGGTACATATACATGATGGAATACTACGCAGCCATAAAAAAGAACAAAATCATGAATTTCGCAGCAACCTGGATGGAACTAGAGTCTATAATACTGAGTGACCTCTCACAGAAACAGAGATCCGAGTATCACATGTTCTCACTCATACAGTGGACTTTGAATATCCAATGTAATACTATAAGAAAATGACTGACAGTAGTGAGAAACTATGGGGGGGAGGGAGATGGGATTAACGTAGTAAATATCTATCTGGGGATGGGGAAACACCTCTTATCAACAAGGGTGCCTGAACGAAACGTATTTGTATACTTCATCCTTAACTGTACCCCACAATATTATAATAAAAAATATTGATTATATAAAAAAAAAGAAAGAAAATCCTATCAGGCGAGCTCTGTGATTATCTCCATTTTGCAAGTGAGAAACTGAGGCACAGAAAAGATAAGTAATTTGCTCAAGTTCTCACATCTAAAAAGAAGAGCCAGAACTGGAGCCCTAGCAGTTTAGCCTCTAAGGCTTAGCCTTGACCTGCAGCAATATTTAAATCTCAGTCTCACAGGTTTCAGTCTGACTCTATGCCCTGCCCAATATTGACCTTGAAGGTGTCATCTTCTTCCTCTTTCTCTATGTTGATATTGGCACCTGATTCAGATGAAATCTTTTGCAGTTGTAATAGGCTTAAGTTCAAAAACCTGGGGACATGGAGTCTAGTCTATGTTCTGCCACTGACTAACCATGTGACCCCGGGAAAGGCATTTATCACTGAGTTTAAAGAGAGAGGGATGAAATAATATTTACATATTTGAAATAATATGGAACATTTAAATTCCAAAATCTTATAATTTAATCAATCTTACAATTTAATTATCACACTCAATAAAGTATAGTTTGTGATTTGTCCAAAGCAAAACTAGTCTAGAATATAAATTCTTTGCAGGTAAAGATCATTTCTTACATTTCTCTTTATACCTTGAAGGCCTAGAACAGTTCCTGATACACAGCAGGCTCTTTCAAACATTTACTGAGTTGATGAAAGAACAAATGAATGATGAGTGAGGGAGTGAGTTAAATTCAATAATCCAACACAGAGCAAATAAACATTATATACTTTTATAAGCCTCACACACCATGACACTAAATAGAATATTGCAATTATAGCATAGCGTTGGCCAACCTCAAGGTCAATAATCTTATCAGCATTTTGCTATTGAGCCTATTATTTCTGGTAACATGCACTAATGAACAAGAGCTGTACAGGGCCTCTGAGTGAAAGTTTCATGTGAGCCTGAGAAAAAGCTTTCATGAAGTACACAACATAAGAAGTAGGAGATGATTGAGGTGATATATTATTGTTCTCAAGTATCAGTGTGACTTCTGGTACTTTTTGAATAAGAGCAGAACCTTAATCTCTCATGAGGCAATATAACGTAGATGCTGAGATCATAGTTACTGGCGTTAGCTTTTATGGTTTTAATTATGCACACTCTAGGGGGTGCCAAGCACACTGCAAATATCAATGTCATAGATTCTTATACTTTTATTATTTTATATTTTACAATTTTTTTGGTCTGTAAGACAGTGAAATGTCTTTTAAAATTCAGTATATTCCAGCAAATTTTTAGCAGATGAAAGTGAGGCATCCTAAAGCAGAAATACCCTTTTCTATGGCACAGAGTTACCAGTTAGACTGACAACAGTCCTGTCTATAATCAAATAGTTGTGCGTATTTAGGCGAATGGTTGGAACTTTCTGGGCCTCAGTTTACTCATTTCTAAAATGGGGATATTAATATTACCTCCTTCATCTTGAGTCTGTTTTGAGGGTTAAATGAAAAAAATAGACATAAAGCAGCTATGATAGTTCTGCAAATAGTAAGTGCTCGATAAATTGGTTAATAATAGTTTCACCACATGTACACAGGTAAAACAGAATCAGAACTTAGGAGATTACTTTTCAAACATCTCTGTATCAAAATATTATTCTAGCACAGATCAGGCCTGGATCAGACTGTTATTCAGTTAGTAATATAGATGAACTAGAAGAAGTCAGAAAGCTCAGGCAAAAGGCACAACAAATTAAGTGAAACATAACTAAATAAAGGCTGGACTAGCAGTAGTTCAAATGTTTGAACAGAAAAAAATCTAGTACTAAGTACTTAGTAGGCATGTGTTGGGAACCTCAGATAGATATGGCTGAGTCCAGAGTCCCCTGCACACATCAGAGCTGTCTAGTTATGCTAAAGTACACTGTTTCCTTCTGTATCCTGTTCCAATGCAGTGTACTTCAGTCTGAATCAGACAGAATTCATGTTCTCAACAATTCGCTTTCCCAAGGGCTGAGTCATTGGAGAAAAGTCTTTATCTCCCAACCCTTCGAGGAGCTAAGAAAAGGGAAGCCTCAGGGAGCTGGCACAAGGAAGGATGCCTGTTGTCTATAAAGGACTGGTCCAGAAGGGGCCTTTGGTCTTACCCTTGCTTTCTATGACATTGTGGGTTCCTAGAAAAGATCACCTTGCAGATAATCTTAAAGCCTAAGAAACACAGATGAGATAAGTATAAATAAAACAGATGCCTTGTTTAAGAAAAATCTTATTAAATATGGAGAAAGAAGTATTTTGTGACTGAAAAGAAACCTGGGTCTTTCAAAATAACATAAGCTATAGGGACATGTATCTGCCACGCTAATGATAATGATGGCTATCATGAGCTAGTATCTGGGTGATTGCCATCCAAGAAGCCATTTCTTTGAAACTTTGACTCATTGTTCAGTTCAGTGACAGTTCTCCAGGAAAATATGTGGGAAGAGGCACTACAGGAGAGGGATAATAATAGCAAATGTTAAAGGCTCTGAAATCCAAAAGGACCAGGTCTGAGTCCTGGCTGTGTGTGACACTGAGCAATTTAACCTCATTGAACCTCAGTGCTACCCCATATAACAGGAACTACCTCATAAGGAAGTTGAAAGAATCGGATGAGTTGACATGTAAATTCTGTTGGGATAGCACTCAGAGTATGTATTATCTATTTCTATTATTAATAGAGTTATCATTAATGTTAGAAAAGACTGTCCCACCTGGAGCCTTGAGAACACTCTTCTGATGGGCTTCAGGTAGGTCTAGGGTCTACACTGGAAGCAGGCTGGGGCTCCTACTCAGCACTTCCTTCCTCTAACCCCAGACTTACCCAGTTAGAACTTTAGTTCCACAAGTCTAAGGGCAAGAAATGGTAAACTCCAAGGAGAACAACACTAATATGGAGGAAGAGAGAGTGTCTGTCTTTGATTGCTAGGTAGTCCAGATTTAGAACACTGACTCCAGGTTCCAAGAAGGGGATAGCCCCAGGGCCATCTTTTTCGAGAGTCAACCTGGGGAGGTACAACCCAGGAAGGCAGAGCCTCAGGAAAACCGCCTTCCATCTCCATCCTGCAGTTTTCCTGTCAGTCTTTCCTTGGGACTGGCTCCCTGGGGGCTAAATTGGAGATAGAGCCTTGACCATACATGAGTTGTCATGTGCCTCTAACAAGAAGAATTATCAACCGTGACCTAATTGATATAGACATTTGCCATTTTCTTTTCAGTTTTGTTTTGGTAACAAAGACAACAGATGCTAAATGTTCCACAATATGGGGAAAGGTTAAATAAATAACGGCAGATCTGTTCCTGTAAATTTATGAAGCACAACCCACTTTAATGGTGATCCCTTTCCCACTTCCTCTAAGGATCCTTTTGCCAAAGTCATCAATTAATTTCTGGTTCCAAAACATAGGTCATTTCCCTCTCTTGCCTAAAAGATACTGATGCGCTTTAGGATAAAATTTATTTTATTTATTTATTTGCCGCCACGAGTGTCATTCTCAGTTAAAGGTGCCGGCCTCACCAGTGCTCATCTGGAGCTGCAGCCTAACCTGGCGCCATACACAGGCACCATGAGGTTCAAAGGAAGCAAGAGGGTAAAATTTAAACTCCTTGACCTTATTGCCCTGTCAAGCCTTGGGTGAACTGCTTCTGTCTTTATCCCTTATCTATTTCTCTGGCTCCTCCTGGGCTCACTGGGTTCACCTACATGAGTCTTCTCTCATCTACACATGTCTTCTCTCTCTCACTGGCCAACGCCCTCTACTCAGGCGTTTGCACATGCGGGTCCCTGGGAAAGGATCATTTCTGAGTTCTTGGGCAACTTATCTCAATTTTCTGCTCACACTCCTACCCTGTTGTTTTTCTCTTTCATTGCATCCTGTTTATTTTTTTTCTTATTTCTTACAGTTTGTAACAATGCATTTGTTTATTTCCTTATCTAATGTTTCTCTTCTCTTCCAGATTGTATATCCAGGGGCAGCAATTATGAACATAACTGAATAATTCTATCTCCACCAGAGAGGGTGTATTGAAAGAAACCAAAAATATTTGCTGAAAGAGTGAGTTGCAGGCTGGGCGTGGTGGCTCAAGTCTGTAATTCAGCACTTTGGGAGGCCGAGGCGAGAGGATTGCCTGAGCTCGCAGGTTCGAGACCAGCCTGGGCAACATGGTGAGACCTCGTCTCTACAATAAATCAAAAAATTAGCTGGGCATGGTAGTGTGCCTGTAATTACAGCTACTTGGAAGGCTGAGGTGGAAGGATCGCCAGAGCCCAGCAGGTCGACGCTGGGGTGGCCCTGAGCTTGCCACTGCACTGCAGCCTGGACGATCTATTGAGACTCCATTTCAAAAAAAGAAAAGAAAGAAAGAAAGGATGAGTTGCTATAAAATATATTTTTTAATACAGAAGGTGATCTGTAATATACTTCTGGGTAAAAGAGTGCATTATAAAATGTTGGGTACTGAACAGTCATATCTATAAAATATACCCATGTATAGCACTCATATATTCACTTACGTGTATATGTGTAGAAAAAGTCTAGGTGTAGAGACCAAAATGGTCACAATATCTCTCTTAGTGCTATAACATCAGAGTGATTTTATTTTTTAAATGTACTAATCTGTATCTGCTACTTTTTAAATAATGAACATGTACCACTATTGTAGTCAATATTTTATAAAAAGAATAAAGTATAATTTAAGACCCCTGAGTTGATTTTTGATTACTGTCTAGACTCTCAAACTGTACTAGGAAGGATGAATGAAATAATACACAATACATCTATGAACCCATTCCCTGTCCCCCAGTACATGTGTTTGCATGTGTAAATAGGTGGGTGTACATGAAACAAAAGCACACAAAATAACAGAGGAGACCGCATAATTCTTCTTGTAAACTATTAGATCTAGAACACTGACTCCAGGTTCCAAGAAGGGGATAGTTCTTGTAAACTATTAGAGGGTGAAAGGATGAGATGCAGAAATCATTGCTGCAGATTGCTTAGTTGTGCCATTTGTTATGTTTACTATCACACCTGTGGGTTATGTTGTGTTGATGACAGAAATCTGAATTAGTGACAGGATGGCAATGTGAATCTCCTGAGTATTGGCTAATTTTTGTACTCCACTTAATCAACTTCTTTTATCAGTGTGAAGTGCTAATTCATTCCAAAATAAAAATTTTAAACAGGGTTTTAATTAAAATTTGTATTGCTATGAACATATATCCATATAATCTTCCCTACTTTGTTGAAGCATTTCTGCTGCAGTAGAGTATTGATAAAGGCATTGAAATCCTTTCTTTATTTTGGCAGTATTTTATATCCAACAAAACTGTAACATCTCCCAGTTAAAAATAATGTTTGTGCGGCTCCAATGTAAATTAAAAAGTTGGAACTACAGATGGATTATGGGATTCCACTCATGGTGGCCTGTGTTGCCGTCTGTGTCCCTGCTGGAGAGGCCAGATTTCCACAGTGCACTTCTGATGACTAGGTTACTTCATCATTAAATTGTTAAAATAAAATCCAGGTTTATATCATCACCTATTATATCCAATAGAAGTTCAATATTATTTTTAAATAGTAAATTTGCATTAGCAATTTGTGAGTTTTCTTTTGGGTCAACATAATTCCATTGGTGAAGTCAAGTAAAAAGGAAATGTAATGTGCTCATAACAAATGCTAGCAGATATAAGATGGGTATTATTTTCTCAGGCTTTACCTCAGACTTACTGTTGTAGCAATTACAGCTGACACTAATATAAAATATTTTAAGGTTTTAATTATTCTACCAGATTTACAGTGGTTCTACATTATATTTGTATTCCTATTCACTTTTCAAAATTGACAAACAGGCATTTGTGTCAAACTTTCTTGCTGTAACTAATATTTTCACTGAAGATTTAGAAGTAGATTAAGAAAAAATATACCTTGACCTTATACAAAGTAAGGAGTTCCTTAAAACAAGAAATAATGTACAATACTAGAGAAAAATTGTTGCTTTTTCTTTTCTTTTTCTTTTTTGTCTTTGTGGTATCAATAGGGCTCATGCTTTCCTTTGAAATATTCTAAAACATACTCAAGTGAGGATCAATAACTAAAATAGAAGACTCGGAATACTATATTATGGTAATTCTATCATTTTTCTTCGTCAGCCCCTCGGAGCAGAAAGCATGCTCTTGTCAGGGCTGTAAACTTTAGACCAGGACATGTGACTGGCAGCCAAGGTCATTTTAGCGAATGTCTGTAACAGAGGGTTTCAATGTGTTTGTGTGGCTTGGCTTGCCTCTGACTCTGCTGTGATCTTCCCCAGGAAGAGAAACCCCACATACCTACTCATTTAAGTAGGAAGAGAATCTAGTGAAAATGACTGGGTCCAATCTTATTCCTAAAGACAAGTACAAGCCAGCCAGAGCCCAACCAATCAACAAACTCACAAGTAAAAGAGATAGATGCTTTTGGATTCAGGGACTATTTGTTACACTGCATTATTGCAGTAAAACTTGACTAATACATCATTTATTTTTAAAAGCTAGGTCATAGCATAAAATATGAAACAGAATGAATAATAACTGAAGTGTTCACCTGGGCCTGATCCTCTCATTTGATAGATGAGTACACTAAGACTCATAATGTTGTAACTTGCTTCAAAGTAGAGAAGAGGAAAGTAGGACCAAGATCTTCTGATTCTCAATATTTTTTCAGACTGAACAATGACAGATTCCATATTATGGCAACATTTGTTATACACCCTAGATGATGCTGTCTACCTCCCTTCCCAATCTGCGCCTCATTCTCTGTCTGTCCCGCGTTCTTCCTTCCTGCATCAAAGCTTCTCCACCATTGATCTATACTTGCTCTCTGTTTTCTATGATTTCTACTTTATCCATTAAGGCTGCTATAACAAAGTACCTTCCACAATATAGTTCATAAACAACAAAAACTTATTGCTTACAGTTCTGAAGACTGGGGAGTCTAAGATCAAGGTGCTAGCTGACTCAGTGTCTGGTGAGGGTTGTCCTCTGATTCCGAGATGGCACATTCTCCCTCCACCCTCACATGGTGGAAGAGACAAGCCATCTCTCTTCAATTTCTTTTATAAGGACATTAAACCCATTCATGAGATCCTCATGACTCAATCACTTCCCCAAAGACTTCACCTTTTAATATTATCATATTAGGTATTAGGGTCCAACATGTGAATTTGTGGGGGACAAAAAAATTTAGACCATAGTACCTCAAAAACCTTAATTTTATCTCTGGCCTCTACTCTGTGCAGTGACTCAGCTCACTCTGGGATAAAGTAATGAACAGAACTGACCTTCAATGTAGGGTCAGTTCTTTTCAACTGGAGAGTGATGACATGAGCGAATAGTCTCTAAAGGACATCCAGTCTCTATTTGTTTCACTATCTCAATTCCTCTCCCAATCTCAGATTGGCGGAAAATTTTGTTACACTCTTTAGGGTGTCTTAGATAAGAAGTCTGTAGTTGATCACGTGTCATCATTAGACAGCTAATTTTATATTTGTTTGTTTTTTTTTAGTTGGAGTCTCACTCTGTTGCCCAGACTGGAGTGCAATGGCTACTCCTGGCCACTGCAGCCTCGACCTGCTGGGCTCCGGCAATCCTTCCACCTCAGCCTTCTAAGTGGCTGGAACTACAGGCGCGCGCTACCACGCCCGGCTAATTTTTTGATTTATTGTAGAGATGAGATCTCGCCAAATTACCCAGGCGGGTCTCGAACCCGTGGGCTCAGGCAATTCACTCACCTCGGCCTCCCAAAGCACGGGATTACAGGCTGAGCCACCGAGCCCGGCTTAATTTTATATTTGGATGGAGTCTACAATTTAGTACAAAATTCCCTTCTTACAGATTTCTAGATAAATAAAGGAGAACACAAAATCACACATCTGGCATAAAAGATCATATATAAAATCTGCTGCCAGCAAGTCCCTCAGAATGGCCTCTAAAAAGCCAGTTCGTACTGTGAATTCTAAAGCAATCCCATCTTGGATGCTAATTCACCATGTTAACTTCTGACTAATCCCAGTTCTGGGAAGGCCTCTAAGATTTCCCATTTATCTATTATTCCTTGTGTAAGAGCAGATATTTGCAATAAATCTTGACCTTAGTTTAAAACAACCTTGATGCTATTGCACTTAAATTGTCCTGCATATCTCTTCTGAAACACATATGCCTTTTCCTTATTGTATATGAGCTGTGGTTCTGGGGGGAAGATAGCATGAATCTACCAACTTGTTTCATGACCATCCAAGGCACAGACATGGCTTCTGTTTGTAAATCCCTATTAATTGCTTCTTTCTGATAAACTGAATTTGTTAGCCTCTTTCTTCAACCTCCTGGCTTCATCAGATTTAATTGGTAGGTTTGCATAGACTTGCCCATGGTTAAACAGTATTTAGAATTAAGATGGTTCTTTCTAAATGCCAGTTAACTGAACCCTTGCTCTGAAAAATCCCCATCTCCTTCAGAAAACCTTCACTACACAGTAACTATGAAACTTGGCAACTAAGAACATGTAAAACATACTCACATTTCTTCATGAAAGAAGCATATTCTTGTTTTCTCTAAGCATTTGGGTTTACAATTTGCATTGAATGCAGATAGAAAGACTTTATTATCTTCAATGCAAGGATCCCCAATTAGTCTAAGAAATTGGTTTCTGTATTGGAAACTGTCTTTATATTTGTTACAACGAACACACTGGTTAATGAAGGATCAACTTGCCTATATATTGGTGTCTTAGCAAGATACCCTTAGATTTGGAAATAAAGGTTTGCCAGAATATTTGTCCTTTGCTTTTTCTACTTGGGACCTTATTACACAACAGGCATGGAAAAGAGGAATTAAGAATACCTAAAAGCTATTTAAATAGTAATTTAAGTTAATTAAAAAGCTATTTAGTTCTAATATAGATTTTTTTACAGTGCTCTTGAAAGATTACTCAGTAGTTCAATTAATGGACATCAACATTAAAAAGTAAAGACATTTTGCAAAGTCATTCCTATCCCCTACACAAATAGTTGGAGATTTAGCCTGTTAGGACCCTTAATTTACATTAATTATGACAACCTTTTAAGCAAGATTTTAAAACTATGTTTCTTTGTTTTATGTAGAGCTTTCTTAAGAAAATTTAAGACGCCATTCTTTTGTGGATAAGATATCCATCTGCTGTGGTCTGATAGTCTCCCCTCAAAATTCCTGTGTTGAAATCCTAACCCTCGAGGTATTAGGAGGTAGGGCCTTTGGGAGATGACTAGTTCATGAATAGGGAGCCCTCATGGGTGAGAATTACTGCCCTTAAAAGGGGGTAAAGAGTCTAAAGTCCTCTCCTTCTCGTATATGGGGATATAGCCAAAAGACAGTCTTCTAGGAAACTAGCCCTCATAAGATACCAACACTGCCAGCAACCTGATCTCAGAATTCCAGCTTCCAAAACTGTGAAAAATAAATTTCATTTGTTTATAAGACAACCAGTCTATGTTATTTTGTTAAAGCAGCCCAAACAGATGAAGATACCTTATCTTTTAAAAAAATTATTTATTATAGAGATGAGGTGTCACCAAGTTGCCAGGGTTGGTCTCAAACCCGCGGGCTCAGGCAATCTACTCACTTCAGCCTCCCAAAGTGCTGGGATTAAAGGCTGAGCCACCGAGCCCAGCCAATACCTTATCTTAAAGAGCTCCTGGTGGTGGTAGGCAGGGGAATAACCAAGGAACCACGATGCTTTGTGCATTCCTGGTGGAAAGTTCAGACAAAAACAGTTTGCTCAGATATCACAAATGTAGGCACCACCGTGAGGAGGCTCAGTGCCAGGGAGGCCCAAAGATGTGTTTAGAACTGATTCCACACCATTACTTACATGCTCCCAACATCCTGGCAAAAAAGATCAAGTATCCTTTGCTTCAGCTTAATACATCTCTGTTCTTGTGCTAACAATTGCCTTTATCTCGAAAGACAAAGTCCTGTGTACTATGTGGTATTGACATCACATTAATTTATTGGAAGTAAAGGAAAATAAAAGACCTTGGTTCAGGCAGAAGAATCTGAGTAGGTTGGTGCATGTGGACAGAGTCTTCCCCCACACTATATACTTTTTTCTATCCAGAGTACTTTTCCTCCAACGTGGTCTTATGTGTTCATTTGTGTGTCTCTCCAGATGTTTGATCTCTGGGAGAGGGCAGGGATTGTTTCCACATCCATGTCTTCCTGCTGGTGTAAGCAAGTAAATATGCTTAGATGAATAAGCACCTGCTGCATGGCTAGGTAAGGAAGGAATGACACATGTCCTGGTGCTGTTGGCCCTCAGGAGAACCTGGCCTTCCTCTCAGTTTCTGTCTCCAAAAGCAGGGAAAACTGTGTCCTGGTGGGAATGTGGGTAAACTCAGGTGTTAGTCTATAGAGAGCTGCATCTGGATGCAGAAAACAGATGTGGAGGGTGGGGACAGATCAGATGGCACAGTCTAGAATGTCACCGGAGAAGGCAGTGGACAATATGAACATGTGACCCAGAAATGCAGGTCATATGCCCACTTATGTGTTTGTTCATGAGTGTTACTGGACTATGTGACCTTTATTGTGCCTCCTAAGTCTAAGAGTCTATGATCCTAGGGTCTAGAAAATGCTTATGTCTGAGAGTCACATAAATCTTTCTTTGACCAAGAGCACATCTCAGTACGCTCCCTCCTCAGTGTGTGTTTGATGATCCTGGTTCAGTGGGTAGAAGTCATCAGTTAGTTATGTCAATCCTGAATTGCCAGAGATAGTACTTGAAGGACAATATAGGACACAGAGGGAGTGGGCACAGGGCAGGTTTCTTTTAAGGTCAGCATCTTCATTCAGGCACAAACTGAGCTTTCAGTCAATGATGCAAACATTGTGTCTGCCTTCATGGAGCTTAGCATCCACAAATGAAGACTTTGAACCAGGGAAGAATTTGAAGGATTTGAGGATCTGAAGGAAGCTAGTGTGGCTGGAAACAAAAAAGGCAAGGGATGTGTGCTAGGGGCGCAGGCTGCAGACATAGCTGGGTCAAATCATGGGGCTTGCTTGGATCTGTGAAGAATCCTATTTATCCTTAAACAGAAAAGGTGCTCAATATGAGTTTCTCTTGATCAAAGGGAAATAAATCATAAGAGAGAACACAGTGACTAGATGACATGCCAGAAGTCAGAACAGGTGGAGAGAATCGACCCTCTGCAATTGTTGAAGTTACCCTTTTATGCACGTCACTGTTGTGTTTCCTACTGGAACACAAAACCTTTTTGCAAACCTAGTCGAGGGTTATTCCTCCAAGTTCTGCCTTTTCAGTAAGATTTCTATGGAATGGTGAAGAAAGAAGGTGAGACCTCTGTGACTTGTGCAGGTCTACTTAGTCATACAAAGGGTGAGGCAAAGTCATTGCTTTACAAGAATTAAGGATCTCATGTGTGCTTCAGAGAATAACGCAAGATCTGACAGTCAACTCATGCTGAAATGACAGGACTGCTTTTCTGCTCTACTTTGTCATTAGTCAAAGTGACATTAGACTCTGCCAAGGCCATGCCATGGGATCCAATGAGAAGGTTCAGTCATAAGGGCACTGGGCCAAGAAATGTCAACCAATCTCAGATGTTGTCAGTGGAAATCTTTACCACACACAGTGTTTGCCTCATCAGACACAATCCAGTATCATCCCAGTTTCTCTTTCATTACGCACCCAGGGTACCTCTGCAAAACAGATAATCTGCTTTAGGAAGGAGCCATTCCCAATCAGCATTTCTGTTGAGAAAGAGTAAAACTGGCACAAAAAGCCAGGATTGGTGGCTCAGCCTGTAATCCCGCGCTTTGAGAGGCTGAGGTGAGTGGATTGCCTGAGCCTGAGGGTTCGAGACCCGCCCGGGCAACTTGACAAGACCTCATCTCTACAATAAATCAAAAAAATCAGCCGGGCATGGTAGCGCATGCCTGTAATTCCGGCTACTCGGAAGGTTGAAGTGGAATGATCGCCGGAGCCCAGCAGGTCGAGGCTGCAGTGGCCAGGAGCGGCCACTGTACTCCAGTCTGGGTGACAGAGTGAGACTTCAACTCAAAAAAAAAAAAAAAACTGGCACAAAAAACCAAATGTGCTTCATGTGTAGTTTGCAATGGCCAGAACGGACTCAGGTCAAGTCTCAAAGTGAATTTTACTTAAGAATTGCTCTCAGCAACTCAAGGATATGGCTCTTCTCTCAAAGGAAATAAGTTTACTGATAATCACTAAATAGATAATGTTTGCTTCCAACATAAAGTAGAGCAGCCATATGTTCCTGAAGGAAACTAAAAGTCTCTTATTGGAATTACTATTTGAGAAAGGAAATATATCAACCCCAATGCTTTCAAAATCCTGTAGAAACCCCAGCGGTAGGGCCAGTCGTATGGGCAGCAAAGATGACATTGTACATGTGGAAATAGAGATAGAACTGAGTGATGCTGAAAGTGGGGTCTTAGTCATGCAAAGACGCTGGGGTGCATTTCCTCCTCTAGGGATTCAGCAGCCTATCAGCCTGGGTGTCCTTCTAATTCCTCAAGTCCTTGTGCTTCTGTGTTGTGCTAATATAAGCCTCCTGCTCTGGCAGAGATGGTGAAAATGCAGATGACATCTCTTTACAAGCAGCATGGGTAGCCTTGTAAGAGACCCACTAATGACCATTTCTTCCCAAGGAAAGAGGTTTTACTCATCAGACTAAAGTTGGGCATGTAGGGGAATGAAACTCTCTTCTTTGCAATGACCAGAGTCTCATACCCAAGTATGGGTTGCATTGTGGAAGGAGAAGATCTCTGTATTATCAACACAAAATCTAAGATTGGCAATTTCCATCTAAAAGCCCTATTTCTCATTTTTTGGTTTTAAAAGGTTTAGGGTAAGTAAAGACCAAGGACAATTAAAAATATATTTTATGGTATCTTTCACAAACCTCTGAAATACTTATTCTTTACTTGTTAGATATTATTATGGTCCTATACACTTTATGGTTTAAAAATAATTAAGCACCTCTACTTAAAGCTTCAGTCAGAAAGAAGTAACCTATGATTAGAAAATATTACTCAAAGTGGGAAAAATTATTTGAGCTGTTCCAGAACCAATGGGAAGATTGATTCCAATTTACACAGCAAAATGCTATGGCAAACTTTCCTTTTATTTGTTTCCCTAATAAAAAATATATTGATCATTCAACATACCTTGTTACTGTGGTTATGAAAACTCTGAATGCATTTGTACTTTCAGCAACAATAATAGTTTTTGAAAGAATAAGCATATTTCTTTTGGTGTAGACTGATGTTATTTTTTTTCTCCTAAATTAGACAACTTCTTTGTGATGGGTATTCCACAAATTTTAGTTGCATAACAAGAAGGTGTGTGATGTTTATAACAACCAACTTCAAGGCTACTTGGAATTTTTGAGGAAAAACACAAGTTAAATCTATCTTTTTTATTTTATTGCTTTATCTTCAAAAGGTACTTGCTTTTCCAAAGAGCATTTTTAGCCTAATAGATTTTTGTCCCTACAGTTGTTAAAATATTGGCCTAATAAAATTAGTCATTGCTTGCATATGTCAAATAAAATTTAATGTGAAGTCCAAGTTCCTTAAACAGTTATATCAACATGGAATTCAACTGTACTATATGGTCTGTTTATTGTGTGATGGTTAACTGTTTGTCTCAGCTTGACTGTGGTAAGGGATGCCCACATAGCTGGTAAAGCATTATTTCTGTGTGTGTCTATAAGGATGTTTCTAGATAAGATTTGCATCTAAATCAGTACATTGAGGAAAGAAGATGTCCCTCACCAATGTGAATTGGCATAATACCATGGTGAGAAGGGCTGTATGTATTCTGGAGCCTCTGAAAACAAAATATGGAGTTGTTTGTTTATTTTTGCCTTTTTCAGTTTTTAGAGGCTGCCAGAGTTTCTTGGCTTGTAGCTCCTTTCTTAATGTTCAAATTCAGCACCATGGCATTTTTCTAGTTAATTTCTACAGTCACATCTCAATTTGATCAACCTGGGAAAGGCTTTCTGCTTTGTAGGATGCATGTGATTCAGCTGGGCCAATCTGGGTAACCGAAGATAATCTCTCCATCTCAAGATTACTTATTTGCCCCTTACTTCTCTTTTGCCATGGAATATACCAAAAAGTTTTGGAAATTAGGATACCAGCATCTTTGTTGGGGACATTAATCTCTCTGCCACAATATCTTTATATACATAATTATCTTTCAAAAATATTTCCACCTATAAGAACTGTATATCCCACAATGTCAAATTGCAAATTCATTATATTAATCTGTGTTTACATATTCTTAGAAACCAATGATGAAATAGAAAACATCAAGTTACCATACACTTTTTAGGAATCAAAATAAAGTTTCACCTGCCATAGATTTTCATGTGCAGCCAAAATACGTGATTTCACAAGTCACCTGTGATGTGTTGTCTAGTGCTATATTCTAAACAGTAGTCAAGCATATTTTGAAGTTAATTTTACTGCATTGTATAGACTTGTGCCCCTATTTTTCTGTTGGCAGTTTCTGTTGATGGCACAAAGACATGAAAACCTTGAGACGAAGCCATCAGCATATCTTCTTTCCTACTTGAACTTCATCAAAGTTCCTTGGATAAATCATTTTAAATTTCTTAATAAAGATTAGGCATACCTTCCCTCATAGGAATGTTGACAATTTTGTATTTGATCTAATTCTATTTTGAATGAACTCTGTAAATCATAATAATTCTAAATATAATGGCTAAAATCCACAGTCTTAAGCCAATTAAAATATTTATTCAAAGGCAGAAATAAAATCAAATATATTAAGATTAATTTTAAAAAATAAGTTCTGACTTGAAATATACAGAATAACAACTCAGTAAAATATTTAATGACACTTCTGGATATTCAACAACATAGATGTTAATATGCACTAAAAAAGTCTTAGAAGGCTATATAAGAAATGGTTAACAAGTTACTCTGGTACCCTTTTGTGTATTTATTTTTAACTATGGTACTCTAGCACTTTTATAGACCAAACCAAATAGAACAACCTTAGATAAAATAATGCGTGTAAGAATTTCTGCTTGATTTGAATACTGGGAAAAATCAGCAGATCCAACCACTCTTGTTTTGCTGATGAGGCTGCAGAATCCAAATTTTTTTAATGTTCAGGACCCAGACTAGCATTTGCAAACAGACCCAAATGTCTTTGATGTGCCTTTTTTTTTTTTTCTTTCAAACTCTGGCCAGAATCTTCCTGGATCATTTACAGCTACATGATGCTATTCAGTACTTTGCTTTTGGTAATACAGTAAATGTTATTTCCTCAGAAATGCAAGCTTGATGGCCTTGGGGTAATATGTCTATACACATATATTTACTAGGGTATAAAGCTCTTGGTTTAAGATTTCATGTAGCTTTCATTAAAAATGACTTTCAAACATTTGACTAATTGTCTATATTTTTTCTAGCTTTTAATTCAGAATGAAATTTGCTTGCAAATATTGCGGTCTTTCACAAGTATTATGTTTATCTTAGCCTTCAGGGCTCACAAAACTTATGTTATATATAACTTTTATCAAATATACTAAGACTTTACTGAAGGTATATTTCACTGTTGTTCCTACTTTTTAATTAGATATATCATTATATATCTAAAAGGAAATGCTTGGAAAGCTTCTAAGGAATTCATATGGGGAATTTCCAGCATCAACTGAACAGCACTAAATACACACACACACACACACACACACACACACACACACACACACACACACACATATCCCAAGATGCAGTGTGTATGTATATGTGTGTGTGTATATATATTTATATACCTATATATAAGATGCTAAATATATACACCCATATATAAGATGGTATATATACATATATTTATTTAGCATCTTAGAATTTTAATATTGTTTTGTAAATTTGTGAATTGTTTACAGATCACCTGTCCTCCTGCTCAAGATTTATCCCTGGTAGGCTTTCTGACCAGTTGGCTGGGCTACTTCTGAATAAATGAAGGTCTATATAAATGAAGGCCTGTCTTGCCTTGCAGGACAAGGCTTATAAATAATCCTGTATGTGTTTCATACAGTTCACTGAAGTTGAGGAGCAGTAACGCAGAAGGTTTCTGAAATGTTCAGTTAAGTCATCTCTGGGCATTCCACATCATCATCCAGAGGCTCTGGACCAATTGGAATTTAGATCTCCCATTGATGGCTGAGGTTAAATCATTCAGACTCCAAAGGGCCACAGTGTGAGAGAAGGCCAGGCTCCAGCATTTATAAAAGAGAGCAGATGGAATTTTAATGTAAGCAGAGTACTTACTATTATAGTTCAGCTCACCATGCCAGTGTCTACAGGCTTAGACATCCCTTCTCTTTGAAAGAAACACACATCTTTATAAAAAGATTAGTGGGGCTGCTTTAACAGTTATGAAAGGTAACAGACTTGGGGTGGCAAAGGAGTTTCCACATCAAATACATGAGATAATTGAGTGGTTCTTGTTTTGTTTTGTTTTCTAATCCAGGTGGTATATTCATAAGGATCATATGCAAGTAAGCATGTGGGGCTTGTATCATATTAAGTCTGTACCAGGTATAGATAGTTGTCAGAATAAATTACATTAAAATTGCTTTCTCAATTGCATCAAACATCAGTGTGGCAAAGCACAATAATGATAGCAATTTAGCCACAACTGTTTCCAGAACACATGCTGTACTGCATGAAAGTATGCAAATAAATCAAATCACTATGGTTAGAATTTTAGAGTAGCTATAATATGTGTACATACCAGAAACTATTTGGATTGTCAATATATATATGCATATATATATATATATACATATGTGTGTGTGTGTGTGTGTGTGTGTGTGTGTGTGCATATTTACACACACAGATAATATTTAACAAGGAATTACCACTTCACTGTGGATAGTGGTTATGATGGTGAGGTCTCTCAATAGTCAGGGTCACAGCTACAAAATTCTAATTGGTTACCTTCCTGGGACCCTGAACCAGGCAAACTTCAAGAATAGTATTTAATATTTGCCTATTATACACCAAATAAAGATGATTAAAATATAGAGAAAAACACATCTCATGAAAGATACAGAGTACTACATATATGTATACACACACACACACACCAAGAAAAAGAGGTAACTTGGAGGTAACTTGGAAAATACTCTGTAACTGCATCAATCTAAATTGTGAAATTAAAAATTCAGCATTCAAAACAGATTTCTGCAGAATTATTAGATTATACAAGCTGGTTCAGAAAACATGCATATAAACACAAATAAGTGTAAGAAATTTAGTGAAGTTAAAAAATTGGTGATATCATATGCGGTTCTTTTTTTATCCTGTAAATATATTTTATATTAAAAATTAGTTTAAATAGTTATTCTTATAGCCTGTTAGTATTTTGTAAAGCATGAAATATATTAGCTGCCTATTGGTATAGAGCAACATTTTATATTTCATTTACCTAAAGCATACAATATGGCACTCATGCTCTAGTAAGCAGTAGAATGCTACTAGGTTATGAGGTATCGATATGTGTGGCAGAGTTTTCTACCAGTAGAAAAGGAGAAATTGAAAGTGTTAGTATTCGTTTCTATTTTTAATGCATGATACAAACAATTTTCTATCAAGGCTAATACTTAGTTATGCAGCTGCAAAGAACATCTGATCTAGGATTTGTGCCAAACGTTATATTCTATACAGGAAAATGGGGAAAATCTGCAAAATTCTGGCTGGGGCTGAAATTAGTGGTTTATGCTTCAGTTGTTGAATTATACATAATTAGATAATTCCTTATTAGATTCAGAATGACATTTAAAATGAGTTCTGATATTTCCAATCTTTCCTTCTTTCTGCCAGACAGAAACATGACTGCCTCTGTGGTTCCTGAACTTCAAAGGCTGTGTGTGATGTGATGTGTGTGTGTGTGTACATGTATGCACATGCACAAGCAATGCCACACAGTTATGTATATCAGCGCATAAAATGGAGTTTAATGTGAAAATTTTCCATCTGATTTCTGAGCTTATGGGTGGATGCATGGTAAATACAGTCCCTTATCTCTTTCAGAATGTATTGTTCCTTGAGAAGATGAGGATGGGGAGACCTACGGAAAAAACAATGCACAGTCCTGTCATATTGTCTTAGTGTGACATAAAATTCCATGGCATGTTGCACTAAGAAAGGTCACACAGACAGGCTGACAGCTACAATTCTGGCAGATTCTCTACTATGATTGGCAAATGAATTTGTGTCCTCAACACACAAAATGTCTGCAACAACAAAATGTATGTTTCCCTTTGCATTTTCCAAAACACTTCAGAAAGCTTTAACTGGCCCCAACCTTTTCCAGTCAGTCTTGGGGAATACTGCCCATGCTCTGGCCCAATACCTTAGGATGAGAACTTTATTGCTTATCAAAGTACTAGTTAGTACTAATGTCAATCAATATTTGTTGCTGTCAGTGATGATGAGAGATAAATAAAAATAGAATATCAAAAGCTCTATGACTTTTTCTTTAAGACCAGATAATATTCAATTAAGAAACATTTATACAGCAACTTAAAATGTTTGAAGCACTGAGGTTGTATAAAGAGCAAACAGTAGTTGCCCTACTGTAAAATTATTCAAACGGAAAAAATCAAGAGATGAACTGATCACTCACTAACAAGAGTGAAAAGAAAGTAAAAACTTTGGTTCTTAAATTAGCAAAGGCACTCATTGGGTATAAACACAAGGAAAGGAAGGAAAACGTCCTTGACTGGGTCTATGCATATCATATGAAACCCATTCTATTTTGCTACAGGGCCTAATGTGAAAACAAGGTTCAAAATTACACCCCAAATCCCTGCCCAGTTATGATTAAGAAAATTGCATACTAATGAGCAGAAGCATGGACTGAAAGAGAAAGACAGATATGAGCCGATTAAACAGTGGTCCCCAACCTTTTTGGCATCAGGGGCCGGTTTTGTGGAAGACAATTTTCTCATGTACAGAGGTGGAGTTGGGGTGGGGGTGCAGTCAAACTCATAGGAAATGTGCAACCTAGATCCCTCACATGCGCAGTTTGTAATAGGGTTCATGCTCCTATGTGAATCTAATGCCACTACTGACCTGATAGAAGCAGAACTCCACTCACCCACCACTCATCTCCTGCTATGGGGTCTAGTTCCAAACAGGCCATGGACCAGTAGGGTCCATGAGTGGAAGGTTGGGAACCCCTGTTTTATTATGTCACCATAGCAAAGCCTGCTCATGATAAATAAGGGCAATTTTCTATTTCTCTAATCTATTTCAAATGTCAAAACTCTCACTAAGTTCAGGGGACTGTTTTCTTGTACTCAGGTTCTACTCCCATTTATAAAAGGTGATATAATGAAACAATGAACAATACAGTCATGTATTGTTGAGTGACTTTGGCCATGTTATGTGATCTATCTGAATTTCTTTTGTTCATCTGTAAAATGAAAATAACAATGCCCACTTTTAAAGATTGTCAAAGGATGTAATGAAACTATATATGTGGAAGTTTTCTATCTATGTTTAGAATTTCAAAGTAGCTATAAGATGTATACATATCAGAAACTATTTGGATTACAATTCAGTGCACCATATAAGAAGACTTGAAAAGCACTCATTTTTCAATTATCCAATTTTCTCACATCTAAAAATGTATACATAAAACATAAAAAGTGATATAACAATTTAAAGGCACTCTATAAAACAGAAAGGAACCTACTAGAAATAAGAGGGAGGATGACCATGTAAACACTTCTGACATGAAAAACACTTGTCACATGGAAGGGGTTCACTAATAGCCTCAGTGCATATACAATTCATCTTTGAAAAAAGACATTTCTATAAACTCAAATCACCTTCCAAAAGCAGGAGAAATAAAATGAAAATGTAGGACATGACACAAAAAGATATCTTTAACAACAGAGGCAGAAGCACCTTTTCCAAAGCATGGGAACCATACAGAGAAGAAAAACCACTAATGACTTAGTCACAAATGTTGGTAATACAACTGGGCATTGGTTATGGGTAGTTCTCCAGAGTTCGTCTGGCACCACAGTACAGCAGGAGGCACAGTCTTCGATAAATTCTATCCTGATCACTAAAGGAAAGGGGTAGGGAAAAAAAACCCTCAAAATTATGAGCAACCCAGCACCTCTGACCTCTATTGGCTGGAGAAAAGTGAAGGCAAAACCGCTCACAGAAATATAACCCAATATCAGAAGCTGCTTTACTATAAATTTGGAATAATTGCCACCAATCTGGTAATGCCTTCATCCCCTGAATAAACCTTTTTGCAGGTACCTGATATAGGAAGGCTACCTTCCACCAGAAAGTGAGAAATAAATAAACAAGCTTCTGTCATGGAATTTATGTAAATATAATAAAATGAGGCTAGGAAAAGCACTGGAAAACAAGTGGAACATAAAAACTCAACCAGAAAGAATAGTTATTGCACCACATATCTGAGCAGTTTGAATGAAAAAAAGGGAATAAAACAATCAAATTGCTCAAAGTAGAGGTAAAACACTAAGAGCAGACAATAAAAACAATGGAATATAAGCAATCAAAGCACTTGAAAGAAGAAGGGGAACTTTTTTTTAAGATTTGGGGTACAAATCAGGGTTAGGTAGCTAAGTGGTGATCATACAGGTAAAGTTTAAGCCTCCCTTTGGTCCCCACTTTGCCTGGTTTGAGATCAAATATCTATATTGATGTTATGTGCTCTCCCTCCTCCCCTGGCAGTGTTCCACTACTGCCAATTCCTTTCTGATAGTATTATGATAAATGTTCAGGGTCTGTTTATGAGTGAGAACATGTGATACTCAGTTCTTTGTTTCTGTAATAGTATTATAGACTCTAAATCCATTTAAGTTGCTGTGAAAACCACAATTTTGTCCTTCTTTATGACTGTGTAATAATCCATCATATATATGAACCACATTTTTTTATCCAGTCCACTTTAGATGGGCAGCACTGTTGGTTCCATGTTTTTGCTACTCTGAATAATGCTGCAATAAACATGCGTGTGGACAAATCTTTTTTATAGAATGATTTGAGTTCCTTCAGGTACATCCCCAGAAGGGAGATTGCTGAGTCCTAAGGAAGGTCGATTTTTAGAAATTTTAGGATTTGCCACATTGTTTTATACAGAGGTTGTATTAGGTAAGACAGTGGAAAGACAGCCCACAGAATGGGAAAAAATATTTGCCAACTGTGTATCTGTGTGTCCTACCATCCAGGCTCTACAAGGAACTCAAACATGCTGGAGGAAAAAAAACAAACAACCCCATTAAAAAATGGGCAAAAGATATGAACAGACACTTCTCAAAAGAAGACATATTAGCAGCCACCAGGTACATGAAAAAATGTTCATCCTTACTAATTATCAAAGAAATGCAAATTAAAACTTCACTGAGATACCACCTAACTCCAGTTAGGATAGCCATCATCAATAACTGAAAAAGTGACAGAAGCTGGAAAGGATGCAGAGAAAAGGGAACACTTCTACACTGTTGGTGGGAGTGTAGACTAATAAAACTTTGTGGGTTTTTTTTTAAATCACAAACTGAGTGCCATATTATAATCAACCCAAAGAAAGTACACATTGCCCAGAACTAGATTAGAAAATAAGTAAATAAAGCAAAGTAATTAGATAGACATCTATATCTAACAGATATACAGAAGATAGATAGAATGATAGATAGATAGATAGATGGTAGATAGATAGAAAGTATACAAGGGACAGAGATAAAATACAATTCAAAGAGATCCAAAAATTTGCATAACTGGTATGCTTAGGGAAAAGAAGCATATAAACTAAAAAGTATTAAAGATGTTATTTATAAAAGAATACATAAATATCCATATAAGGAGACTTGAATATGCAGATGAATATGGTCATAGTGTCCCAAGAATATTTGAAATAAAACATCAGCAGGAGCATCATCTATAGTAATGTTTATTTTACTGGATTTTTGAAGATAAATTTTACAAATATTTTATAATCAGTTGAAAAAAGAAAATCAATCAACTCAGTTAAAAGAAAAAATTAAATATTGCACTGATCCCAGATTGTTTTCACAGTAACATTCCATATGTGAAAATAGTGAGACAATATCTATAAAATACTCATGGAAGTTGAATGCTATATCTAAGTAAAATAGAATTTAATAAGATCACAGGTCTTATAATTTACATTTTCCAATGAAAAGAGCTTTCAGTAGTTACATTTGCAGTGAAATCGTTCTGAAAATTAAAAAAATAGCTAATGGGAAAATGAATGCAAACCACTCATATTGAACTCTAGTTAAGATATGCATGTTAACGTGCTGAAGGGTAAAGTCTACTGCTATCTACAAATTGTTTTGAAATGCACCAAGAAACAAGATGGATTGGTGAATAGGAAAGGATCAATAAGTGGATAGTTAGTTGATAAAACAAGTGCAGCAAATGTTGATTACAGAATCTAGATAATGGTTAATGACTGTTCACTATACAATATTTATATATGTTTAAAATTTTTCACAATAAAATGATGAAAAATGAATCACAAGATCATAGTAAAAGGATTGCTTCTCTGTATTTATTCTATTTAATTATAGGTCTAGGTGTAAAACAACTGTGGAAATTACAAAACAGAAATCAACTGTTATAAATCAAGGCAGTTTAGAATTACTATAACAAAAATTTGTAAGAGAGAGGAAAGTAATGGGTAGAAGAATGTTTATAACCAGGGATAAAATACAGATTATTTAATGGTGATAAGTCAGTTAATCAAGTACAAATGTAAATACTAGAAAAATTAATAAACATATAACCAAGCAAAATTGGGAAATGGCATACTAAGATTACTTTGTAATTGTGTCTCTGGTCATGGTAAGGAGTTAGTAGTATCTTTAGGAAAACTAGAACAAGTGTATTACACCAATCTGTAATTACAGAGTTAGCCATTATAAAAACTAAGAACAGTCCCAAATTTCCTTAATATGAAAAATAAATATGTGTGTGCATTCAAACACATGCACATACACATACACACACGAGGGAAAAAACAAAATGAACAGCATAAAGATAAATAATAGCATATATATGACATAGCACAATGTAGATTTGCTAAACATGCTCTTTTAAAAATTATTTCAGAGTTGTGTGGGGTACAAGTGAGGATTTGCTACATAAGTAGGCTGTATGCAGGTGAAGTTTGGGCTTCCAGCTGGCCCTCTCTCCCCTTGGTAGTGAACCAAATGATCTTTTCCCTAGTACTGCCTAGAATCTGCCAATCTCACTCTTGTGCTAGCGTGACTGGTGCTCAGAGCTCGCTTACAAGTAAGAACATGTGGTATTCAGTTTTTTGTTTCTGTGATAGTTCACTTAGTATGATGGTCTCCAACTGCATCCAAGTTTCTATGAAAACCATTATTTTGTTCTCTTTTAGTGACTATAGTATTCCATCATGTATATAACATATTCCTTTTTGAATTGCACATTTAATTACACATTGTTTTAGTGAGTTTTAAAGTGATTAAAATAACAAATATTAAGGATGTGAAAAGACAAATCAGGCAAATATAAAGAGAAAGCAATGGTCAGGCTATTAAGCAGCAGACAGTTAAAATAGAGCGGAGAGCATTAGTGCAACAAAGAATAGCTCTTTATGATGACAAAGAAAATAATCACCAATAAATATGTAAGAGGTATGTATATTTGCACATGGTGAAAATGTCACATCAAAAATAATAATGCAAAACCTGCAAGAAATTTTTTAAAGGCTTTAGTATATCAATAGTGGGGACTTTAATTCATCTTTCTTAATCCATGACTGATCAAGTATACATAAGAAGCAAAAATAATAAATATTTAAACAACATAGTTAGAACTGTTTGTAACTGACCTAATTCTATAACATAAGAACAGATAAGCCATCTTTCTTTCCAGTGCCCAAGGAAAAAATTGCCAATATCGAAGACATATTAGGTCACAAAGAAAGTTCATTAAATTTTTGCAAGTAGAAATGGTACAGAACAGAATATACTCTGAGCTCTACACAACAAAGCTACAACTGAACAGGATTTTCAACCTGAAATTTACTCTAGAATTACAAAGGAAATCAAAACAGAAACTGAAGAGCAACTACAAAAACTGTTAATGAGTACATTTCATATCAGAACCTATGTAATGTGCCAGAAGCAATGCTCAGAAGAAATTTTGTCTTGTCTTGTTTTTGAACAAGAAATAATGAAAATATAAGACTTAAGCATCCACCTGAGATAATTAGATCAACATAACAGATACAACTAAAGCAAAAGGAACAAATTAATAAAAAAATAAATGCAACAATCAATGCATTTGAAAACAGACTGCTAGAGTTATTAAATAAATGTAAAGCAAAAATGAAAATAAATAATATAAATACAAGAATTAATACATTAAAGAACAGACTGTTATTATAACTATTAAATAATTATAAAGTTTTAAAATATTATTAAAGTAGATTGTTGGTTAAACTAATCAAGAAAAGAACAAAACTCACAAAATCAGAAATGAGAATGGAGATCACATTATAGATAGTGATGAAATTAAACGTTCTATCATACAAATTGATAAAAGGAGGAAAGTAGAACTATGCATATTTGGGAAAAGAAAATTACCTTTATTTGCACATAATATAATTGCATAAACGAAAGTTTCATGAGAATCATTTGAAAAACTATTACACATGATAAAAATAATTCAGTGAGGTTACTAAGTTAGAAGTAAAAGGTAAAAACAGGTTGCCTAAGTATATACAAACAACCACGCTATAGGAACCAAGGCCTATAGGAACACAAGGAATAAATATGAGAATTGTGTAAGAACCACATAAACAGCATGTTAAAATGCTTCTCTGGTACACAAAAGGACAGTTGAATAAGTGGTAGACAGACCCTAATTAAATTGGAAACATATCCTAAGGAAAATAATTCTTGAATTAATCCATAAATTTGGATCACACTAAAAAAAAATCTAAAGAGCTTTGTTTCTAGCAAAGTAATCCAATTTTAAAGTAAACGTGCAAAAACTGCCAGATTTTAAAGAAAATCTGAAAAAATATGAATGAATACAGCAGAAACAAATCTATCAGATAATTAAACATATGTTAAGGCTGTTGTACAGGTGTATGGATACACAGAAGAATGGAACAGAAAGGAGAGGCTAGAAAGACAAGTAAATATAAAATTTTGGCAGATGATGAAAGTGATGTCATGTATAGTGCTGAGGCAACTGGAAATTCTGGAAAAAAAAATTGAAAATGCACTCCTTAAATTGGTTCTAGAGATTTAAATAACAAAAATAAAAGGGTATAATTACTACAGGGAAACATGAGTAATTTTGTTTTATATAATTTAAGATAAGGAAGGTTTTTCTAAGTATGACACAAAACTATGATTCCATAAATAATTTAGAAATTCAACCTCATCAATACATTCTGTATGGCAAAATCAAGAATCAAAGTGAGATAATTTTTTTGTAATGTAGATCAAAGAAAAAAAGGTAGTTTCTTAAACTGTGATTAAATCTTGTTAAAGAATCATTAAATAAAAAATGACCACCCAAAAGAAAGATGGACAAGGGATGTAAGTTGCTGGGTAACCAAAAAAAAAAATATGATGGCTAATATGCATGAAAAGATGTTTGATTCATTCATAGGTGAGATAAAAATTTTAAAAATATGTAATACTGTTTTCAACCGTCAGAACAGCAGAAATAAAAATGCTTGATGACACAAGTCAGCCAAGGAGGTATGAAAACATGCAGTCTCATATCATACTGATAGAAATGAAAATAGATAGAAGATATATAGAGACAAATTTGGTAATATCTATCAAATATCAAAAATGTATATAACCTTTGATATAAAAGGTTCACTTCTAGGAATTTGTAAAACAGATATCCAGGCACATATGCAAATTTATTTATTTATAAGACTAGTAGTTACAGCCCTGTTTGTAATCACAAAATAACTAAACACAAAATGTTCATCAATAAAGGAACTGGCTAAATGCACTGAAGTATAATCATAAAATAGAAACTATGAAGTTGTTTAAAAGAGGGAAAAGACAGGGCATGGTGGCTCAAGCCTGAAATCTCAGCAGTTTAGGAGGCCGAGGTGAGAGGATTGCCTGAGCCCACGGGTTTAAGAATAGCCTGGGCAACTTGGCAAGACCTCATCTCTACAATAAATCAAAAAATTAGCTGGGTGTGGTAGCGCACGCCTGTATTTCCAGCTACTTGGAAGGCTGAGGTGGAAGGATTGCCAGAGTTCAGCAGGTTGATGCTGGGGTGGCTGTGAGTGTGCCACTGCACTCCAGCCGGTGCAACAAAATGAGACTCCAACTCAAAAAAATAAGAAATAAAAAAATGAAAGAGTGAGAAAATGAACATGAGTTGAAGTAGCATTCATATACGCATGAGTAATATTCTACCACATGTTCAAATAAATGTTTGTACATGCATAGAGTAGCTCTGAAAGAATACCCCAGAAACCAGTAACAGTGCTTGCTTATGAAGTGAGGTATTTGGTGACTATAGGCAGAAACTTTTAATACAATTGAAAATGATGACAATTATAACGATAATAACATTTTCTAAAAATCTCTTTGCCAACACCTGTCAGGTATATATATTATTAATTATTCACATGTGTAATCCTATCATAATACTGTGAAATAGGTACTTTGATTTCCTGGGATTCCAAGAGTTTGAAGAAGTTAAGTAACATGCTCCTGGTCACACTGTTAAACACTCTGATTTAACAAGCTCACCAAGTAATTCTGATGCGATGCATGTTTGACAACCACTGGCTTAACATAGCTCTTGGCTTAGACTGAGCAGGGGCTCTCAAAGTTTAGGTCACATTGGAATCACTTGGAAATTAAAAAAAAAATTCTGATGCCATTGTTGTACCCTAACACATCAAATTCGAATGTTTAGGTATGGGAAGTGGGCATTGGCAATAAAAATCCCCCATCTGAATGCATACACGTGATAAAGTCTGAAAACACTGTTTCAGGACAGTGAGTCTCAATATTGACATGATGATATCTTGACATCTAGGGTCAATTAAAACATCCAGATTCCTGAGTTCCACCCCCAGTTGTTCTGATTTTATTGGCTGGTTTAGAGACTGAGCATCAGGAGTCTTAATAGTCCCCAGGTATTCTAATGCAACCCTAGGGCAAAAGTCACAGCGAAGTTCTTACTTCCTCCCATGACTCCCACCCTGCAATTGTTAGGACTGGATAAGGATTAGGTGTTACAAGGTAGAAGTAAGGGGTAGGAGAAGGAGTCATTTTTCCCCACTTGTTTCTGGAAAGTCAACTGATCACCAACTTTGCAAATACAACGGGACATGTTAAACCCATTTCTTATTCCATATAGTTCAAAATGTTTTCAAGATTTAATTCATTTTATCATATGATTGTGGCTATAATTTCCTCTTCAGCCACACTTTCTGCTATAAGGATGCCAAGTTGAACCATCTGAAATTGCTTAAACTCCCAAATGTGACATACAAAACAGCAATATCATAATATTTAGCCTAATAGATGAGCATGGTAATATAGTTCCTTGGAACATTACAATGATGATGTTAATTGAGAGGGTCATTACTGTACATCTACTTGATAATGTCTTGAATGCAAGGAGTTATCTAGAAATTTCCAAAAGTACTTTTTATTTTTTAAAAATGTCGAATGTCTAGTTAATATAAACCACATGTGATGAGCAGGACATAGCTAAACATCCAGTAACAACTACTTCCGATGCCTTGACATTCCCTGCTCATCTCAATCAGTGTCAGAAATGCAAACCTCACTGCTCATGCAGAGACCATCCTCATATTGCACTGAGTATCTGTTCACTTACTGACCCCTCTCCTCAGTTCTTCCAGTGTGTTCTCTGAAATTTCCCTCCAGGATCGACAGCATAGACTTCAATCAGCTCCACTTTTTCCTCCAGCTCTTAACTAAAACTTGAGCATCCCATGAAGACCCGATCTCCCCCATCTCTTGCAACACAGGTTGCTGCTTTTCCTGGCAGTCATCAGGACCAGAGAGAGAAAAAGTTCCACACTTAGTCTCCATGCCTGCTTCCAGATCACAGATCGGCACCACACATCCACCTGCAGGTAGAGACTCCTCTCCTTGGAGGTTGGTAGCAGAAATGTGCACCATTGCTAACATCTGTACCAACCTCTGCAGCATGTTTCCTTGTTTCCTGAGCTCCACTGCTTGTTTTCTTTCTCTTATGACTCCCACCCTGCAACTGTTAGCCTCTCCTTATACTTCACTAGAAAACAATGCAGGCAGCATGTCCTTTTTTTGGAATCACTTTTTTTTTTTTTTTTTGCCTTCCATGACAACCACTCTTTTGATTTCTTACCTGACACAATGTCCACCATTCCTGGTTGTCCTTAGCTAACATATTCTTCCCCTCTAAAGATTGACTAGAGAGATTCTAGGGACTCCTTCCTGGACCATCTTTACACTCTTTCCTGAGGTACTCTCATCAATTCCCATGACTTTCCCATCCATATGTGGATTTCTTTCACATTTTATTTCCCAAGTCTCTCTGTTGAACTCCAAAGTACTGTATTCAGTTGCTTCCTTAACATTTCTGTGAGGTTCTCTGAGTGACTGTCAGGTGCCAGAACTGATCTAGGCATGTCAATGAAAATAAATAAGCAAATCTTTGCTCACATAAATCTTGCTTTCAAGAGGGAGCATGGAGACTGACGTACAAGAAGTAGCACAAATAGCTAAGCTGTGCAGCACATTAGAAAGTAATGAATCCTCCAATTTGCTGCAAAGTCCATGATTTTGTTTTTCTTTATGGCTGTGTAATATTCCATTATGTATATCTTCCACATTTTTTTTTCCAGACCATCATACTAAGTGATCTGTCACAGAAACTAAGAACTGAGTACTGCATGTTTTCACTCATAAGTGAACGTTAATCACATTAGTGCAAGGGAGTAATGAGCAGTAACTGGGCACTGCCAGGGGAGAAGGGGCACATAACAACAGAAAGGGTAACTGGTCCTATATCAGGTGGTGTGAGGGCTAGTTGGAGGCCCAAACTTCATCTGCATGCAGCCTACTTGTGTAGTTAATTCTTACTTGTACCCGCATCTCGATAATAAAATAAAATTTAATTTAAAAAAAAGTTTTGAGTACTGTGGAGAAAATAGCAGACTCAGAGGGAGGGAGTCAGTCTAAATGTCCCTATATGAGAGGAGATCCTAAAAAATTGTGGTTTTTTTCCTCACATGTTTAAACTTTAGCCACCAAAAATATTTGCTGTTTGATACAATACACCTATCCAGGTGCTTTTTCCACTGCTCAAAACAGTTTTTGAACTCATCAATTTTGATGCCTTTTAGTGCTTCTGCTGTCTTTTGTTTCACTTCTTTCACATCAGCAAAATGTTTCCCTTTGAGGACATTTTTCTTCCGGAGGAAAAAACAAACAAAAAAAGTTGTTCAGGGTAAGATTGAGTGAATAAGGAGGGTGGGGTACTGGAGTCATACTGGTTTTGGTCGAAAACTGTTGAACACTCATTGTGGTGTGGGCAAGGGTGTTAAAAGAATCTAAAAAAAAATTAACTGAAGCTGAATGAAACCTCTTACAACAATCCTAGCTGGTATACTGGTGCTGATGGGTTCTTAGAAAACTTACCTAGTGAAGAAGCCTATACTACAAGGGACCTAGCCCCTAGAAAATAATTCCAGTTTGTTTGGGTCGCCCCCATATACACAAAGGTATTGCTTCTCCATTTATCTGCAAGCACTGTTCAAGCAGGAAAATAACAGGAGTCATTACGATTCCTCAGTGTTCCTCACCCTGAAGTCTATCAGGTCGTCCTGCCTACTCCTCTTTCAAAATACATTCCACTTCTACCCACTTCTCTTCATCTTCAAAGGTGGCACCCTGTTCAGCCCCAAGTTTACCTGCACCCCCGCTTTAATTCCTGTCCCTTCCCTAATTCATACTCCACCAGAACCATCTTTTAAACATGTAAATAAGATTATGTTTTCTTCCGTTTAAAAGGCATCAGCAATTTCTCTTTGCACCTAAAAGAAAGTCTAAATTCCCTTCACACACATACAATATCTTGCAAGTTCTGGCCTCAGTCTGCCTTGTCAATATCTTTTTACATCAACTTATCCATCACACACTTGGTTTTAGATGTGTCATCCTTTCAATACATGAAACATATAAAATACTTTCTGCCTTAGGGCCTTTAAACCTGCTTTCACTCTACCCAGATTGTTCTATCCCAGTACTTCTCAGGAATGGCTCTTTCTCATCCTTCAGATTTTCGCTTAAATGTCATCAGAAGCCCTTCTTTCAACATTTGATATAGAACTACACATGAAAAGCCACCTTCAGTGATGAGTAAACTGAGGTACCAAGTGAGTTAACTCTAGAAACTATCCCATTAAAATTAGTGAGTTCACTCATTCCATTCCCTGTAAAGAATAAAATCATGTTCTGTCTACAAATGCTATACAGTTAACTCTTGCGATATGTAAGAAAGGAGCAATGACCCCCTTGTTCAACAACTTGTTTGATTCTAAACACGTTTGGTTTTAAAAAAAAAATATTTTCAGCAAGATTGTCACATTCTGAGGTCTGTTTGTTTTTTAAAGCATAGAAATAAGACGAGCATATATTTGCTGTTTTGGGTGACAGAATCATGCCTGCAAAACTCTCAAAAAGACTGTAAGATATGCAGATGTGGTCACAAGGAGCGCAGTATAAATGGATCTGTTGTTCAAAAAGAAATGCCAGCATCCCACAGACATATGTGCAGTCCCATCTGCGAGTCCAAATTCATTGCTCATGCACAAACAGAGAGTCACTAGGGATCAGAAGCCAACTCTGCTTTTATCTTTTCAGAAATAAGACAACATGCAGCCTGGCTACATCTACCCTTCCTGGAACTTGAGACAAATGACACTCACCCTTGTCTAGACCCAAGACCTCTCATGCTGGCACCACTTTTCATTCCTGAAATTCTTTGATGTAAACAGACAGGCTCTAATGCCTGTCATGATGGTCAATTATTGGCCCACATAGACCCGGGGTTGCAGGGTTGGAAGGAACCTTGTAGACCTCTTCGTGGCAATTCTGATAAGAGGGTTTCTATCCTCTGCTTGAATATTGACAGTGATGAGAAACTCACTACCTACCAAGGCAGTCCAGTCCTTTCTTTTTCTTTTTCTTTCTTTTTTTTTAAGAAATGGAGACTCACTGTGTTGCCTAACTTGGTCTTGAACTCCTGTTCTCAAGGGATCCTCCCACCTCAGCCTCCTGAGTAACTGGAATTACAGGTGTAAGTCACCATACATGACTTATTTCATTTTAAAACATATATTTTAATAATAATTTATTTCTTAAATGGACTTGGAATTTCTTTTTTCTATTCAGCTTCTATTTCTCTCTTCACTGGTCAGGTAAGAAGTATAATACTATTCCAAAGATGGCTCTTCTGATCTTTGAAGATAGCTAACATATCTCCTTTTCTCCCCCATTTACTCATACATACCTTCACTTCATTCAGGGCAAAATGTTATACATTTCTATGAGAACTTCTCAAAGAGCTTTTGAAGTGCTAAGAGTGAACAGCAATGTCCCAAGGACATTGTAGCTCCTCTTTGATTTAACATATGGGTTTCATTTCTGTAAACTTCCAAGAACACGCAGAAGAACTTGACTGAGCTTGACTGACCATCACTTCCAAAGATCATGTTTTTTTCCTAATGCAGTTACATTTGAAAGTTTTTCTGGTTTATTTAACTTTGTTTATCTGTTGGTTATTTTTGCAAGCTAATATTTTCAGGAAGTTTAATATAACTAGATCTTGAGAATCTTGTTGAAAAACTCAAGATCTGCATTTAAAGATAGTTTGGCCACCAGAGGGCTCCCATATTTTGGTCATTAGTAACTTACCTGTATTTAAACAATCAAGAAAATTAAGCAAATTTATAGAAAAAACAACCAAATTTAAACATCATTTCTGACACAAAGATACATCAGATTTTTTAAAAAACAATTTGACTTGTCTTTGTCTCTTAATCTAAATTCAGTATTTTCTTATACACATACTGTACACACGATTTGATCCATAAAATAATTTGTAATATGATGCTAACAGATGCACGAATACAATTTAGAAAAATTACCCTCAAATTGGTTTTTAAAAAGTGGTGAAAATGATTACTTCTAGGGAAGAAAATGTAGAATGCATTTTCTCTTTTTTGTTGTTTTAAGTTCTTTATAACCCTATGACATTAGAATGATTTGCTTATAGTGATTGACTAAAAAGTATAACAATAGGCATATATACTTCATAGGAAAGTGTTTTCATAGGATTAATGGGGATAAAGGTTTTGGAATAATGTAATTCCATATATGGGCATAGGAAAATAGTGGGATAAATCTATTTCAACATGTTTAAAATGTTTATCTGTGGGCTTAGAAGTATAGGGGTCTCTCTCTCTCTCCCTCCCTCTCTCTCTCTCTCTCTCTCTCCCCCCCCTTTGTTGAGAGAGAGTCTCACTCTGTCACTCCAAGGCTGGAGTACAGTGGTCCTGTCATGGCTCACTGCAGCCTCAACTTCCTGGGCTCAAATGGTCCTCTTGCCTCAAAGTCCCAAGTAGCTAGGACTACAGGCATGTGCTATCATGCCTGGCTAATTATTATATTTTTTTATTTTTGTAGAGACAGGGTCCCATCATGTTGATCAGGCTGGTCTTGAACTTCTGGTCTCAAACAATCTTCCTGTTTCAACTTCCCAAAGTGCTAGAATTGCAGGTGTGAGTCACCATGACCAGCCTCACTTCTTAATACTCATTTCTGTTTTCTGACTATTTTACAGCACATTTATATTTGTTTTTTTAACCTGAAAAATCCATAATGATATACTTAGCATACATGCAATAGTTAACATGCAATAATTAAATTAATGGGTTTCATCTATTCAGATTTTGTTGCAATAGAAAAAAAGTGATAACAGTACAGTGCAGACAGCTTTTCAATCAATGAGGATTCAGTGTGCCTAAAACCAAGAGTTTTAGCAGGCATTCATTGAATATGTCTGCTTCATAGAAAAAAGCCATGGAAACAGAATAATCAAGAGCCTTGATCCTCAAATATATGCCAGTGAAGTGTGGCAGGCTTACAACAGTGTCACACCACAGCCACTTGTGCTATTTGTGGGCCTCCTTGATATAAGCAAGGTTTGCTTATCCAAGGAGCTCCCAGAGCTCAAGGATTGTATCCTACATCATCTCCAATGGATTAACTCAACTGTATTTTGAGCCTAATACCCAAGGTTACTCTTAGTCTTGTGTCTTGACATTTAAAAAAATTAATATTCTTAATTAAGACTAATAAAGAACTCAATCTTAAATCAGTAGTCTTGAAATGATATATATACAAAAAATTATAAATAAATTATTTTTGTTAAATACATTCATTTTCATTATGGTCATTTTTACAGTTTTCCATTCCTAGACTCTAGGTGTCAGATTCAATTTTGTCTCTCCATCATACTGGTATTTTCTCCATTTAATACATCATATGGGGTATTAAACTGGTAAAATTCTATAAATGACAACTTTCTCAGAGATTTTACATCATAGACATGAACTTTGAGCGATCAGTAGCAAATTATCCCATTAATGCAAACTTTTTACTTCTAAAATTCTGACCAAACATGCAGAAAAAGAAATCTGTCTATATGTCAGAGGAGCACTCATGCCAACTCTAAGAAACCACTTTACACTAACAAGCAGGGGCATATGACTTAAATGGGTAGAAGTCTTTTAGACTACTCCTTTATTTCACAACGAAGGAGAATTGATGCCTCCAGCTACTAACAGCTAGGAACTTGATAGGAAGATCTAGATTTCAGGTGCAGTGATTTTTTTTTTTTAACCCAATGCTTTTTAAACAACATCAGCAACTTAGCATATATGGAACAGTACAAAGATTGAGTTTGTTCTAAGTGCGTTGCAGGTATTAAATAATTCAATTCTCCAAAACAACCTGATTTACTGGCAACTATTATTTTCCTTGTCTTATTGATAGTGCAGCTGAGGCAAGAAAGTATAAACCACCTGCCCAACAACACACAGGTGAGAAGTTCTGACGCCAACATTCATTCCCAGTAGCCTGGCTTCTACTTCCAGGATGCTATTATCAACTACTCTGCCATAGATGGAGAGGCAGCCTACTCCACCATTTTACCAGTGGGCGGAGCTCAGAGGAGCAAGGACTTTTAAAATGCTGTGTTATTCGTTGAGTAAAAATCTGTCCAGAGCTTAGCTTTCTGACCCTTCATCTCTTTCCGACAGCTTTTATTTCTCTTACATCATCTAGATATGTCAAAAAAATGAATGTGTGTCTATACACAAATATGGGGAATGTGGACACTTCATCCTTTAATTCTTAAATTAATAACACAAGATTATATCACATTTCAAAATGTATTCCTGAGAAGATAGGTGAAAACTTTTTTCATATTAAATCAATTTTTAAATTTGCCAAGAACTATTTAAAACAATCCTAAAGTAAATCATAGAAAACTTTTGGGAAATAATCGTCTTTTAAAGTATCAGATCTGCGCATGCCTGTAATTCCGGCTACTCGGAAGGCTGAGGCTGAAGGATCACCGGAGCCCAGCAAGTCGAGGCTGCGGTGGCCGGGAGCGGCCACTGCACTCCAGTCTGGGTGACAGAGTGAGACTCCAACTCAAAAAAAAAAGAAAAGGTATCAGATCTTTTAATCTATAATTTCTAATTTTCATATTTTTTAATTTAAATGGAGATGCATATGCATCTTGTATTAGATATATTGTTTCTTAAGTGGGAAAAAATAGTAAAACTTCATTTTGAAATATTTTTGTCTTGGTGTTGTAATGACCAAAATCCTTCTGAGGAGCTTAGAGATTTAAGGTGATAGTGTAGATATTTCAAAATTAAACACATGGACAATTGATTTAGTTTGTTTCTGGTTTCTTTGTGTATTTGTCTTGGAGGGGTGATTTATTTTACATGTTTGTGTGTTTACATGTTTTTAGATTAGAATAAGAACTAGTACTCATTTTTCAGAACAGTTATCTGATATGTCTCCCATTCTGTCCTCTTCTAGAATAATAACTCTCCCAATATGTGTGTGTGATGCAGAAGCTGGGTGCAGCGAATCATGGGTCACCATGAGGAGAGAAATGAGAAGAGAAAGCAAGTTATTTGAGACTTACTAGCACAAACTCAGTAGTGCATTTGATATTTTTGTTGCTACGATCGTATGGTCAGTCCTCTGGGTGAGCTATGAACCTATTTTTCTGGCAAATAGGACAGTCTATATGGGGCACCAATTTATTTTAGCAGAAGTGTCAATGTTGTTCTAGGGGAATAAAGGGGCAGCTCACTAAACTGGCAGAGAACTTCCAAAAAAACAGTCACAGTAACTCAGTTTACCTGTCAGCAAGAACTGCCACCTACATCTCAGGTAATGGTTCTGAACTTATTCACCAGCCTGAAATAGAAAAATGGAATGCCCTGAAGGCACGAGGAGTGGCACATTAATTCTGGATCAACAGGTGGTTAAGCATATATAAAATATGCAACGTGAATATACTGAGACAAATGTTAGAATTCACTATGAAGCTAATTGGGGATCCACCATTGAAATAGGCAGTAACTAAATTGAAAGAAGGATGAGTAAAGAAGCCATTCTGACTATAAAAGAGATGAACTTAAAGGTGGCCACACTTTTCAGAATGGTGGAATGTGAACTCTGCTTTTTAAAATAATGTCCTGGTTTCAACGTCAATGTCAATATGGCCGCAAAAGAGGATTCTGAAATTGAGAAATGGTCATCTATTATGAAGACCACATAGGTTCTGTATGACACAGAATATGCATATACAATTATTTTCAAATTTTGTGATGAGCAGAATTTTGTCCTTCCAAGATTCATGTTGAAGTTTTAACTCCTAGTACCTCAGGATGTAACTGCATTTGGAAATAGGGCCTTTAAAGAGGTAATTTAGGTTAAATGAGGTCATCACGGTGGAACCTAATTCAGTATATAACTGGTGTCCTTAGAAAAGGAAGAAATTAGGACAGAAACACGCATGAGGTACGGCCCCATGAGAATGCTGGGAGAGGACGGCATCCAAAAGCCAAGAAGAGAGACCTCAGAAGAAATCAACCCTGCTGACACCTTGATCTTGGACTTAAGCCTCCAGACCCGTGAAGAAATAAAAGTCTGTTGTGTAAGTCCTTTATAACGTGGCATTTCATAATCATGTCAGCCCTAACAGATCACCAAACAAAAACACACATGTACAGATCTAGAAGATTCCAGAAAAGGGTCCAAGAACCCCACTGGCATGTTCCTTTGCAGCATATAATATTCCATCCTTCTGTTGTGTTTCTTTTTTAAATTTTTTGTAGACAACATTTTCCTTCACCCATTCAGAATCTTAACAAGAATTATAAACAAATAAACACAAAAACTAGCTAAAAATGGAGCAGCAATCCTGGGAGTTGCCACCTTCCCCTTTCACCCTGAGACAGCAGCCCCTGCGGCTCCAGTGGAGCAGAGTTTGAAAAATGCTGCTTCCATTCTGGTGCCTCAAAAATATCTAATATGTCAGCAAATTACCTCAGGTTTGCACACTATCATTAATCACAAGCATCACAGGGGAAGGCAGCACCCCCCCAGACATAATAAATAATGATGACCTCAAGGCTTGTGCAGGCAGAATGTGTGCGTTCTGCCTGGAAAGAGCGAGGGTCCACATCCATTAGAGAGAGAGAGAGAGAGGAAATAGTTGCTTTTGACATGTCCTCTGAGGGTTCCTGCAATAAAACCTGCCAGAAGCCTGGTTTGTTTAGTCGCCCAGCACTGGTGGATCCATAGTCCCTGGTCCAGTGACCTTCAAAGGAATGCTGCAGACTCTTAAGGACATCAGAAGATTGGCATCTCTACAGAGAAATTAAGCCCATTGTCCCAAACAATCAGTCAGCTTGCTATTACCTCACCTACCCTAGATTCTGAAGAGCACCTAAGATTTCCAGAAGTTTCTCCAGCAGCGAGGTGCTCCATATTCCTTCTTCAGCCTCTCAAGTGCAATTAACGATAAGCTTTCATTTCTTTCATTCTGAAGATGCATTAGCACTTTGGCCAGCTCCTCTGGTTTACTCTGGGGTTTATTCTGTGTTCAAACCTTCAAAATTTGCTTCCATTCAGGTCTTGACATTCAGACAATGCCCTTCAGAAGGACATGAAGATGGGGCATCTTCCAGGTCTGGATCTGGCCAGACTAACTGGCCCAGCAAGATTGCCTCTCATATAAAACTCGGGATTAGATGTGGCAAGGAGGTTTCTCCTAGAACTCGAACTGCTGAACTGGCACCTTCTTTGTGATGTAGGTTAGAGTCAGGGGCTCTTTCTGTTACCTTCATCCTAATCCAGTTATGATTTCAATTATGTTCCCCTCAGTGTCGTGATCAATGTGCTGCTTAATAAAAGAGCTGATCTTGGCATACAAAATGGTCAGCCTATTCAATTTGAGTAGTCTAAAGTTTCCTTTGTATCTTAGTTGTCTTTTCATTTTATTTTTGATTTTGTAGGGTATTCAAAGTATTTGTCATGTTACCAATTATCCAATCCTATAGGTTACTTCATCCCACACAGATCATCTTTGTCTGAATATGAGGGGGGACCCCAAACCTGGAATTATTTTTTGGAGGGTGGGCCCCTTATAGTACAAGCTTCCCCCCTAGGTAAGTGTTCTAGGAACCTATCAGCATCAGTGTACCAGCTAGTGTTGTTGTGAGAGGCTGTGTCCGGCTTCAGTGAAAAAAATTTTTTGGAGATTCTTTCAACACATTTGCCCATTTCACGGTGGGTGATTTACACAAACAACCTCCCACACTGTGTTCAGCAGTTTTTGACCAAAAATGGCATGACGCCTATGCTTCCCGTCTGCCCCCACTATTCGCCTAATTTTGCCCCCAGCAACTTTTTTTTGGTTCCTTGTATATAAAAAGTCTTCAAAGGGAAACATTTTGTCAATGTTGAAGAGGTGAAACAAATGAGCAGAACCACTAAAAAGCATCACAACTGACAAGTTTAAAAACTGTTTTGAGTAGTGGAAAGTGTCTTGATATGTGTACTGCATAAATGGAGAGTACTTTGAAAGTGACTGAAGTTTAAACATATAAGCATAAAAACACAACTTTTAAGAAATAAATTTCAGGTTTGGGGGGAATCTTCCCTTGTACTTCTTCACTCTCCTGCCGGATGAGGAACCTCACAAGGGAAGAGACTGTGCCTAAAACCTCATTGTGCTTCCATTGGAGTGTCCCCACTTGAAGCAACTTAGTCAAGGTATATTGATGATTTTAGAGAAGCCATAAGGCATAAGGAAAGGTAGTCAATTCTAAGTATGAACTACAACTCAGCCACACATTATAGAAGGATCGTGGAGCATTTCTTAACTTTCCTGAACATTACTTTAGAGGCTAATATTACCCATTGAGTTCTTATGAAGTTTAAATATTTAGGTTAGTATTAATATTTATATCATGAATGCAAAATGCACAGCTAAGTGCCTGACACATAGTAATCAATTCATAATGATGCTATTGATGATGATGGTAATGATGATCACAAATATTTAATAATAGATATGTTTTAAAAAAGGTTTGTTCACAACTTTGTCCCCTAATGCTTGTGGTCTTAACTACACAAGGAGCTTTTGAGTGTGTTTATGGTGGTCAAATCAATGCAATCAATGTAATTAACCATAAACTTGGAACAAACTTGAAAGGAAGTTCAGAGGGAGTAGTAAAAAGGTTTACTACCTCACCTTAGTCCCATGACAATAGTTTGGTAAGTCAAGACTTGATGGAAGGTAATATTTATTTGTTTTTAAATTTAAAGTACAAAGTAATATACTTTTATTATCTGAAAGAGCTGGGTTATTTGAAAGAGCCGGGTTATTTGGAAGCGCCTGGGAAGAAGCAAAATTCTAAAGCTTCAAAAAAAGTATTTAATGAAGACTGAAGACAGCTCACGTGCATTTAGAATCTCAATGGGGAAAAGTTTAAAAAAGTGTTTTAATTTATAAATTTATTTTTAAAATTTCAAAATATTTATGCTCAAACCTCATTCACACAACACTCAAGTGGGATAACAAAATGATCACTTTTCACCGACTAGTCTAGAAAATTAAAAATCAGTTCTCTATCTGTCAGAGAAAATCAGAAATAGATTAATAAAAGATAAGAACCAACAACAACAAAAAGGGAATGAGGAAAAAGGAGATATCCTTAACAGAAGATAAAGAAGCAAGTTAAAATAATGATAATGGTAAAAACAAACTGTATTTGTCTGCTAGTCTTTTTTATAGCAAAACTTTGCTATTTCTCTGATGTTCCGCACTGAAGTTCCAAAGGAACTTTCAATTTCCCTTGATGCCCATGAGTCACTTATAATTATTTTCCCCATATGCACTTATATTCTCTCCAACAAACCTATCCATTAAAAGAGCATTCAAAACTTAACAAGTTTTGCTTCTTTATTATACTGTGGAAGGAAGTGACAAAACCCATGCTACTTGATATACTCAATTATATATATGTCTGTCAACACTGAGAGGCATGCTTTTGATTTGAGCACAAATTTATAAGTACTTTTAACATTATATATTTAAATTAAAATTCAAATATACAATTTTATTTAAATTTTTAACATTTTTATTCAGCATTTTGAAAGATAAAGATGATACACTTTCTCCACTGACATTTTTTCTGCTTACTTTTAAAAAACTTGTTAGTTTTATAAGTATACTAGAAGAAACATGTAATATACCTAGAGAAGTGTCCATTTAAGTGAACAGCCCAGTTCAATTTTCACCAACTGACCCCATCCTATAACCAACATTTAGGTCAAGAAATAGATGACCAGCACCCCTGAACCCTGCCTTCCATGTTCCTTTGTAGCTGTTACTCACTCAAAGCTAGCCAGTTTCCTGATTTCTAACAGTGTAGGTTAGTTTTGATTTCCTCTTTGGGAACCTTACATAAGTAGAAGCACACAATATTTATGCTCTTGTGTCAGACAACCTTCCTTCAACATCACCTTTGTGAGATTCATCCATATGGCTGTGTGTAGTTGTTGGCAGTTCATTTTCATTTCTTGGTAGTGTTACATTGTATGACCTTAACTTAATTTAACCATTTAGCTCTTTGGAGGAAATGTAAATAGTTTTGTTTTGCTTTGTTTAGAGCTGTTATGAAGAGTGGTGCGAAAGACATATCTGTGAGCCTGCATATCTGTGAGCCTGTAGTACCTATGGTATCTGTGAATATAAGCAAATATTTCTTTTGGGACATATCTGGGAGTGGAATACTTTCTCATAGGTAGACATACAACCAGTTTTATAAGAGATTGATAGTTATTCAAAGTGGTTGCATTTGCCTTACTTTCTTTTCTTTCTTTCTTTCTTTTTTTTTTTTTGAGTTGGAGTCTCACTCTGTTGCCCAGGCGTGAGTGCAGCAGCACACTCACGATCGCCCCAGAGTCGATCTGCTGCATTCCGGCGATCCTTCAGCCTCAGTCTTCCAAGTAGCTGGAACTACACGCGCATGCTACCATGCCCAGCTAATGCATTTGCCTTTTTTTGTGTGTACTAAATAAAATAGCAAATATTTAAAATGTTACATTATACTAAAATTATGACCATTTTGTTACACAGACTTCAAAATATATAGAACATCCTAAAACATCACTTTGGTCAATTGTAGTTTCATGTGTTGAACTCAGATTTTGAACAAAGAATTATAAATCTAACAATGATTACTACTAATATTGCCACTATCACCACAACTACAACAACATAACAAATAAAGTAGTCCTGACTTATCTGCAGGGGATATGTTCCAAGACCCCCAATGGGTGCCTGAAACTTCAGATATTTCCAAGTCCTCTGTGCACTATTTTTTATAGACATACATAACCGTGATAAGGTTTAATTTATAAATTGGGTGCAGTAAGAGATTAATAACAACACATAATAGAACAAGTATGACAACATACTGCAATAAAAGTTATGTGAATGTAGTCTCCCTCTCTTCTCTCCCTCCGCCCTCTATCTCTCTCAGTCTCTCTTAATATCTTACCATACTCACCTATTTTCAGACTGTGGTTGACCATGGGTAACTAACACCTCAGAAAGCAGAAAGCAAAACTGCAAATGAAAGGAGAATTACCATAATAACTGACTCCCCTTATGTACCAGGCGCTTGCTAAGTGTTCCATTGCAATAAGGTCTTTAATCCTGTCAGTAATCCTGTAGATTCTATTAGTGGCCCCAATTATATGTGATAAAACCAGGGACAACACTATGAGTAATTTAGCCAACATCACAAAGCTTTGGTGAATGGGAAATCCTGCCCTACTGCCCTACACATCCCAATGCTCCTGTCCATTCATGGAAGGGTATAATCATTATTGTCAAAGAAAAGGGGGCAAGGGTAATATCTGCTCATCTGTGTTTTCTAATGTGGTTAATTCTTTAGTCCCTTAAAAAACATCTCACATGGGATTCTCTACGTAGGTTGTCATGACTTTTTAAAATCTCCTAACAGCAAAAATGTGTATTCTAGCAGTGAAGAGTAATAAGTTGTAAATATTTTAAATCTTATTTTCACATACATATGTGCACATGAGTACACACACACACACACACACACACACACACACACACACTCACACACACATATATCTAATGGTTTTTTGTGCCAGGCAAATGATAGTTATGTGTCATCATGATGATGCACAAATGGACGAATGAACAAATGAAATAAGGTTTTCTTTGCTATGTTGTTTATTTAACTAAACAAAATTAAATGTTATGCAATCGTATTTCATCCCAAACTCAGTCAGCTGAGACAGAAACTGCCTGTAATCACCATTGAGAATACCAGAAATGGGTCACATGAACATCAGGAGCCACTTCTTTGGGTGTCCTTGGTTAAAGGCTGTTCCAGCTTAGTGGTCCGACAAGTTTCCTTATACCCTGGCTCAGACTCCTGTAAGAAAAGGGAATATTCTCTTTGTCTCATTGGCGCTCTACCCACACACATTAAGGAGTCACTAAGATGAGACAAAGCATTTCCCAAAGCCTTTTGGAAAAAAAGGTTCCAGTTCCATCCTGCCAATATCCCTCCTTTTAACAATCTAAAGTTGGTGTGAACAAATAACATGCCAGAGATCAATGCAGTCTGGTTCAGAAGCTCACATACATTGAGGCAAATTATGTGCATATCTGTTTTTAAATGATAGTCTTTGAATTCCCTTATTGGGTACAGTGCTCACTATCTGGGGAATGGGCCATATGAGACCCAATCTCCACCACTACACAATATGTCTTTGTTTTCTAAATATCTGAGACATAGTCAAGAGGAATTTTAAATCTTTATAAACATAATATATATCTCACGTACATTTCATATTAAAACATGTTTTAATATGTTTCATATATTACATGTAAACATGCTACAGTTTTTACAGTAGAAATTTGGCATTGTTGCTGCTGAAAGTTGTGAATGTAGGTCCTACTACCAGACTGTCACTATTAAACAGCAATGTGCCATAGTTTTGAGTGCAGAAAATTAAAGTGACGGTATATTGAAGTATGTACATTAAGAAGGCCATTATTACTTACACTTTTTTTTTTGAGTTGGAGTCTCACTCTGTCACTCAGGCTGGAGGGCAGTGGTACGCTCCCGGCCACGACAGCCTCGACCTGCTGGGCTCCAGAGATCCTTCCGCCTCAGCCTTCCAAGTAGCAGGAACTACAGGCACACGCTACTATGCCCGAACAGTTTTTGATTTATTGTAAAGATGAGGTCTCGCCAAGTTGCCCGGGCGGGTCTCGAACCTGTGGGCTCAAGCTATCCACTCGCCTCGGCCTTCCAAAGTGCTGGGATTACAGGCTGAACCACTGAACCCGGCCTACTTACACTTTAGATTTCACATGACTGGACCTCAAAGATATTAGATCAAGGGCAAAAGGCACTCTAGATATTAATATTATATATACTTTTTCTCTAATGCAATCAGACAACATTTTAGTCAACCTACCAAAATTACTGATTTGGGAAAGAATTAACAACGTCTATTCATCTAGGGAAAAAGGAACTATTTTAGGCTATGCTTTTTTCCTCTTTTCAGGTGATGCCCTCTTCTAGATGAAGCAGTAAGAAGGCCCTAACAGGATGCAGCCTCTTGACCTTGGACCTCCAAGCCTCCAAAACTGTGAGCCAAACAAACTTACGTTCTTTATGAGTAAAACAAGAAAACTGTTTTAAAACTATTAAATTAATTCTTTTCCAACAGAAGCCCCCTGTGACAGAAGCCACTTACTGTAGAAAGCTCACACAACCAATGAACCGCCTTGCTCAAGAACAATGAAATGGACTCAAATGCCCCCAAATTTTTCAGATTTAATGGAAATAACAAGAAAGATTACAACAATGCTACAAAGGTGTGATTTTCTTTTTTAAAAAATAGTATAATGAAGTTAGAACCACATTCAGTTATGCAAACGTAAATTATGACCATAAAATTAATCTTCCTAGCTCGAATGCAGTGCCTTCTTGCTTCCTTAGAAGTTGGCCTTGGGGTCTCTATAACTACCCTGAGAGGCAGACAGGCTTGGTTCAGCTACCCTTGGAAGGAGAAGGCAGCTAAGGGAGGAATAGAGCAACTTATGATGCCACAGCAAATGAAAGGCAGAGCACCGTGCACTGGCTATTGACGCAAAGCAGATCTTGTCACTCTAAAGGCCGTTCACTATTCCCAGTTGAGCATGAAACCAGAAATCTCAGAAGTTGCCAAAGTCACTACAGTTGCTATTATAGGAACACAACTCCTATGGGAAAAACAAGAATGGTCTCTCACCTCCTTGTGAGCTTACTTTGTGGGCATGCTTATATAGAATATCATTCTTAGCCTCTCTATTCACATAACTAAATTTCTTCCGTAAGTTCATATTTTTAAAAATATGGCCACATTAAACGGCATTTTAAGTAAATTACTATCTACTTATTTACTATTTGAAGCACTTTTTCTAACAGATATTAACTTTATGCCCTATAGCTACAGAATAGTATAACTAAATCAAGTATGTGTCCTTCAAACACATTTAAAACACCTGCTTAGCACCCGAAATAATAAAACAAATTATTGCCTTTGCCACATATAGATATTTCATACTAGAGTTTTCTCCCTTGTATTTTTTAGTTTCATCTTCTTTATTTTATTTTATTTTATTTTATTGAGGTAGAGAATTTCTCAGAATTATTATTCACTACAGCATGAACATCCTTGGAAAACATTTCATGTTTTTGAAATTAGACTAAAGGAAAACTTTATTGGTTTTGAAAATCAAGCCCAGAGAAAATACTTTATTTCCACACTCTTTGGAGCCATTTCAAAAAGAATTAGTGCAAAAGGTAACATGTATATTCCAAAAGGGTGGGCCCTGACAAGAGAGGACAATACATGTTTTGATTCTAGAATTTTCTAATCCAGTTGTTTTATATTATATGGGAGGGCCTGATTTTTTTTCTAAAGGAATCTCAGCAGGACAATTTATAACTCTTAGCACTCTGCCTCCACACTTTTAGAGGTGTAAAACAGAGAAGGTGGAGCGAGGTGGCAGAGTGGCACAATTCCAACAGCTGTGTGCTCGAATATGAGGTGACAATATGCAGAATGCTATCAGGGAGACTAATGACACACAGCATGTCTAATTGTGAAAATATAATTAAGGTAGAGTTGTGGTGCTACAGATGTCACTATTTTTAAAAGGACATCTGACTAGTTTTTTATATATTGATCAAGTGTGTCAGTGAAAGGCCTTTCACAAGATTTGATGACAAATTTGTTGTGACTAATTTTTAAAACTATCACACATTTCTTCTTATTATCACACATATTTCTTCTTAATTTCTAGAAGATTAGAAACAAAATTGAATGTAGTTTAGTGACAAAGTAAACACACATGTGCACTTGCAGATAAGCAGAAATTCCTCATGATTTGCATTACTTACAAATTAGCAAACCTCTATTTAAAAATTTCCAACAGTATTTCACCATGCTCAGATCTTACTTTAATTTAATATTAAATCTGTTTGAATAGTAAGAATGAAAGAATAGCCATGTATGGCCACTTATTATGAATAAGTATAGGTTCGGGCATTTAAAACATTATTTTTTTATTTTAAAAGAAAATCAGGTTAAATGAGCAACAAATTTATTTGAGAGATAAATTAGCTTGGCTTTAATGTCACTGGCCAATATACTTTGACAAAAAAATTACAATAGGAATTATACCTTTACTAGCTATTTTTCTTAATAATTTTATTATGTGGATTAGTAAGCCATGATGTCTTTGTCAATTAAATAACTATGAAATGTTTCTTTTTAATAATAGTTGCTATTTTCCTACATAACAGGGACATACTATAATTAAACATACGTTAAAATTGTGTAAGCTGTTTATTAGACAACGCTATCTACTTCATTTCCCAGCCACTACTGGTGTAAGGCTGCTGTGGTGGCCTAGCTTTATTTAAAGGACATATAAGAAATACAGCTAGGCAGCACAAAAATTGGAAAAATTCTAAAAGCAAATTGTAGTTATTATCATCTACCATTCTTTATAATTCCTTTAACAATCACAAATTTCCATTAATAAACCTGGATTACTAGTTTTTCATTTCAAGGTTCTCCCCGCCACCCCCAGGATAGATAAGTATCCTGGCTCGCCTTATTATTTTAACAATATGCTGAGACATGATTCAACTGCCCTCCTAGATCATAGATGCCTGCAAACATCTTCTGAGTATTCCTAAAGTTTTTGATGAAAAGCTTTCTATGACTATGGGTCTTTTAGATTTTAAATAGAAAGTTTAAACATCAGATATTTAATCACCTATTTCCCTAACAAGGCACTGAATAAGTACTCTTTTTGTTTTTTTCAGGATTAAGCTATTTTAATCTCAGTATTTCTGTTATTGACCAATACTTATGAACTATTAATTCTATGGAGCAGGAGATGGGTCTCAGGGAATAAAATATATCAGACATGGTTGTTGATTTAAAGAATGGTAAACCCACCCTAAGGCCTCTAACCTTCTGCAATTTTTCTACCTGTAAATGAAGTCCAAATCCAAAGACTATGAGTTATGATTAAGTCCAGAGGCTTCCTCAGTATTTTTCCATCTTAAGTATGTTGTCAGGAAGAGTTATGAAAGATCCAAGTGGGAAAAGATTGAATTAGCCCTATCTAGTCCATCTGTCCTGACTATCTACACCTTTGCTTGTCTTTAACTGAGCTTTTACAACTCTAAAGAGTTAGAAGTTAACTATTAGAAAACTTAGAGCAATGCAAACATTTCCTGTCCATAGCAACACAAAGGACTCCTGTTCATGATGCTGCAAATAGTTTTTGTCTTGCGGAAAATACAAATCTCTATAGATCACATTTTCAATTGATTTAGTCTCAGCATCTTGGCAATTCCTTCACACAATAATGAGTTAAAGACAATCTTTGACTCAAAGTTCTCTTTATATTTGCATGAGACTCATTATTTTACCTCCTAAAAAAATCCTTTAATGATATTCACAGTTGGTTTCTGCTCTGGTACCTGCTGGTTGTCTCATTTCCTGCTGATGCCATTCTTTTTCCATCTAGTATGAAGCCATGCACAAAACGCAACCCTCTCTCCTTCGTTTCCCAACACACTACTGATGTAAGACTGCTGTGGTCATCTAGCTTTATTTGGAGGATGTATAAGAAATATGGCCATGCAGCCAAAAATGGAAAAATTCTAAAATCAAATGGTAGATATTATTATCTGGTCTATCCCTGTTACAAAGAATTTTTCAGTGGTTGCTAGCATTCCAAGACCCCAGCTCAGCACTGTTGTTGGGATTATCATTCTCTCTCCTTTATCTCCATTCATAGGAACCCTTCCCAAGTCTTGTTCCCTTATTATGCAGAGTAATTTAACAACCAGCTCTCAATGTCTTCCTCCTTTATCAATCCGTTACTTCACTGACAACACTACAAGGCCCATTAAAGTGACTTGCTGCATAAAATTCTCCACTATTCCTTTTGCATCCATTCTCTAAAAATAAAACAGTCACAATACATTTCTCAACATCAAGTTGCCGCTTTACCTGACACAATAGAAACAACACAGAAAGCAAATCATCATTAGTTTTTGAATCTAACTAAGTAAAATAAATAAATAAATAAATTATATATAGTTAAGTAATTTTATTATGAGTAATTTTTTCGTTATATATATTTCTTATATGAGATACTACCACACTATGCAATCCTCATGCATGATGGGATAGTCAAAGGTCATGGACACTGTTCTCTAGATCTATGCTTCAAAAAACAACAGCAAAGCAATGTTGTAAAATAGATTATATTATTAAACATGGTGTTTTAAATATTATTTACATTCATATATTATTTATATTTATTAATTAATTTAAATATATAAACATGTATATTTAAATATAATTTGTGTGAAATATAAATATATCGTTGTATATTATTGTATATTTATATACATACACACTCACCTTTCACACATATTCACAAGTCTGAAATTTACCTTTTGAGTACCAACATTATCATTTTACTTTGAGTAAGTGTTATTTTTATAAAATAGAAGCCTTGTTCAAATTTATTACATTTTCTTTACCTTACTTTTGTTTAAACATGTTTAAGGCAGCTTACAAAAATATGTACTATAAACTCAGGGTAGCAAAAATAAAATACAGCCTGAGATGAAGCTAATAGTCAAAACACATCCCAAGACCCCATCTAATTTCTAGAGGTCAGTCATAGATGACTGACAGTTCACCCATAAGAAAAGACCATTACCTATTTAGTACTTAGTGAATACATGGTAACACAGTCATCAGAGCACAGAGATTACAGGGACCGAATTTAATCTTTAATAATTGTCTAGTGTAGCTTATACTGGGCTTCCCTTTCCATTACTCTCTGTGTAACTTTCACTTCAGGCTTGTTTTAGTGGTTGGTCCCTCTCCTCTTGACTGTCCTAATGTCTTCAAGCAACCCCAGAATGTCCCTACCAGCTACCAGACCATTGGAAACCCAGATCCTAGCACAGAGTAATTATTCAATGCATTTTAAGTAAAAGAAGAAGGGAGGGAGGGAAGGAGGAAGAAAGGAAGGAAGAAAAGACAGAAGGAAAGAAGGAGGGAGGGAGGGAGGGAAGGAAGCAAAATAACCTCAAGAGACCTACAGTTGTAGCACAGAGAGGCACATTACTATACAAAACAATATATTACACTTCATGTTTCAGCCTTGAAATGCACGCAGATTTTGTATTCTAAGCTATAATACAACAGTGTTTTAGCATTAAGACTAATGCGGATTTCCATGAAGTAAATTGATATTCCAGGAAGCTGCGCAATGCTTCCTTTCCAGGTTTCTGTATCTGTTGAATGACTCAAGATCTCCTGCAGTCACTGAAATCAACATCTGTCATCAGAGCTTGAATTAGCTAACATCAGAGTCAACACCTATAGGGAGTCTGCACCCACTGCTGGACCCCTAGAGCTCCTGGTCAGTGGCTCCTAGAGCATTTCTGCTCCCTTCTCAGTACCTGCCTTGCTGACTTGGGGGCTTTAGTACTTGCCTTTAGCAACACTGCTTATTCTCACTTCCTGCTTCTAATAGGTTGGGGGCACCAGATAAGCCAGGCAGTAACAACTGTATGCAGCCTAATAGGATAAGACCATGAAGAACTCTCCGTGCAGGAAGAGCAAAATCTTTAGCACAAGGACTTGATTCTTTAAAGTTAGCCTTTTATGGGCCTTTTATTTCATTCCTGGGTCTGACATCTACAGGATAGCTAAATCATCTCAGGGTGAAGAGTTCTCTCTTCCTCTCTCTCTCCCTCCTTCTCCCCCCTTTGTAGAACCATGCGTGTGTGCATGTGTGTATGTGTTTGTGTCTGCTGCTCATAGGTGGAAGGTAAGCATGTCAGAGAGTTGTAAAACCTTTCACTAGTGGAGCTTATGGCCATCATCTCTAAAGCAGGCCTGAGTGTTGCATGAGGTGAGGCTGGGGGAAGGAGCCACGAGATTGATGCCCCCTAGGGACTTGGAGGCCATGCTAAGCAGCAGGGTTTACCCTGAGAGTAATAAAAACCACTCAACCATTCTCAGTAGACAGATAACATGAGCAGATTTGAATTCTGGAAAAATCAGCATGACTGCAGGGTAGAGAATTCGCTGGAAGACAGCCAGAGTGAAGGCAAAGAAGCCCGTGAGAAGGTTTGTAATCTCAGAGAGAGAGAGCCAGAGAGAAAGGCAGTAAAGATGGGCAGCATCTAGAAATATTCAACAAAGGACCTAAGGAACTGCTTGAGAGTGAAGAAGGGTAGGTTTAGGGAGACATCCGGGTTTCTGGCCCAAGTCCTAATAGTTGGTACTACTATTCACCAAGATAAGGAACATGGGAGAGAACAGAGTTGGAACAAGCATAGCACAGAGGATATTGCCAGTAAATAGAACTAATTCTTATGTGTCCTAGTTCTTATATACTCTAACTGCGCTTTTCAAATGAAAGCACATTCAAACCCTCTGGGAATCTTGTGAAAACACAAACTCTGGTTCAGGAGGCCTGGGGTGGACCTACATCTCTGCCTTTCTGACAGGTGATGCTGATGTTGCTGGTCCAGGGACCGTACTTTGAATTAAGTCTCCATGTGAATCGAAACTTTCTTATTAGGTACCAGTTCTCAGTGAACGTGACATCAACTCCATAAGTCACCTCTCTGTTCTCCACACCTGCAACAGCGACTGGGTGGCCCATGTTAGAGCCACATTTGTGGAGCTTCCAGAGCAACACCCTCCCTACCTTCTCTCCTATTTCCACATGAGGGATGCTCTGCTGAGTTGTTGCCAAATGGCCCAGAAAGTCTCCATGGAGATCATGGCTTCTCCCCATGTTGGGAATACAAGAGAACTACAGGAGGAAAGGCGTTTGGTCTCTGAGGACTGCTATTTGAAGACTTGGTCATGTCCAAGTTTTCTTTCAGCATCAGATTGCTTGACAGTGTGAATGAGAAACTACTCTGAAGTTGGACTGTGCTGCATTTCACAGGGAGAAATAAGTTTTTTATCCTTTTCTAACTCCATAAGCATAGAAGGACACATGCATAGTCCGAAAGAGGAGAAAGTCATTCACCCAATGGAAAAGAGTAAAAATCAAATTATCCTACTAAAGATGCCACTCTGACAAGAGTTCCCTCAGGGATTACAGCCAGAACACCTCTAACCTGGGAGGGAGATTATAGATTGAACAGTGAAAAGGAAAACTTGCATTTCATTACTGTATGCTCCAAGTCTTAAGCTCATCCAAAATTAATACAATGGTTCTTTTTCTCTTGGTTTCATTTCCAGAATCATCTTTAGCAGGCACAACTTAAATTCTAGTTACTTCCTCACCAAAAGGCAACAAAGACGAGTTCAAGAGAGTTCATAGAAATTTCAAAGAGTGTTCACAGAGATTCTTCAGCTATGTGCAAAGAATATTATATGAGATACTACCACACTATGCAATCCTCTTGTATAATAGGATAGTGAAAGGTCATGGACACTTTCCTCTAGATCTATGTTTTGAAAGCCAACAATAACAAAGCAATGCTACAAAATTTGCATAAAGAAAAGTAAACTTTGTGACAGTTAATTTTATGTGTCAAGTAGACTGGGCTTCAGGGGGCCCAGATATTTAGTCAAGCATTATTCTAGGTTTCTCTGTGAAGGTATTCTTGGATGAGGTTAACATTTAAGTCAGTAGAGTTTGAGAAAAGCAGGTCATCCTCCCTAATGTGGGTGGTCTCATCCACTCTGCTATAAAAGCCTGAATAGAACAAGAGATTGACCTTCCCCAAGCAAGAGAGAACTCCCTTGCCTCATGGCCTTCAAACTGAAGCATAAGCTTTCTTGGGTCCTCAGCAAACTTTGAACCTGAACTGAAACATCTTCTCTTTCGGAGTCCCTAACCATTTGGCTCACGCTACAGATTTCAGATTGACCAGCCTTCATAATTGTATTAGCCAATTCCTTAAAATAAGTATCTTCTATATATACATACATGCAACTAGTTGTGTTTCTCCAGAAAACCGTATGACATCTTCCATACCCTAAATTTTGGAAATGGCAATAAAGATGAAAGATATATTATTTCAGCCAGAATACAATGTGAGATTTTGTAGATCTGTATGATTTGTTAAGAATAATATTGTCCATGATAAATGCAGGTGATTTTAAAAAATGAATCTATGATTGTAGTCTAAGCATTTTAATTTTTTATTTTTGGTTACTATGTAGGTTTACATACAAGGAACGCCCCCCCCCCCGCCAAATGAAATGTACTTATAAAAATTTATGTATTGGCTGGGCGCGGTAACTCAAGCCTGTAATCCCAGCTTTTGGGGAGGCCAAGGTGAGGGAGTTGCCTGAGCCCATGGGTTTGAGAACAGCCTGGGCAACTTTGTGAGACATCATCTCTACAATAAATCAAAACATTAGCCAGGCATGGTAGCTCGAACTGTAGTTCTGGCTACTTTGAAGGCTGAGGGATAAAGATTGCCTGAGCCCAGCAGGTCGATGCTGAAGTGGTTGTGAGTGTGCCACTGTACTCCAGCCCAGGAGACAGAGTGAGACTTCAATTAAAAAAAAAAATATATATATATGTATTTATTCTTGCATGTTTAAACTTCAGTCACCTTCAGAGTATTCTCCATTTGATGCAAGTACTATCAAGATGCATTTTTCACTGCTCAAAACAGTTTTTGAATTCATCAATTCTGATGACTTTTAGTGCTTCCGCCATTTTTTGTTTCATGTCTTCAACATTCGCAAAACATTTCCCTTTTAGGACTTTCTTCATTCAGGGAAACAAAACAAAGCCAATCAGGGTGAGATTGGATAAATAAGGAGGGTGGGGAAGGAGGTCATGCCATTTTTGGTCAAAAACTGCTGAACACTCAGCACAGTATGGATACTTGTAAATTTCCCATCATGAAATGGGCAAATCTGTTGAAAGAATCTCTAAAAAAAAAAAAAAAAAAAAACCCCAAACAAAAAAATTCACTGAAGCCAAATGCAGCCTCTCACAACAAAGCTAGCAGGAACACTGACACTGATAATCCTGTTTTTTGGTGATCCCCCTCATAGTATATTTTCATCACATGGATGTAAAAATATTACTTTCCTACATTGTGGCTGATTGATCACATGCAGGAGAAATTATGTAAAGGTATGTGAGAAGGAGGAGGCTGGGGACAGGGAGGTCCTTTTTGTGACAGGCACCTAATTTCTGAGAAAAGATTTCAGAGTTCTGACTCAAACATCCCACCTTGACAGCACAAAAAGACTGTATGGAACAGTTAAACTAGTGTAGATGAAATTTCTTAACACCCAGTAGGAAAAGGATCAACTGTTAAATTTCATCCTTTGCTTTTCTCTTGTTTCCATATTTGTTACCATTATCCTACAAGGATTATCACACATGGACAATGCAAAATGCATCTGGGTAAACACACCAGTGTTCTGTGTTAATATCAGATTCCTCCTCATTCAGAATTTTTGCTTTTATTTGTGCAAAAATGCTTCCTTAACTTCCTATAAAATTGTCAAACTCTGGCAAAAGAACCATAAGAACTAATTAAAATATATTCAGCGTCACTGTTGATACTGCAGATGACATTGATAGGCCTCATTTTCCTTTCACATGGCTTGGTGACAAGAGGAAGGTAAAAACCTACAAGTTTACCCAGCTTAGAAAATCTGTGAGTCTCTAACCTATTTTTTAAATGTTTGTGAAATTCCTAAAAATTTTGTCTTATAATATCATAAAAAGTATACATTGAAAGTCTAAAATTAACTTAATTATACACACCTCAAATGTAATTCACTTTTCAAAACTAATTTTTTTCTAGTGAAAATTTGATTGTTTTCCCCCTTGATAGTTAATTATCTGAAACATTGGGGGGTTATTGCCAGTTGTACTCTTTTTCTCATATTGTATTTCTAGGAAATAGACTCATCCTGCTCATTTTACCTGCAAAATATGATCAGAATGTGGTCATTTCTGTCCTCCCTGCTGCTACTCTTGTTCTGTCAGTTACTGCTGGGACTTCTGCAATTGTTCCCTCCCAGGTCTCCCTGTTTCTAGTGTTGACCTCACCCACCTACCACTGCATTTTCTCAACACAGCAACCACTGCAGTTCCTAAAACAGAAGTCAAATCCTCTGCTCAAACACCTGCAAGGGCTCCCCATGCCATTCAAAGATAGTATAAGGGCTGCAATACCCTAGGTGACCTGGTTCTTGCTTCCTCTCTGACATATTTCCACTTGGAGTACGCCTTCCATTCATTCAACGTGGGCACCTGGCCTTTGTGCTGTTTCTGCAACTTGCCAGTCACACTTTTGCCTTAGGACATTTGTCGAGCTTTTCTCTCAACCGGGAAAGCTCTTCCTTGAAATACCTTTCACTGGTAACTCTCTTCCTTTAAGCATTTCCTCAAATGCCACTTTCTCATGAAGCTCCATTTCAGTGCCTTGCCCTGCTGACTACTGCCATTCCCTATAGTAGCACTCCCAACCTTCCTTAGCTCTCCTTGTTTCTTTCGTCCCAGGTATATATCACTATCACGCATACTATATAATTTACAGATTTATTGGGTTTATTATAGTACACTGCTCCTCAACAGAAGTCTTATGAGGGAGGGATTTTGTCTGTTTTGTTCACTAAGTCTTCCAGACACCTAGTACAGTGACTAGAATACAATAAGCACTCAGTAAATATCTTTTGAATTAATTAAGTTATTTTTCTCATTGCTTTAGGGGAAAAAAAAAGTTATTCCAGAACTTCAGAGATGTTGATAAATTCTACTTTTTAATGCATATATTATTAGGTATAGATTATATCTAACAAGGATAAGTTCCACTTAAATAAAAAATTAACTTTCTTTGTGGTCAATTGCAAATCAGTGAAGGCCAATCTTATAAAAATAAGAAAAATAAAATAATTAAGCACAAGGCTGATTCCTCCCCCACCCTCAACCCTCAGAGCAGATGGCCTTCAGCTGTTCTGATCCTTTACTGTTGATGGACTGTTTTCTAGTGGCAGGATATATCATTTACTTCAAGTCCTACTATAGGACACTGGTACCTACCACCACATAAGATAGGGAATCCCAAGCCTGTACAGCCCAGAGTTCTCAAGTCTGTTGGTTTTAGATTGTTGAGCAGAGGTTTCTCAAATTCACAGAAGAATAACAAAGAAGAATCAATAAAGGGACCACAATCACAAAATCGAGACTTTGGGTCATCTTGTGGCCAGGAGATAACAGTGAATGCTTGAACTAGAAGGCAATCATTTTCTTTACAGAGGAACAAAACAGAAGTCTTTAAAATAGTGAATTTCCAAAAGGTCATTCTCCAATAGCATTTAGCTAATTTTTATTCTCTATGACTGAATACACATAAACAATTCATGCTTTAAAAGTTTTCTAAAATTAGTGTTTATTATGTACTTCACTCTTTCCTCAACAAAAACTCAACTTTGTGCCTCAAGAAAATCCCATTTAAAGTTAATGAGGTTAGGAGACCTGAGAAAGATGGTGGAAAAGCACTCCTCAGTGCTTGTCCTCTCACAAAAACATTAATTTGAGCAACTATCTATATGCAAAAATACCTTCACAGGAGCTAAGGAAGCTAAGAAGAGATTATAGCACCTAGGAATAGCACAGACATAAGAAAAGATACATGAAAGACTGTAGTAAAGACAGTTTTACAACACCTGGTCATCCTTCTTCTTCTAACCATAGGCAGCAGCGGATGGAGAGAAATACTCTTCACATGAAGAAAGGGGAGGGAGGGAGGAACAGACTTTGCCTCAAACTCCAACACCAGACCTATCTTCGTAAAACCCAGTGCGGGGCAAGTCTCCATGGCCTTAGACTCGAGGCCAGTACTCCCCGTGACAGGTTGGATCTTGCAGGCTTGCTCAATGTCAGGCCAGTCCTTGCAGCCCCACTTTTTGGGAGATCCAGGGACCAGGCCCATCCCCATAGCCCTCAGGGTTGGGTTGCCCTCAACAAACCCAGGATTGACCTTGTCGATCCAGGTTCCAAGCTGGCTCCCATAACCTCAGGACTTAGACCAGCCCTCATGAACTTACCTGACAGGCCAATATCTGCACACCCAGCCTTCAGGCTGACACTCACTGACTCAGACTTCAGGCCAGGCCCTATGGCTCCAGGCACCAGGTCAGTACCATAATCTAAGACTCCAGACCCGTCCCTGCAGACTCAAGCTCCAAGCCTGCCCCAGCTTCAGGCCTGCTCTGAGCTCTAGGTCAATCCCTGTGTCCCTAACTCTGGTGGACTCAAGGTCCAGGCCTGCTCCAGCAGACCTTGCCAATAGATCCTGGTGTGAGGCCAACCCCAAGCAGACTGAGAATTCATATCATTATTCATGGACCCAGGTTCCAGGTCCCCCACCTGTCATTTCAGGTTATGGACCTACTCTAGCACAGGCCAACCCTCATGGACTCAAGCCTCATGCATGTCCCAGAGGACCCAAGCACCAGGTACATCTTAGTGTTTGGTGGTCCACTACAGACTCAAGCTCAAGGCCCATTCCAATACCAGGTCAACCACTATAGAACCATGCTTCATGTCAGCCCCAATGGATACAGGTTCTAGGCCCAACCTCCAGATCCAATCAGCAGGTCCATTATAAAGTTAACCCAGGATTCAGATTGGATCAGAATCAACTGTGTGGACTCAGGTGCCTCGAATGCCTACCTGCTAACCCAGTCATCAAGCCTGCCTGCCTGAGGATGCCAGCATCAAGCCCACCAATGGAACATGCCAGTCTGCTCAGAATCTCTGGATGGCTAAATAGTGAAGAGATTTACCAGACAAATCCAGTCTAGAAAGACTGAAATAAGTCCCTGTGATAGTTTAGACATCACTCCCAAAATTCACATTGAAATATAATGGCCATTGGGACAATGTGGAGAGGTGAAGCCTTTAAGAGGTGATTAATACATAAGGGCTCTGCTCTAAGGAATGGATTTATGTCATTATAATGGGAGTGGATTAGTTATCATGGGAGTGGGCTCCTAATAAAAAGATGAACTCAGCACATTTATCTCTCTGTCTCATGCCCACTTGCTCTTTTGCCTTCCACCACAAAATCGTGCCACACAAATGTGCTCCCCAGGTGCCAGTGTCTCAACCTTGCACTTCCCAGTCTCCAGAACTATAAGAAATGAATCATTGTTCTTTATACATTATCCAGTTTATGGTATTCTGTTAGAGCAGCACAAAATAGACTTGAAGAGTCTCTATTTCTTCAAATATGAAGACATCATCGCACCAACATATGGATTCAGAAACATCAAGGATCATGATTCCACCAAAGAAATAAAATAAAGTCCTAGTAACCAACTCTAAAGTAATAGGATATTGATAATCTGCATCATAAAAATTCAAAATAATCGGTTTTAAAAAACTCAGTGAACTTAAAAAAATTTACAGAGAAATAACTCACTGAAATAAAGAAAAAAAGACCATTATTAGAAATTTAACAATGAGACTGAAATTATTTAAAGAAAAAAAAAGGAAGCAAATTATGGAGCTGGAAAACACAGTGAATGAACTGAAAAAATTCAATGGAGATTATCAACATAATTATTTTAAAAGCTGAAGAAAGAAACTGTGAACTTGAAGACAGTTTAGTTGAAAATATACAGTCTGAGCAGAAAAAAGAAGAAAAAAAGAATTGAATAAAGCTCATAGGATTATGGGATCCCATCCAAAAAGCAAATATTTATGTTATAAGATTTTGAGAAGAGAAAGAAAAAGGGATAGAAAGTTTATTTAAAAAACCGATAGTAAAAAGCTTTCTAACTCTGGGGAAAGATATAATTTTCCAGGTACAGAAAAGTCAAGATGGTCCAGTAAAATTCAGTGCAAACAGGACTACAGAGCAAGACACATAATCAAACTACCAAAAATCAAAGACAAAGAGAGGATCTTGAAAGCATCAAGAGAAAATTAACATATCACATTTAAGGGAGTCTCAATATAGCTAGTAGCAGAAATCTTTTTTTTTTTTTTTTTTTTTTTTGAGTTGGAGTCTCACTCTGTTGCCCAGGCTGGATGCAGTGGCACACTCACGGCCACCCCAGCATTGACCTGCTGGGCTCAGGTGATACTTCTGCCTCAGCCTTCCAAGTAGCAGAAATCTTACAGGCCAGGAGAGAAGAGGATGATACATGCAAAGTGCTGAAAAAAGAAACCGTCAATCAGACAAAGTTTTCCCTCAGAAAAGAGGGAGAAACAAAAACTTTCCTAAGTAAACAAAAGCTAAGGGAGTTCATCACCACCAGATGTGACTTATAAGAAGTACTAATGAGAGTCTTCAGTCTGAAAGAAAAGAATGCTAATGAGTAACGCTCAAACATGTCCTTAAATGTCTCCTTAAATGTAAAGTGAGTTTCTTGTAGGCAGCATATAATTGGGTCTTTTTTTTTTATTATTCATTTGGTCACTCTATATTTAATGCATTTACATTCAAGGTAATAATGATTTGATAAGAACTTACTAGTGCTATTTTGTTACCTGCTTTCTGGATGTTTTTATAGATCTTTTGTTTTTTTCTTCTTTTCTTGTTGTCTTCCTTTGTAATTAGGTGATTTTGCTTAATGGTATACTTTGATGCCTTTCTTACTATCTTTGTATATCTACTATAGGATTTTGTTTTGTAATTACCATAAGACTTAGACAAAACATCTTATAGTTATAACAGGCTATTTTGAGCTGATAAGAACATAACTTTAATTACCTACAAAAACTCTACCCTTTTACTTCACTTCCCCCAACACTTTTATGTCTTAATGTCACAATTTACATATTTTAATATTATGTATCCCTTAACAAATTATTGTAGCTAATATTATTTTTGATATTTTTAACCTTCATACTAACGATACAAGTGATTTACACACCATATTATGGTACTAAAGTATTCTGAATTTGACTATGTACTTTAACAGCTAGTTTCTCTCTACATTTTATTTAGACAAATAACATCTCTAAATTTGCTATAGTTAGACAAAATTCTAGCTTGCTATTTAGTATATTAATCAAGAAGAATATATCATACATCATGGACTTTATTCTAATTTTTAAACTGGTTTGATAACTATATTATGTTAGTTTACTGTTGATGCTGTGACAAATTACCATAAACTTACTAGTATAAAACAACACAAATTCATTATCTCCAGTTCTGGAGACCATAAATCAAAAATGCATCTTGGTGAACTAAAATTGAGGTGTTAGCGGGAATGTTTTCCTTCTAGAGACTTTGTTATCTTTTCAAAATTCTAGAGTCTGTCCCACACTCCATGGTCCATGATTCCCTTTCAACTTCAAAGCCAGCAATGGGCTGGGCATGATGGCTCATACCTGTAATATCAGCATTTTGGAAAGCTAGGTGGGAAAATCACTTGAGCCCAGGTATTCTAGATTACCTTTGGCAACACAGCCAGGCCGCATCTCTAGAAAAAAAAATTTTAAATGAGTTGGGGCCAGGCTAGGTGGCTCAGCCTGTAATCCCGCGCCTTTAGGAGGCTGAGGTGAGTGGATTGCCTGAGGCCGTGGGTTCGAGACCCGCCTGGGCAGTGAGACCTCATCTCTACAATAAATCAAAAAATCAGCTGAATGTGGTAGTGCATGCCTGTAATTCTGGCTACTCGGAAGGCTGAGGCGGAAGGATTGCTGGAGCCCAGCAGGTCGAAGCTGCAGTGGCCGGGAGCGGCCACTGCACTCCAGTCTGGGTAATGAAGTGAGACTTCAACTCAAAAAAAAAAAAAAAAAATGAATTGGGTGTGATGGTGAGTACCCATAGTCCCAGCCACTTGGGAGATTAAGATGAGAGGATCATTTGAGCCCAGGAGTCTGAGGCTGCAGTGAGCCATGATTGCACCACTGTACTCCCACCTGAACAACAGAGTGAGTGAGACCCTAAATCTACTTTAAAAAAAAAGTCAGTAATGGGTCATTGAGTTCTGCCATTGCAAAACTCTGACAATCAATTCTCCTGCTTCTTTCTTTTACTTTCAAGTCTCCTTATGATGACATTGGGCCTACCCAGGTCATCTAAAATAATATCCTCATGTCAAGGACAGCAGATTAGCAATCTTAATTCTATCTTCAGTCTCAATTTCCTCTTACCATGTAACAACATAGTCACAGTTCTGGAGTCAGGGTATGGACATCTTTGGAGAGGCATCCTTCTACCTAATATATACATTAATAACTTTTTGATAAATTACTTCTTGTATAACACTGTGTATTAACTTGTGTACATTTAACAAAAGTATTCCAAATAGGATTCCATAGCCTTCATCGGATTCCCAGGGAGCTCCACGGGACACCATAGGATATGTAACAGTGAAGCTGACAGCTATAACCATAGCAATCTTTTTAAGGAAGCTGCTGCCACTAAGGAATTTTCATATATTCTCTGTAATTCCTACTGTAAAACATTCTCACACAATAAAAAAGATTATACTATTTTTTTTTTGAGTCTGGGTCTCACTCTATCACCCAGGTTGGAGTGCCATGGCACCATCATACCTTACCGTAGCTTCAACCTCCTGAGCTAAGGAGATCCTTCTGCTACAGTCTCCTGAATAGCTGGGACTATGGGTGCCGGCTGCCATGCCTGGCTAATTGTTTGATTTTTTTTGTATAGATGAGGTCTTGCCATGTTACCCAGGCTGGTCTCAAATTTCTAGGCTCAAGTAATCCTCCCACCTCAGCCTCCCAATGTGCTGGGATTACAGGTGTGAGCTACTGCACCAGGCCTAATATACTATTTTAATAGGCTAAAAAACCAGGTCTCAGAGAGCGTTCTATCAAAAGTCATACTACTGATGAGTGGCGGAACTAAATTCAAAGAGCTCTCCACTGTCCTTGGAGCTGAAGCTCCCCTGATTCAAGTTTTCTGGCACCTCAATGTATACACTTACTGCCTGATATGTTTTGACTAAGAGAAAAGAAACGCAGTACTAATATCAGCACACAGTGTTTATTTCTCTTCTTCCTGATGCAGCTGATTAGACTAGAAAATATCTTTGAAATATAAACTCTAGTTACTTCTGTCCTCAGCTTTTCTGCTTTATCAGAGCAGACCTGATTAACATGCACTTATGACAAGAGCCGCACGTGTTTCTTTTGCTGACTATAGTAGCTCTAGAATGAACAAGCGAGCAGATGTCAGTGATCTCAAGAAATCATGGAATGCCAACTACATTCTGCACATCCATTGCCTATCACCTTCCTCAGGTAGCTATAAGAACTCTCAAATATACTCTGAAGACCTGGAGCATGAATTTTTAAGTCACTGATAGTAGGTCTTTTTAATGGAAGGGCTTAACCGAGATCCTATGTCTTCTGGATTTTTCGTCAGGAAGATTGAAATCTAGCCCTGTTGTTTGTTTTATTTTTGTTTTTATTTGAGTAGTGTCTTTGATGCATAACTCAGAACCCTATTAGACATGCTAAAATTTATTTCTGAATTCAACATTGATTTATTGCCCTGTGGATTGGTTATCATTGTACTTGATGATTGTTGCTGGTTCATGGTCTATCTCTTCCAGGTTTTCAAAGGAAAGATGCTACTGGATATTTCAAAATAGTCCCAGAGTTCCTCATTAGCAGCTCTTAAAAGTATATGGTAGAACCAATTCATAGGACAAAGTATCTCATCCTGACTCACTCTTCCATTTGGCTAGCTATAGAAATAAACAGTCTGAGGCTTAGAGCAGTGAAGGAAAGGAAAGAAGAGAGAAGAGGAAAGAGGAGGAGGGAGAGCGAAGGGATGGAGAAGGGGGAGGAAAAGGAAAGGGGGAAGAAGGGTGAGGGGAAGGGAAAGGAAGGGCAAGGAGTAGGGAAGGGAAGGGAAAAGAAGAGAAAGTAAAGGAATGGAGAAGAGGAAGAGACAGAGGAAAGGGAAGGGGAGAAAGAAGGGCAGAGGAGGGGAAGAAGAGAAAAGGGAAGGGGAAGGAACTAGTCACTCTATGAAAAAGACATCTGCACACGTGTATTTATTGCATCATTGCTCACAATAGCAAGAACATGGAACCCCAAAACACCAAGTTTTTTCCAGGGATGCTGGCTAATCCTTGGCCATGCGCATATCAAGACTCATATCATGACAATGGTAATTACCACAGGGCACAGAGCAGGGCCCTGCCTTCACTCCTTCTCTAAGTCTGAGCACTTATTCCTACTTCTGCCCTCCCTCAGGCGAACAGTTAGCCTCTCACTGAGAACAGAATTCTCAGTGTGGAAGGCTGTAGTTAGTGAGCATTACATTGAGATAGACAGAATAAAGACAAGCTTTAAGTAGTCAGGATGACATGGTACCAATTTTGGAAAGCAACATAAAAAATGATTAAAAAAACTAGATAGGCTATGGGAAATAAATAACATATAACATAAAGTGTTAACATATGTTCAAGACTCCTGAGCTACACAACTTCAGGGGCCACCTTTCATACTGTGTTCCATTTGAACTTGGAATTCCTCTTGAATTGCTCACTACAGAGACCCTGGAGTAAAACTGTGAGTGAATTTGATTTTCTTCTTAGTGTTTCTTTGTAGTTTTTAAACCAGCCAACAAGAACAGGCATTATTTTATTATCATAAAAAATACCTTATTATTTTAAAAATCATACATAACAGAAGTTGTCTATTATACTAGCTCTCGTGTATTCCTATGAGAGACAAAGCCAGGGGCTATTTTTTTATTTTAAAGATGTGGAGTACAATTCAAAGTTAGATATACAAATGTTCATTATGCAGGTACCTTATTGATGAGGTGTGCCTCCACTCCCCCAGCATATTCCCACCTCTGGTCCCCCCTCCCCCCGGCAGTTTCCTGCTACTACAAATCCTTTTCTTATGGTATTACAATAATTGTTCAAGGTCCACTCATGAGTGAGAATATCTAATACTCAGTTGTTTGTTTCTGTGATAGATCACTCAGTATTACAGACTCTAATTCATCCGGGTAGCTATGAAGTTCATGATTTTATCCTTCTTTATGGCTGAGTAATATTCCACTGTATATATGTACCACATTTTTAAAATCCAGTCCTCTTTTGATGGGCAGCACGGTTGGTTCCATGTTCTTGCTATTGTGAACAATGCTGCAATAAACACACATATGCAGGTTTCTTTTTCATAGAGTGACTTGAGTTCCTCCTAGTATATTCCCAATAACAGGATTGTAGGGTTGTATAGAAGGCTGATTTTTAGATCTTTTAGGAATTGCCAAACTGTTTACCACAGGGGGTGTACTAATTTACACTCCCACCAACAATGTAGAAGCGTTCCCTTTTCCCCATATCCTCTCTAGCATCTGTTGTTTTTTGAGTTATTGATGATGGCCTTCCTGATTGGAGTTAGGTGGTATCTCAATGTGGTTTTAATTTGCATTTCTTGATGACTAGTGAGGTTGAGCATGTTTTCATGTATCTGTTGGCTATTCCTATGTCTTCTTTTGAAAAGTGTCTATTCATAGCTTTTGCCCACTTTGTAATGGGGCAGTTTTTTTGTTTTTGTTTTTTCTTTTCGGCACATTTGAATTCCTTGCGGATTCTAGATGTTAGGCCTTTGTCAGATATACAGTTGGCAAATATTTTTTTCCCAGTCTGTGGATTGTCTCCCCATTTCCTTGGTGATTTCTTTGGTTTTGCAGAAGTCTGTGAGTTTGGTGAGGTCCCACTTGTCTATCTTATCTCTAAGATAACTGGAAGAAATTATTTAGTATGTAAAGCACTTGGGGTTTTGATCAAGAATTGTTTACCAGTTCCAATTTCCATAAGGGTGTCTCCTGTATTTTCTAAGGTTCTTATAGTTTGAGGTTTCATGTTTAGGTCTTTGATCCATTTAGAGTTGATTTTTGTGTGTGGTGATAGTTAGGGGTCTTGTTTTAATCTTCTGCATGTGGCCAGCCAGTTTTCCCAGCACCATTTACTGAACAGGTTCTTCTCTCACCAGACACCTCATCTCTATAATGGGTTGTTGGTGGAGCTTTGTTGAAGATGAGTTTGTTGAGAAATTGAGGTTTGCTTCTGGATTCATATGGAAACACAAATGACTACAAATAGTCAAAAAAATTCTCAGCAAAAAACAAAAAAACCAGGAGTTTGATACTGGTACTATAACTGGCATATAGGCCAGGGCAATTTATATGTCTTTCTGTTGCATGTTTCTCAGCAGATTCAAAGGAATACTAGGACCTTGCCAGTTGGCAGGAAAGTCCTGTGAATTAGTTGCTTTTGTGGTTGTAACTGTGTCCCAATGCCTGGTTGCCCATTTCACAGGTAGTTGAAAATAGTGGAAAAGACTTGAGAAAACTTGAGAAAAATGAATTTGAAAAACCAGTGAAATGGATTTAACCTACCATCACTCAAAAAATTATAGACAGACCCCAACCATTATACGCAGCTGAATTAAAAAACTGTCAGAAATTCAGCACAGTTTAAAAATGACAACTTCTTGGCAATTTTCTTTGCAAAGCAAAATAGAAAGGATAAAACTGTTTCCGTATAGGTGAATATTCTTGCATACTAAATAATTTCTTCCAGTTATTTTTAACATGTTTATTTGCTGCTTTATAAGAATAGGAAAAGGTCTAGAGATGTTTACAATTTATTCATTGTATTCTGAGAAAAAAAATCTGGTAAATTATAAGAAAAATTCTATTTTTCAGACTTGATCAGTCCCTTTACAACAGCTTGTTGCTTGCTTAAACTCTACCTTAAGTATTTTCAGAGAATGCCTCTAAAAAGCAAATGCTATAATGAGTTTTCTCCATTTGATAAATACTTGTAGTTCCTTAATTCCCCCACCTGTTTACAGAAACTCTTAAGTTACTAAGAGAGCAGGCTGTTGCTACAGCATGGGGTGGCCATCAGAAATTTCTAAATTCAAATATACCTGTTGAATTCCTCTTTGCAGAACACAGCTCATCACATAAAATCACTTGGGAAGTTGCCTCATAATTGTGATCTGTGGTGATCCTCATTTAAAATCCCACCACAAGCCGGTCTCGGTGGCTCAGCCTGTAATCCCGTGCCTTTGGGAGGCTGAGGTGAGTGGATTGCCTGAGCCCGCAGGTTCGAGACCAACCTGGGCAGGCGAGACCTTATCTCTACAATAAAATTAAAAAATTAGCCAGGCATGGTACCGCACGCCTGTAATTCCAGCTACTCGGAAGGCTGAGGTGGAAGGATCACCGGAGCCCAGCAGGTCGAGGCTGTGGTGGCCGGGAGCGGCCACTGCACTCCAGTCTGGGCGACAGAGTGAGACTCCAACTCAAAAAACAAACAAACAAACAAACAAACAAACTAAATAAAATCCCACCACAGGTCAGGTGCACTACCTCAAGCCTGTATTCCTAGCACTTTGGGAGGCAGAGGCGAGAGGATTGCCTGAGTCCACGGGTTCAAGACCAGCTTGGGCAACATGGTGAGACCTCATCTCTACAATAAAAATCAAAAAATTAGCCGGGCATGGTAGCACATGCCTGTAGTTCTGGCTACTTGAAAGGCTGAGGCTGAAGGATCACCAGAGCCCAGCAGGTCAACGCTCAGGTGATCGTGCGTTGTGCTACTGCACTCCAGCATGGACGACCAAGTGAGACTCCAACTCAAAAAAATAAATAAATAAAATAAAATAAAAATAAAATCCACCACACTCCCAGGCTCCAGTCCCTTGGTGAGTAGTAATAACAGCACTCTTGATGTTCACTGTTTTATCAATAACTCTATTAATCAAAGTGTGTATCAAAGATGAGCCAAGTAGCTATATATGGCACATTTTCATTCAAGAGGTTGTTCAAAGTGAAGCCAAAACACACACACAAACCCCCCAAAACAAAAAGATGTAAAATAACCACTGCAAAGTAAAATGAATATAATGCTTATTAACTGACTCGTGCTTCTTTCAAGACTCTTAAAGGTTTACTGGAGAAGATTTGTTCCTAATGCACTGCATGCTTGCATCTCAAAAATATGTAACCCATTTTCTAAGCGACTCTGTTAATCTTCAAGACAAATGAGCATTGTCAAGGCTTAGTTACCAACTGATCTCAACTGCCAAGCTCATGCACGCGGGGACAGTAACAACACCCATCACATCTGATTTTGAAACAAGCAATAAAGAATGAATATTTCAGCTAATTAAATCCTCTGTTTGAAAGTTTGTTGCCATTTTCCAGACCCAGCTACTGCCTCAGACTTTTTGATAAACACAACCTCATCAAGGGCACCTGCATAATGAACATTTGTACAATTAACCCTGAATTGTACTCCATACATTTAAAATTAAAAATTAAAAAATGAAATACCAGTAAGAGGTGCTGACGCACTGGTTTCATGGAGGAAATATGAAAGAAGCCAATGTTTGTTTGTTTGTTTTCACTTATTTGCATCTTTTTCCTTGGAAAAATTATCTTCACTTATTTGCTCCTTTTTTAATTGGAAAAATTATCTGGCTCAAAGTCTGTTTCATTCAAATATAAAGTGGTAAATGGCATTTGATAGCCGATTACTGACTGAAAACCGCAGATTAAGAAGAGTTAGTAGCCCTTTTGACGTTTCTGACACCACATTGTGTCTGCTCATCAGAATGTCAAATCTATATCCATGGCCAAGTAAAATTTGGGTGGTATGATGACTGGGTTTCTCAAGATTATATAAAGCAAAGAACCAGTAATAGTATTTGAGTTACAATAAGAGAATTCTGGAGTCGTTAGGTGTATCCAGGGAGAGGCATTTTTAAAACTGTTATGTAGGAAATATCAGATTGGTGATTATAAAGAGAAAAATACACATGTTGTCTTATTGTGTTGCTAAAATATCAACCCCAAATATAATATAAAATCTATTGGTCTGAGTGGTAACCAAAAGAGCGGAAAGTGATTTTGCCCTATTATTACTAAAACATTAAGCACAAACACAAAGTATATTACCAGAGAAGTTATTCTTTAATTGGAAAATAGATTTTCTGTGTTAAAATAACAGCAACAATTATTCAATGCCTGGATTTGATTTCATAAAGTATTTTTGTACATGATTAAGACATATAGCTTTTTTCCAACTCCATGGTCTCACCCAGCCAGAGAACCATGCAATGCTTCATCATCCCAGGGAAATAAATAAGGTTGTCTAATTTTACCTCTTAAAACACAGCTGGATGTTAGAACTCCAGATTAGCAAGAATGTTCCTTAGTCTCCAACTTAAAATGCCAGAAAATGATAGCTTATTTCTGATTCAAAATAAAACATGGTATCTTTAGATCTTTGTTTTGCTTTTTAATGTTGCATAAAACTGATAGAGATTTTTAAAAATCGACAACCTGGGCTACACCAATGCATATTCTAATGTTTTATGGCAATATCTAATGGCGTAAATAAAATAAAAAACACTGACATTCATTTAAGTATGAAAGACTATTTTTTTTATTTATGGGGAAAATAATAGAATGCATAAATAGACCCTACAGAACGGTTTGGTTTCATTCCTTGTTTTCTCTCATGTGTTAGTAAATATGGAATAAATGTATAATGTGTGTTAAATAGTCATAGTTATTAAACCATTACTGCTACAGATTTATCAACCGTGCTTATCAAACTCCACATATTCTTTCTTTTCTTCTTTCTTTATTTTTGTCCGTTCTTCCTTCTCTCTCTCCCTCCTTCCCTCCCTCCTTCCCTTCCTTCCTTCTTGCCTACCTTCCTTCCTTCCCTCCTTCCTTCCTTCTCTTTTTCTTTCTTTCTTTCTAGTCAGGTCACACTCTGTCATCCAGGCTGGAACGCAGTAGCACAGTGTCAGCTCACCACAGCCTCAACTTCCTGGGCTCAAGTGATCATTTTGCCTCAGCCTCCTGAGTAGCTAGGACTATGGACACATGCCACCACACCCAGCAAATAAAATTTTTTTTTTTTTTTTTTGTAGACGAAGTCTATGTTGCCCAGGCTGGCCTCAAACTCCTGGGCTCAAGCGATTCTCTCACCTCAGCTTCTCAAAGTGCTTAGATTATAGGTGTGAACCATTGCACCCATCCATACCACATATTCTTTTCCAATGAACCTGGTGAGGGGAACAATTTGGATTTAAAGTATAAAAATGTGGAGTGGATCATTCTATCCCCAAATTATAGCAAGGGTATGGTCTTGGAAGGAAGAACAAAAGGAGTTTAAAATATCATTTCCAAGGAGAGGAAGTAACATGCAGAATTCATTTTTATTTTTCCTGAAAGAATGAATTTCCAGTCTTTATTAAAACCTGGAACTTCAAGAAATCTTTGGTTTTCAAAATACAGTAGAAAATACCCTGCTGCTGTTCTGAAATAAGAAGTAGCATTTTCTGATGCAGCAATTTTTTGAAGTATTACCATTTCAAAGCAATAATTTCTCAACTATGTTTCTGAAAATTTGAAAATTATCATTTTGTCAAAGGCTATCAACTGAATTTATTTATTTTGAAGAAACTAAGGAACAGTTACAAGAGACTTCGGTAATCTGCAGCATACCTCCGCTTAGACTTGCCACTTATTAAAAATTTGTTCCCTTTTCTCCATCTTTTTTTTCTTTTTCTCAATCTAACAAAACCAGTAATCATTATTATTGTTGCTGTTGCTGAACAATTGGAGAGTAAGTTGCACACAGGATGCTACTTTCTCCCTAAAATACTTCAACACTAGCTTCTGAGAACAAAGATAGTGTTTTTTTTAAATAACCATAGAACAACAATCAATTTCAGCAAATTAAAATTTAATTGTGAATGTCTTTGATTTTAAAAACTTAAACATGATAGTGTTGTAGAACTCCAATAGAAGGTAAAAAATATTTTTACTTAATCCTAAGAAGTCTTTTCTGACTCCACACTCCAAAGAACAAAACAAAGTAAAAGCTTCAAGAGGGCAAAGGTCTGTGTTATTTATTCTCAGGTTTTCAGGTATTCCCCGGAAAGCCTTTCACTTAATGCGCACGTAGACAATGATTGCTGTTTTAAAAAATTATCCTTCAAATAACATTTAATGACTGTTAAGTATCTTGTGTGCAGTATATGAAGTGATTCTTGACTATGTTTAATGTCAGTAAGATTACTATGACCCGTGTATTTGGGAATGTGATAGAGTAAGGATTATATTAAACATTTTTTTCTTCATAGACAACCCTCAAACATTAACCAAAGTCTTGGTTTATTTTGAGATATGCTCAGCATGTGTGCCAATGATTTGATTTCAACATCCAGAGGTAACATCCAATGATAAGGTGGTTAACATTTTAGGTTGATTAAAGGATCATTTAATCATTTTATCCTTTTATCTCCCCCACCACACACACACAAAAAATCTTTCAAAAGAAAACCAAGTCTCTCCAAACTGACCTCTATTAAAATTAATTTTTTAATAACTGCTTGGTTTTATCACTACTTCCCAAAATGCTAATTAATTCCAACTCTAAGCTATGTAATTATAATACTTCTGCTGAAATACAAATTATCTGGTGCCCCTGGGGTGAACAAGTTAGAATATATTTCATGTTCCATTCAAGAGAGGAAATGCATTATTTCTTAGGCCATGGAAACAATGTAGCTTCGCTGGCTCCCCTCCCCCCAAAATTTGCAGTTCCTGTTTCTTCCTCTTTAGCAGAAAGACAGGAACAGAGTTGACAGTTGGCATCCAGTCATTTTAATGCCTCTCTCCATGGGGCTGTGAGAAACGGTGGCATGCCAAGTTATTTTTGGCCAAGCACTGCAACACACAGAGCCTTCAGGAGCCTTCATTTAGTCAGTGGCCTCAGTGGCAGCCAATGTACCTGCAGAATGTGAATTGACGTTGCCATGGAAATAGAACAACTCTTCCTGGTTCTGTCAAAATCCATCTCTATCTGCAACTAGGCAGGGGTCAGAAAAAAAAAGAAAGAAAGAAAGAAGCACAAGTGCCAGGGAGAAAATTCAAGAAGGGAGGAATTCTGCAGTGCCCTACAGGGTTGGGGAAATTCAATTGGCTTTTTCAGCTAACAGATTAATATACAGTACTGTGCTTCAAATCCAAATATCCTTTATTTTTCATTAGATAGTAGCAAAACAAGATAATGTATATCTTGTTGTTTCTTCTGGAACTCAAAGCTAACTTTCGCAGTACTGCCATGTAGCATTTTTAGGGTCTCAGACCATTTTCTTGGTTGTCATATGAAGTTGCCCCAGATGATCTCAAGCCCTCCTGTTCTAATATTTCTATGATACATTTAGTATTCTGTTTTCAACCTCAATAGGCATTAGCCTATTTTACCTGGAACTTGAAAAAAAATGTCAAAATAGGACTGTGCATGCAATCAGAACAAAGAAATAGGAGCCATGAAAGGAAACAAAGCATCTCTTTTCTGTGCCCTTCTTTGGGATGTAGTTCCAGGGTGCTGTGTACTGCTGTGGGTACTGAGATGGTAGAAGGAAGGTGAGAGGCATATCATTATGGCAGATAGGGGGCCTGGCTTCCACTCTGGGAAATTGCTGCTGCCTGTTCCTGTGTTCGGCTTGGGCTCAGCCCAATTGTCTCACTTTTAATCAACTGTTAGGCCCTGCCCATGGCACTGATTGCCAGCCTCAGGCCCCATGTTCCAGAGGACCCTGAAGACTCGTGGTTCACAGATACATTGATTCTTAATGCAGAAGGAGAGCATACCCAGGGTTCAGTGGTGTAAGGGACCACGGAGGGGGGCATGGAACTTTAATAATGAGTATTACTGAACACAGTATATACTACCAATATCTCTATGCAATAGGAATCTACTTGTCATTCTCATAAACCCACAGCAGAGAAGGATATCACCCTTGGGTTCTGACCATTTGCAAGAGACCATAAAGGTCTGAGACATGTCCTGCCTCACTGGATGAGGCACAATCTCAGACATCAAGTGACTTGCAGCCAGTGTATCAAAGAGCCTCATAGACCATCTTGCACATATTTTCAATGAGGCTTTGGCCTCATATTTATTTACAGTCCAAAACTTGGAAATTTTACCTCACTGAATTGTAGAAATCTATCCATCATGATACAATCATAAGTTGCTTAACAACAGGATACATTCTGAGAAATGCACTGTTAGGCAATTTTATCATTGCATGAACATCATAGAGTGCTGAATACTGTAGGCCATTAGAAGACAATGGTACATATTTTTGTATTTAAAAATACCTAAACATAGAATAGGTACGGTAAAAATATGGTATAATCTTATGGGATCACCCTCATATGTGTGGTCCATTGTTGATTGAAATATCATTACTCGGGGCATGAATATATTTATGAATCTGGAAATTTTAAAAAATGTTCAGATAGTCCTTCATTTTACTATACCTAGGTGTGTGTAAATATATGATGGCTAGTTTTGTGTCAACTTGGCTATAGTACGCAGGTGCTTAATTAAACACTGGCTTGGTCCAGGTATTGTTGCTGAAGGTATTTTGTATACATGGTTAAGGGTTATAATCTAGTCCGTTGGAGACCTTAAGAACAAAAAAAATGTGGTATGGTCTGAATATTTATGTCTGCCCAAAATTCATGTGTTGAAATTCTCACCTCCTAAGTGATCATATTAGGAAGTGAGCATTTTGAGAGATGATTAAGTCATCAAAGTGGAGCCTTCATGAATGGCACTGATGCCCTCTTAAAAGACGCCTGAGAGAGATCCCTCAGTCCTTCAGTTATTTGAGAATATAAGGAGAAGGTGCCATCTATGAACCAGAAAGTGCGTCCTCACAAGAGACTAAATGTTCTGGTATCTTATTCTTGGATGTCTCAGCCTCTGGAGATGTAAGAAATACATTTCTGGCTGGGTTCGGTGGCTCAGCCTGTAATCCCACGCTTTGGGAGGCTGAGGTGAATGGATTGCCTGAGCTCGTGGGTTCGAGACCCACCTGGGCAACTTCGCAAGACCTCATCTCTACAATAAAATAAAAAAATCAGCCGGGCATGGTAGCAGGTGCCTGTAATTCTGGCTACTCGGAAGGGTGGGGTGGAAGGATTGCTGGAGCCCGGCAGGTCGAGGCTGCAGTGGTTGGGAGCAGCCACTGCACTCCAGTCTGGGTGACAGAATGAGACTCCAACTCAAAAAAAAAGAAATACATTTTTGTTGTTTATAAGCCATCTGGTTTATAGTATTTTGTTATAGTAGCCCAAACTAAGACACCCGGAGAAGAAAAAATTCTGACTCAAGACGAATAGAAATCCTTCCTGAGCTTCCAGCTTTTTAGCTTGACTTACAGATCTCAAACTTGCTGCCCCATAATCGTGTGAGCCAATTTCCTAAAATTGACATGAAATCAGTCTTTCTATTTCTTCCCCCCTTCTTTCTCCTTTCTCTCTCTCTCTGTCTGTGTGTGCTTAAATCACCAGGGTAATGTAAATCAGATCACAAAGTATAATGACTTGCATTTTTGCATTATTCTGTACACTCAAATCTGTAGCCTCTTCCTCCTAATCTAAGTAAATACATCATTTCAGATCTTGCCTGTATTAGAAGGTATTTAACTACTCTAAATTAATATCTTTCCTTAGTGACATTATTCATTTGCCTTAAATTATGAACAAAGTAAATTATCGTGCAATTCAAACTTTTTATATACATAAATTTGGGGAGTTAGCACATGAGAACTGAGCTTAAATGGCCTTTGTTTGCTTCTCTTAAAAATATCACATGTATCCTATAAATATGTAAAAATATTATGCATCAATACAAAAATTAAAATGTTTTAATAGAATCTAATAAAATAGGATTTCAAGTGTCTTTAAAGCCCTTTCTCTGTGGTTTTTACAATAATTTCACAATTTCTGATGTATGTAAGACAGTAGTTCTCAACAGGGAGCAATTTTGTCCTTCAGAAAACATGTGGCAATACTTGGAGACATTTTGATCGTCATAATTAGGAGTAGGAGAGTGGGTCGTACTGACATCTACTGGGTAGAGGCCAGGGAGAGTGTTAAATATTTTTAAATACACAGGCCATCTCCTTTGGCTATATAACCAGTAATGGATTTGCTGGATCCTCTGGTAGTTCTATTTGTAATTTTTTGAGGAACATCATACTGTTTTCCCCTTAGCGCTATACTAATTTATATTGCCATCAACAGTGTATAAGAGTTCTCTTTTCTCTACTTCTTTGTTAAACACGTTATTTTTTGTCTTTTTGCTAATAGCTATTTTAACTAGAGTGAGGTGATATCTCATTGTGGGTTTTGATTAGCACAATCAAATGCCCACATTCAAGAAGACGCACAGAGATCAGTGGCTCCAACCTTGCTTTAAATACCAACCTTCTTCAAAAGTAACTATCTATAATGATTGTAGCAAGTCCTGATGGTTAGTGATATTGACTATGTTTGTGATTAGTTATACCAAGTATGTTTTCATGTAACTGTTGACCACTTTATGTCTTCTTTTAAGAAGTGTCTATTAATGTTTTTGCCAAATTTTCCATCAGATTGCTTGTTTGTTTGCTGTTGTTTTATTGGGTTGAGTTTCTTGTATATTCTGGAAGTGAATCCATATGCCACAATGTTCTCACTCATGTGAAATCTTAAAAAGTTGTTCTCTTAGAAATAGTGAATAAAACAGCAATTTTTATTGAGAAGGTAGAGGGAAGAGGGCGTAGAGACTGGTCAACTGGTACAAAATTACAATTGGAAAGAAAAAATAAATGCTGGTGTTCTCTTGTACAAATGGGTTACTATAATAGACAATAAGGTATTGTATATTTCAAAATAGCTAGAAGAGGATTTTGAATGTTCCCACCACAAAGAAATAATAAATATTTGAGGTGATGGTTATGCTAATTATCCTGATTTAATCATTGCACAATTCATACATATATTGAAACATCACATTGTATCCCATAAATATGCACAATTATTGTGTCAATTAAAACTTTTAGAAAATGCATTTTTTTAAGTTAACAGAACAACCAACTGCTTCCCAGAGCAAAGAATTATCCTGCTCAAAACGTCAATGTGCAGTTGAAAAACCCTACTCTAGAACAAAGCTAGGCACAAAGTATGTGTTTCTCAATGGTATGTGCTACATTAAGCTAAAGAAAAAGATAGAACTCTATGTTAAAGCAAGGGTAATATGACGTAGCTAGTAGATAGATAGCTGGTATAAACTTAAGGAGCAAAATGACATGCTGTGCTCCTTAGGAGAACAGCTAAGCAAATAAAGCCCATTTCAGCTCAGTTATCATGTGCTAACGCAAATCAACAAGAAGAAATAATAGCAATGCAATTTGTTCCACTTGATTATAGTTCATTTTACTCAACAGGGAAGTCAGATTTGATGTTCATGATCATCAAGCATAAATCCTACAAAATGTATTTAATAAGAATGAGATGTATTTTTAAATGCCTTCATTAATTTGATTTTCCCCCTTTTAAAACAATAAATACTGATAACTAAATCTGAGCCATGTTATCTTTTTGGGCTTGTGAAAAAATGATTTTATCCTCCCTTACTCTCAACACTATCAACTCCATATTGTCACCTTGGCACCCAGAGTTGAAAGTAGTGTGTTGCTCAGGGTTCTGAAGGTAGCAGTAGAGTATAATTGTCATATTAAGGATGAAGTCAATAATCAACAACATAATAACAGCTGGTGAACAATGAACACTGAAGGATGAGTTGTTGGTTTCGTGTTATACCATTCATTGTGCTTTTACCCAGGGATCAAGAGACAAGGGTTTTGATGAAGGCTTTATATTTGTTAATTTTCTTGGCCTTGGAAAAATAACTTTATGTCTTTGAGTTTCCTAAGGAACTAATACTTGAAGGTACCCTAATACTTTATAAACTTTTTAAAAAGCATACTTTCTAATTATTCAGGGAATAATATCTCATGAACATCTTGACTGAATGTGTGAGCTTGAATTTATGAAGGAAATTTGACCTCTAACTACAAAATGCCAGCATTTACCATTTAAAAAATTTATTAGTAGCCGTTTTTATCTGTCATCTGTCACTTAACAATATAATTACACATAAAAAATCTAACAATTTTATGGAAATATATTTTAGTAAGTAACAAATTAACTAAGGGATATTCCCAAACTTTTATTGTTAGCTAATTGAAGAGTGCCACATTAGGATTCTCTTTCTTTTTTTTTCTTTTCTGTTTTTATTTTTAAGCTTGTCTACCAATTCACCTCAGATATAGTAATGGACAGAAGTAACATAATTATTTGTAGAGTGATGAAGTCTTTCCCCTACCCCCTTTTTCTTTTGCTTTGCTTGTTAAATGAATTAAAAACATTAGATTGTTTTAAAGTTTGAATAATGGAAAAAGTTGTACAACATAATCTTAAGTACTTATATATATATAGATGAACATTGTATCTAGAGTTAGGATTTTTCAGCATTTTCTGTGTTGCCATGTATTAACAGTTAACATAAACTCTAGGTACACAATATGTCAGCTAAACACAGAAACCGGACTAGTAAACTAATTCATTTATTTGTAGCTTAAGTTTTCTGGTTAAGGTAGTTTTATCAGGCTCTGGGAAAGTTTTTATAAAAATGAATGAAAGGCATGTATTTTTTTTTTTTTTTTTGAGTTGGAGTCTCACTCTGTCGCCCAGACTGGAGTGCAGTGGCCGCTCCCGGCCACCGCAACCTCGACCTGCTGGGCTCCGGCGATCCTTCCACCTCAGCCTTCCAAGTAGCCGGAATTACAGGCATGCGCTACCACGCCCAGCTGATTTTTTGATTTATTATGGAGATGAGGTCTCGCTGCCCAGGCGGGTCTCGAACCGCCGGGCTCAGGCAATCCACTCACCTCAGCCTCCCAAAGGCACAGGATTACAGGCTGAGCCACCGAGCCCGGCGAAAGGCATGTATTTTAAAGACATGCATTATTTCTAAAAATCCACAGATAACTGGGAAATTCAAGTATTTTACTTTAATTCGCATAATTTTTATACCAGTAATATGCAAGCAAGACCTCAGAAAAGTCATTATAGCTTTATAAATAAATATGTTCATACTGCTTTTGTTTTTAGATACTGCTGTGTTCCAAAAGTGGATTTTTTTTGGTGATGCATTTATTTCATGAAAAATATATACATATGATATAGCCTTAAATCAATATACTTGAAAACAAAAAACTAAACTCAAGACTGATGCCATCCCTCCTGTTTTTAAAGGACACAGCATACCTTCTTCCTTTCTATCTAGCAGTAGGCAAGGGTACAATTAAAACCAGATAAAAATAGACACCATCAGGGACCAATAGAGTCTGTGTGAGGGCCATATAAACAGCAATATCACCATTCACCAAACAAAGTGGGTCTTTGTGTTACAAATCTCAAACTGATATGAAACACACATTATTTGAGTAAGAACAATTATACATTGCTGATAAGCGTTTCTTTGAATGCATCCAGAGATTTGCAAAAATATTAAAACAATAAATGTTCAGAGTGAGCTTGGTTTCCATCACGAAGCCTTCTGTACAAGAAAGAAGTATCCATCCTTAGTGTCTTGGATCCAAGCAACTATTTGTCACCATTTCTCTTCTTCTCTTAAAGAACAAGGACTTTAAAGTCAGACAGACTCAGCTCCTGGGTGTGGTATCTCAGAATATTTACTTAATGCTTTAAGGCACACATTCCAGTTTCAGCCAAGCAGGGCTCCACTGCAAACACCTGTGCTTTTCTATCTGAGGGCCTTCTCTTGGCCAACAAGCAAGACAGGGAGTGCTGGGAGTGTTAAAGTCTTCAACCATAGATGCGACAGGCTTCTTATCCCTCAGGTATGATAATTTGAAGCATGCTTTATCAAGTCTCTTGGAGTTCCCAGGTAGGACTGAGCCCGTACGGCAGTAATCTGCTGGACAACACCTCCTTTATTGGCTTCTTTCCTTTCCCATCTCTCTTTTCCAATTTCTTAGGATATTTTCTGAGCCTGCCTCTGAAATGAAGCCTCAGAGAGGCCTCCATCAGACACTCAGATGGGAATGGTCACCAGAGACAGAGCTATAACTCCCCCTGCAGCTGGGTGACTCACACTTAGAACCCTTTGAACATTTTGTAGAACTTAGTTTTTTCAGGGAAAGTGTTGATTACAGAAGAGAGGGTAGGAATATTGTTCTTATCCAGTTTATGACTTACCACAAGACCAAGACTTCCAGGGATGTGCCATTGCCTCAAATCACACTCACTCTTGTTTGGCTTATTGGGAAGAAGGGGCAGAGGCTACTCAGAGGGATCCATGCCAGCCTTGATTGACATGAGATCTGTGATGAGAATGTTAAACTGGATAGTTCCATCGTCCTCCCCTTTTCAGATACACAGAAGGCAAGGATGAACATCTTCCAAGAGAGGGTGAGGTGAGAGAGAGCATAGTAGGTGTGGTTGGTAAGTGGGATTCAGGTCACTGGAGACAACAAGAGCACTCAGCACACCTACTGGCAAGCCAGGAACTTCACTGACCAGATTTTTGCAGCAGTTTGTAGAAGACCACTAGGACAGCATCTTGAATATGTTAGTTAGCCTGATTGAGGTAATCATTTTACAATGTGTACATAGATCAAAGCATAATGTTGTATACTTTAAATGTAAACAACTTTTATTTGTCCAAATTAATTAATTAATTAATTATTAATTTAACAAAAGAACAGAGCCCTGGATTTGATCCTGAGTCACTTTTTCAACAGTATAAAATATGATGGCAGGGGACCTATTTCTACGAATGACATTCTGAGCTTTAAATCCAGGGAGCTAAGATGCTTTCCTGGCTTGTGTCCCTGAGCTCTGGCAAATTCAGCATCCTCTGAACCACCCGACATGGCTTAGGACAGTCTCCATCCTGCTATCCCCTTGCTCTGATTCTGGCAGGTGGTTCTGGCCTTTGTGTCCCATTAGGTCATTTGTTCTATTGTGCTCCAGTTTTCCCTGGGCTTCCTGTTCCTAACCGTGTTCCAACATGCACATACATGTGAGGCCCTTGTTTCCTAAGTGCTTCTAATTCACACTATACCTTCAAACACAAACTATCCCATATATGGTAGATCTCAAAAATGCCCATAATTCTCCATGACTCCACCCCCTTTTTAATCATCTCTGAAACTCATTCTATGAAGAGCAGCAGTTTTTCTCTCCACTTCAGCTACATGGGGCAACTTCGGATTTCTCATTGGCCCCTAGAAGGTGGTAAAAGTCACTCTGTGCCAGCACTGAGTCAGTCTAGGCTTCAAGAGGCCTAAGCACTACTTCTCCTCTTCCTCCTCCTCCTCTCTCTCTCTCTCTCTCTCTCTCTCTGTCTCGTTCTGTCTCTCTCTCACACAAACCTGCTAGCTGCCATGTGGGCTAACCCAGAGTAGCCGGCTAATTGACAAAAAACAACTGTCTCAGTACCCTGCATCTTTCTAACACATAGCTGGTCAACCCCAGAAGACAGTCACTTTGCTGACCTACAGCTACTCACAAACACATGACTAAACTAAACCCAGCTAAGACCAGAAAAACCACCCAACTGGACCCACCCAAAATTGCAAACCTGGAGAATCATGGGCTAAATTAACAGCTATTGGTCTAAGCCATTAGGTTTTTAGGCAGTTTGTTATGCAGCAATGTATAACTGATACAATTTGAAACAAAAACAGTGCAATTTTCTTGCAGAGCCTGTTTCTCCTGTCATTGCTACTGGTGCAAAGGAAACATGAAGTTCACCCTTGCCTCTGAGCGAAGGATCTTGTGTGAAATCCTAAGACAGAAGCCTTTTGTGTAGCTCTCTCATTTTTCTCCCCGAAGACTGCTCTTATCAGAGCTATGGACGTGGGACAAAATGCCTCTAATCCAGTCATCTCTGGGAGTCCCACTGTATAAGGTGACATGTGCTGGCAGCCATGCACCATCTTTGTGTCTCAAAATGTCACAGCCCCTTTCTAAACCTCAAAGCCAAAAAAACCATCCTTTCAGCACTGGAATGCTTCAGTGCTCAAGACCACAGTATTTCTGCAAAGTCCTGATGATGACTTTATAAATTATCATTGATATAATTTCACAAATATCTCTATGTTGTAAGCACAGCCATAGTCATAGTACCAGACCATTTTTAACAGTAAAATTCAAGAATCCATTATGTGTTGTAATTCTCCTCTTACCTCTGTATGGCTCAAATAAGGCATAAGAAAGAGACACAAAGCAAGACTCATCACATTAACTTAAAGACTAAAGTAGCTTCCTCTGAGAACTTGGCCTCCAGTATATACTCACTGTTACATTAATTCCTAGCCTGCTATTTTATCATACGTATTTAGATCATATAAAATGCTTTTATAAATAGAATATATATAACCATTGGCCTAAATTTTCCAGGACAGCATTGATTTAAGATATTCCTTCCCAATATGTACTGGATGGTGCTCTTACTTGAACAAAAGTAATTGTTTCTAAAATAATCATCATGTTTGTGACACTGGTGGCCCCATTGTCTCATACTCTGGTAAATTTTGTGAGCATATATGCCTTGTCTTTCTTTTCTTTTTATTTTTTTTTTTTGAGTTGGAGTCTCACTCTGTCGCCCAGACTGGAGTGCAGTGGCCGCTCCCAGCCACCGCAGCCTCGACCTTCTGGGCTCCAGTGATCCTTCCGCCTCAGCCTTCCGAGTAGCCAGAATTACAGGCACGCGCTACCACGCCCGGCTGATTTTTTGATTTATTGTAGAGATGAGGTCTCGCTGCCCAGGCGGGTCTCAAACCCGCGGGCTCAGGCAATCAATCCACTCAACTCAGCCTCCCAAAGGCGCGGGATTACAGGCTGAGCCACCAAGCCCGGCTTTATGCCTTGTTTTTCTAACCTAAGGAATTTCAAAATTCCTTAGGGTCATGTGGCTTGAGGAATAGCCTCGTATCTATCTTCCCCTCTGCTGCAGTATGCTTAGTCTCTTCTTTGTCTTTGCTCAATGGGCCTCAATAAATCACCTGCTAATTCAGTGTCTCTGTTTTCAGAATCCTGGATGACAAAAGATGGAGCAACAATCAGTCAGGGTGAGCTGCAGTCAGATCATCTTCATAGGAAGGATTTTGTCCTTGACAATGTCAAGGTTTTCCATTTTTAGCTACCCTCTTTCTCAAAGTATTCCATGACAGTAATCTCCACAAAGGTTCCTGAGTAAAAAGCTATTACCACATTCCCCAATGCTAAGAAGCACTGGCATGAATACGCTATTAGCTTTACATGATTCTATGCAAAACATGGTGATGTTTCTTGTTGGATGTTAAATAGTTTTGACCATTCCTTACTAGACTTACTAGACTTACTAGCACATGGTGTGACCATGTGCTCTTTGAGCTATGACTGTTGCCATGTTTCCACACTTTGGCACTCTCTCCTCCCTTGGGAGGTGAATCCCCTCTTTCTCTCTCTTGCTCTACAATTTGCTTTCTAAATAAATTATATTTTTCAATCTAAAACAATAGTTTTACCTTTACAGAGGAGTTTTAGTGACTCTATTAGCTTGTGTTAATTAGGAGTAATCTCATCTGCAGAGTCTTGGATCCTTACAATGCCTTTGAAAACTACATGAACTTCCTTAAAACTTAGTATTTAACATATCAAAGGTCTGTATCTCAATCCTCAGAGGCAGATGGCCCCTTCTTGCTGTCAATGATATTGCACAATCATGTTCTTTATATTGGCTCCTACCTGGACCCTAATCTGATTGAATGAAAAATGTTCAAGGTAAATTATTAAGATTTTTTTTCAGTTCTTTTGATATTAAAAAAAAAACTATCAAAATGTTGAAGACATGCCTTTGAGTTTGGAAGAATGCTAATGGCTACCTTCAGAATTTCCCTTTCTTCTTAGGGAAAATTGCCATTTTTTATTTCCCAGTAACCTCAGCAATAATTAGAAGAAACAGTTTTAACTCTGAGTGTGCTGTTTGTTTTCATGAGATGCCTTAATATGAGAGTGAAATAAGAAGAAAAACTAAACATCCTTTCAAAATTGCCCCAGCCCACTTTTCAGTCATGTCTGGTCCAGCTCCACACTGTCCTCAGAAGTGGTTTGATTAAACCGAATACACAGGTACATGGTCACTCTGAGATCCAAACTCAGTGTAAAGAAAATGCCATTGACTTCTTCCAGATATGCTTATGCTTTTAGAATGTTTTTTCTTGCACTGGAACTGAGATCCTTTTCTTTTCTTTTTTTAAAAAATTGCTTACAGACTTGATGAGCTCTTTTTTCCCTATCTGATTTTTGTTGGTAAATAAAAGTGTGGGTTAAAACATGTATTCAGACTGGGTGTGGTGGCTCATGCCTGTAATCCCAGGCATGGGAAGCTGAGGCGAGAGGGTCATTTCAGCCCAGGAGTCTAAGACCAGCCTAGGCAACATAGCAAGACCTCATCCCTACAAACAATAAAAACTAGCCATGTGTGGTTGTGTGTGCCTGTAGTTCCAGTTACTCAGGAGGCTGAGATAGAAGGACTGACTAAATCCAGGAGGTCGAGGCTGCAGTGAGCCATGATTGTGCCACTGCACTTCAGCCTGAGTGACAGAGCAAGATCCTGACTCAAAAAAAAAAAAAAAAGTTTTCATGTGGTCACAGAGATAAAGAATAAAGAATTTATAGCCCTTTAGTTTACTAGTTGTCTGAATTCATGTGGTTCCTCTAATTGTTCTTACACTGAAGTAAATGCTCTGGCTCATTCTGTGTCATGATAATAAAACTCTGAGTAAATCCACATCTACCTTATAGAAGAACTGAAGTGCTCAGCTAATTTAAAACTACAAATAACCTAAAATAATTTCTTCTTGATATTGTAATGCTGTAAGAGAAAATATTTTTTCTTACACAAGGAAAAAATATGTATATAAATATATATAATACATGTATTTTTTTCTTTTCTGTGAGTCTCCCTTTCACCTGGAAATCCCAAGTACACTTTGAAATCAACCCATAGAATAGGAAACCATTCATTCTTCACTCTAAACCCACACTTCCTCTAGTTCTTCCACGTGAGTCAGAGGCTTCACTCTCCACCCCATTACCTGACAAGATAGCTGAGACAGGCTAGCTAGCTTAGGCATAGGGGGAAATGGAAAATTTCTGAGCTGGAAGTTAAGAAACTTCCTGTGACTTGTAACTGACATGAAACTGATATGGCTTCTTTCTGATTTGTAACTGATATGAAACTGACACACACCAAAAAAACTAGATAAAAACCAGCACTCCCAACCCTGATGTCTGTACTTTTGGTTCAAATTAAAGCTCTTTCCTTTATTTTCTGTGACTCATCCTTGAAATCTTTCCTGAGAGGGAGTCAAGAGCCTGGTCCTAGGTATGGGTTGAGAATTGCAACTCTTGGGAAGAGACCACCTCTTGGGAAGAGACTTCCAACTCCCCAAGGAGTCAGTCTCGCTGGGCCTAGCTGAGAAATTATCTCTCTCTCTCTCTCTCTCTCTCTCTCTCTCTCTCTTTCTCTCTCTCTCTGAAGTAATCCCCCCCAAGCCTGCTCCCATCAGAGCCACCGCATCCTCTCTATTTTCCCTCCCTAACTCTCTCTCCACACCCATGGTGTCACCAAATCTACATGGCCCTCTACCATAACATCTCTCAGCTCTGCCTGTCCTCTGTGCCCCTACTACCATCTGCTTGAAGTTTCTCATGACTTTGTTTGAACTATGGTCCAAGGATCTCCTGAGAGAACCATAATAGAGTATACCATAAACTTAGGTTAAGAGCATGCTATAACCCAATAAATATGTAATCGGCTTGTGGACAGTAGCACAGCCATTTTAGTTTTCTGCTTTAAAACATAACCTGTAGCTGTTTAAAGTTTCAGTTATGGGAAAAACTGCAAAGCTCCAGTTCAAGCTTCAACCCCTTCCCTTGACCCACTTTCCCCTTAGCAACAACCAATCAGGTGCCAGGGGAAAATCACCTAAAGTTTCCAAATGTCTCTGCAACTTCCCTGGCTAGTGGGCCAAGGTCAGCCCGAGTCAAGCTAGCCAATCCTCCACGATTGAGCTGACCACGAGAGGTTACTACCCAATTAAATAGTAACAAGACTGGGAAGTCCCCCCAAACTCCTTCTCCCTTTGTGTAAAAACATAAAAGTTGTCTGCTTAAGGAAGTCAGGGCCTCTGAATGTACTCCGCTGCGTCAGTTGTCAACAGAGGTCCAGGCTCGAGCTTGCAAATAAAGACCCTCTTGAACTTTCATCGGAATTGGCTCTTGGTGGTCTCTCGGATTGAACATTCCGCCGCTACACTCCCTATTTATGGTGCTGGTCAGTCCTGGTCCCCCAACCATTTGCCATAGCTTGGGCAGAGTAGTTTGTATTGCAAATGTCTTTCCCTGTAGTGTCTCTTCAATGTCAATAGAGCCATTACCACCTGCAGCTTGTCTTTTATTTGAATTTGCCTTCCTCTCCCTGAGGTTGATGCTCACATCAGGTGCACCAGGTAGTGCCTGAACTCAGCTTTCCTCTGCCAAGTACATTGCCCTAGTCAAGGTGTCTGTCTCACTCTTAATTCACCCCCTGCTCTCATTTTATCTGTCCTTTTTTGCCCATGGTCCTGCTAATTTTTTCTCAGGCACCCAGCACAACTCAGGGTCCCACGGTTGTCTTGTGGGTGTCCCTTCTGCACTGTAGATAGGTAGGCAGGGACCGTGTCAGGGCTTCCCACCACTAGGCCCTTGTGCCTGGTAACAGCTCCTGATGTGGGCTACTCAGTGGGCTTGCTTGGGACATGGAGGAAGGAAGAACACAGTGAATCTCACCAGGGAATTTCAACCCAGAATACTCTAGTTCAGCCTTGAAGAAAGAGGTGAGGAAGGCAAAAAGGTTGACTCCAGATCCCTGAGCTGTTTCCCTCAGAGGTAGTTGGGTTCTGATGTCAGAGTATTTCCTGTCATCAGAACACAATGTCGTGGAAAACACAGGGCTCATCCCAAGTCTCCTCCTTTTCTTACAGGCAGAAATTCAATTAAACTGATAAATTAACAAATGATATTTGCCAGGTTCTGCATTCAGAACCCCCAGTTGATGCTCAATACAACTGTTTAATATGAGTGTCACTTGGAAGATGAGGCACTGGGCTTGGAAAGGACCAACTGTAGGACCAGGGACATGTGGCCACAAGGGGGCAGAGCTGGGGTCTGACCACCCTCTCAGATTCCAAGTCCCCATCATTTAAATAGCTGTAATCTGTTAAAAGTAAATGTTTTCAAAAGACAAGCGAGTTTTTACTCTTCACTTTGATATACACTGCTTTTATGCTCTCATTACTGCTTAAGAAAAAGGTCCTATAAATTAAGCGATTCCAAATTAATGTTGTGTTTTTAATGCTTTATATGAAAAAAGATGTTTAAAATACTTTTTATAAAGAAGTTCCTTAAAAATTCACACCAGTGGGGAAAACCAAAAAGGAAGAAAGCATCTGAAATACTAATATCAGATAAGACAGTTACTGATTTCAAGTAAAGAAAAATGATCATTTTCTTCCCTCCCTCCAAACTGATTTCCCTGAACTAGTTTGTGACAGAAATCATTTCTAGGTGTTTGGGATACCTCCCTGAGTAAGTAGACATGTATGTTCTAGACATGTGGAAGACAAGTACTGAACAATCCATCAATAAGTAATCATGTCATATGTTCGGTGATAATGAAAGCCACAGAGAAAAATAAAAAGAAGGTGAAAATTGTCGCATGCAGATTGCAATTTCAGAAAAAGTGTTCAGACCGACTTCATCCAAGCATAGGAAGCTCAACACTCCGGGCCAAAAATGAGAGCAGGGAAAGAAGCTGGTGGGTGATGTGGGCATGCTGCTGATTAAAGTGGGCAAGGCCTTACTGATGAGGTGAAACAGGAGCAGGAGGGAAAGAGAGAGCCTGTGCTTACCTGGGGGAGGGCATTCAGGCAGAGATACCTGTAAATAGAATGGCCCTAGGGCGGAAATGTGTGTGGATGGGGTAGAGGGAGTTGGAAACACCCAGAAGGCTTTGCGGCAGGGCTGAGGTGTGTAGGGGCCTCTCACAGGGACCACCACAAGCGCCTCCATGAGTGATATCACTATCAGACAGCAGCTGGATATATAGATGTGTTAGAAGAAAATCATTTAATATGATTAACTTTATAAGTTCGATGGGAAAGCATCTAATGTGTAGCTGGTCATCAAGAGCAGGGAAGCTGAGTGCAAGGAGACTCTGGGGCTCCTAAAAGTGTTTCAGGATATTGAAAATACAATAAATGGTACCTCACTGTCTTGGCTTAATAATGATCAGAACTACTTCCACCTCCTCCTGCCTATGTTTATGACTGGATCCAGGTATACATGAATACATGTAAGATTAATTTTCTTTCCAGTGTGTTAAATACAGACAGACATAAAATATTGTATGTAAAATATCATATGTCTGTATGTATATAGTTTATTTCTCTAGTTTCCTAAAGATCTGAAACACAATATTTAGGCAACATACAAGCGTTGTTGTTTTTGTTTTTTTTTTAATGATCTATCTGTCGCTCCATTTCTCCATTTATCCATCTGTCCATTCATCTGTCTGTCCGTCTCTACCTCTCGAGGTTTTAGAATGAAGCTTGAAGACCTATTTAGGTAATTAGAGCATGGCTTTACTCCCAATATTCTAGCTGTTTGACAGCTAATTTTTTTCAAGTGGGTTCCTTGAAATGAATCCTTTCTATTGTTTTTGATAAATCTTTTGTTACTGCTACCTGATATATTACTAGTATGATTTTATTTCAAAGTGGTTCCATATTTTAAAATTTACTTGAGTAAATAAGCATCTATTTGATTCTGATGGAATATCAGAATCTTATAAAATAGAAGGCAAGAGCTAAATATCATAGCTCTGCATTAAAAGTCAAAATTTAAACAGGCAACTGTATGTGTTTTATCTATTGAAATTAGGATATTCCCAAGTTATAGTATGTGAAATTTTTTTATGAAAATTGACTTTTATAACTAGAATAGAAAATTTGACCCCAGGTGGCAAAATCAATTCAGATTCCTTCTGACATTTTCTAACCTTGGAATTTCTCTAGGAGTAAAGTAGTTGTATAAAGATTATATTCTTGGATATTAATTATTTCAAGTACTTTCCACAGGGGAAAAAGTAAATGTCATTTGTGACAGTTCAGAAGAAAGTCAAGGTTTTACTTCTGCTTGTATGTAAGAAGGAGAAAAATAGGAAATTCAACTAGAAAATGTGCACATCTCCAGGGTAGCTGAAGGGAGCCTTCCTGTACCATGAGTGGGTTCAGGGTGATCAAGTGTGTGCACCCTGCCTTGGCAGCAAGCCTGGAGCCCCTGCAGGCAGAAACTCAGAGAGTTCATTTCACTCCACAGGGTGATGGCATTTATCATTGAGGGTTCATTTTTATGAACATATGTCATGAGCTACTGTCTTGAACAACATTCTTTTCCACTGAAGAACATTTATCTTGCTTTCTATCAAGGATAATGATACAAGCATGAATTTTTTAAAAAAAATTATCTTTCATATTACTCAATGGTTTTATATAATTATCCAAAAATTGTGTACTATTTATTTTAATTTTTATCTATTTCTGATTATTCTTTGATTTAGAAATAATGCATAGAATGATATCAAACCATGGATGGTTGTAATGATCTCTTCCAACATTACCTCTGGAATTATCATAATTTCTGAACCTATGTGGAATCATCTAGCAGAGGATAAGAAAAAAAGAGAGTTTTAGCTTGAGAGAAGATGATAGACTTTTGTTATGGACATAACTGGATTTGACCTAGTTTCCCAAGCGATGTTCAGTGTTAAGAATGTAACCTTTGATACCAACTCATTGGGTTTTTATGCTTATCAGTCACCTATGTCCTATCTGATCTGCATATTTACTTTCATTCTCTGTGTCTTTTTTTTTTTTTTTTTTGAGTTAGAGTTTTACTCTGTCGCCCAGACTGGAGTGCAGTGGCCGCTCCTGGCCACCGCAGCCTCGACATGCTGGGCTCCGACGATCCTTCTGCCTCAGCCTTCCAAGTAGCTGGAACTACAGGCATGCACTACCACATCCAGCTAATTTTTATTTATTTATTGTAGAGATGAGGACTCACCAAGTTGCCCATGCGGGTCTCAAACCTGCGGGCTCAGGCAATCCACTCACCTCAGCCTTCCAAGGCACGGGATTACAGGCTGAGCCACTGGGCCCGGCTCATTCTCTGTGTTTTATTATCCTCATTCCTAGCATGGACACAGTAATAAGCCCTATTTTAAAGATTTGGGCAGGAATTAAGTGAGTTAATACATATTTAAAGATTTAGAACAGTGCTTTATGAAGAGTGAGCACTAAAAACATAATGTTCACTTTTGTCTTATCATAAAATGTAGGATTAACATCCCTAGACATATGTCCTCATCCATAAAGTCAGGCAAAATGCAAACAAAGTTAGCATACAGTTTAAATGTGATAGCATGTGTTGAGTTCCTGGCAAATGCTTGCCACATTGTATCTCAACAAGAACTAACTTCCTTTTAACCTTCACTTTGCATTTACTAATCAAGACATGAGATTTATGATGTTTGATGGAGTTAAAAAATAAATTATCAGCATCATTAGTACTGTGGAAACTCAATTAACTTAAGATATGACAATATATTTTTCAAAAGTGTATTCATTTTACTTCTTAATGCACATTAGCTGAGCATCAGATATTCAGCAAGCACCATGTTAGATGCAGAAGATACAGGGATGGGTGAAAACCAGTCCCTGCCCTTGAGGCACTCAAAGAGTAGTGGGAACAATGGGTAGAAAAGTACCTAATATGCTAAGAGTTGGTGAGTGTGATAATAGAGAAAGATGCAGCAAGTGCTAGAACCTAAAACTGGGTTATGATTTGGACTTGAGATGGTGAGGGAAGCTCTCCTAGTGAGTGAACCAATTGCACTTGGAAGTATTTAAAGTGGAACTTTTTCTCCCTAGGGTCTACATGGACAACATGATGATTTGAGAATATCTACCTGGTTGAGTAGTATTTATAGGTAAGAAGCTAGAGGTTAATGTGGCCAACTCTCAAGGCAAATAAGGCAGACCCGCTCCCAGATCCTCTGCAGTAAAGTTGCAGGCCTGAGACACTGCTTCACATCACAGCTCTGAATGATGCATCTCACACCACCTATAAGCTTCTTTTAACTGTCTAACATTCAGCCAGCAAGTGAAGGGAAAACAATGAAAGTGAAGATTAGCATGCTCCACTTTATTGATTATGAACAAGCAGAAACTTCCTTATGAAGTTAAATGGAACAGTGTTATGGGTTGAATTTTATCCCCCCACCAAAATTTTGTATGTCAAAGTTCTAAACCTCTAGAACATCAGAGTGTGACCTTATTTCGAGATAGGGACTTTCTGGAAGTTATGTGAAACAGCTAAGATTCAAAGACTTTCCAGCACTATACCAATTGATTTTTAAAGTGCCAACTGATCACTAGATTCTAATCTAATTTGGAGTAAAAACTTGATCTTATTAATTTTGAAGGATATAACATAATGGCTTATAAAAAAAGTTTTGAGTAAAGAAGGCATAGACAATTTTGGCAATAATTTCTGAATTAAATAAAAAGCATCAAATTTTAAAAAGAAGTCTAGTAGTGACAGCTGTGGATGCTAGAGGTATAATGCTTCCTCGTGTATCCCCAGACCAGAATTGGCTCACTTATAATGTGTCCCTTAATAAGTTCTAATGGAATTTAATAATATCCAACTTATTTCAGACATTTTGGATGAAAAGCAAGGGTGCTTCCTAGTCCCATTTTAGGTCTCAATCTCTAGCTACATGTCTTGCAAAAGAGCTGTTGCTTTCCAGAACTTTCCCCATGGACCACAGTGATACCCATAAAAATCTTAGAGCATTGAACACTTTGACCAGTCTACTATTTAACAACTTATCAAACTCTCTCTCTCTCTCTTTTTTTTTTTTTACTGAAAAGTATTCTGGAGTCCTATTGAAATATTCTATCTACTCAACATAATTTATCATATTTATATGTTGAGAAAGGGACGTAGATTGGGAGAAAAAGACAATAGGTTGACTATGTCAGAGACCATCATTGCATTTTCTTGTTGAAAAGACATCAAGAAACGAACATCACTTTTGAGGAATAAATTCCAAGAAAACTAAAAGTGTTCTATTGTTTAGGAATCTAATGTCACAAAAATAAATTAATGGTAGAGAAGGCTACCTATTATGGTTTGAATTTTGTCCCCCAACCCCCACCAAAAATATTCATATGTTGAAGTTCTAATCCCCAGTTTCTCAGACTGTGATTAGAAATAGTATCACCAATGAAATTAGATAGAATAAAATCATACTTGAGTAGGATTGGTCCCTAATCACATACGCCTGGTGTTTTTATTAAAAGAAGAAATTTGAACACAGAAACAAGAAACACACACACACACACACACAAACACACACACACGCACACACACACAAAGATTGCCTTATGAGGATGAAGGCAGAGATCAGGATGTTGTTTCTGCCAGTTAATGAACACCAAAGATTGCCAACAATCTCCAGAAGCTGGAAGAAGTCAGGAACAGATTCTTCCAATTATGGCCTCCAGAACTGTGAAAGAATGAATTTCTGTTTTTTGCTGTATTTTGTTACAGCAGCCCCAACACACTAATACACTACCTAAACACTTTTTACAGTCTATGAAGTAGTCCTCTTTCTTACATATGGTTTTGGAGGGCTTTGAAGTAGGGCCCAGCTGGAATACACCTTTGGATCTTAGATTGAGTGCTCAATAAATGCTTAGTGGTAAGTGATTGAGTGAGCTATTGAGCAAGGGAATGAATAAAGGTACAGATGTAGTGTTTGTCTAACACTGAGGCAGAGCAGGGGTCATCCCGTTGGGTGAAGGTCTGCTTGACAGTTAAATAATTTGGGGATAACCTCTCCACTCTCAGTCACTTACTTCTGAGAGCCCTTCTGCTTTCTCCACTGAGAGGCCATGTGTTTGACAAAGAGATGGTGTTTTGGTGCCGTTCTCTTCCACTTGATAGAGATGATAGAATTCTTATTTAATCCAAAGCAAATCACAAGGAATGTCTGTATAGCAGGGCATTAAATGCAGGAGGATAGCTTGGTTGATCACTCCAGTGATATGCTATACAAACGTGAGCTGTTGTATAACCAAAATGTACACCTCCCCAAATACTCTTTGTTATAATAACAGCAAAACTGTAACATGTCTGAGTTTTACATTATTCCTGTAAAGTTTTTCATCTTTTGAAAGCAGTTCTGATTTCTCTCTTTTGGTGCTAAGTAGAATTTGGCCCCAAAATAAAAGAGAGCTATTTTTATTTTTTTAATTTTTTATCAATATTTTTTATTATGATATTGTGGGGGAAGAGAGCTATTTTTAAGCATGAAATCAAAATTTTTCCTTGATATTGTGCTTATTTTCTGTGTTTGTCATCCTATGAATTCTGGAGTAATGGTTTGCTTTACTTTATCATTCTGTTTTGCTTTTTTCCCAAGTGTGGTCCTTGGACCACCATGGATCCTCAGAGAGGATTTCTCAATGAGACTGGTAAGTAGGGACCACAAGAGGAAGGGAAGGGGGAAGAGGAAAAGACAGTGATAGATATGCATTTTAATTTACTATTCAGGTGGCTCATACACAGTAAAGATTGAGATCTATTTATCTGTGTTCCATAGTTCTTACACAAGGCCAAGTAATAGAAGATGATGACAGCATTAAGGTATATAAACTCATAAACTGAAAAGAAAGACTTGTCCTTTTTAGGGTGAAAAGAAATCCAGAAAGCAGAGTCTTAACTCATGGGGACTTAGGATTAGGAAGGAACCTCACTAATCACAGTCTAGTGATTACTAAAGGGAGTCTTGTGTTTTTCAGAGAAGGCTTAAAGGTCTTCATGGGACTAGCCCATGACTGGGGAGACTGAGAGGACCAAACTCCAGATGTCCATGCAAGGTCTACCAGATCATATCTGAGATTATTTGTTAGGAAAAATTCTGATTTCAAATGAGATTTATTGAGAAAAGGATTTTATTTTTTCAAAACAAGATTGAAAGCCTACAATCATTGCAAATAAAACAAACAGAATCAGTAAGATGGAATATGGCTAAAATCATCTATACTTAGGGAGTTGGAGCAAGGACTCTGTTTTGTTTCCTGTGTATCTATGCTTTGTATGGGATGAGAAAGATGCTGTGATATTTCAATTAAAGGAAAACTCTTCCTGAGATTTCCAAAAAAAAGGAAAATATGGAAAAAATATCTTCATTTAAATTATGGCATAGTCTCTATGTATGGACATTATGCAAATTATTCCTGGTGTGTATCATCTGACCTAATGATTTTGTTAATACAAAATCATTTTCCATGTATTCATAAATATTTTTATGTTCTATTTTTTTTTAAGTGCCGCAGAAAAGATATGACAAAAAGACATTGACCTTTGCACATAGTACTGCATATTAATATAGATAACTTTTTGCAAATGTCTTTCTATTAAGTTGCATTATTTGGGGGGGAAGCTTTATTTTTATGTATGATCCATCTTTAATATTCTTATTAGAATTTATGAGTTTCTAATAAATTTCAACTAATTATCAGCTATCATACTTATGGGTTCTTCCTCTTACATTTGTTATCTGTTCACCTCCCCTTCACACACACAAGCTAGAAGCAAAAAGCAAAAAACAAACAAAAAACCCCAAACTCTTGATTCATTAATTCATTCACTAAGCATTAATTAAGGTCCTTCTAGATTCTCAAGTAGGTAAAGGACAGATCAAACAATAATTCCTCTAAGAAGCCTCCATTGATTTTTCAGATAGAATTAATTTTTCTCCTGCCCCCACCCCTGTCCCCACAGGACTGAGAAATTCCATTTTTACACAGAACATAATCTTCTTTCTGTCAATACTAATTACCCATGTCCCTATCCCTCTGTCCCTCTCCCCACACTGGACTGCAAGCCTCTGGAGGACTAGAACAAGCTTTTATTTTCTTTGTGTGTTTTTATGTCACTAAATGTAGCCTTTTTCTTCTAAATTATATGAAGCTTGATAAAGGAGTCAACAAAATATTCTAGGATATAAGCAAATTTACATTTAAAAATGTAAATCAGAAAAAGACTGATAATAAATAAACATTTACAAAAAGAAATGGTCTGCTTCTAAGGTTACTATTTCCTGCATCTCTTTGCTTTGTGTCAAAATGCCCTAAAAGGGCTATTCATCTTATTCATCCTTTCTGCACTACTGTGACCCCTCTTAGATCTACTCTATCTGTTTTTAGCTCTATCCTTCTACCAACAAATGTTGAGCCAACCATCTAACCACTAAAAGAAAATATTTTATTAAGAACAATCACATATGTATTATTTTTAAAGTTTTTTTTTTTTTTTTAAGAGATAGGATTTTGTTATATTGTCCAGGCTGATCTTGACCTCCTGAGCTCAAGGGATTTTCCCACCTCAGTCGCCTAAGTAGCTGGGACTACAAGTGCATATTAAAAGACTAAGTGTTATAAATAAAACAATAAATGTGCTAGAAGAAAATCCAGTTGCATATTAGTATAATCTTAATACAGGGTAGGCCTTTTTATATATCAAAATATAAATGAATTTCATTATTTTCATAGACCCTTGCTATTTTTATCTGTTTTCTACATATTACAGAACAAACGTGAAAAACTTCCATAAGAAAAAAGTAATTCACATTACTACACCTAACTAGTCCAGAAGATTCTACAATGAACTCTATATCAATATTTACTTTAGACCAGACTTTGGTAACAGACTACAGAACATTTAAATGTTTCTTTGAAACAAGACCTGTGTGGAAGGTAATTACAAATAAAATAAAGTACATGTCATAAGCATCAGATAATAAATATTTTAAATACACAAGAAAAAACTGCAAAGCTTAAATTCAAGTATTTCAAGAGAAGAATTATAACCATAATTCTTTTCATAAATTGTCTCTACAATTTATTTTGGTTTGATTTACTTCATGAATTGAAAGCTATTTTCTTGCTGACTAAATGAATAAAGACCTTTCTCAGCACTGAAACTGAAAAAATGTTTATTATATATGTATATATGTGTGTGTATATATATATATATGTAAAAATATACACAAATGCATATAAGTGCATAAGTATATATGAGATCTAAAGTTAACATTTTGCAAGTTGTGATGCTATTAAAATGGGATGATTATGCTTAAAGAAGAGTCATTTTTCCAGTATATTGTTGTTCAGAAAGACTTGGAAGAAATGCATTCAAGTTTAGCACCATTTTCTGCTCTGAAAGTAATAGAAAGCAGTTATTTAGGGTAAGTTTAAATTTATATTTGTTCTGGACCTAGTAGATATCACAATGCCTCTGAAAACAAGAGGAATTCCTTTGGAATAACTTTGTAGCCCTGAAGTTCAAAAAGAACGTCACCCACATAGATCACTAGTTGGAAGCAAAGAAAGAGACAAGCAGAACACACAAAAGAAATTGGAGAAAAAGGCATAGGAGCTCAAAGTTTTAACAAGGGAGGTCTCTTTTCTAAAAGCACATGGCATTTGTGCTCCATTTCTTATTTATTAAGACATCTGCCAGCTGGGCGCAGTGGCTGAAGCCTGAAATCCCAGCACTTTGGGAGGCTGAGGTGAGAGGATTGCCTGAGCCCACGGGTTTGAGACCAGCCTGGGTAACTTGTTGAGACCTCATCTCTACAATAAACAAAAAAATTAGCCGGGCATTGTAGTGCGCACCTGTAGTTCCGGCTACTTGGAAGGCTGAGGCGTAAGGATTGCTGGAGCCCATCAAGTTGATGCTGGGTTGGCTGTGAGCGTGCCACTGCACTCCAGTCTGGGTGACAGAGTGAGACTCCAACTCAAAAAACTATATGACATCTGCCTATATGTTCTCTAACTGACAAACTGATTTTGGAAGAGGTACTTGATTACTTGATTATTCAAGACATATAGAATTTAAAAAAAAACATGTAATATCAAAAGAGGAAAGTTTCTTGCTGCCTGTAAGCATGATTGTAAATGACCAATCTAACATGAATTTGAAGCTGTAATAAGAGAAAACTTTTAGGGGTAAAAACGTCACAAGGAATACCTCTGGAGGCCCAGCATCCACTTCCAAACATTGCAGAAGCTAGAGCCATGGTTTCAAATTGTGCTCATTGCTATCAATTGGAAGTTTCTGTCCCCAAAATTTCGTATGCTGAAATATGAATCCCCAGTGTGATGGTATTAGGATGTAGGGCCTCTAGATGGTGATGAGATCATGAGGGTAGAGTCCTCAGTAATTGGATTAGTGCCCTTATAAAAAGACACAGACAGGAGAGCTTGCTTCTTCTCTCTGATCTCAGACTTCCAGCCTCCAGAACTGTGAGAAACGTCTATTGCCCGTAAGCTACCCAATCCATGGTACTTTGTTGTAGCATCCCAAATAAATCAAGACACTCCTTTAATCAGTAAGGAAATGAAAACTCAGAGATAGCAAATTGCTTAAAATACCAGTTATTAAGTTCTCACATCACAACTAAACTTTAGGACTTCCAATGCCCAGCCCAGCATGTTGTCTTCATATTACACAGCTAATCTTTATCCAGAAATGATCCCAAGGAAAAGCTCTGAAAAATTTTCTTCTTCTGAGTCATAGTCCCTTATCTGTATCCCTGGGTCTTGTTGACCACACTATGTGGCATTTCTTTTACTGTACTATAAGCTCCCTGAGATATTTATTTGACTCACTTTTAAAAATAATCAATACATTAAGTAAAATGTGTCTGAGATTCATTTTTTAAAAGAATATAGAATACATACTTCTTGCTTACAATATATGTTTAATTATTTAAAATAATGGATGGGCTGGAAAGATTGGACAGATGAGAGTGTTCTCGCTTCTGAGAGTGTGTCCAAATACCCTAAATATTAAAACTTGACAGGTTCACTTCCCAACACCTCTCATGCCCAAATGTCTTAGTCTCTAAATGTCCCGCCATTTCTCTGCTTCAGGCAATGAATTATAGGGAGGGGGGCTAGGAATGTCAAGATGGCCATTTGGAGCTGCCATTTGTTATCCAGATGTCTTTTAGCTAAGTGATGAGAGGATGTGATCATACAGAGGCACAGAGCACTGGCCTCATGGCCCAGATACAAAATCCAGGGTAGGTTATGTCCCATCCTTTGGAGAAATGTAGTAAACAGAGCATCAGGTTTGGTAAAAAACAGAGACTCCACACATCCCTTCCCACAGTTTTATTCAGGGGAAAGGAGAGCAGCTGTTGGTCTGTGGAAGAAGAAATGAGGGGGGCCCAGAGCTCCTAATCTACCAAGAAAAACTGAGTCCCAGCTTGAGGAAGTCTCCTGACCCTGTCTACTTGGAGCTGTTCGTCCACCTCTAAAGTAATATCAAATTAGTACTCTTCATGTCTAGCCTCTGGTCACCTGGCCAGCAAGCATTATTTTAGGTCTGTCCCCAAGCAATCAAAATATTAAATAGCAATTTCTGTTATTATTCATAATCTCTTTTTTAAAAGTTATATTTTGAATAAATCTACCTTATTATAAATATTTGTAAATATAATATTGTTACTCTTACTGCTTTACTTTGCCTCATCCACCTACCCAAGAACACTTCTTTACTCTTTCTTTCAAAAGTTAATCTTTTATCTTGGAAACTATCTGTTCTAGACAATAAATGCCAAGTTGAGCTCTTAATGAGTGTGAGTTGGGTTTGATAAAGTAGATAACTGGAAGTGGGGGTGAGTGTTGTGCTGGTGAGATTTCCTAAAGCAGCCATAGGAACCAGTGTACTTGCACTGTGTGGGGAGGATGGGTGGGGGGGTAGATGGTAGGTGTCTGGGATTGGGGAGAACCCAGAAGAACTGAACAGACTTGGGGTACAGGGGGGGAGGAAGTGGATCTTGGAGAGCTTTTGGAGGAGGAATGCCAGAATCAGGATCATTTCTGTGGGCACACTGGCTTTGGAATCTGTTGCCTGAGCTCTGTCATGGCTCTTTCCCGAACCTGTACAGTTAGAGTTCTTTGAGTCTCGAGTCTGACATCTGCAAAATGAGATGAAAAAATCTATCTCACAGGGTTCTAGCAAATGGTGACTAAGCATTGCTCATGGAGCACAACAGGAAGCATGCAAAGCATATGCAAATCACTTTAAGGCATGTCTGGCACATTGGAATCTCCAGACAAATCATATCTGTACTAAGTTGAATAATGTCACCCTCAGAATTCATGCAGTCCACTAGAACCCCAAAATGTGCACTTATTGGAAATAAGGTTGTATTTGCAGACACAATTAGTTAAGGATCTTGAAATGAAATCAGCCTAGACTTAGAGTTGGTCCTAAATCTAATAATTGGTGTCTTTATAAGAAGAAGAGAGGACAAACATACTGAGTGATACAGAGGAAAACACCATGTGAAAATGAAGGTGCAGATGGAAGTGATATGCCCACAGTCCAAGGAATGCCAAGGAATGCCTGAGGCCATTAGAAACTAGAAGAGGTAAGGAATGATCCTCCCTAGAGCATTCAAAGGAAGTCAGCCCTGCTGGCACCTTGATGTCTTTTAAAAATAATATATATATATATATATATATATATATATATTATATTATTATATTTTTTTTTTTTTTGAGTTGGAGTCTCACTCTGTCACCCAGACTGGAGTGCAGTGGCTGCTCCCGGCCACCGCAGCCTCAACCTGCTGGGTTCCGGCGATCCTTCCACCTCAGCCTTCCAAGTAGCCAGAATTACAGGCATGCACTTTACCATGCCTGGCTGATTTTTTGATTTATTGTAGAGATGAGGTCTCGCTGCCCAGGTGGGTCTAGAACCTGCGGGTTCAGGCAATCTACTCACCTCAGCCTCCCAAAGGTGCGGGATTACAGGCTGAGCCCCCGAGCTCGGCTATTTTTTTAACTTTAAAATTAGGGGTACACATGCATGTTTTTTACATGGACATACTGTGTAATGGTGGGGATTGCGTCTCAGGTTGCCCATTCCCCAGATAGTGAACACTTTCATTTAATTAAAGTCATACCAAAAAGAAAAAAAAGGCGGAGTAGGGCCAGAATTCAAAATTTAAGAACCTATTGTTTGTATCCCTCTAAAATTCATATGTTGAAATCCTAGCTCCAAATAGGTGATGTTATTAGGCGGTGGGGTTTTTGAGAGGCGAATGAGGTAGGTCATGAGGGTAGAGCCCTTAAGAATGGGATTAGTGCCCTTCTAAAAAGACACAAGGGCTTTCTTCCTCTCTCTTTGCTCTCTGCAACATGAGAATTTAAGGCCAGAATGAGAAAGTGGACATTTAAAAACTAAGAGCTGAGATCTCACCAGACACAGCATAAGCTTGCACCTTGACTGGAGACATCTAGCCCTCGAAACTGTGAGAAATAAATGGTTGTTATTTAAGTCACCCAGATTATGGTATTCTGTAATAGCAGTCTGAGCTGTCCAAGATACCTACAAAATGTCTGTTCATCTTCACAAATCAGGGACCACATACCAACTCAAAGATCCTCTCTGGGAGTATCAGGCCTTGCACAGCTGGAACTTCATATGTACTGGGTCCCCTAACAAGTTAAAAAGCCTCACTTGCAAAGTCTCACCAATTCTCTAAGTCTTCACTTTAATATTTTATAAAAGTCAAAAATGTCATGAGAAGTCAGACAAGTCACAAGAAACACGAGCTTTCCACCCACCACTGACTCCCTGGGTGCCTCAGTTTCCTTACCTGTAAAATAGGTGTACTGGGAAACCTGCTAGGGGTAAAAACTGTGAGATGATGCATAAACTATGTGTACCTGCCCAGCTCAGTGCAAACATGGAGTCCGGTTGTGGCTCAAAGTGCCGGTTTCCAATACTTATTGAATGATGGGCAGAAGGAAGGGTGACCTCAGAAAGCTGCTTCCTGTGACCAGAAGCAAGTGGGAGGTGGAACATCTGAGGGGACCCAAAAACCCCTGGAATTATCTCTTGGAGGGCAGGCCCCTTGTAGTATAGGCTTTCCCCACTAGGTAAGTAGTCTAGGAACCCATTGCCATCAGTGTACCAGCAAGTGTTGTTGTGAGAGGTTATGTTTGGTTTCAGTTAATTTTTTTGGAGACTCTTTCAATGCATTTGCCCATTTCGTAATGGGTGATTTATGAGTGTACCTGCCTACATTGTGTTGAGTGTTCAGCAGTTTATGACAAATAATGGCATGACCCCCATGCCCCATCCTTTCTATTCACCCAATCTTGCCTTGAGTGACTTTCTTTCGTTTTCCTTGATGAACAAAGTCCTCAAAGTTCTCATTGTGTCCTCTTTGCCGATGTGGAAGAGGTGAAACAAAAAATGGCAGAAGCACTAAAAGACATCAAAATTGACAAGTTCAAAAACTGTTTTGAACAGTGACAAAAGCATCTCAATAGGTTTATTGCATCAAATGGAAAGTATTTTGAAGTTTAAACATGCAAGAATAAATAATTTTTAATAAATAAATTCTGGGTTTTTTTCAGGTCACCCTCATATGTCTCTAGCCCTCAGTTGCCACTCTAAATGCTTGTTCCCATTCACCCACCACAGTGGTCTTGATCCCAGCCCTCTTGTGTGGCTAAGCCCAACTTGTCAGTGAGATTAGGAATGGCCCGAGTAGCAACATGCAAAGGGCTTTGGGGACAGAGTGGAGTCAATTCTGGGCTTTCCTTTTGAGCAGCCGGTGACCTTGGTAGGTTTCCCAGCCTCAGTGAGCCTTTGCTTTCCCTCTGCATATGACAATTATAATAACCCCAAATAAGATGATCATGACACTTAAGTGATGCAGGACCTGCCTAAGGTAAGTGCTCATTCTTTCCTCCCTGACGATATCCCCTGCTTAAAATCCAGAGGGCACATTCTCCCTCTCTTAGCACACGATCATTCTAAAAGAGGGTTAATGTGTTGGAAAAGTGCTTTTCCTGGGAAAAATGAATCACAAGGTATGTACAGGGGAGCAGATTAAGTAGGAAGCCATAAAAAGAGTAAGCACAGGGGAGCAGATTAAGTAGGAAGCCACAAAAAGAGTAAGCACACTCAACATAGTTGCAGGCAGCACTTCCCTGGGTCAGGAATGTGTATCTAGAAAATTTGTGTCTGGTTAGTGACATCTCAACCCGTGCATTGGGCAAGCTCCAGCCAGAAGCAAAATGCAAAGTGGCCAGCAGACCATGGGCTATGGGGTTGACAGATCTGGGTCTGAATATCAGCCACTTCCCTGCCTTTGGACCTCGGGCAAGTCACTTAGACTTCTCCAAGCCTCAGTTTCCATGTGAGAATAATGGGGTGATAATATCCACACCACAGGATGTATTTTTCCCTGAGCACAGTTTTGAGTTCTTGACACAGAGGGGATAGTAAATAAATGATGTTTCCCTAGCTAGTCTATACATGGCCTCACATGACCTTTGCTTTGTAGGTTATTTATGTTCCTTGGAGAAGTCTCCCATCCATTAAAAATAAATAAATAAAAATAAGTGGGGTTGACTTAATAAAGTCTACAGATGACATTTCCTAATTTTGAATTTGTAACTCATTTAATATTTTTTGTGATCAATTCACTGCTGGCTTTACTCCCAAAAATCCATAGGGAAAAGAGCAGTCCAGGTCCTTCTAAGAGAAGTTACATCTATGTTTTATATTTCTTGCCTTTCCAGGAAAGAGCTAGTGAGAAAGGGGCTTTTCTCCAGTAGCTAGGGCCAGGCTGGGAGCCTGGAGGATACTTTATAAAGGCAAATATGCAGTTATTGGGAGGGAGGTACAGGGGAGCATTTATTTTTGAGGCCCAAGTCAAGCTCGTCCAAATATTTTTCATAACATCAAGCAAATGAAGCCCCCAAACAGCCAAATCTTGGTCAGGGGGTAGGGGGAGATTTTGACTATTGACTATCTTCTTTGTCCTCAATCCCATGTGCCCTATGGAGACTGACTCAGAGGCAGACATTCCCATACTGCCTCTGGGGTGCTGGCCCAACAAGGGTAGGGGAGGCAACTGCTTCTCTTTCTAGAATCCCTGTTGGCGTCACACTTCCATACTACAGCCTTCCTTTCTCCCTTTTCTTGCACATGCTGTTAGAAAGATCTTAATTCTAGTCACTGAGGGAAACACAAAATGGCAGCTTACAATCAGATCAGTCCAGAAGCCACCGTGTGCCCAAACCTATCACCTGGAGGGACCTGAACTCGAATTCTTCAAAAGCCAAACACAGTCCTCTCTGTTTCAAAGTCCTGGGATTCAACTGTCAGGTCACATAAAAACCACTCTCTTCAAGGCTAAAATTTTAATGCACCGTTTACACATCAGAGCAAAAGATGTTTGCATAATTAATAGAGCACAGAAAATTGAGAGGCAAAACACAAAGAAGGTTTTAAAGGAAAATAGAAGTGTTAGAGAAGAACTCATGCCCTCCTTAGTTATCCAACACATCTACAAAGAGACCCATGGAATTGAAAGGCAGGTGATGAAATGAAGTCACAGGAGACCCCATTCTACATGTGCCACCCCAGTCATAGGCATGAGGAGGAGGGAGAGTGTCCAGGTACTCAGTTTCTAGGGCACCACTTCCACCCTCCTTCAAATGTACTCAGACTTCTCAAGCAAACTCACTTCGTCCCCGTCACATTCCCCGGAACAAGGGATTTTTCCTTGCTGGGAAAGACAAGGAAGAAGGCAGTGGCAACAGGCAGTCACTGTATAGCATCCCCCAGGATGAGGAGGGATTCCTCGGCGTGTCATCAGCAAGGGGCACCCTGCGGAGGCAGCCTGGCATATGGTGCCTCCAATTTTTTAGTGACAAGTGGTATGTTAGTAGAGCTGCAGAGGAGCGGGAGAGAGCCGGTTGGTTAATCACTCCCCATTGCCTGCACCCTCAGGCAGAATCATATTGCTTTATGCAGATGAGTTCATAACAGTTTCTTCAATTTGGCTTTTATAGAAAAAAGCACCAGCTCCTCGCGCTGTGTCAACAGCCACCCGAGGGCCTAGCACTTTACAAGGCAAGTGTATTACTATTTAAAGACCAGCTTTTAGCTGAACATCGCGCTGCCTTCAGAGTTTAATTACCGCCCGCCCCACGGGGCCCAATGAGCCATCGACTCCTCCCAAGGGGGTTCTGCTTGGTGATGATCTTTAACTAAGTAAGTAAATGCTAAACCAGCTCATCTTAAAGTGCCCACATCTGATTTTCTGCTCTGTTGCAGGATCCGGAGGTGACTGATAATGGACCGAGAGCAATTAAGAATTACCTGGGGGTAATTAATTTCCAATTGAAAATAAACTAGTAGACTATATACAATATATACTAGTATTATATATGCTGTATATACATATAATATGATATATAAACAGATTAAATTTGTATTTCCTTTTCTAAATTATCAGAGAAAGAGCTCAACAGTGGAAGCAAGCTCCTGAAACCATGTTCAATTGTATTAAAGTAATATTTAATTCTGATGCCAAAAGTTCTTCTCCCCTTAAGTCTTTTTCAATTTGCAGAGTTGAATGGAATGTACTTGAAAGACCAAGGTCACAGCCTCTCTAATTCCTAAATAGTGATCATTAAATTAGCTCTTTCTTCTAAAGCACCATTAAGTATGCATGACTTTGGGATATTTAATTGTCCTCTAGAAGACAAATCAAGTGTGGCATACATTGAACTCAAGACCAAAGAATTAAAAATCTATTGCATTTCCCAAAATCCATGAAGAGTCAAAATAGGGTAAAACATAAAATGCCATGTATCTTCTTGTTTTGAGAGAATACCAACAACAAAACATATATGCACACACTCAATTTGTAAATAACCCAAGTTTGGCAGAAAAGTTAATGAATGAAATGTTGAATGAAATAATGAAAAATTCAACAAAGAGCCTGGCTCTACTGATGGTCTATGAAGTACCTCTCAAAGCCCTGTGTTTGGCCCTTTGAGTTCTTGATCTTCTTTCTTTCTTTCTTTCTTCTTTCTTTCTTCTTTCTTTCTTTCTTTCTTTCTTTCTTTTGAGTTGGAGTCTCACTCCACTGCCCAGGTTGGAGTGCAGTGGCACACTTACAGCCACCCCAGCATTGAACTGTTGGACTCTGGGGATCCTTCTGCCTCACACTTCCAAGTAGCTGGAACTACAGGCATGCACTATCATGCCTGGCCAGTTTTTGATTTATTGTAGAGATGAGGTCTCGCCAAGTTGCCTAGGCTGGACTCGAACCCACAGACTAGGGCAATACACTTGCTTTGGCCCCCGCTAAAGTGCTGGGATTACAGGCTGAGCCACTGAGCTTGACCTTGATCTTATTTCTAAATGGAAAGAACCCTACCAAGATACTAGTCCTATCTATAGGGAATGTCCAAAGTGCACCAAGAGGCAGCATGAGACTGACCAACTGTACAATCACCCAGGCCTCATTTTGCCTACTCTGGGTTTCTGGGGAAAGTACTGAGTGTCCCTAAAATGGGATTGCCATGTTGGGTATTTATGCCAAGTCTTCCCAAAAAGGGTTTTTCTAAAGATTCACATCCTTTGATGGGTTGGTTCGGTCCCTGAAGGTGAGCTTGAGGTCTGTTCACTTGGAGGAAGTGTGCTCCTGGGGCTCACAGTATACAAATTTGTTCTCAGACTTGGGTACAAGCACCTGGTCAGCCCTTAACCAGGTAGGGCTGCACTGATCATCAGCTTAACACAACACTCTGCATGAGTGACGTGTTTGCGAGAGTGGGATCCAGAAGTGTCAAAGCCCCTCTATCTACAAAAGATCTGGATGTGGCTTCCCTAATGTTTTTGTGGCCCCTCTTCCTGTTCAGCCCACGGGAGACACAATGAGATAGTGAGGAGTATATCACTCAGGGTCAAGTCAGGGCAAGTGATACCCCATCTATTATTTTAAGGGAGAATTTAATGTAAATGATTGTTAACCAGATGTCATGTTCTCACTAATAAGTGGACCCTGGACACTTACCATAATACTATATAAAGGGATTGGCAGTAGCAGGATACTGCTGGGGGATGGGGGGGAAGACACACAATATCACTGAGGGTACCTGATCTCAAACCAGTAAAGTGGGGACCAAAGGGAGGCCCAAACTTTACCTACAATTATCACTTGTATACCTAATCCTGAATTGTGTCCCACATTTTAAAAATAAAATAATAATTTTAAAAACCAGATGTGGAAGGATGGAAAGGTAAAAATAAGACATTGAGGCTTCAGATAGTAAGAGCTGAGTGTCCCTAAAGTGGGATTACCATATTGGGTATTTATGCCGAGTCTTCCCAAGGTTTCAGAGAGTCATTCTCAGGGAACAGAATAGGATTATTTTTACCTAGAGGCTTGGGGAAAGTGCCCACTAAGCTGGACTTTTATGTTTATGGGATACGCAAGATGACACCTTGGTGGCTGGCAGATGCTCCCATCGCAGGAGTGACCCTGTGAATTCAGACCTCTAAATAGAGGATGCTTCTGGCTGGAGCTTGCATCCTTGAGGAAGTGTGGTGAGACTAATTTTGGAAGTTCTGAAACATAACTCTGGTTAGCAGGTGAGAATTGGTCCCTACTCCCTCCTCCAGCCTCCCACACAATTCTAGGGGCCCTGATGAGCAGAACTTGATGGAACTGGTGGAGGAGAAGGGGGTCTTCAGAATCCGAGCCTCTGTTATCATAGCTCAGAATATAGAGGACGGAACTCAGCTGAAATAATAAATAATTAAAGAGACACAAAATTGTCTGACTGACTGTTAATGTGCCTGTGTAGTCATTTCCAATTGCTGAGGACCAAATTCCCATAAGTTTAGCAGCTGAAGTAAAATGATACTGACAGTTCTGTACATCGGGCTTCCATCACGGCAAGACTGGGTTCTCTGCTTGGGATACTACAAGGCTGGGTTCCCATGAGAAGGTCTGGGGGAAAAATCTGCATCCAAGCTCATTCCTGCTAGTGGTGGAATTCACACACTTGTGAATTTAGAACAGAAGCCCCCATTTCTTAGCTGGCTGTCATTTGGAGACTGTTCTCATCTCCTTGTAAGTCACCTATATTCCTTGCCACGTGACCCGCTCCATTCCTTCTTATACCTTGATGTCTTGATCCAGATTTAAAGTGGTTAGGTCAGGCCCATCCTATAATCTCCCTTCCTTAAGTTCAATTTATTTGGAATCTTAATCACATCTGTAAACTCTCTTTTGCATATAATGTAAGATAGTCATGGGAATGAGATGTCAACATGTTCACGGGTTCCTCCCACACTTTATGTGGAAAAGATGGTACCGGGACAAGGGCCTTTGGAGGATACCTTAGGATTCTTCATGCCACAATCAGCGTATAGGAAATGCCTTCTGTTATTTTAATTTAAAGAGTAGGAATTCATAGGGAATTGGTCATACCATGTAGGCACAAACTCAGTTCTTAGAAGATTAAATTCTTAGAAGAAATACACTCAGATCAAAATTTTAACCTTCTGAAATATTTATTTTTATTTTTTTAATTTTTAATTTAATTTAATTTAATTTTTTGAGTTGGAGTCTCACTCTGTTGCCCAGACTGGAGTGCAATGGTTGCTCCTGGCCACTGCAGCCTCGACCTGCTGGGCTCCGGCGATCCTTTCTGCCTCAGCCTTCCAAGTAGCTGGAACTACAGGCATGCGCTACCATACCCGGCTAGTTTTTTGATTTATTGTAGAGATGAGATCTCGCCAAGTTGCCCAGGCACATCTCAAACCCGTGGGCTCAGGCAATCCACTCACCTCAGCCTCCCAAAGCACAGGATTACAGGCTGAGCCACCGAGCCCGGTTCTTCTGAATTATTTTGAATAAGAAATTAAATTGTGGGCCAGATGCAGTGGCTTATGCCTGCAATCTCAGCACCATGAAAAATAAATTTCTTTTTTTTTATTTGCCAACATATTTTTTCCTCTTTTAATTTTTATTTACAATTGTGGGGTATAATTAAGGGCTAGGTATACAAATATTCACCGTGCAGGTACCCTTATCGATGAGGTGTGTCCCCTCTTCTCCAGGTAGATATTCACTACTGTCAATCCCACCTCCTTACTCCCCTACCCCCCCTCCTCACAGTTTCCCACTACTTCCAACCATTTTCTTATAGTAATATGGTAGTTGTTTAAAGTCCACTTATGAATGAGAACATGTGATACTCAACTCTTTGTTTCTGTGAGAGATCACTCAGTATTATAAACTCTAATTCCATTCAGGTTGCTGCAAAGTTCATGATTTTGTTCTTCTTTATGACTGCATAGCATTCCACTGTGTATATGTACCACTTTTTAAAATCCAGTCCTCTTTTGACAGGCAGCATGGTTGGTTCCATGTTCTTGCTATTGTGAACAATACTGCTTTACTTTTAGGGAGCAAACCTATACTCCCACTGCATGGACAGATTACAAGGCAGTGGGAAACGGGTTCCAGAAAAATACATTTCTATTGTTTATAAATTTCCCAGTTTCTGCTATTTTGTTATAGAAGCACAAATGGACTAAGACAAGAAGTATCAGGGTTCCAGAAGCAGAAAGAGAAATAACCAGGAAGAACGTGGAAGTTCCAAAGGGATAAAGAAAAATAACAGCAGTTCTTTCCCGCTTCCCAGACCATCCAATGGATGAGATGGATTCTTCAGATTCGTTGTAAGAGTCAGGAAGAGCAGTATTCAGGACAACAGCATTTGATTCTGATTCAACTGGAAACTCACATCTGCTAAAAGCAGAGGTTTGCTGGAAAACACCTGTGTAGATATCTACCTGTGGCTCCTGGTGTGTGCAAGTCTGGAATCTGCCACAAACACTGGCCATCCTGAAATCCTCTGTGTATAAGAGATACTTCTACCTTCTTCAACAACCACATATTCCATCTCAGTGATTCCACCTGCATGCTGTGCTAAAGGTTAACTGCTTCATCTATTTTCATCTGAACCAGATCGCAAAATAGATTTAAATTTAATACAGCTGACCAAATCTGCAGGAAAATTTTTTTTTATCTAGAGAAACTGACATGTATGCAACCTTTAAGTGTTTGCACCTTTTTACCTACCATTATGAACCAATTTTATCATGAATTATGCCACAGAAGTAGTTTTGAGACTACTATTATATGTAGTGATCTTAAAAAGCTTTCTCTTCAACCAACATAATAATGGGCATTATTTTCTATTTTTAAGGAAAGAATATTGCAGCAATTGTAGTAAAAAAACAAAAACAAAAACAAAAACAAAAAAAACAGATCATCTGGAAACGTCTTTCTAATTTTTCTAGGACTAGGATTAGAATGCAAATCCAACCCGGAAATTGAACCATCCGCTAAGCATCTTTGTTTATCTGATTACTGCTCAAAACCATCTGCATTTAATTGTAAGACAACAAATCGTTTAACAATCAACTAGGATTAAAGGACAAAGCCTCTTAGGAATAGTTTCTATTGGTGAGATTCAAAAGTAAAAGAAGAAATAGCATATATCACATTTCTTTCCAGATTTGAAAACTTCAAGTCTTTTGTTTATATATTTGAGTTGTGCTGTTATGAAAGTACTGGGGGGCTTATCTTTCATATCTCTGAAAGGGCATATGCTCTATCTGAGGATCAACTCCTCTCCCATCTGAGAATTTCCGGTGACTTCTAGATACCAACCCAATAACTGTACCTCATTCATATCAGCATTTCATATAGATGTGCCTACAATGATTAGGTAGAAATCCACCAGGCTGCCCCCAATGCAAGGCTTTGCAGGGTACCAACTATTTTATATGAAAGACGCATACTGGAGCCTTGCAAGAAGGGCCCTGTATTAAGTGTACAACAGAAGAAAATGCAGATATTTCTTAACTTTTTGCAAAAGAGATTTTTTTGCATATATATTATTAAGCCAAATATATACTTAACTCTTTTCTAACCAGTCCTTCTTCCAACCAAGAGCTGTGATATCTAAACACGTCTCACTCTTAATTCTCACACCAGTTTGCATCCAAACGTATATTGCAAACACTTGCCAGCAATTCAAGCTTCAATTCTCAAATCCATTTCAGCTTGTAATTTTTTTTCTGAAATTTTTTTAACATTCTAAGGCAGAATAATAGTATCACAGAAACAAGACTGTTAAACATGGAAGGTTCCTGGGAGATCACCTAGTTTAATTTCCTCATTTAACATAAGACAAAACTGAGGCCTGACAAGTTACCTGACTCATTCCCAAAAGATTATCCCTTTTGTCCCAATGGGGTTACCTGACTCGTCCCCACTGGAGCAAATGGAAAAGCCAAGCAAGGAGGAAATCAAAAAATCTCAAGTCTTGCATCAGGGTGCTTCTCATTGTTATCATTTGTAGTTTTGTTTGTTTGTTGGAGATGGAATCTTCATATGTTGCCCAGGATGTAGTGCAGTGACTATTTACAAGCATCATCATGCACACTACAACTTCAATCCTCCCACTTCATCCTCCTGAGTAGCTAGGAGTACAGGGGCATGCCTCTATGCCTGACTGTTTGTTTTTGATTGATAGTTTGTTTTTTTCATAATACTACAAGTTGCTGAACTGAATGAGTTAAAGACATTCTAGAACATAATTAGAAACTGAAAACAACTGAACTGTTTCACTTAAGCACAAGATCAGGAAAAGGGTAGCTATCAAGTAAATTGAACATCGAAATTTTATTTTTTTTATTTATTTGTTTGTTTATCTTTGCTCCTAGTCATTTCCATAGGAGATGGCTTTATATGAGCCCACTCTTTCAGGGCCCCTCCAATCTTTCAACTTATGGAACATTTTTCCCAGAGTTTTAAACAGAGACAATTTTGACATTCATATATCTGGTCAACAGTAACAGGAATTCCATTGTGTACTTACCGACATAATTGTGTATTGAACAGTGTATTGAGCAAAAATAGCAGTTCTCCCTCAGAAAGCTATGTATAACAGAGATGGTTATCCACACAAATACAAGTATGGATAGTCTCCTGTGCTGCATTCCACCAAATTATTTTTAAAATTAAACTGATTTATATTTTTATAGGTGTTCTTGGAAGGTAGCAGATCAACCTATATGCAATATATAAAATGTATTTTGGTAGGCTGCTGTAGGGCATTAAGTATAAGCTGCACTTCCATGATATCTCATTTTCTTTGGTAACTATTAACGCTTTGTACTGTAATTTAACACTTAACATGGTGTGTTGAAATTGCATGTTTTTGGGTCAAGTTCCTCCATTACACTGTACTCCTTAAGGACAATGTCCTACTAAGTTTTTATTACCTAGAACCAAACCCAGCACCTAACATAGAGAAGTCATTCAGTAAATGAACAAATGAATGAATGACTGAGTGAAATGATAAATACCCTATATATAAAAATTTTATAGTTCACACATTATAAACTCGAATATTTTAAAATTCAAACCAGCTCAGATTCTTACAACCATCACATGAGTCAGCCAAATCTGGGGTCAAGGTAGCATTACATTTGTTTAGGGAACTCAGGGAAAACAAAAATACGTGAGTTTGAGGGCTTTTTGGGGGGTTGGAGTCTTACTCCATCACCCAGGCTGGAGTGCTGTGACACGCTCGTGCATATCCCAGCATCAACCTGCTGAGCTCTGGCGATCCTTTCACCTCAGCCTTCCAAGTAGCCGGAATTACAGGGACGCGCTACCATGCCCGGCTAATTTTTTGACTTATTGTAGAGATGAGGGGTTGCCAAGTTACCCAGGCTGTTCTCAAACCCATGGGCTCAGGCAATCCCTCATCTTGGTCTCCCAGAATTTGAGTTTTTAAAACACACAGGCCTTTACTCAGGCAGAACAATAACCATTCCTAATTACCAGAAACCTGTGATATATCATCTCTACCTAACTGAGTTATTGAGGGACTTAAAAAATTTTTTTGAGTCACGGTTTCATTCTCTTCAGGCTGGAGTTCAGTGGTACCATCAGGACTCACCACAGCTTCATTCAACCTCAGACAATTTTTCTGCCTCAGTATCCCACATAGCTGGGACTACAGGCTTGCACCACCATGCCCAGCCAATATTTTGACTTTTTTTGTGGAAATGAGATCTCATTATGTTGTCTAAGCTGATCTCAGAGTTTTGGACTCAAGCAATCCTCCAACCTCAGCCTCCCAAAGTTTTGGGATTTACAGATGTAAGCCACCATGCTTGGCCTTGAGGTACTTTTAATTGGCTTCCTAAACCTGTTCAAAATCAAGGTTTAGTTGCAGCAGTACTTTTCAATGATGCCAAAATAAGAATCAGAATGAAATTTTAGGCTCACATAATATCCTATTTAATTACAAAAGATGACATATTTATTTAACTTTCTCATATAAAACATTTACTTTAAATGTAAATATAGGACACTTTGATGCATTGTAAACCAACTTTTGTTTTGATTGTAAAAAAAAACTACTAGATGGGCAAGATGGATACCAGTTAGAAAACACTTTCAAGATGTTCAAGAAACAATGATGTCAGTAAGAAAAATAAAATGGACAGAATAAAGAGTAATATATAATATTTGCTTAAATTTGCTCTAAACTTTTTTCACTTCCAAATCAAGATGACTATATACATAAGTACCCTTGAGGAAAGAGACATTTGCCTAATATTAATTATAATATAACATTCAGGAGATGAGATTTTATATACAGATGACACTTGAAACAGCACAAGGGTGGTGGAGACCAACTGTCTGCACAGTTAAAAATCAATGTATAACTTTTGACTCCCCCCCAAACTTAACTATTAATAGCCTACTATCAACCAGAAGCCTTACTGAAAACATAAACAGTCGACTAATATATATTTTCTAGTTATATGCTTTATATACTATATTCTTACAATAAAGTAAGTTAGAGAAGAGACAACGCTATCAAAATCATAAGGAAGAGAAAATATTTACTATTTGTCTTAGTTCATTTTGTGTTGTTATAATGGAAAACCTGAGACTAAATAATGTATAGATAATAAAGGGTATATTTGGATCACAATTCTGATGGTTGAAAGGTTCAAGATTAGGCATCTGGTGAGGGACTCTGACTGCTTCTCCTCATGGCAGAAGGTGAAGGAGAGCTGGCTGTGGGAAAATCACACACACACACACACACACACACACACACAGAGAGAGAGAGAGAGAGAGAGAGAGAGAGAGAGAGAGAGAGGGAGAGAGAGAGAGAGAGAGCAAGAGAGAGAAGGAGAGGTACCAGGTTCTTCTTAACAACCAGCTCCTGAGGTAACTAATAGAGGTAAAAACTCACTCATCCCCAAGGAATGGTATTCATCTATTCATAAGAAATGCATGTCCATGAACCAAACACCTCCCATTAATTCTCTGCTTCCAACACTGGGGATCAAATCTCAGCATGAGGTTTGGTGGAGGGCAAACACCCAAACTATATCACTATTCATTAGGTGGAAGTGAATTATCGTAAAAGTCTTCACACTTATCAATTTCTTGCTGAGTGGGCTGAGAAGGAAGAGGAAGGGAAGGGGCTGATTTTGCTGTCTCAGGAGTGGCAGAGGTAGGTAGAAGAGGTGGAAAGAGAGGCAGGAGAGGCAGGCACACCCAATGAAACTTTTATTTTTAAAATCCACATATAAGTGGACCCACACAGTTCAAATTTGTGTTGTTGAAGGGTTAACATATACTGCTATGGCTTGGATGTGGTTTTTCCCTGCCAAAACTCATGGTGGAATTTGATCGTCAGTGTGGTAGTGTTGGGAGGTGGACCCTAGTGGGAGGTGTCTGGGTCATAAGGGAAAATCCCTCTCCAAGAGATTGATGCCTTTCCTCTGGTGTAAGTTCTCCCACTCTTGAAGATGAATTATATCCTGAGAGAGTGGGTTGTTAAAAAGTCTAGCTTCCTCAGTTTGTTTTTTCCTCTCTTTCCATGTAATCTCTCTGCACGTGCCCACTCCTCTTCTGCTTCTGCTAAGTTGAAGAAGCCTGAAGCATTCACCATATGCAACTGACCAATCTTGAACCTCCTAGCCAACAGAACTGAGAAACAAATACCCCTCTTTCCTTTACCAATTACCCAGCCTCAGGTATTCTGTTTTATATATTGACATCTCACTAGAACATGCCATGAAAGATCTAGTATGAATCAACAGAGTTTTACTACAAGTGTTGGTAATTTCTGTTTTCTGATCCTATGTCATTTAGTGTGTACACTCTTGTACATATTCCCCAGGACAGTGTTTTTAAAGGGCCTTGTATATCTGCATAGACAATATAAGTCTACCTGACTAGCTAGTATCCAAAAAAGCATATATAAATTAGTGCTCATTCCTGTCTTCAGTATCACATACTTCCTATCATGTATTCATATCACTGAGAAAAAGATGTCATTTTATTGTCTCTTCATCAACTGACAATCAAATAATCTAAGTTAATTTTACTTATAAAGTACAGACTCCTATTAAGTGGGTCAATTTGTAGAATGTGAGAGTGGACTATGTTCTAGCAAACAGAGCAAATGGAGAAGTCTGTAACTGATAATCAAGTGATTTGGGGCCCCATCAGACATCTCATTTATAGAAAGACAGAAACAACAGCTTATGCATCAATAAAAACAAATATTGGAACATTTCTTCTTTACATTTATTTTGAGAGATGGTATTTTAACTCTATATTGTGAGTCTTTCAATGATAATTTTACCAAGTTTTTGTCCCTTTTCAGAAACCACTCTAGCTATTTTATTACATTTGAAATGATTTTAAACCTTGCTTGTTCTTGACAGCACATGGAAGAATGTCCTTCACTAGGGATGCCAGAATGAAGTGGATTTATGAGCCCATATGTAGATCTGATAAGCAGGCAGAAATCATTTTTACTATGTACATAAAACAGCGACCGATTAAAGGACAGTCACATTCTCTTCTGACAAACTGTCTGTGTCACTTCAGAAGACAGACTTTCTTTTTGAAGGTAACCTTACAGTGAAACTTAGAGTTTAAATTGAAAACCCTTAAAATGTACAGATATGAGACGCAATTAAGCAAAGCAAGAACAAACAAACCAAAACATTAATGAACACATCTTGAAAAATAAAATATTCCAGTTAAGAATTGTGCAAGTGAACACAAATCAGTTCACAATAAGAGGTTAAGAGAAACAACCTCTCGTATATGAGTACCTCTCAGTATCAACAATCTTTTCTATTTTCAAGAATGAATTTATACCTTCCCAGTGAAACAATCTAAATAGATATAGATTGAGGCTCATCATAATTATAAACAAATATAGAACGATAACAATTAGAAAAACAAGATAAGCAAAACCACATTTTTTTTCTGGAAGAGGTCAAACTGAGTGCCTTTGCTAGTAAATTTTGTCATGAGAGAAGAAAAAAATTAAAAATGAGACAAATATTAAATTCTATTTCATTTATTACTGGAATCAAGAAAGTCTATTAATAGAAAAAACTATTTTAATTAGTAAGAAAAAGTTAAAAATATGGTTTCTGAATGACTACATAGCAAAAAAAAAAAAAGCAAGTGGGAATAAATGAATTACTCAAACGGTAATGGCAGCAAAATGAACAAACATATTGCAGATATTTTTATAATATTTTAAAAAGCAAGTTCAATTGTTTCACTGTTTGCATGTTAAAAAGTCCCATAAACTCATCTTCTCAAAAAGATATATATGTGTATTAACATGTGCACTAACCTTATACATGCATATGTGCATATTTTTTTAAATGTTTGGTGCCCAAAAGTGAAATCAAGTTCTTACTAGCAGAAATGATCAAGAGCAGAGGGTCTCAAGATTTCATCCAGGGAGCTTATTAAAGTTGCATATTCCTAGACCTTCTCTGATACCTTCTGTCTCTGTGTGTGTGTATGTGTGTGGCACGCACACAGTGGGAAGAGAGCAGATCTGCATCTTCAGAGTTCTTGGGGTGATTACGATGCACTGTAAAAAATTCACTGTTTTAAAGATGTCAAAAGCTCAGAATTTTCCTAAAATCATGGACCCAGCTCCATTTTCCTGATGATTTCCCCACAGCAGGCAGTTCAGGTCACCTCCAAGTGAAGGAAGCTCTACTCTACACTGCCCATCAAACTCCCTTCCATAACTTTCCATTGAGAGTTAATACAAGCGTTACACACATCAAGAAAAGGAGACTGGGCTTCCTCTGAGCAGACATGAGCCAGGTGACTTCAGCTGCTATGTGCTGTCAGCTCAGTGGCTGGGCTGTGGAGCTCAACACTTAACTCCTATCCCAAGGCACCCCAATTTCCTTTCCAGCTTTCCTGCCACACTGAATTTAAAAGTAAGCCAATCTCCAACTTCCAGTGGGTCATTTGTGAGTTTCCCAATGTGATCCTCTTTTTGTGTTCTTAAATATTTCTGTGGGAGGCTTTTCCTGATGAGATTATAAATCCATTGTTGTAAGAAGTCTCCTTCTTTACTTGTTTCTCTGACACCCAATTAACCAACTCAAATATTAGAATTGGTCTCATTTTATTTCCTTCTGCTTAATAAAGACTACAACTGACAGTTTATCTTCTATGTCTTAGATATTAGTATACAGTACAAAAAAATGTATTTATCTTCTGTCTACCTCACTACCCAAACCAAATTGAAACTGCTTGAAGTTACAGTTTTTGGAAATCATATTAAAAACTTCTTTTTCATTATTATTATTCTATTTTTTATTTATTTATTTCTTTTTTGTTTCACCTGTGGTGGGTTTAACAAATTAGTTCATTGTTAACAGAATGAAAAACAAAATACATATGAATTCATCATTAAAATTGCTTTCTCTTTTTTGTAAACTGAAGGTGATATTGCAAATTGATACACTTTTTCTTTATGGGTATTGGTAGGAAGTATAAAAGAAACTGATGACAGAGTACCACTGTGTGGGTACAGAAACAGATCTTATTAGAAGTTCAAGTTGTAGTTCTGAGGTTGGATATTCTTATTTAAACAAGAGACAAAAATTTGCACATATAAATATCAATGATTCAGGACCTACAAGTTATGAAAGTCATCGTATTGCAATATCTATTGAAATGAAGCAGCATACGAGGGGGACCCCAAAAATCGAAATTATTTTTTGTAGGGTGGGCTGTCTGTAATACAGACTTCCCATGTTAGGTAAGTGTTCCAGGAACCGATCCATTGGCATCAGTGTGCCAGCTAGCATTATCATGAGAGGCTTCAGTGAATTTTTCTGCTTCAGTGAATTTTTTTGGAGATTCTTTCAATGCGTTTGCCCATTTCATGCTGAATGATTTACGAGCGTATCTGCCCTGAGTGTTAGCCGTTTTTGACCAAAGATGGCATGACTCCCGGTCCTACCCTCCCTATTTACTGCATCTCTCTCCAAGTGACTTTTTTTTATTTCTCTGATGAAAAAAGTCCTAAAAAGGGAAACATTTTGCCGATGTGGAAGAGGTCCTGATAAACTCACCAAAGTTGAATATATCCAAAGTTAAAATACATTTACACACTTAAGGTATTAAACATTATAGCTTAGCCTAGCCTAACTTAAATGTGCTCAGAACACTCCCATTAGCCTACAACTGGGCAAATATATATATAAAAGAACTGACAGCACAGTACACTGTAGACTGTTGATTGTTTACCCTTGACACCACATGACTGACTGGGAGCTGTGGCTTAATGCCGCAGCCCATCATGCAAGAGAGTATGGAACCACATATTGCCAGCCTAGGAAAAGATAAAAATTAAAAGTTTGGAGTATGGTTTCTACTGAATGAGTAGCACTTTCACACCATTGCAAAGCCAAAAATCGTAGATCAAATTGCTGTAACTTGGGGTCACATCCTTGTAACTTATATAAAAATGACAGAAAGCAAAACTTGATGAAATCCACTTTGTTCATGAGGATTACACTAAGGATCATGGGTAAAAACATTGATAAATGCTACCTTGGGAAAAGAAAGAGAAAATTGAAATGGCCAAACTTGATTGATATTGCTAATACTAAATAGAATGGTTTTGTATAACAGTTAAGAACATAGGCTTTGGATTGATAAGCATTGGTTGTCCTGTCTAATGACCTAAGCTAAAATGATAATGCCAAATCTACAATGGAAACCCAGTGGTTAAGTGAAATATTCCGGCACCCAGCATCCCCTAGTGGTAATATAACTCACAAACAACTGTTCTTTTCAAAGATATATAATCCTTCAAAGTATAACCTACAAAAGAGAGATTCTTTGTAACTCTGCTATCTTCTGTTCATATATCATTTTTCTGTCAGACACAATGGCAATTAAGTTAAAGAGAATTTCACCTTCACTGTTCTTTTGTATCCTTTTTTTTATTAACTGACAGAAGAGGCACCCATGGATACAGGTCAGAGTAAAAGTATGCTAAGTGTTATTCAGTCAGAAGTTGCCAAAAATCAGATGCTTATTGAAGAAGTGCAGAATCAAAAGGATACAAGATTGAGACTATCAGAAGGAAATATAATTATCTACCTTTCATCATGGAATTGTTAAAGACTATAGCAGAATACCAGCAGCTAATACCACTAATAGAAAAAGCAAAACGAAAAACAGAATGCAAAGAATACTTAGGAAACCAAATGAAGAGGATGCTTTGAGATGTGTACACACTTTCACTTCTACACTTACTTTCATGGAAATCATTAAGTATAAGGAACTTTGAGCACCATCATAATTGGCTCAGTGCATTTGGCTATAGAATTAGTCTGTCTTGTCTTTAGTGCATGAATTCATAAACGTTTTCCCTACCTGCACATGTGCATGTAGTGCATAATAAATAAAAGTGATATTAAGAGTGCTTGCCCAAATTCCACTATTTGACATAGGATCTGAGACCTGTTAGTTCTCTGGATATATAACTACTGTAATGAACATGAAAATGCACAAATGGTATTTTCTACCTGTAATTCTCCTAAGTTATCTTTTGTTCTTTTAGTTCAATTAAGTACTTGAATTTTACAAATGTGAGATATTGATTAAACTGGATCTACTGTTTCTTTTCATCATTAATGGAAAAAAATCAGTATTTCTATCTTTGCTGTCTGTTTTGAGGATTTTAAAACTTTTATCTGGTATGTCAATTATTTGAAAAAGATTTTATTGCAGATCGTTTCAAAAGGACAAACGCATAATTTTTAGTTATTTTCACTGTTGTCAGTAGAAAAGGTAATAAACATCCTAGTTTTATTTTAGCAAACTGTCTTCAAGTGTTTGGGGTTATTCATTTATGTCTTGTATATTAATTATGGAAGGTCTAGGTACTATGTTTCACTGAAAAATTTCCGGTAAAATAACAAAGCATAAATCTTAACAAAAAAGAGATATTTATGTGCGTATGTTGTTCCAACATTTTTTTCGTGTTCTACGTGTTGTTCCATCATTTTCTCACTGGCAGAAAGTTCTTAGGAATAACGTCAACTGACTTGCTTCCATTTGTCTGTTGCCCCTCACTTTGTTTCCACAGCAACAGACCACTGCTTTCAGACCTGACATTTGCAACAGTTTATATGGTCACCCTTCGGCTTTTGCCAATGAAACAACACCTCATTTCCTCTATTTTCCTCTGGTTTTTCTTCAAATGGCTTATACCTTAATAAAACACGAGGTTTGTGAACATGAAATAGCTTTCTTGCCTTTCTCTTTTTTTCTGTCTTTCCATAGCTCTCTCTTTTGTTGTTTCCATCTTCAGTCTAATCCCAGATCTCTCAATGACACATTTTTCATGAAGCATAATAATGATCAGAGCAAGTGGACAATGCAGTCTTCAGTTTTGGAGATAAAGAGACAATAACGGTAGTTACTGAAATCACTTAAGGGAAAACAGAGTTACTGGCAAAAATACTAAGGCAGCCTAAATTTGGGGACCATTAGTGTATATTCAAATTTTTCAAATAACATCTGGGCATACTTCACTTTTTAAACACTCCAATTCATGTATTTTTCATTATTTAGACAAGTGACAATGACATTTCCAAAAGTAAGCAAACCTAGTCGTCTGTCCATTTTGCTGACTCTTCTCCACATAATGGCCTTTCTCTGTGAGGAATGTGTTTTGCTCCTGTGATGTACGTAACCTCTTCTTTTCGATGTCCACTAAACTCATGTAATGTACCCCTCCCTAGGCACAGCACTCACTCACAGAAAGTTCAGCACTGTGTTTACTAATTCCTCCTCAGCAGTTACTGTGCTATTTATTTCTCCCGCATCATCAACTCTTCCTGAACTGATTTTTCTGCTACCTCTGAAAATAACAGCTCATTAGAAAGTGATCAGAGATTGAGTAAGCAATTGAATATAATTGCACAAAATTATACAGATCTTAAACCAGGCACTCCCCTATGTGTATGAGCCTGAGAAAGTCACAGCCATGTATTTTCATACCCAGTGCTGCTGGAAATCACCTCGACAGTCCCAAAAGGGAAAAAGGAAAATGATCCCTGGCTGCAAGCCTGACTGTTTACTGACCTAGAAAAAGGACCAAAGGCAGTGAAGGCAGTGGGACTTCTGGGGCCTGCACAACACAGACTGAAAGTCAGCAGCTGAGAGAGATGAAAAACAAAGCATCTCAAGAACATAGCCTATAGAGACAGCAGCCCAGGGGTACTGAGGCAGACTGTTTCCTCCAAGAAAAGCTTACCCAGAAGCAGAAGCGAATATATTATCAACAGAAGCCACTATATTTCAAAATGACAAAACTGCCAGGTGTTCTTGAGATCTGAAGTCATTCATAGGGTGATCAACTGTTCCACGCTGGCATTTTTGCTGAAAATTGTGCAACATGGTTAACCCCATCCCTGTTAAACCAGATGGTTGGTCACCCTGTTTAAAGCTACCAAAGATCATGAGATCTATACTTGGTCAGGTATCCTAAGTATGGAAAAAGAAATCACCATAAAACATCTTGGGCTATTTCTCGCCCTTGAAGCCTTGTAGTACAGGAAAGTACACAGTTACCACTGGGAACAGAATACTTTGGGGAACTCTTCTAAACAGACCATCTGCAGGGGGGAAAAATGATTATAAAGCATGAATTTTCCCATGAGAAACGAAAATGAAAACAATAGGACGCTTGCTTCTTCAAAATTCTTCACAGATGCCAGGTAATTAATCTTCAGAGTAAATTTGGAGAAATTGTTCCAAATTTGCACACAGATAAACTAGAGTGAAGAAGTGGAGTTGCTTTATTTATTCACTTGACCTCCTCCCACCCTTCTCTTCCCTTCAACTTTTCTAACAACACATCTGGGCTTCCTTTGTCCTGTTTTTGGGCATGTACTCAGGGCTGAAAGGAGTACCAAGTACCAAGTACCCCCCCGAATCCTGCCTTCTACAGAGGTCACTTTGAGCCACGCTGCTCCTCTCTCTAAGCCTGCCTTTGCTCATGGGATTTTTATTAAGATGAAATTAAATGTGCTTTCAAAATATGAGCATGTGCTCAGCATATGATAAATAGTCAATAAATGTCCACTCTTAAGAGTCTTATGGGTATAATTTCAATGGGGTGCTCCCATCCTGTGGGGGTATCCTGGGAAATTGTGAGGACCTTTTTTTTTTCATTTTGACTGGGGTTCTGGTGGCATTTCAGGGTTGGGGTGAGGGGAAGTAGGAATTTTAGACATTCTGCAATGTGCAGAATAATACCACCTAGTAAATGGCAACATGTTTCACATGCCTGTTAACATCATGTGTGTTTTGCAGATGAGAAACTCATGAATCATTATCAGAATGTCAAGTTTGACTATAGTTAGCTTATACACATAAGTATTTTGTACTCATTCTAATTTATACTAAATTTTTCAAGAATGTGACTACTGTGTAAACTAGATATATTGACACATAATAAGGACAAAAAATTACCTGGCACTAAAGAAAATTGGTACTTCAATAAGATATACCATATTTATCTAGTCACATCACATATGCAAATTTATTTTAATGCATAATTACATGCACAAGAAGTTATTTGGCCCCTAGGAGAATCAGTGCACTGCTAAGAAGCACCACATGGATATGGTTGCTTCTTGTGACTCCAAGGTGGGTACCTGGGAGTTGGAGGGGAAGAGGCAGGGGTAGGATGGGCAGGTTTAGAGGGGAGACGGTGCCACTGTCCTTGTTCACATTGACTCCCACACAGTGCCTTTTCCCTAATACTTTAAGGTAGGCATGTCCAACCTGTGGCTGGTGGGTTGCAAGCAGCCCAGGACAGCTAGAAATGCAGCCCCGCAAAATATTTTAACATCATGTGTTTTTAGCATTTATTGTCACCATGACTCCATGCAGAGTTCCATTTCTGAAGTTCGTAATCATGTATTATTCATGACATTGCTTTTTGGCAGCACATACATTTGTTTTCAATTATGAGGTAAACGAAGAGCAAAATTTGAACAAACATTTCTGACCAGCACCTTGAGAAATCACTAAGAATTGTGACCACTTCCACTGAACCAGACATTGACAGATTAGTTTTACAAAGACAAGGTCAAATTTCCCACTTGTTTTATGTTGTTCTCATTTTTCTAAACTTTATAATAAAAAATATTTTTAAAAGAAGTCTTATGTATATACACTAACTATATTATATAATTTATGTGTGGCCCAAGACAATTCCTCTTAACTCAATGTGGCCTAGGGAATCCAAAGGGTTGGACACCACTACTTTAAAGTAATCTGTTGTGAAGATACCCAAATGAGGACACAGAGAGGAGCCAAGAAGTGCAGCCTATGTACATATGCTCTCTTCTGCCAACCAAGGCACTGGCTTCTCCTCTTAAACCAGGCCTGTTCTGGCATCCCATGACTACGGGGCCTCTATGAGTAAATAGCCAATGTGGCTTACACCACTTGATAGTTTGGCAGCCACTTGAAGAAATTAAACAACAAGCCACTGTAGCTTGGAGAAGACAACACAGGAAGGTTTTACTCCTCTAGAACAGAGATGAATTCATCTGTGGCTACATAACAAACTCTCAGTGGTCAGGGTAGGTGATCACAGGTCTTGGAGCCGAGTCTAGCCTATCCAGGATCTCTGACTGATGTCAATCCTACCCAAGGAATGTTAAGTTATTAATGTATTCGTGGAGATGCCTCATGCCATCACTGTTATGGAAATAAGTGAAACATAAGGACCATCCCAGGATGGGTGACATATCAAATTTAAATTTACAAAAGTCCATTGCCGTCCCCTCCTTGTAAATGGCTTCTGAATTATCAACAGCCATATGTTTGTAGTCAGTGCCACAGGTCTTCAAGATGTACAAGAACAGCAGCCAGCATCCTAGATTTTCTTATCTGAGGAAGGGCTCATGTTGCTAGCCCCCATGCATCTTTAACAAGATGTACAAAAGGGAGATTTATCTTCAAGAGAGGGAAAATACCACCAAGTGAATCACTTTCAATCACACTGAGGGAATCGTAAAGATCTGCCTCCAAAGCTTCAGACTCCAATCTTATTTTAAAATATTGAACTGTTGTTACTCCTGTCATTTCCACACATGTATGCCACCTCCCAACATCAACACACATACCTACAACATGTGTCTTTTTATATAAACTTTACATACCAGTTAATGGAAGCTTCACAAGAAATTATGTGCTTGCATACACATAAATGTAGCTAAAATGTGAATTCTCAAACTCAAAGTGCAGACATTTAAGTCCAAATTTAAATCCAGTTTTATCCCCTTCCTGATAAATGAATAGTTAAGCTTGCATCCTTTCCTTCTTTCACATATATTATTGTCCTAAATGTCATGGTTCAGGGTTTTCCAATTAGTCTGCCATAAGCATGTGCTTCAGAAGACAAGGTAGAAACCTTGACACTGTAGATGCTTGGAAACAGTGACTCTGGGTGGGCCAATGGTGTCTGGGAGTCTCCTGAGATGGTGGCAGGATTTGCAACCCATCTCTCAAAAAAGGTGAAAGATTAGAAGTATTATTATAAAGTCATAATAACATAATTAAGGCAATCCTATGTGATCTACTGTACATTAACAAACAGACATAGCTGAACCTTGACCTCCAACTGTACCTAAAAGAATTTGAGGTTCTCCTGGTGCTCATTGACTCTTGCAACTTGGGTCCATCACAATTTAGCTTTTCCATGGAGCTGCTGACTATCCAGCAGATTCTTCACTAAAGAAAAGTAATTTTAATTTATCACTTGGGCTGGATTTGGTGGCTCGGCCTGTAATCCCAGCACTTTGGGAGGCCGAGATGAGAGGATTGCCTGAAACTGGGAGTTTGAAACTAGCCTGGGAAACTTGGTGAGATCTCATCTCTACAATAAATCACAAAAACCAACTGGCTGTGGTGGCATACATCTATAGTTCCAGCTACTTGGAAGGCTGAAGAGTAAAGATCGCCTGAGCCCAGGGGGTCGAGGCTGCAGTGGCCATGAGCATGCCGCTGCACTCCAGCCTGGGCAACAAGAGTGAGACTCCAACTAAAAAAAAAAAAAATTATCACATGTTGGATTTAACAAGCCTGTCTTTGAGCTCCTGATTATTTCTATTTTTTAAGTTCAAGGCAATATGAGCTACATGGCACAGAACGATTTAAAAGCAACTTCATTGTCGGGAATATTCAGTGGATTGATGACATGTTTTTCTGAAAAAAGTCTGCTTGAACTACAAGGACATTATTTCCTTCCCACCAACAACATTGACATTGCCATGTGTTCATTTCTTTGCTCATTTATTAATTCACCCATTTAACAAACATGTGTATCACCCTACCAATCGCCACCCAGGCTACAAGGCGATAACAATTTTGGCTTCATTTTCCCTCTGTGAGACACAGGAAAGTAGAGAAGGACATGGGTTGAAGACATCCCAATTCGATAAGCAAAAGCGTTTTTTCTTTAGTGTGAAGGACAGATGTCAAATCATAACAAAGCAAGAGGAGGTGTAGGCCATAGGGTTATAAAAACACAGAACTGTGGGGAGGGCCACCTTGGGATATTCATGAATCATTTCTCCGTAAAAAATATCAGATTCCATTTTATGACTTTGGTGGTATAAAGACTAAAACAACTGAGGCTGGATTTTTTTAAATTCTGATTTTAAAGAAAGTAAAGATTTTCTTTTTTCAGTTAATTATTTTTAATATTTAAATACAAAAAGTGAGCACTGGCTTTTTTTCCTTACATATACAGGGTCTAATGGCCAAAATGAGCTCCCGCTCTGTCCTCCACAGTCCAATCCTGTGACTGAAGCTGCAGCTGGCCTCCATTCTTTCCCATATAGGGATTTATAGTGGCTACTTTACACTGGTTGTGATGCATTTTGCCTGTTTCATAGTGTGTGCATGCCCCTCCCTGACAGCTCAGTTCTTAAAAGAAAATAAGCAGCCGTTAATGTTTAGGGGCACATCTCTCCACTGTACTGGCATCTGTTCCTACCCCATAATGGGATAGTGAGATCTTCCAGTTAGAAACAATTCAGTGAAAGGGGTGAGGTGGCCAGAGCCAGAATAACCATCAGCATGGCCACACTCTTGTATTAAAGTAAAGACAAAAGCAAGTCAGGATAGCGTGGAGGGCACAGTCAAGTTGAGAGTCTCTCTATGAGACAATGTGGGAGAATATTTCCCACTAGTTTGTAATAGATCAATGAGTCTATGTTTTTTAAAAGTTCAAATCAGCAGTTTCATCAGTTCCTACACTTATCTTGGTTCCAGACCAAGGGTCTCCACAATTCCAGTTCATGGCCTGTTAGGAACTGGGCCACACAACAGGTAGTGAGTGGGGAGAGGGGAAGGGCAGCGCCAAAGCTTCATCTGTATTTACAGCCTCTCCCCATCACTTGTGTTACTGCCTAAGCTCCACCTTCTGTTCCATCAGAGGCAGCATTAGGGTTTCATAGGAGCCTGAACCCTATTGTGAACTGCGCATGTGATGGAGCTAGGCTATGTGCTACTTAGTAGAATATAATGTCTGAGGATCTACGGTGGGGCTGAGGCAGTGATGCTAACGCTGGGAAGTGGCTTCAAATACAGATCATCATTAGCAGTGATGTTTGACTGCCCAGAGACCATAATACATTAATTGCTTGCAGACTTATATCAAAACTCTATTAGTGAGTGGCAAGGAAGTTGATGTAGTTCAGTTCACAGCTGCATCTGGTAGCAGGCTTTAAGTCAAGATCCGTCACTTATTTTATTTTTCATGTGGCCTGCCCATTTTTTACTTACCACTTTTGTCCATGCTTTTTTAAAATAGTGAGTTGTATAATTATTTTATTATGTAGTACAATGTAATAATAATAGAAATAAAATGTACAATAAATGCTATGTGCTTGAATTATCCTGAAACCATCCCCACCCCCTGGCCTGTGGGAAAAATTATCTTTCAAGAAACTGGTCCCTGATGCCAAGAAGGTTGGGAACCATTGCTCTGAGCATTGAACTTACTGAGCCTAGTGGGTAGTTGGCCCTGGTTTGCGGGCATCCCAATCTTCCACAATCCATTAGCCACATGACCTTTGCACAAGGTAGCTAGCTCCTTAATGCCCTTTTGTCTTCCTTACTAAGACAGAGGAAATTGAAATGAAAGCACCTGGTTTAGTGCTTGAGACATAGCCAGGGCTCTCTGTTCCTGCCTCTCCCCACCCCACCAAACAATAATAACAATTCACCCTTGAGGACAACAGACATCTAAGTGTGAAATAAGGCTCATGAGACTGAGGTCAAGTTTATTAATTAATCAACTACTAAGCCTCTATTAAACCAAATAAGCTCTATTCCAAGAATGTAGTGTAGGATCTTTGTCTTTATGATAATTCTCATTACACACCAAACCCCACCTCCTCATGCCTCACCCTTCTTACTTATCATTTTGAACATATTCCATTACTGACATACTCATTAAGTCTATCATCAGTATCCTCTCATGGAACCACAAAGAGAAGAGTTGGTATATTTTGTTTCCTGTTGTGCTATTTTTCTCAAACTTAAATTGGTGTCAGGCATAACATAAGCACTCAGTGACTGTTATTTGTTAAACTGAATGGATTTGAAAATTATTGAAATACTAGTTTGAAAAACATTAAAATTCAGCCTTCAGCATATTTTGTTCCTTTCTATGAGAATTTATTCTACAAAACTACAACTGAAGATCTAGTATTTCTGATAGACTAATATCTTTTGCTGTCTCTTCCTCTTTTCATTTCTGATATGCAAACTATTGTTGATTGAAGAGTTCAGAAACAGATGGGGACTACATGTGTACCGTCCCTCTTCACCTATCAAATTCTTTTTTATATGCCAGAACTTCTCATGTAAATTTTATGCCAATTTACAGTTTCCCATAAAGCAAGAAGAACAAAGAGAGCACATTAGCAAAGTTACTTGTCTATCCTTATTAAAGTACAGCATTTTAGGATATGGTTCAAATATCTGTTGTTCTTTAAGATTGGCTAGTCTAGTTTCTAAAAAAGACAGTAAATGTAGATCGATCATTTCTAATCTCCTGAATGTACAAACCGCCCCATTTCCCACAAAGAAGAGCTCTCCCGAGGGCATTCTTTGTCCTTCCCACAGACCACCGAGGCCACGGAGACACTCTAAGCTGCACACTGAGGAAGATGCTTAAGGTAATTTTAAGTGGGCGCTTATGGAAAATGCAAAAAACTAAAAATGATATTTTCTTCCTTAGAGAATTTAAGCTTGCCTCCACTTGTTTTTAAAGTGGTAGATGAATTGGTAGTGGTGGGAATCCGCCTGAGGATGGAGGAACATACCTCTTCAACAAGGGTACCTGCATAATGAACATTTGTATACCTAACCCTGAATTGTACCCCACATCTTTAAAATAAAAAAAAATTAAAAGTTAAAAAATAAATAAAGTGGTAGTAATAGTGCTGATTTTCTATTATGGAATTAATATGTTTACATTGTAAAAGTTTAAGTAAGTACAAATAGGTGGAAAAAATAAAAATAAATCGCAGTCTTATACTGGGAAAAACAAAATGCCTTCTGTTAACATTTTAATGTATATCCGATAGACCATGTTGGTGCAATGGGCAGAATGATCTGAGAGTGGCCCCAGGAGTTCACTCAAGACAAACCAGACAACGAGCCAAATGGAAGGAGGGGCTCCTCCCTTCTGCTGCCATGAGAGCTGCAGAGTGAGGCCTTGTCCCCTTGACAGCAGGGACTGTGCCTTCCCATGGGCCTCACAGTCTCCGGGTGTGGGCAACTGGCTGTCTCAGACAACTCCAGTAACAGCTGAGGCCTAAACCCAGAGGGGCTGCTTCCTGTTGCTTAGTAAGAATTATCTTGGGCTTATATAAAGAGAAAGTAACAGGGCCCCTCAACTGGACACAGACCTGCACACTGTCCAGGACACCTGGCCCCAGTAGAGCTCTCTGTTGGGTGATAACAGGATGAGGAGCCATTTCATTTTCTTGCTTATATTTATTTTATTCCTTGAAGTTTATTCCTTAATACATACTGTACTGCATTGTGGAATACGCCCTTACTCGTTATGAGAATCAGTTTTTTGTGTCAATGGGGCCAGACTATAGTCCCCCAGACAACAGATTATTAAACCCTTGTCTAGGTGTTGCTAGGAAGGTATTTTGTAGATGTATTTAACATCTAGAATCAGTTGACTTTAAGTAAAGGAGATTTTTGCTGATACTTTGGGTAGGCATCATCTAATCAGCTGAAAAAAATTAAGGGCAAAACTAAGGAAAAAGAAATTCTGCCTGAGGACTACAGCAACAGCTCCATGCCTGAGAACTCTATAATCTGTCCTTTATGACAACTTTTCTTATAGACTTCAGACATACTCAACTTGACTCCACAATGGCTACTCCAACTCCTTAAAATTCTCTCTCTCTCCCTCCATCTCTGTATCTCTATATCTATTTATCTATATATGTTACTGATTCTGTGTCTGTGGTAGATCCTGACTGATATACTCGTCTTGCACCAGAACAACAGAATATCTTTTATAAACTTAAGTTAAGGTTGATGAAACTTGGGGATTTTTTTCCTGCTAATTTCTTCTTTGTTTTTCTATGTCCCTTTTTTTTTTACACTGGATTTAAGATATCAACAGAGCAAGATATCGTAAATTTAAAATACAAAAATAATATGTAGAAATTAGAAAATAACAAAGAAAGTTTATGATAGGAAAGTAAAAAGGCAAGAACAAATTTAGCAAGAAAAATAAATGTCAGAAGCTGGAAGAAGTGCAAGAGAACTGAGATATATCTCTATGAAGATCCCTGGACATTCACAAAGTACACTTTAGAGGCCTTCCAAAGGCTGAGAGCAGTACACTAAGGCAAAAAGAGATCTCCCTAGGTGCAGAAATTCAGGGACAGGTCTAGAGAGAAAAGGGAGCTCCTGAGAAATTCAAATTTCTGGCAGGCAAGCTGTAAAGCAGAAAGAGATCTCCCATGGTTTGGAAAGCTGGTGGTTGATCAGTAAAGCAGGAAGATCTAAAGAGTCTGACTGGTGCTCAGATCCCAAGCCCTTCTGAAGGCAAAGTTCTGATCACACCTTCACAACATGTGAAACCTGTGGTAAACTGACTCTGGCTAAAGATTCTAACTCTGCCACAGAGTCCAGGGCCAGCCTAATGTGTTACATTGATTCAACCCCACGTCATCAACCTGACAGTCTTTCTTGACTTTACTTACTTTAATTCCTTACTTTAATTCTAACACAATGTTTAGCATAAAACAAAAAACCACATGATACACAAAGAAGCAAAAAAACAAGGCCCACATTTCAAAGAGGAAATAATTAACAGAAACAAACATGGAAGTGACCCAGATATTAGAATGGTCACTCAGGGACTTTAAAGTAACTATGATGAAGTAAAGAAGGACAAATATATGGACATCCCAGGAACTTGGATGGATTTGGAGTCAACCATACTCAGTGATTTATCACAGAAACAAAGAACAGAGTACCATATGTTCTCACTCATAAGTGGACCTTGAACAATTATAATACTATAAGAAAGCATTTGGCAGTAAATGGGAAACTGTCAGGGGAGGGGGGTGGGACTGGCAGTTGAGGGAAACTGCTAGGGGAGGTAGGGGCATACCTCATCAACAAGGGTACCTACATAATCAATGTTTGTATACCTAACCCTGAATTGTACTCCACATCTTTATAATAAAAAAAGGGGAAGAAAAGTAACTATGATGAAAGATCTAGAGAAAAATATGGACAACATGTGTGAACAAATGAAGAATGGCAGCAGAGGGTGGAAATAGTAAAAACAAAAGAAAGTATCAAAATGTAATTATATGATTATCAGAGAACGAATTAACTTGATGGGCTTAATAGAAAACTTGGCAAGGCAGAAAAAGGAATCAGTGAAACCAAAGGTAGGCCAATAAACTGAAACACTAAGAAAATAAAAAGTGAAAAAATAAAAAATAAAACAAAGCTTCCAAGAACTGCGGTATAATATCATGTGGAATGATAATAAATAATTGGAGTCCCAGAAGAAGAGAAAAGAGAAATAGAAGAAAAAATATTTTAACAGATAATAGTCAATTTTTTAAACTTAATGAAGTACATCAACATACATATCAAAGAATTTTGGAAAGCCACAATATGATACATTTTAAAAATTATTTTAAAATGACACCTAGGTGCATCAGAGGCAAACTTCTTAAAACCAGAATTGGAAAGAAAATCTCAATGCCTCCACAAAACACTAGCTCATGTTATATATATGGGAAGTATGAAAAGAATGGTGGCTGAGTTTTCTGCAGTGTAAAAAAAATCTAAAAATGCTGAAAACAAAGTTGTCAATATAGAATTCTATATTTAGTCAAAGTATGCATAAAAATGAAGAGAAGAGATGAGAAGAAGAGAATATATTCAAATATATAGAAGAGAATAATTCAAATGTTACTAGCATAAAGATAAGATCAATATTTAAGGTTACAGATATCCCAGTTCCCCTGATTTGATCTTTACACATTATATGAATACATCAAAATATCACATGTGCCCACAAAATATGTACATCTGTTATGTGTCTATTTCAAAGAATGAAAGCTAGCTAGGCACAGTGGCTCACACACCTATCATCATAGCACTTTAAGAGGCTGAGGTGAAAGGATTGCCTGAACCCAGGAGATCAAGACCAGCCATGGCAACATGGCAAGATCTCATCTATAAAATAAATGTTTTTAAAAATTAGCCAGTCATGGTGATGCATGCCTGTAGTCCCAGCTTACTTGGAAGGCTGAGGTGAAAGGATCACCTGAGAACAGTAGGTCGAGGCGGTGATAGCTGTGATCATGCCACTGCACTTCAGCCTGGGCAACAGAGTGAGACTCCAACTCAAATACAAAAAAATAAAATAAAAAGAAAGCTTAAGAAAGACATTTTCAGCCAGAGAGAAACTCAGAGACTTTGTAGCCAGAAAACCTGTGCTGCAAGAAATGCTTAAGGAATTTCAAATTGAAGGAATATAATACCAGATAGAAGCTCAAATCTGCAGGAAGGAATAAAAATCATACAAAGTATAATATATGGATAAAAATAAAGGATGTATTTATTATATTTAATATACATGTGTGTATATAAATACTTGTTTGCATAATACATATAATACAGGTTAAGTATTTCTAATCCAAAATCTAAAATGTTTCAAATTTTGAAACTTTTTGAGTACCAACATCTGCTGAAAGAAAGTGCTCATTGGAGCATTTCATATTTCAGATTTTTGGATTAGGAATAATCAACCAGTAAGCATATAATGCAAATATGCCAAGATCAGCAAAAAGTGTAAAATCTGAAACACTTTTGGTAACAAGCATTTGTACACAAATCTGCATATGTAATACATAGGGACAATCAATCTGCATATATAATATACAGACTTAAGCAAAACTAGAAAAAGTGTGCAATAGATTTTATAAAATACAAAGGAATAAAATAACACAAAGAGTGAGAAAGGGATAGAATTGTCCAATTGTAATATTCTCATTTTTAAGCTTAATATAATTAGAAATTAAACTATGAATAGTTAAAGATATGTACAGTAATTTCTAGCAACTCCTAAAAACTGTCACAATAAAGTGTATTTAAAATGCTAATGGAGTGAAATAATTACTTGATTATGTAAATTAAGACAGGAAATAAGACAGAGAACTACGAAAATAAAAGATCAAAACACAATTGTATTGATAATTACATTAAATACAAATGGACTAAACACCACTTAAACACTGAATAAAAAAATTCATGTATATGACTTTTACAGAAAACAAATTTAGACCATAAAAAGACAGATGGTTGAAATAAAATGTTGAAAATGGACATACTATCCAACCACTATACATTATAAATCTGAATGGCTTTGTTTTTATTAGATTGAGTACAGTTCAAGAACAATAGTAATCCAGAGATAGGAATAAGTATTTTATAATGTTACGAATAAGTAATCAAGAATAAGTTTATAATCAAGAACAAGTAATGACCATAAATTTATAGGCACCTAATAAAGAACTTCAAAATGCATGATGCAAAAATAGACATAATTAAAGGAATATTTTTTAAATGACTCACATTTACCATGAAAGATTTTAACATGCTTCTCCTTATAACTAATGCAACATGTAGACCAAATCAGAGAACATAGATTTTAATACTGTAAGCAAAATGAACATAATTACACTTGTAGAATACTTCACTCAACAACAAATTTTTATCAAGAGCACGTGAAATCCTTGCTGAGGTAAATCGAATTTTGGAATATAAAAAAGTCATAACATTATAATTATAAAATTTATAAAAAGTATGTTCTCTGAAAACAATAACAGTAAAATTGAAATTGATAATAAGAATATAGGTTTCCAAATATTTGGAAATTATACACATTTCTAAACAGATGTTGACTTATAGGAAAACCACAGGGAAGAATAGAATACATTTTATATTGAATGATAATAAAAACACAGCATCTTAAAATGTGTGGAATAAAATGAAAGCAGTGCTTGAAAGGAGATTTATAACTTTAGTTGCTTATTCAAATTGAGAAAAACAAGTTGCAAAATAAAAACATCTAAGCTTTAATCTTAACAAGCTAGAAAAAAGAGCTAAAGTAGAAAAAAGAAAATAATAAATTGAGCAGAAATTAATAAAATAAAAACAAAAATAAGGAAATCAACAATGTGAGAATCTGATTTTCTGAAAAGAGTAATACAGTTGATACATTTCTTGCAAAACTTTTCGAGAAAGAGAAAAACTAAAAATTATCCATGTCAATAATAAAAGAGGTAGCATCTCTCTGAATCCTAGTTATTAAAAAGATAAAAGGATATTATAAATAACTTTATACCAATAAAGATATGATTGCTTATATGAAGTGGATAAATTACTTGAAAAACATTATTTTGCCATAACTGATTCAATACAAAATAGAAAATGTAAAATATGCAAATACCTGCTAACAAAATAGAATTTTTAATCAAAACTTTCCCGAAAAACAAAGCAAAAACAAAAACATAAGAGAAATAAAAACAGAACGGATATCAACATTTAGGAAAGAAGTAATACCAATTCTTCACAATTTTTTTTAATAGGAGAGGGGGAAACATCTTGCAAATTATTTTCTGAGCGTGCATAACTTTGATATTAAAACCTCTAAAGACATTATAAGATTTTAAAAATTCAAGAAAAATATCCCTCATGATCAAATATACAGAAATCTGTTAAAATATTAGCACTTGGATGATTTAAATATAAAAAAAAAATTAACAGGTCATGGCATACACAAGTCATAAACAAGCTAAGTTTATCTTAGAATTTAAAATATGGCTTAACACTCAAAATCAATCAAAATAATTATTATACCAACAGTATAAAGAAAAAATAATGATTATCTCAACATATGTTGACAAAGCATTTGAAGACATTCAGTCTCTTTAATGAGGAAATCCTCAGACAATTAAGAAGAATAAGAGAATTTTCATAGTCTGATAACTGGAACCTACAGAAAATATACAAATAACATTATATCTAGTGCGGAAATACTGAACATTGTCCCCCTAGGATAAGGAACAAGGCAAAGGTGACCACACTTACCATTTTTAATCACTTCTAATTAATATTCAACATTGTACGAGATGTCTTAGCTAGTACAATACAGCAAAAAAAATTTTTTTAAACAAAACAATCTTTAAAAAAGAAATCATGTGTAATACCTGATTTTTAAGATTGCAACAAAATGTTAGCAATCACTATAGAATATAAGCAAAACCATCTCAAAAATTATATAATTTGATATTTAGATCAACCATATATAATTAAGATGATGTGGTATTGGTATGAGAACAGTCAAATAGATTCATTGAACAGAATAAAAATCCACACATATAGGACTATTTTTAAAAACAAAAGTGCAAACCCAATCGAATGGAGAAAGAGGAATATCTTTAACAAAGAATACTGTGAGAATCAGATAAATAGATGGAAGAAAAGAAACTTTGAGTCTGTCCTTATTCCTTATTTTAAAATTAACTGTAGATGAATTTTAAGACCTAAATTTAAAAACATCAACCATATATTTTCTAAAATAAATGCTAGGAAACTATCTTTGAGAACCTGAGATAGGCAAATATTTTGCAGACAGACAAAAAAAGCACTAACCACTAAAAACTTTTTTAAAAATCAAAGAATTAGTCTTTGTCAATCATTTTAAATTTACTAATTGAAAGACGTCATTGATAAAATAAATATTAAAGCAGGCTACAAATTGAAAACAAAATATTATACCTAACAAAAGATATACAAAATATATCAAGAACTCTTGTAACTCTGTAATAAGAAGATGACCTAATAAAAATTAGACAAATGACTTGAATTGTCACCTCAGGAGAAGATATATGATGGCAAATGAGTACTTGTAACAGCATTATTAATAATAAGATAAATACAAATTCAAAACATAATAAAATACAATTTCATACACACTATAATGGTTAAGATGTAAAATTTGTTAATACTAAAAGTTAGAGTATTAAGTAGAATGAATGTAGAGCATTAAGAACCGTCATAAGTTTTGGGCAGGAGTTTAAATGGTAACTTTTAGAAGTTTTATAAAGTTAAAAAAATGCCATCTCACTCTTAGTATTTACCCAAGAGAAATACTAACATATGTCCACAAAAAGTCTTCTACAAAAATATTCATATCAGCCTTTCTCATATTAGTCAAACACTGAAAATAGCCCAAAAGTCTGATAGCAGAAGAATGGGGGGGGATGTTTAGACAAAGAGCAAATTTCTGAAACCAATAATAACATGTGTGAATTTCAGATGTATTATAATTGAAAAAATGAAGCCAGATACCAAAGAATACATACACTCTGCTTCTATTTATATAGCAGGTAAAACTAACCTGTGTTGAAATCAGAAAGCAGTTGCATCTTGGTGGGTGGAGGGTGGGATATTGGTAATGAGAGCAAGGGAAACTTTCAAAAGAGTTAATTGAAATTTTCTATACCATTTTAGGTGATGTCAACATGGGTGTGTTCAAATGACAAAACACATTATGCTGAGAAATTAACATCAGTGTCTTTTCTTGTCATAAATTACAACTAAAAAATCATTTAAAATAAACTATGAGTTTCTGTTTAAAAAAGAAGACCATGGACAAAGTTAAAAGAGTGACAGAATGGGAGAAGGTATTTCCAATGTTAAGATTAGTGAAACAATATTTATTAAATATATAGAACTGGAATTCAAAAGAAAAACACAGAAACCCCAATAGTAATGTAGGTAAATAATGTGAATGGAGAATTCTTAGAAGAGAAAACCCATAAGGTTCAAATAAATATTTTTTAAAATCCTAAAATTGATTAGTAACCAGAAAAAAATATAATAATGAGATTTTTTACAGCTTTTCATCTGTCAAAAATTAGAAAGTCAACTATGCACAAGGGTTGATGTGAAAATAAGAATAAAGGAAACCTCATGCATTGAAAATAAAAGAGTGCAGGCAAACACAGCCATAGTTCAGAGCTATCTGACAGAGTCGAGTCAAATCATTCTGTGTATATCTACCAAAAAAAAAATGCTGGCACAAATCCAGAAAGAGACAAATACAGGATGTTATTATAGCAAGATTTGTGGCAGTGAGGTGTTGAAGACATCTCTTGGAAAGTGGATAAATAATATATGCTGCATAGAGACCACAGTATACAGAATGCAGCTGTTAGGTACAAGGAATTCAATGTACACAGCAACATGGAAACGCTCAAAAAACATAGTGTAGATGAAGATTAAATGATGTATAATATTATTTGATTATGTAAATTAAAACCCACATTTGCACAAAACAACAATACACATTGTACAAAAATACATACAGAAAGATGCACATTAGCAGATTTCAAAGATGATGGAAAGCTAGAGTGAGTGAGCTATGGGAATAAAAGGAATTCAATGTAACAAAAGGAGAGGGATTCTCACACAGACCAAAGACCATAATGCACCACAGAGAGAGAGTGAAGGACCTGAATCTTCTGAATAAAGGTTAAACAAACAAACAAGCACAAAGTAAGCAAAATTTTAGGCTAGACGCTGAAGCAAAAGGAACAGTGACGAAATCGCCCATAGTGTAACACAGAGAGGTAGTGTTAGACAATATAAAAAAAATTTAGAAGACATAAAGAAAAGAATAAAAAACTCCAATGCCACTTCTGGTAATATACCTGAAGGAACTTAAATCACTCTACAAAAAAGATGCCTGCACACTCATGTTTATTGCAGGAGTATCTATAATAGCAAAATCATGGAACCAACCGTGTTGCCTGTCGAAACTGGACTAGATTTAAAAAAATATGGTACATATACACAGTACAATATTGCAAAGTCATAAAAAAGGGCAAAATTATGGACTTTGCAGCAACTTGGATGGATTTAGAGTCTATAATACTCAGTGATTTATCACAGAAACAAAGAACAGAGTACCACATGCTCTCACTCATAAACGGACCCTGGACATTTACCATAATATTATAAGAAAGGGATTGGCAGTAGCTGGAAATTGCCAGGAAGGGGGGGGGGGCGGGGGCGGTGGGAGGGGTACATAACATTAATAAGGGTACCTGATCTCAAACCAGGCAAAGTGAGAACTGAAGGTAGGCCCAAACTTTACCTGTACAATGACCACTTGTATTCCTAATCCTAAACTGTACCCCACATCTTTAAAATAAAATAAATTTTAAAAAATAAAATAAATTAAAAATAAATAAACAAATATAAGAAATCTGAAAGAGGACAACAGGAGAGACAATATTTCAAGAGATAAAACCTGAAGAAAATTCTAGAACTGATGAACAACTTGAATCCTCAGATTCTATTAATAAAACTATTACAAGCCAAGCAGAAAGAAAAAAAATCCATGTCTTGATTGTATGAAACTATAGGCAATTACAGAGCCAAATAAATATATTAAAATGTGCCAAAGAAAAAAAGAGAGTTTACTGGCAAAATTGAGATAATCACAAAAAATCTCTAGAAAAATTGTTCAAAAAGATAAATGTCAATATAGAATTCTATACCTAACTATATTATTAGTCAAAAATTAAGCAAAACAAAGATATTTTTGGATGCAAAAAGAATGGAAAAACTCAACTACTCTCAGACCCTAACAGAAAAAAATGACTGAAGAAAAAAGAGAATCCTTCAGTAACATGCAGGATGCCAGACGCAAAGCAAGCATTCTGCCAACATGATCAAGGCCATGTCCAGAGTACTTAGCCATGCTGATCTGATGGTCAGGCCTCTGTTCTGATTGCATAGGCTTCATGCCACACTGGATCCTAACTTCAGATCATCCCATCAGAAGCAATAATGAATAATGAACTCTATGAATACGTTGGTGAATCTAATAATATCAACTTTAAATTAACTTTTAACAAGACCATTGGGGGTGTTAAGAAGAAGATAGAATAATGATTACAGTTAAAACAACATGAAAAGTAGAAAAAAGAAATATAATTCATAATTTTCACATCTGTAGAAGAAATAAAGGAAATAAAAAGAATTCTAGCAATCATCTAAATGGACAGTAGGAAAGTGGGATGGGTTGAAGGATAATCAAAGACCACATGGGAAAAGAAAAATATCAAATATATCAGAAGTTCAAGGAAATATAAACTTGCCTATACGATCTACTAAAGATGAACAATAAATTTTGAAAACTATCTTTTGGAGTATAGCTACAGTGTTTAATTAGAAAGAAATTTATAGTTTTAAATGCATTTCTTTTATAAAAAGAGAAAGTTTGAAAAGACATTAGCTCAATGTTAAATTTAATAAGCGAGAAGAAAAAAGTAAGCTCAATAGAATCATAAGGAAGATAATAAAATACAAACCAATAAGAAATCAAAAGAGAGCAAAAACTTTTTTTTAAAAGTCTAATAATACAGTATAGAGATAAAATTTCAACAAGACATAAATAATCAATAGGAGTTAAGAAGAAAATAAGACTCTAGGTGGACTGGGTATCTTAACATAGTAAGAGAATCCTTTAAACTAAGAAGGAAGTATTTATTTGTGATCTTCATGCAGAAGCTCAGGGATGCTCTATAGCCTGAAAAGAGTGGTTAGAAACCTAGTTTTAGTTTTGACCCTTGGGAACAGAGACCACCTTCTATCAGTCCCAGGACTTGCTAGCCGCTATGAGTTATGGCACTTTTTGTAAATCTCTGAGCCAGAAATCTTCACTTATGACCTTGTAAAATCTTCTCTCTGAAGCCAGTGGTGTCAACACTGTTTTACAGATGAAGAAACAAAGGTTCAGAGTTGTCAAACAGTATAACCAAGCTATCTTAGCCGGTTAGTGGAGAAGCCAGGTTTCATATCCAGAATTGTCTTATTGCTTAATTCATAATCTTAGAACTGCAGCAACTTTCTCTGTTCCTCCCAAGTATGAGAACAGCAGAGCTGATATGGGAACAGAAATCAGGAGGAAGTGTATGGTTAGAACTTAACTTTTGTTTTCCCCTTTCCAAAATGTGACTTTTGAGTTTTGCCAGCCAGGCACCAGATACTTTCCCACTATTAAGTGGACATACTTGACACTCAAGCTGTCCATGGTAAGCCAAGTCTTACCTGAAAACAGACAAAAGGGCACTGAGGTTGGGAATTCAAATCTAATACTAATTTATTCTCGCTGTCTTTTAAAACTATACAATAACCTCTTCATATTAAAAGAATCTCTTTGTCTTAGTTTTTCCCTTTAAAAAATAAACAAATAACTCAATCAAATATATTTTCACTTTCAAAGTCAAATAGTATCCTCTAAGGATACTGTAAAATGTAATTTATTTTATCTGCTTCTTATTTTTAATTCCCGGATCCCATATGCTGGTGAGATTAGCAAATACTAGTGAAATGTGGTTGAGTCACAAGGTAATTACTTTAGATAAATGTCATTCTGTGGTTTAGGATTATGGTCCTAAAGCCCAGTATTTAACAGTACCCGATTAAGCACTACTGGGATTGGTTATACAGTTCTGGAGACTGTATTTAATAAAGCTCCACAAAGTATCTCATTCATAAATCAGTTCTGCATATATTCCAGTGACTGCTTTCATATCTAAATCCAAATCTTCATGTCAAATATCAGCAAGAAGAGAGAGGTGAACTGTTACTCACAAAGGTGTTATAATAATAAGAATGCTTATTATTCAAAAGACGTATCAAAAAGCACCTATATCAAATGTTTTCACTATGAACTTCTGTTTGTTAAGTTTTCATTTTCAGTTTCCCAAAATGAGACAAAACACACAGATAAACACATGCATACACACAAACCAGATTCAGAAGCCAAGATAACAGTTAGTCCTGGCCAGATGGAGCAAGAACATATTCCTAGGTTATGTATTATAAACACATTCAGTATGTCATTAACACATAGTCTTTAACAATTCCCAAAAACTGTTTTTAAAGTGCAACAGTATGCCTATGAGGAGAAATAACAATGTGGGACAATAGATATAATCACCCGCAATAAATATTTCAGGAATTTCCAGTCACTGGAATTCTGTACATATACCATGAACATAAAGATAAGACCTGGAGAAATGAATTCTGGTTAGATAGCTTGTGGACTTACTCATGAGCACTTTAGTAGAAGTTGAAATGGTGTTTTGAACACTGTCCTACTCGAGGCAAAACATCAGTGTCTAGCACAGAGTACTCTATATTGAGATCTCCAAAGTGAGCAGAACCCAGTCCTTGACTAACTAGAGCAATACTTATAACATTGGCTCTTTTTAAGTAAACAAAAAGATTATCTTTATATGAGCAGTACATTGATATTTGAGCAATGGAAAAGCAATCCAATACTTGGGACAGACTAGATGAGAGAATTGAATCAAACTGATCACAAAATTTTAGAAATCAGTTTTTTTTTTTAAAGGATCAAGGATGACTATGTATGGACTATTGAAGAAAGACCACTTCAGAATACAGACAAGGTCAAAATGGAATCATAAAGAGATTCTTATAAAACCAGTATGGAATGTTCCAAGACACCCATTTTAAAAATGGAAAACAAAAAGAAGCAAAAGTGATGGCAGGTCACAGGCACAGCCAGGAACACAAGGGTCATGCGAAGCAAGGATACACTACCACCTGAACCATCCACCAGGTTCTGGGTTGAAGATAAATGATATTAACATTTCTAGGCTGGGTTTGATTTCCATTGATTTCATGTCCAGGAGAGTCGTACTTATGGTATATCAACTTTCGGAACTAGAGGCAGCAAATGAACCCACAGACACGGATATGTGTCTCAGTATGGGAAACGGAAGATGAGCTGGTCCTCTGTCCTCCTTTCTTCCACCATACCTGCCTCCACTACTGCCACCATCTCTTCCCACCCTCATCTCAACTCTAAGGAACTTCAGACCAACAGAAGAATGAGCAGGAGAAAATGGAGAAAATAGAAAAGGGCGAAAGGAGAAAGAATATCCTATTTTTTTTAAAACGTGAATTTCCTTTTGACTGGCAAATTGGCTGTAAAGGAAATTCCTTGAGACTTTCAAAATTTTCAGTGAAACTAATATAATATTGGAGAGTCTCAGAAGGATGCTGAAGAGCTGTGCTCATGGGCATATGTACTAAATATAAAATATTCTATTTGTGCCACCTTCTGTTATAGATGACAGCAAAATTTCAGAAATGTTGACTACTCATTCTTGATCTTTTTGCTTAGTGTCTTATTACCTATCCCTTTAACACAGTCAGTAATGGGGCCAAAAGTCTTATTTTATATGGAAAAAATCATTTTATTTGTGAAGGAAATTCTAAAAAATATATAAATATGGTCTTACATCACATTCCGGCCTTGAATGAGTCTACAGGCACTGATGGCCTGGGCACAGTGACACTCTCTGTAGTGAAGCAAGGTCAAATTTCAGGACTTCTGCTCAAGTGAATTCTAAGCATCTTGGAGTGTGACCAGCAGGCATCACTCCAAGCTTGGTTAAAAAAAGACAGTAAAGGCATTAAAAAACAAAAAGGAACCTTAAACACATGATACTAAGTGGCAGAAGCCAATCTGAAAAGTCTACATGCTGTGTAATTCCAACTAAACGCACTCTGTAAAAAGCAAAAAGATGGAGATAATGAAAAGATCAGAAGTTTACAGGGGTTAAGGAAAGAAGGAGTTATACACAGAAGATTCTCAGGGCAGTGAAATTTCTCTGTATAATACTATAATGATGGATTCATGGCATAATACATTTGTCTAAACCTGTAGAATATACAGTTCTGAAAGTGAATTTTTTTTTTTTGAGTTGGATTCTTACTCTGTTGCCCAGGCTGGAGTGCAGCAGCACGCTCACGGCCACTCCAGTGTCGACCTGCTGAGCTCAGGCGATCCTTCCGCCCCAGCCTTCCAAGTAGCTGGAACTACTGTTGTGCGCTACCATGCCCGGCTAATTTTTTTTTAATTATTTTTGTAGAGATGAGGTCTCGACAAGTTGCCCAGGTTGTTCTTGAACCCGTGGGCTCAGGCAATCCCTTCACCTCAGCCTCACAAAGTTCTGAGATTACAGGTTTGAGCCTCTGTGCCAGGCCGAAAGTGAATCCTAATGTAAACTATGGATGCTGGGTGATGATGTTTCCATGTAGGTTCACTGATTATAAGAAATGCACCTCTCTGCTCTAAAAACATAAAATTTGCTTAAAAATCAAAAACAAAGCAAGGCTATAGTGGATCATAGTGAGTAAAAACTCAGAGAAGACCTACAATTTTATCCCCACTTCTCATATGTTTCCATGGAAAAACCTATAAGAAAAGGAGTGACAGAAGCCATCCTGAGAATTTGATATTCCTCCCATTAACTTGCCTGTCAGGCTTGGGTTCCACTCGCTGGTGTCATGTAGAAGCATTGACATAGCACACCTGAGGTACAAGTAATTCCAGCTTCAATGCCCTAGTTACTTAGTGGTAGAGGTCACCAGGTCAAGCCTGGGAAATAAATGCATTACACATATTTGGTAAAGCTAACTGCAAGTCAGATGAAAGACACCTTGGAGTTAACTCAAGGTGTGAAGCTGCAGTGTTACGAGAATGACAAGAACTGAAATCAACTCTCATCTCAAAAGTGTCAGTGGTGGGGAAAGGAGATGCCGGGAAAAACACAGACTTAGGAAATCAGGAAAAATCACAGAATGGAAAGATCAAAGCAGAGAATGCCCATGGCGATGTATGGAGTGACAGGACACTGCAGTCTGTGAAATACTTTCATGTCCACCAACATATCTCCTCTCATTCTGTCCCCATCTTTCTAAGAAGCAATGACTCTGAAAAGTCAGGTTAGTAGGCACCAAATATGGCAGATCCCCAGAAACCCCCAGGAGCTCTGCACAGTGACCAACTCCTGGGAGCTCCTGGGCCCAGGAAGCTCTGAAGGTGGGAACTATGAACTCAAAATTATCAAAACCCATGTTACTGATTTTAAGGATCCCCACATGTAAGAACACAAGAAGGGTTAGAGAGATAGGAAATATTAATGCCCATTCTATTAAATGTTAAAGAAAAATGCTTAAAAGAACATATAATCAAAACATTAAGTGGTAATAGGTTTACAAGTTTTATTTAAGTACATCAACACCATCACAAGACACATGGACAATTTCAGAGAGGATTTATCTGTTCCTTGTCTAACACAAAATGGAAAATGACCTCATATACCTCTCAGCCGTAGTGACCGATCAAATAAGAGTGCTGTATTATGAATGTGGTATGTTTGGTCCCACCAAGTTCCAGGTTGAAATTTGATCCCCAGTGTTGGAGGTGGGGCCTAAGAAGAGGCATTTGGATCATGGAGGCAGATTCCTCTTCGATGACTTGGTGCTGTCCTGTGATGAGTGAGTTCTCACTCTATTAGGTCCCTCAAGAGTGTTCCGAAAGCTGGTTGTTAAAAAGAACACTGCACCTCCCCCTCTTCTCTTTTGCTTCTGCTCTAGTCATGTGATCCTCACACTGACGCCCTTTACCTTCTGCCATGAACAGAAGCAGCTGAAGCCCTCACCAGAAGCAGGTACTGGCGCCATGCTTCTTGGACAGCCTGCAGAACCATGAACTACGTAAACCTCTTTTCTTTACAGATTACCCAGCTTTGGGTATTTCTTCATAACAACACAAAAGTGGACTTAGAGAGTCTCAGGTGATTGTTCCATGCCCCAGAGACAGAGTGGATGAAACAGAATGACAACACTGCACTCTCAGAGGAAACATCCTGAAATGCCCTGCTCAAGTGGTGAAACACCCTGCCCAGATGGTAAGAAGGATAAAGACATTTTAGTCCAGCATTCCTCAAACTTCAGTTACATAAAAAATCACTGGAAGATTTGCTAAAATGTGAATCTGAATCAGAAGGTGTGGATCAACATCTGAGATTTTGCATTTTTGACCAGTTTTCAAGTGATGCTGACAACCACAGGCATACTTGTGGTGCAAGATGTTTCTGGCAATGTAGCTGCAGATATTCCCATGCAGGTAGGAGGAGGGGTTTGGACAAAGACCCATGCTTGAAACCCAACTTTCCTAAGAAATCACTGAATACTACTCTGTCTTGTCAATACCTATGCAATACTCAATTTGTTTCTAGAGCTAATTTCCGTACCTATTAATCCGATATAACAATTATAATATCATAAAATTAGACTGCAGAGGAAGACTGGACCCTATTCTGGCAGCAGAAAATGACATTTGGAGCAGTGACTACGTTACAGAGCAACTGAAAAGAAAAACAAGGCACTAATTCTATTGTCCATAAAGAAAAAAGAGCAGACAGGTGATTCAAAGAGTACATTAGAGCGGCAGTCCCCAAGCTTTCTGGCATCAGGGAAAAGTTTCATGGAAGACAATTATTCCACGAACTGGGGTGGTAGGAATGGGGGCAGGGATGCTTTGGGGATGATTAAGGCCAACTTTTATTTGCACTTTTTTCCTATTATTATTGCATTGTAATATATAATGAAATATATGGCATCTCAGCTCCATTTCAGATCAGGCATAAGGAGCTCGCAACCTAGATCCCTCATGTGTGCAGTTCACAATAGAGTTCACACTCCTATGAGAATTTAATGTTGCTATTGATCTGACAGGAGGTGGAACTCAGGTGATAATGCAAGAGTTGGGAAATAACTGAAAATACAAATGAACTTCACTTGCTCACTCTGTCACTCACCTCGTGCTATGCATCCCGACTCCTAATAGGCCTCAGACTAGTACCAATTTGCAGCCTGGGGTTTGGGGACTCCTGAATTAGAGGACACAACTTTCTCCCAAAATTAAAAAAATGAGTAAAATTATTTTACTTAAAAAATTCTGACTATAAACACACATACAAAACGCATTGAAAGCAAATTAATAACACCTTTAACAACCTAATCAATGAAACAAGGGCCCATTGGAGAGGATATGAAAAAGGTCACATATTGGAGAACTTTAACTGAAGATTACCTTTAAATCATCTAATGTGTACCAACCCATATTTCTGATGAAAAAACTGGGGCCGTGATTTAGCCTTAAGCATATAATTTTCATAACAAAATCTGGGTTGTAACTCACATAACTACATATTTTTCCCAATACAAGTGCTAATCTACACATTGATTTTTAATGAGTCATTTACAGTTATAGGTTAATTACAGCATCAAATCGTGTCAGAAAATGTTTATTAAGTTTTATTCAATATTTTATAGCATCAGTTAATTAAAGAAAAAAGATAGTGTGCACGTCATTACCAAACAAATGAGAAAGCATAGGCTTTATCACAAGAAATTATATTTGTCATTTGATAAATTCTTCCTAAATTCTAATAATACCTTTCAATAGACACTATCTCTTCTTAACATATCTGTCACTTAAATCTTTTCTTAAATTATCATCTAAATAATAACTATTTTTAAAATGATGCTGCAGTTCAAGTTTTAGCCTATTTAAGATGAATATTTCATAAAAATCGTTTTCTGATTTGCAAGCCAGGATTCTCTTTTTAGCAGTTGCAAAGCCGTGGGGTGTGAGCTGGAGCTGAAAGTTAAACATCGATTTGCATTTGGTTTGGGAAATCCTCCTCACCTTTTCATGAAATTTCAGCTGTCTAGGTGGATTTGGCTAAGATCAAAGCCCCATCACTCAGTCAGCCCAGGTTTTTTTTTTTTTTTTTTTTTTTTTGAGTTGGAGTCTCACTCTGTCACCCAGACTGGAGTGCAGTGGCCCCTCCCGGCCACCGCAGCCTCGACCTGCTGAGCTCTGGGGATCCTTCCACCTTAGCCTTCCAAGTAGCTGGAACTACAGGTGCGCGCTACCACACCTGGCTCATTTTGATTTATTGTAGAGATGAGGTCTCACCAAGTTGCCCAGGTGGGTCTCAAACCCACGGCTCAGGCAATCCACTCACTTCAGTCCGGGTTTTAATCTCTGCCAACAGTGTATCATTTGATTCTTAAGTACAAAAAGCTACTCCTTGCACATTGTGCCCACATGGCTATGACTTCATACTGCCTTGTTTTCACCTGATTCCCTTCAACTGGGTTCCCAACATTGCAGAGATAGGTGAAATTGGCACAAGGAAAATCTAAAATGCAGACACATGCTGAGGATTCAGTGACAGAGCACACGGGCAAGAATCTCTCCCTTCTTTCCCTGAGCAAGTGACACGGTGTACAGCCAATGGGGACCTCCACCCGTCGGGCACAAGCTCACAACATTGCTGATCCACAGGACTCAGATTAACACTCAAGACCTTGGCAGGCCCCTTGGCTTTTCCGGGAAGAAGCAGGATCCTCCTGACTCCCTAGCTTGCTCTCTTACAACTACATCAAATATCTTTGTAAAACATATTGTCATATGTTCAGAAAAAATACTTTGTGAATGCCACATGGTTAATATCAAATTGGTCAGAACATCTTCAAACAGGAGCAATACCCTTGTAAGTTAATCTCAAACACTGACCAGAATGGTCAAAAGCTTTTATAAGCATCAACTAAATGCAGTAAGTTTCAGTTCATGCTGAAATGGGCATTTTTAGAGCAATAGACTTTCCTTCTTGAAATCATGAAGACATCTTTATTTTTGTTTTACTATAGATTCATAAAAAATGGTGGATAAAAACAGTTGTTTAGCAAAATAATAAATAATTATAGCCTAATATTAAAAATTATAGTATGAGAAGCTCATGAAGATTCTAGTTTTTCATCCTTGGAAACACACAACACCAAAAAACAGGATTTTGTGTTTGTATTATTCAATGGGTGCTATTCTACGTGTAAAAAACATGTAATATGATAACTGAATAAGAACAAAGAACATTATGTTGACCAAGGAAGAAAACTTTATTTTCATAGAAAAAAGAAACTGTTCATGCGAACAAAAATAAATCACAACCAATTATCATTATTCTGTACTCTTATTTTCAGAAGTTGGTTTTTTCAACTTTATAATTAGGACTCAAGATGGTATTTATATGAAAAAAGAAGATTCAGGCAAGTTATTTCATATGACACTTCACAGCCCTGCTAGTGTATCCATCTCAACTTCTCTGTCTCATTTTTCAAAGACCATGAAAATAATTATTATTCACAATGGAATTGTAATCTAAGTCACTTTTTTTAATGGGAATAATCAATGAAGAAACCCCAATCTACCCAGCAGCTCTCACCTCCAAAATGCAATTTCTATACTTTGACAAGCACTACAGTACAATTAATGTTTAATTCATGCTTTCTTCCTAAAGTGAAAAAAAAACCATTCTTTTAAAGATATAAGGCATCACAACTAAAGAAAGTGAAAATATGTTTGCAATTTTTGAAATAATCTTCAGCAATTTATAGAACATTATCAGATGTGTGCAAATGATTAAGTATAGAGCTTGCAATCTAGTGCTTCCAATCACTGGAAAACTATTCTTATTATTAAGCTTCTGAACACAAACGTTTTGAAACGTTTAGCTGCATCATCTTCTTTTTCCTCTGGTAAGTGCCTGAACAATGTAGCCAAAAATTATGTTCAAATGAATTGGCTCATTTTTTAAAAAATCCACCTTTCCAACTTAACACATCCCTTTCTCCTTACCCACTAATTTCTTTAAAGTTGTGAAAATAAATCTAAACGTATATTTTCTCTTTCCTAGGACTTAGCTGTTAGAAGTAGTGCCTTCAATTGATGGGGAACTAGTAGGAAATTTCTGCCATTGTGTAAAAAAGTCAAAATGCTGACTATGAAACCCCAGTGTAACTAAAAAAATAGATGCAAAGTAAAACAAGATTCCTACCCAAAGCAAAGACCAAGCCTGGGGTCAAAGGCCTAGATTCATATCCTGAGTCTGCAGCTTATACAAAAATATACAAAAATAAAATGCCACCTTTACAAAATTTAATGTGGGCAGTGTCACTTTGATAAATGCCAGTTTCTAATATCCCCTATTTGATGCTTTATTATAAGGTCAACTTTTGTAACCCAGGCTTGGACCAGAGGAGCACATTAACCATTCATGGAGGTTCTGCAGGGCTTCTACTCCATGCATTTAGACCTGGGTTTAAATCCCAGCTGTACCCTTTGTTCACTGTGAACACGGGGGAAGGTGATTAGACTCTCCAACATTAGATTCCTTAAGTAAAATGAAGAGAATAACAGCCCTGACTTAACAGTGTCACTGGGAGGGGAAATGAGATAATATATCTAATGCTTCAGTATAGTGCTGGTGGTAGTAATCTGCCAATAGGTGTTATTGCTAGTAATAACAATAATAACATCACTTACTATTACTTTGAGAAATAAATCTCAGCATTAAAAAAAAATAACAAGGGACTATACCCACGCATTCCTTTTTAAAGATAACTTGTGAATAGTATCTTATTTCTGAAAGTCCTGTACCAATATCATCATTCTAATTTCTCAGGTAAAGAAGGACCTTTAAATGGTTAATGACTTAAGTAAATCATCTAGCTACTTGGGTGAGGTCCAGGATTCTTCTCTTTACCATCTCTGCCTTCTAAACAATTGTCTTACTCTGCTCAGACTACTGTAACAAAATACCATCTGCTAGGTGGTTTCTAACCAATAGACATTTTTCCTTCACAGTTCAGGAGGCTGGAAGTTCAAGGTTTAAGTACCCTCAGTACTACTGCCAATGAAAAACTAAGCATCCACCTGTCACCTAAACACTTAATATTAGTTGCTGCATAAAGTCATTTGTTAAAAACCTCCTTGCCATTTGGGCCCATATGCTATATTCAATATGAATAAAATTTAAAAGATTATTCAACTTGTTTTCTATTACATTATTATAAAAGTTTGAAACAGATAGGAGTGTACTGTGAGTGTAAGTTATGATGTAAGGAAGAGAAAGGGTTCACTAAGGTTAAACTTCTTGGAATAATTCTATTCAAAATTAGTTTTGAAAGAACAAAGTGAGTTATCAAGGCATGAATATGCATAAACTCTAGGGTTAGTCCCAAGAAGTGGTCACAGTTATTACAGGGACATATTGAATTCTAATTTAATAATTTCCACTTCAATCCCTTAAATATATGCCAAGTATATTGTTGACAATGTGAATGGCCCTTTATATCTGAAGAAAATGCCTTAGTTTTATAACAGCTTACTAATAATTTATCTATGTATTATCTAAGTGGATCCATTCTACAAACAAGGTTATTGCATGTCATAGAAATGACATGATCTTCTTAAGAAATATACCTGGTCTTACTCAGACGTTAGCCAGGACTCTTCCTCATGGTCCAACTGCTCATAATGGCTAAGTATGTCATATTAAGAAGGTCTACACCATCCTTCCTAAGTAATGCAATCATACCCCAGTAAAGTATTGGAACCACGTGAAATTTTCTTTTTTAATCTGACTTTTACATGTACAAAATGTTATATTATTCAGGTGAGGAATTACTCTTAAAATGCAACTGTTCCCTAAGGAGTTCAGGTAGTAGTTCTTCTAAGGCAAAGCATCAACAAAGATATCTCAAAGACTCAAAATGATCTGTAGGCTGATAAATAAACTCTTTTAGCTAAATGTCTATCAAATATCACATAGTCAAATGAGCTTGTGTATTTTTTTTATTTTTATTTTAAATATGGGTAAAATTCAGGGTTAGGTGTACAAATGGTCATTGTACAGGTAAAGTTTGAACCTTCCTTTGGTCCCCACTTCACCTGTTTTGAGATCAGGTACCCTTATTGATAAAGTGCTCCCCTCCTCCCTTGGCAGTCTTCCACTACTGCCAATCCCTTTCTTATAGTATTATGGTAATTGTTCAGGGTCTGCTTATGTGTGAGAACATGTGGTACTCAGTTCTTTGCTTATGTGAGTATTGTAGACTCTAAAGCCATCCAAGTTACTGCGAAGTACATAAGGCTTTTGTATCTTATAATGCTTCTCATAAGTAAAAAGAAAAATAGGCAGCAAACGGTCAAGTTATTATTTGGTTTTGGACAATGTCTTCCTGCTGCAACTAAAATAAAATGCAAAGATTCCACTATGGTCTACAAGGTTTAACTGGGTTTCACTCCTGCCTGTCTCTCCCACTTCACTATCCTTCTCCTCAATTGTTCTCTCTGAAACACCCCTTCTTTCTGTCCTGCTAATACACTGAACTCTTTCTTGCCTCTGTGCATTTGCCAATGCTGCTCCTTCTGCCTGCCTACTTTCCTCTCGTTCAGGTCTTAACTTAATTGTCACTTGCCCAGGGAATCCTCAGAGAACCCTTCCTGGCTATCTCATCTATCATCTCCACCCCACATGGTCTCTAAAACATCACCCTGGGTTATTTTCCTCATTGCACCTGTCAATCTCACACTTGCTTATATATTTATGGTCTTTCTCTGTCACAGAATCAAGACATGGTTTGTATTCTTATTTATTGCTGTCACTAACCCTTAAAAGAGTCTTAGGAACTCATCATTGAGACTCAACTATTTGTTGAGTAAATGAATTGCAGAGATCGTATCAGTGATTAAACTGAAACAAGGTTTGGAAACATGAAAAACACAATACATTTGGCTACTTTAAATGTTTAAAGAACAAAAATAGCTTCTAAATTGTAGTTCAAAATTAGGGCTAAAAATATTTTCTGTCCCTAACTGAAGTTTGATACTTCCATAGAAAACTGTTCACTTAAACCACATTAAATATGTGTAAGTTAAGGTATATGTTTTATATATCAAAACTTCACAAAGAGATTTTATCTTATTTTGCTATGTCTGTGCTATTAATTTTTGAAATTGCTGGTCCACAGAATGAAGTCCAAACTCACAGAGTTATGTTTTAATTTCGTAGCCTCACCTGTTAGCATTCCAATTCCCCACCTTTTATAATATTGATGTCTCAATATTATAAAACTACTTGAAATTATCTGACAGCATCATGCACCATGTTCCTGAGAGGTCCTCATTGTTATTTTTACTATTCAGAGCTAGAACTCTCAGATAGAGTAATCTGAAATGGTTCAGCACACTTTACCCATATGACATGTGGGTGGAATTTCCAAGTGACCCATTTCTGATGTTCATCAGTAAATCAGAATTAGATTTTAAATAGCTGTGAACATTTGGCACCTATCTACAAATGTTTTACACTGAAATTAATGTTCCAAAACAGAATCTTTAATCTACTGCTATGAATACAGGTTAAACATGTAGGATTATTTGTGTTGAGTTTTGTTTTTGTTGTTTTGCTTTTGTTTTCTCAGAAATCACTTAGGTCCATTCATATATTACACTATATTTGATATAAAATTTTGTTTCTTCTCATACATCCCTTTTCAGTTGATCTCAGGCATTATCATACTGAAAATTGTAATTATTTTTATCTATAAGACTTATAGAAAGATGCCCCTTCCTCCAAAATTATTGGGATAAAGTAAAAAAGGGTTACCCCCTAAAAGGCAAAAACAGGAAAATATTAATAAATACTAGATTTGGAAGAATAATGCACTGTGAAAAAGGGTCCAGAAGTGTTTTGCTGCTGGAGATTCTACAGAGTCATGAGTCCCAGAAGGTGACCAGCATGTTTGCTATACAAGGTGACATAGATTGTCATCATGGCAGCTAATTAAAGTCAACTCAGTGGTAGTCCTGGTCTGTCCTACCAGGAGTATGACCTTGGGCAAGACACTTGTGCTCTTTGAGTCTCATTCTTATCATCTGAAAAATAAAAACACTAATGATACCTCAAGATTTTTATGAAACTTAAATGAAATAACATCCATCAGGCTGCCAGTTAGTACAATACTTGGCACAGGGTAGGAGTGAATATAGAGTAGCTGCTGACATAATGTTGGGATGGTGATGTAAAGGGGATACCAGCACAATTGACTTGAACCAAGTACCACTTGTCATAACATAACTGGGTAATCTGCAGTAAAAGATGGGCTCTCAATTGGGTACAGCAATGGGAAAAAAATATTGTGAGGTGGGTGCTGTCCTGGGCTGATAGCAAGAAAGCAACATGGTCCTTATAGAGGGGACCTCATATACTGAAGGGAGCACTTGAAAATGGTTCATGCTCTTGACGCTAACTCTGCATGCTTTCCCATGGAAGGGCAGGTGAGAATTTGGATAAGTGAGCAACTAACACTTGCTGGGTTGTATGTTCAAATATGACAACTTCTGAAGCCATTCAAGTCCCAGGCAGCATGGGTCATTCCTTCTTTGGCCACCACATGCCTTTGAGTTTTCCTCTTATTTCACCTCTTATTTCACCCATCAATCAAAAAAGTGACATCTGATTGGCTTACTTTTGTTTAATCCATACAAACTGTAAATTTGATAGGTTCATTTAAGTGAAATGGTTTTTTTATTTGAGAAAAAAAGGTTTCAATATTTTGCTTATCAGATTAGCTTAATGTTTAATTTGTTTCCTAATACTGGTATGTATGAGAAATATGTCTTAAAAATTGATCTGAAACAATCCCTGACCCATGTTGGCGCATCACATTGATGAAGAGTTGAGTGGATAAACACATTTGCCTTCTCTGTCCTAATAAAGTGCCAGGGAAAGACACACTGGAGTTTTTTTTTTTTGAGTTGGAGTCTCACTGTCGCCCAGACTGGAGTGCAGTGGCCGCTCCCGGCCACCGCAGCCTCGACCTGCTGGGCTCCGGCAATCCTTCCGCCTCAACCTTCCGAGTAGCTGGAATTACAGGCATGCACTACCACGCCCAGCTGATTTTTTAATTTATTGTAGAGATGATGTCTCGCTGCCCAGGCGGGTCTCAAACCCGCGGGCTCAGGCAATCCACTCACCTCAACCTCCCAAAGGCGTGGGATTACAGGCTGAGCCACTGAGCCCGGCTCTACACTGGAGTTTTAAGAGCTATTTCCTATTCAAAGGTTTGCTAAAAGTTGGACATGGTGTCATGCATCTGTAGTTCCAGATACTTAGAAGGCTGAAGCAGAAGGATCGCCTGAGCCCTACAGGTCAAGGCTATGGTAGCCGTGATCATGCTACTGCACTCCAGCCTGGGTGACAGGGATTCCAACCACAACAGAAAGGTTTGCAAAAGGCCTAACCAAGCTCTGTCATGCAGCCCAGAGCACTGCTTGTGTTAGGAAGAAGAATGTGCCCATCTTAAGCTGAAAGTCAGTAAGTTCTTCATAACCTCCTCACATAATGTGTTTATTCTTCCTTATAACTTATTTATACCTTAGGCAGTTAAAGCCACTTCTTTTTTCATTCTCAGAATTTAGTGTATGCTTTCTTTAGGGGTAGTCTGCATATGTTGATGAACGTTTATGACATAGTCCCTCTGCTGCAAAAGATCCCTGACCTTGAAGATAATTTCATAATAATGATGCAGTGCTATTTTGATATATTTGGAATAGGGTTATCCCAAATAGACTGAGTTGTTGAAAAGATAAAAACTGTATAAACAATGTACATATCTGTAGTTGTGTATATTTATTGATTGATATTGGAATAGTAGCATATATTTGCTAAAAAGTTTTTGAACCAGATAAAAAGTAACATTTGATTTGTTTACTTTCACTTAACCCACATAAATGGTAAATTTTATAGGTGCTTTTTAAGTGAAATGGCTTTTTTGTTTGAGAGGAAAGGGTTCATGATTTTGAGTATCAGATCAACTTCATGTTTAATTCATTGCCTCTTCTGTCAGCTTGGTTTAAAGCAAGAACATTTACCATCGGAAAAGATGAGGCACAATTCAACTGCATCCTCTGCTTCCAGTTTATAAGCGAATCAGATCTGTAAAGAGTTCAGTGTTACACTGAAAGAAATATTCTGATGAGACATTTTAAAAGAAAAATAGAAAAGTAGCAAGCAAGTTGTCACATTACCACAGTCTTTGGATCCAAACATCACTAATGATAAATGCTTTAGGCAAAGTAAAATGCATGACTTGAGTGAGATAGAATATCCTGGCATTTAACACCATCCCTACTGCTAATGGAATATATAGTGCAACAAATGGTGGCCTCTGTGGTCTGTGTGGGTCTGGACTTATTCTTATTTCCTAGCTGGGCTCTGGTTTTCCTTTACACAAATACCGACACAAAACAGAGCACTGTGACCAATCCACAACAGTGGTTTAATGAACCTGTGCTCCAAGGACAAAACTTAAAAAGAACCATGAGTGTGTAGCAAGAAGCATCCTAATATTATCATAACATGGCTGACTCACTTGTTCCATAAGAATATATGGTTACTATTTAGAAAAGTGGGTGTTTTAGGAATATTCTTAAGATAATTTTATATCTTCAGCATTGGTAACACTGTCAAACTTTCTAATACTTATTTTCAAATATAACAGTGATTCCTCTGAATGACAACCTTTTAAAGAATAACTGATTTTAAGTCTTATTAGAGCCAATAATCTGATATTCATTGATGGGAGCGAGTTGATAAATCTGCAGCTACTCAGAGGCCCTTGATGTCCATCTTTGGTCAAAGATATTATTGATTGTTGCAGTTGTTGCTGTTATTATATTATTATTATTATTTAGTTCAAATGAAAAGAAGAAACCTCTTATCTATTCAGAGTTCACAGCACAAAATAACAACAACAACAACAAAAAAACCCACCAAAAGTTATTTCTTGATTGAAGAGATTAGAAAGAGTAAATATGCTGTATACTGGTAGGTACATATCTTTAAGACAAAAAACAACAACAACAACACAAAATACAGAATTGTGGTAATTTCTTCCAGCAAGAAAATATGTTGAGCGTTAACACCCTGTCCCAATGCTGAGTGATACTAAATATGCACATTAAGAAAAACTATTGAAGTCTATTTAGACAATTTTTAAGGGAACTATATAATGCTTTTCATGTGATTTAAGGCCTGGCTCACATTACAGTTTCATAGCTGAAAATCTCTCTTGGAGAAAGATAAAATAGTTCATATGTTCCTCATTTTATAAATATATATATGTACATATATATTTATGTTGAATATATATCTATTCATATGTATCTATTCATATGTTGAATAAAATATGCTCAGGTTGCCCGGTGTTCCAAAATCTGTCATGAGACAATTGGTGAATCAGCATGTTGTTAAATTTAAAATGAAACAAACAGCATCACCTTCTGCATTTGTCTTTTCCTCTAAGATAAAACACTTTATCAATTCACTTGTCATTAAGATTATGGTTTTTCAAAAATATTTTACTAGTTAATTTTAGCAACCTAATAATTTGTCACATTTTCAGAAACCACAGTAGAACAAGACAGTTTCATTGAATAAATAGTGAACACACTCACATCATAAGGAATATTGTTAGGCAGTCATTTATAAGCCAGTTTGACTGTCACTGCCTTAAGCTAGTTTTTGCCTGATTAGAGGTCACTGCTACATCTCAAATGCACATAGCTCATAGGGCAAATCAAAATAATCTAGTTTCCAGATATAACCTTGTATGTTTCACATTTAAGTTTTATTTCTTGGAAAAGTACCCTTTTCAAACAAATCGAATGTTTCCTCTGTTGATTTAATTACAGAAATGGAATACCAAGCATCTTATAGAGTTTTAGGACAAGAAGTTTCATGGTTCAAGTTGAGAAACTTTTTTGTTAACCTATCTTTTTTACATTAGTAGGCTTCTTTTTTTAGAATAGTTATAGATTCATAGAAAAAAATTTAAGATAGTAGAGAGGATTCCTGTATACTGTCTCTGTCCCCAACAATATACACAATTTCCCATATTAGGAACATTTTGCAAAAATGTGGTAAATTTGTTACAGCTATATCGATATACTGGTATTAACTGAAGTTCAGTTTATTTAAGTTGCACACTTTGTGGTGTACATTCTATGGGTTTTAACAAACGTATCATGTTGTGTTTTCACCATTATAGTATCGTAGAGAAAGATTTTTCCACCTTAAAACTCTCCTGTGTTTCATCTATTCATCCTTCCCCATTCCCCCCTCCTACCTTCAAATCCCTGGCAGTCACTGATCTTTATAAAAAGACAGTAATGTTTCTACAGTTTGTCTTTTCCAGAATGTCAAATAGTTGGAACTATGCACTGTGTAGCCTTTTCAGACTGACTTTCTTTGTGTGACAATATACATTTAAGGTTCCTCCCTGTCTTTTTGTAGCTTGATACATCATTTTTTAAATCAGTGAATAATATTCCATTGAATGAATGTACATAGGTTGCTTATTCATTCAGTGATTGAATGTCATTTTTAGTTTTGGGGGATTATAAATAGAGTTTGTGGCTGAGTGCGGCAACTCACACTGTAAACCCAGCACTTTGGGAGATCGAGGTAGGAGGATTGCTTGAGCTCAGGGTTTCGAGACCAGCCTGGGCAGCATAGAGCAGAAATTATCTCTAAAAAGAAAACCAAACAATTAGCAGGGTGTGATAGCTCACCCAAGAGGCAAGGTGGAAGTATTGACTGAACCCGGGAGGTCATGCCTGAGGTGAACCATGATCATGCCACTTCACTCCAGCATTGACAAGTAAGAACCCAAATCAAAAAATAAAAAAAAATAAAAAAAAAAAAGAAAGAAAAGAAAAGAAAAAAATAGAGTTTCTATAAATGATCAATCATGTGCAGATTTTTATGTGGAAATAAGTTTTTAACCTATTCATATACATACCAAGGAGCATGACTGCTGGGTTCTATGGTAAGACTATGTGTAGTTTTCAAGAAAATGCCAAACTGTCTTCCAAACTGGTTCTACCATTTTGCATATCTATGAGCAATGAAAAGAAAAGGTTACTGCCACTCCACATCTTATCAGCATTTGGATTGTCATCTTTTTGGATTTTAGCTATGTTAATAGGTATGTAGGAGTATCTCATTGCCATCTTAATTTGAAATTCTTTAATGATATGTGATGTTTAGTGTCTTTTTTGTTTAATACCTTGCTTAGAGGTTTACCAATTTTATAGATTCTTTTATAGAATCAGATTAAAATCTTGCTCATTTTCTCCACTGGTTTCCTGCTCTCAAATTAATTTGTTTCTATCTAATTTTTATTATTTATTTTCTTCTGCTTTGCTTAGGTTTACATTGTACCTGTTTCTCTAGTATTCTAAAGTGGAAGCTTAGATTATTGATTTTCACTTATCCTTCTTTTCTAATATATGCATTCAGTGTTAAAAGTTTCTGTTGAATAAGTGCTTTCATTGCATCCCACATATTTTGACACATTGTATTTTCATATTTATTATTTGACTCGTGTTATTTGGAAGAATATTTTTAATCTCCAAATATTTAGAGATTTTTCAGCTGTTTTATTTTTTATTTTTTTGAATTGTAAAGATGTGGAATACAAGTCAGAATTAGGTACATAAGTAGTCTATGTGCAGGTAAAGTTTGGGCCCCCAACTGGTCCTCACTTACCCTGGTTTAGAATCAATATCCTTAGTGATGTTATATCTCCCCGCTCTCCCTCCCTCCTCTGGCAGCATCCTGTTATTGCTGATCCCTCTCTTGCAGCATTGTGATAAATGTTCAGGTCCCACTTTAAGTGAGAACATGTGGTAATCTGTTTTGTTTCTGTGATAGATTACTGAGTATGATGGACTCTAAATCCTTCTAGGTTGCTGTGAAATTTGTAATTTTGCCTTTCTCTATGGCTGTGTAGTACTCCATCATGTATGTTTTGTGTTATTACATTAAATTAAATTTCATTGCAATTTAATTTCATTATAGTTGAGACCATATTTCACAAGATTTCTATGATTTTAACTGTCTTGCAGTTAAAATCAAGCATATATAGTCTTGGTGAACACATGAATTTGAAAATAATGCACATTCTGCTGTTGCTAATAAGGTATTCTATAAATGTCAATTAGATTCAGTTGTTTGATGGTACTGTTAGATAGTTCAACTATATTCTTACTGATTTTCAGTCTACTGGCTCTGTCAATTACTGGTAGAGAAGTGTTGAAGTCTCTAACTATAATAGATTTTTCTACTTCTCCTTAAAAATTTTATTTTACTGTCATTTATTCCTATAATGCTCTTCCTTTTGTTATGTAAATCTGAATTGCTGACCTATGTTATTTCCTTCTCTCTGAAGAAATTCCTTAAACATTTCTTACAAGGAAGTTTACTGGTGACAAATTCCCTCATTTTTATGTGTCTGATAATTTTTTTTCCCTTTACCTTTGAAGAATCATTATGTTGAATACAGAATTCTATATTGGTAGCTTTTTTCTTCTTTTTTTTCCTAATGCTTCACATTTCACTCCACTCTTGTGCTTGTGTGGTTTTTAGTGAAAGGTCTATTATAATTCTTATCCTTAATCCTCTACAAGTAGCTGTTTGTCCTTTCTGGCTTCTTTTAATATTTTCTTTTTCTGTGTATTTGTTTGTTTATTATTGTAGTCATGATATGCCTAGGTGTATTTTTTTGTTATTTATTCTGTTCAGTGTTCTTTGAGACTCCTAGATCTGTTGTTTGGTGTCTATCATTAATTTGGGAAAATTCCTAGTTATTTTTACTTTGAATATATCTTCTGCTCCTTTTTTCTCTTTCCCCTTCTGGCATTCTCATTATTCATGTTACTTTTTGTCATTGCCCCAGAGTACTTGAATGTTCTGCTCATATTTTAAAATTTTTTTCTGCTTGCATTTCAATTTGAAAAGTTTCTCTTTGCATATCTTCAAGCTCACTGATTCATTCTTAGCTGTGTCCAGTCTAATGAGGTCATCCCAAGCATTCTTCATGTCTGTTATCCTGTTTTTGATTTCTATCGTCTCCTTCAAATTATACCTTAGACTGCCCATCTCTATGTTTATGTTATCCACCTGTTCTTGCATGTTATCTACTTGTCCTGTTGGAACCCTAAGTCTATTAATCATAGTTGTTTTAAATTTCCTATCTACCAATCCCCAAATCTCTGCCATTTCTCAGTTTGGTTCTAGTGTTTATTCTATGTGTTTTTCTTGTTTTTCATTTCCTGTCATTTTTATTTCAGAGTTTGGCAGGATATGTTGGGTAAAATAAACTAATATAAGTAGACTTTTAGTGTGAGATTTTATGTAAATCCAGGCTGTATTGAATATTTGATGTAGCTCTACGTGACAGAGACTTGACTTTCCTTATCTTATTTTATTATTTTTTCCTATTTCCTTTTTTGTGTTTCCCTAGGAACTCCTTCTTGGATAGAGTCTGTCTTGCACCTCTCTCAGTTGTAATATACTGCTATTATTTTGGCGTCCTGTTGATGTGTTGGGAAGTAGAAAAGCAACCATTTGAAAGAAACCCTGTGCATTATTCATAACAAAACCCTGCCCTTATAATTTTCTGATTAAATCTCAGTTTGTCATATGCCTGAGTCCCTGGATTGTGACCTTCAGATGTGTTTTGTATCTTTTAAGCATTTTTTTCCCTCCTTATATGAGGTAGGAAGTCTAGTGTGGCTGCAGCTGGCTAATTTCCCTTTAAGTCAGACAAGCAGACAAGACTCTGGTAAAGTGATGTCCCTTAGAGGGCAGGAGTTTGATATGGAAAATGCCCAGGCTTATTTCAAATGGTTGCTTTCCTACTTCCCATGCTCAAAACTGGAGAGGAATTTTCTCTGATCTCCATGTAAGAATCTGGTAAGGTTCCTGGAGGTAAAACCCAGAAAAGTGTAGGGGCTCTCAGGAAACTTTATTTTTCAAGTCATGCACATGTAGCCTCCAATAAGTCATCAGACTTATTATTTAAATGATCCTACCAGTTACTGACTCCACAGACTTCTATTCCCTGTAAGCCAGCTGTCATTCTCTGCACTGATCTCTCTCCAAATTTTAGGGAGGTGGTTTGCTTTTGACCAAGCAAACCTCTGATGAATTAAGAAAAGAACACTAATTTTCAGTTCATTCAGTTTTTTTTTCTTGTTATGAGGGCAAGAGTGATGACATCCAAGGACTCTATGTGACCCAGCTGATAGTGAAAGTCAGTAAACTTTTTTTGTAAACAGCCAAATAATAAGTATTTTTGACTTTGAGAAACTCACAGTCTCTATTGCAGCTTCTCAAGTATGCTACTGTAATGTGAAAGCGGCCACATACAATATGTAAATGAATGGGCATGGCTATGTCCCAATAAAATCTTATTTGCAGAAACAGGTGGTAGACTGAGTTTGATCTGTGAGCCACAGTTTGCCAACTCTACACTAAACCATAGACTACAAATGAAAATGCTATCAGGGACCAGGCTTAGTGGCTCCAACTAGATTGCCTGAGCCCGTGGGTTTGAGACCAGCCTGGACAACTTGGCGAGACCTTGTCTCTACAATAAATCAAAAATTACTGTGCGTGGTAGCGCGCACTTGTAGTTCCTGCTACTTGGAAGGCTGAGGCGGAAGGATCGCCGGAGCCCAGCAGGTTGATGCTGGGGTTGCCGTGAGTGGTGCCCCTGCACTCCAGCCTGGGTGAGAGAGTGAGACTCTAAGTAAAAAAAAAAAAATGCTATCAGGGGCCAAGATATTTGCAAACATGAGCAAAATTGGATGGTATTGAAATAAAAAATAAAATATTTTTGTGTATTAAACACATTCTTTATTTCTATAAAATGCTATATTTCATTTCTCTTGAAACAAAGATTTCACTTTAAATAAAAATTGGAATATCATAAATTCTGTAATGATTCTAGATCACAATGAGTAAGCAGCTACACAATATGAACACAATGGCAACTGGTGTTTTGTTTCAGTGTTGAGGACACATTGTAGTGAGGACAAGGTGAACTAGAGTGACAAGCACTAGAGTCATCACCAGCACCAGCTCAGTGGGAATAAGAGTTTGCATTGCCAAATTTACAATTCTTCAGGAGAAGATGAAAATCTGGGTTTTATGTTAACTTTATAATTTTAAATGTTGGCAAATATTCCAAATAAAATTTTAAACACTGCACAGGTCAACATTGTGTAGATCAAACACAAACATTCTAGCTCATTTAACATTGACTTTTGAATGAATTTGGTCTGGAACTTAGGCCAACCCCAAGTTTTACCTAAGAGGAGCCTAGGAGCTAATTAACTTACCCTAGGTCATGCGGTTGAAAAGGCCAAGCATGGTGTGTGTTGTGCTGCTGAGAAGACCCCTTTTCTGGGTCAGCTCTCAGCTCAGATGAAATGTACCTTTTATCCTCGATGGAATGAGCATCTCTCTGCTCATTTTCTTCTACTGATAATATTAATAATTCCTATGTTTACACTCTGAAGTAGCTTTTTAAAATCAACTAACTTAATAATTTTTTTCAAAAAGCACAATTATATTTCCCTTAATCAGCAAAGAACTAATAAAACAATCACAATTATGCTTGTACTGTGAAATCACAGCAAGATAAATGGTTCCAATCAGTCACAGGAAGCCTACAAAGAACATCATATTTAAGAAATGTGTTTCAAGTTATTTGAATCCAAGTTTCCTGTGCCTCGTAGTTACCTTTAATTCTGATATTTTTGTTGTTGTTAAGAAAGAAATGTCATCTTTCCAGGACCATCAGCTTACTAATAAGCAATATTCTTTCTTTAGGGTCAAAATGAGAAAAGCGAATGGTTAAAATATTCCCACACTGGCAAGTCCCATTCCATATGTTCTACTCCACACAGAGAAGGAAGCTGGTGCAGGACCAAGGTCAATTAGGGCAGCTACAGTAAAGGGAGAGGGAGAAAGGTAGAGATTCAAATGGGGACTTTCAGTAGGACTTGGGCTTGCATTCATTCTTGTCCTCTCTCCACCCCATAATTCAAAGTTCTTCAAAAGACAGAAGTATCACCTCTAAAGGCAGTACAAATGATAGGATGAGACTGATTATGAAATATATACAATCACTGGCCAGGAATAGTGGCTCATACTTGCAATCCCAGCACTTTGGGAGGTGGGAGGATTGCTTGAGCCCAGGAGTTTGAGACTAGCCTGGGCAACATAGCAAGACCCTATCTCTAGAAAAAATTTAAAAATTAGCCAGGCATGGTGGCACATGCCTGTAGTCCCGGCTACTCAGTAGGTTGAGGGAGGATAGCCTGAGCCCAGGAGGTGGAGGCTGCAGTGAGCTGTGATCATACTACTGCATTCCAGCCTGGGTGACAGAGTGAGACCCTAACTCAAAAAAAAAAAATGGAAAAAAGAATGAAATGTATTCCATTAGGATAAACTCTACTGAAATATTTTCCTAATGACAATGAGAAAGAAATTGTCCTAAAAACCTGGTGGCATCACATTTCATTATATTTCATGGTTAAATTTTGAAATGCTATAGGAGTTTTTTAAAAAATGAATTAGTTATAAAGACTGATATTTCAAAATATATTTTAAATGGAAAAGAGCAACAAAAATATTCTGTGATTAAATATAGTAATTAAAATGAGGAGAAATGGTTAGGTATGCTTACCTGAGGAACAAAGCAAAACAAAACACCCATCCCATCATGCACTAGGCATCACTGTACGTTTTAGTATTTCATAAATTGGTGTTCTGAGGAAAAGTAAGCAATATGGCTCAAAATAAACTGTTTTGTGCTCAAATAAGTTTTGAATATGAGAGTTATCTAAAGTTAAACAGGTGTTTGACTAAAGAATATCTCAGCAGTTTCACTTTGCTTGTGTGTATTGTATTCTCAACAAGAGATCTCTACTATGAAGTATTTTTCAAATCTATTGGCCATCTAAGTGTATATTCAAAAGCACAGCTTCCAAATTCTTTCAGAGGAGTATTTAAGGGGACACAATTTGGAAAACACTGATTTGTTTTATTTGTTGGAAAATTTAAATAACTTTACAAATTAAGAAAGTTAGATTTGCAAGTCTCTGAAATGATATGGCAGTTTTGTTTTGGAGAGTGCCAGGTACCTCTTTTCTTCTTTAAAATGGAAGGTTATTAATTCTAAGAGGTACCCCTGGGTCTTATCCAATGCCATTTTCATGTTCTTTCTGTGTAACATGATTTGAGTAAGTTGAATGGCTTCAGATTTTTAAATGCTCTTTTGGGTTTTTTTTTCCCAAATGGATCTAGAAAGAGTTAAGATATGCATATAATATGGAATTTTCAATGCCAGAATGCAATGCCAGAAGAAGCAATTCAATAAAATTGTTGCCATAAAATTTGTACTGAAGCAAAAAAGAACACCTGGTTAGTTATCAATTAATACCATTTTATTATGTTCTGCCTGGTTTTCTTTCTCCTGTGCAATGATACTTGGGCTAGAGTTATTTATGATTTATAGCAAGGATAGCAATTAAGATTTATGTTCATAGGAAATGCTTCACATATCTGCTCTGTGTAGAATAACACAATACAATGTTCCTTCCAATCGCACAGTGGAGAGGGGAGATGAGTGGATGAACACTGGTGAAAAAATGAAAGATAGCACAAGAAGTGGATAACATTGTCAGGAGCGAATTGTTATGGAAGGTGGTGAAAATAATATCAGAAAATATCAACTGGAAGAAAGGGAGGGGCATTGAGTGGAAACTATTACTGTAGTTGGGAACTAAGGTGAAGCCAGTATTGCTTTGGAAGAGGATGAACAGAACTTGCCTGGAAAATACTAGCCCCAAGATGAGCAAAAGTTAGTGAGACTGTCAAGATTGCCTCAAGCTCTGATTAGAGTTCTTATTACTCAGTGCTGTTATACCAAGACAATTCTTGTAAAACTTCAACAAAGAGGTCAAGATATACATGAGATTAATTTGCAAGAGGCTACAATTCTGCCTAGCGAAGACATGGACTATTTCTCAGACTCACAGAAAGCTTTTCATGAGGACAGATCACCTTTAAGACAAAAATGGAGCTCAGGACATTGTCCTATGAACATCTTGAGGATTCTGTGCTGAGAAACAGCACATTTAAATATCCTGTCTTTCTCATGAAGAACACAATTCAGAGTGCCCACTGAGAAAATACTCACTCTGTTGTTCAAAGAAAAAAATGCCCATATTTCTGGCAGACATTTCGAGGGAGTTGCAAGACAATATGTTTCTTTGACGATCGCTCAGCTTCCATTTCCTTAGTCCATGCCTCGTCTCTGGGACACTCCACTCCACCCACATTATGTATCTAAAGCCATATGCTATATTTTGCTTGTCTTTAAGCAAACTAAGCAAAGTAGAGGAATAAGGCGACCTAAGAAACAGAACCGGATCTCTGTAAAGAGCCTAGTGTGGGTAGCCCATGACCCTGGTCCTGGAGAGACTATCCACTCCATCAGAGTGGATGTGCCTTCAGCCCCCAGTGGAAACATGAGTGTTTGTGTGACTTTATGTGTGAGGTTGTGCAGTTCTGTATCGCCCCAATTCCACCCCCATCCCTCTCCACCAATAAGGACACATTTTCATAGACTGTGTTTCTAATCTTCATAATGAAATGCAATATTATATAAACTGTGTCTATGACTTCAGGGTCAGGCATTATGGTAACATGTACCTAACCATGTTCTCCTAAATGTGTTTCACCAAAGATGAATATACAGGGTGTTTAGCCGATTGGATCCTCTGCATGGTCAAATCAGCTTTGAAAAACACTGACTTAAATTTTTTCTTTTTTGAGTTGTAGTCTCACTCTGTCGCCCAGACTAGAGTGCAGTGGCCGCTCCCGGCCACCGCAGCCTCAACCTGCTGGGCTCCAGCGATCCTTCCGCCTCAGCCTTCCAAGTAGCCGGAATTACAGGCATGCGCTACCACGCCTGGCTGATTTTTTTGATTTATTGTAGAGATGAGGTCTTGCTGCCCAGGCAGGTCTCGAACCCGCAGGCTCAGGCAATCTACTCACCTCTGCCTCCCAAAGGTGCGGGATTACAGGCTGAGCCACCGAGCCCGGCTGACTTAAAATTTATAGCTGTCTCTTCAAAAGACTTCTTATGGCCTTTGATACGTTCATTGCATATTTTCTAGAGTGAGAGTATTTGCAGCAATTCTCCAAGCAGGTTTAACCTAGAAACTTGTGTCTAGAGCAACATTATTCAATAGAAATATAGCATGAGTCACACACAAACTACATATATGATTTTAGATGTTCAAAATGTCACATTAAAAATATAAAAAGAAACAGGTGAAATTAATTTTCCATTTTAATAATTTAATTCAGTAACTAAGTATATCAAAGTTGTTATCATTTCACCATGTAATTCATATGAAATATTAATAAGATATTTATAGTATTTGGTTTTACACTATGTCTTTGAAATAGGGCAGGGCGTTCTCAATTCAGAACAGTCATATTTTGAGTGTCCAGTACTACACTTGACCAGTGGCCACCCCACTGGATGCTTCAGGTCCAGAGTGTTGGCGGAAACTGCTGTCACAAAATTTGGGATGCACAGATAAGAACTCTTTCCTGGAGTGGGCTAATGTGATATAACTTGTCGATAAATATTTGCTTAGTCAACTGTGTACAAGACAGTTTTCTAAGTGTTATGCAAATTGCTCTGAAGAACACAATATGCTCCTACCTTCATGGGATGTTCACCTCAATGAGTCATACAAGTACAAATCACATGATTAATTATTTGATAACATTGGGTTGCTAAGACTGGATATGATAGAGAGGTCTGACTTAGCCCATGGATCAGTGAAGGCCTCTTCTACAAAGAAAGTTAGAAGATAGTCTAGCTTTAGCTAAGCAATGCACAAGGAGACAAATATGAGGTGAGAAAAGTCACCATAGTACAAGGAAACAGAGGACTGGTGGGGTTTGAAATACAGAGAGCAGAACCCAGAGAACACATAATGAGATGAATCTGGTCAGCAGGAACATGGAGGATGTTAGGGGTCAGTGCTAAATTTTATCTGAAGAGTACTAAGAAGGCTTTGAAGATTTTAAGCTAGAAGATAACACTCTCCAGTGTGTGTTTTTGTAAGAAATTAAAGATGTCTGCAATTTCTTTGTTGCTTCCATCATTGAGAGTTGGAATTCAATCCCTCTTTGTTTGAATTGCAGCTGGCCTAGTGACTTGCTTGACCAAGAGCATTTGGTGAATGTGAATTGGTTTTGGGAATTCCAAGGTCAGGTCATCAGAGGCCTTGCAGTTCTCCCTAGTCTTTGATTTCTTGGAGCCTGTAACCATTGTATAAGAAGTCTAACTACTGAGAGAACACCACACTAGAGATGCCATGTGGAATAGAAGCCTAGAGATGAGCTAAAGAGAAATGAATGTCAGCCATGAGTGATCTCAGCCTCTCTAAGTCCCTAAATCCTCATTGGCTCAAGCAGAGAGAGATTTTCATTCTATTGGCCATTGATGTTCTTTCGGTTGAGGTTCCAGACATCCTAGAGCAGAGGTGAGTTGTTCCAATGAGTCCTGCCCAAATCTCATGTTCATGAAAAAAGCAAATGGCCATTCAAGGGAATGTATGTTATACAGCAATGGGTGACGAGAAGGGTTTTGATAATCCTTTGGCTGAGATGTGGAGATGAACTACAAGGGAACAAGAACATATATAGTCAAGAGTAGTGTAGCAAGAATGTGTCAGTAAGTACTGGGGGCAGTGGCTGGAATCAAGACACATTGAGGAGATTTAATTGAAACCCCCTGCCACCTTCCTTTTTGTTTTCCCTTCCTTCATTTCTCTTTACTGTGTTTGAGAATTAAGATAAGAATCTTTAATTCTGTCTTTTTTTTCATATTCCCCATATGTTTTCAGAGGGACTTGAGTGTTATTTACTTGGCCAAGAGACTAAAACACAGATACTATGATAGATTGTACGTAGCACGTGAGGATGAAAAACACTGTCAATCTAGCATCAGAAGGAACGTTTGGGTTTATTTGAAAACTTCATATCATGGTTAAGTGGCTTAAGAAATAAAAGTAACTTACAAAAAAAAGTGTACTCTCACCTCGTTGTAGCTAATTAAAAACAACTAAAATGTTTTAAAGTGGAATCAGATATTAGTAATGGTGAAGCGGTAAGAGAGAAAGTATTTCCAGTAACTGGCATTCCACTGGGTAAATTTGTGTAGGGTTTATGCACCAGAGCAAAGTCACCTCCTAGTACCATTTTGAAACATAGATGTAGTGGAATTATATTTAATTGGGTCATTTAACAGTGGCATTTTCATTTGTGTCTATAGTGGTTTTATAGTTCTAATTCTTAAAAAAACTTTTGTATAATTTCTGAAATCTAAGGCTAAATTAAACAAGTGATTTCTCAGAAGTCACTAGGAAAGCTTTCTGTGCTGTGCTTTCATGAAACTCACAGTTTTTAATTCAGCAGTGTAATGCAAATTAATTGCAATCACATTTTTTAAGAAAAATTGTTGGAATAGAGTTCCGGATGTAAAACTTGCCCTAGCATGCAGCACCGCTGAGAAGAGATATTACAGCCCACTTTTCCACTTCACATTTGGGGGATCCGTAGCTATTATTTCTTCTTTAGGAAGTAAAATTGGCTGCACCTGGGCATATTATTAGCTGCTCACCACAGGGGATCTCATGCTGATGGGCTATAATTTAGCTGAGAAGAAAAAAACAGGCAAGCCAATTAAAATGAAGCACATCACTTAGTGCCCATTTGCTGATTGTTTGTCAGAATTTATTATCTTGTATTTAACAAATATGGAATAATTGGAAAAGGAATAAGTATGAGATAATCAAAATTTGGGGACCAAATTATTTTCCCTGCACAAGAAGAAAAATCTGAGTCCTCAAAATCAGTCCTAACAAAGGGGGGTAAAACATTTTATATTTTCCTGTGAGATTCATAAATAACTCTTTTTTTTTCTTTGCGATTTTGTCTTTGGTTTTGTTTTTCTTTCAACACAAAAGTGGAGGCACATGATAAAGAAGGCAAACCAGTGCATGCGCAATTGATTAGAAAAGCAGATTGCTGCTCTTAACAAACATATGTGGCACTCCTGTTATCTTATAAGTATCTCAAGCTAAACAAATAAAATTTTGAGGAAACAAAGATGGTTTACTGTACGAAAAAATATGAATTTGCTTTATATTGAAATATAACTTACATATTGTAAAAAATAAGTCAGTGATCAATCTGATAAGTTCTGAGAACTGTACACCCTTGTATCTTCTATCACAAGCAAAATAAGGGGCATTTCTATCATTCCAGAAAATTCCCTGTACTCTTTTCTAATGAATTCACCCTTCTTCCTCTCCAGAACAACCACTTTTTGATTTTTTATAACCAAGGATTTGTTTTGCTTATTCTCAACTTCATATAAATAGAATTACAATGTTTATGAGCTTCTGTGTCTAGTTTCTTCCATTTTGAAAACAGCCCTGGCAACCAGACCCCACCTCAGCTCCAGCCTTGACACAGGATCCATGGGGCCCTTCAACAAGTCATCTCAGCCTGCTCAGTGAAGCCTATAGGGTTTGATTATGAATGTCTCGGAGGTACAGGCCATAGATCATCTTCAGAGATTTTTAGGATCAATAAACAATTTTGTTTTCTTTTCATTTTATTTGGTAAATTTGAACAGGCATTCAAGAAAAGAAAAGAAACCAATGAAGTTCCATTTTTCTGGTTATTCTTTACAAACCAAAGTTATTTTAATTATAACGAAAAACTATTTACAAATGCCTAACTGTCAACATGTTGTATTATTATTATAATCAGGAAGATTGATAGGTTTGTAAGCAAAAGGACCCACAGTGTGATATTTGGAACAACTTTTATGGTGAACAACTGGCAATAAGTTTCCGTTGTTTGAAAAATGTGCTCACTCTTTGATTCAGAAATTTCATTAACTAGATAAAGTCATGAGGGAAAAACATATGAGAGGGACTAGAATTAAACTGGAATTATGTTTTGGAGGGTGGGTTTCCTGTAGTACACTCAGAATTTGTTCCTCCAGCTCAAACGATCAACCAAAATTTTTAACTGGAAGTTTTGAGAAGGTTGTGTCACGATTTGCAGAAGAAATGCCTCTAACTGTGGCAAACAGGTGACTGGTTCTTCTACCAGTAAAGCACACCTGCTCACACCACATGAGTGTTAGCAGTTTTTGACCAAAATTCGCATAACCCCTGTGCCCCACCATCCCCATTCATCTGATCTCACCCTGAGCAATATTTTTTTGTTTCCCCGGATGACAAAGGTGCTCAAAGAAAACATTTTGCTGGTGTGAAGGAGGTGAAACAACGAAAGGCAGAAGCACTAAAAAGCATGTACATTGACAAGTTCAAAAACTGTTTTGAGCAGTGGAAAAAGTGTCTCTATAGGTGTATTGCATCAAACAACAAGACTACTTTGAAGGCAACTGAAGTTTAAGCATGTGAGAATAAATATACTTTTTTAAATAAATAAATTCCATTTTGTTGGTGTCCCCTTTCATGTGTGCACATAAATTTGATTAAAGTTGTTCATCACAACTTGACAAGTGACCGTAAAAAAATGAAAACTACATTACGTTCCATAACAGAAGTATTAACTAAGGAACAACATGAGATGTAGAATCATGTGGCTATTCTAAAGTCTTCTATCATGTATAAGAATATTTCCGGTTGCTATCATGTCAATAAAACAGAACTCATGCTACAGAAGAACATCAGTAGATTCAAATGATATAAATTATGTTTATGAAATTACTATATAAATTATGACTATGTGTACATGTATTCCTTCATGTACATGAACTTCCCCCACATATATACACATAGGTGATATATATATATATGCCTTAAAAGTAGATAGAAATATTATACATCAAAATATTAATAGCATTTTTTTCTAAATATTAATAAACTATGGATCATTTTTATTATAAGCCTTATGTTTTCTTATTTTTATATTTTCAGTAACTCTGCATTACTTTTAAAATCTGAAAAGAAAAAATAATAAAAGTACTTTAAAAGTAGTCTCCTTGAGAAGAAGGAGGGGAGGGGTGGAGAGGGAAGGGAGAGTGATGGGGAGGAGGAAAAAAAGGAGTTGCCTTGTCATTACTATCGATTACTTTGGAAGAAAAAGAAGAATATGGTGGGTGGAAAAGCCAGACAATATGGACAAATATACCCTTCCAAATTCATACTATTTCACTCTAAGTTCTTACGTTATTTTGAGTGGTACTATTGCATCCTAAGGAATTGTTATGTGTCTTATGTACATGAGCTATATTCATTTTATACATAAGAAAAAGATGCCATAAACCACAGTTATGCTGCACCTGCTAAGTGATCCGGGATTATAATAACATGAAGGCAGGTGGGGCCAAAGTATATCCTAGGCACAGAGCTGTATATCATCAAAGATCTAAGATGTGATACAGACAAAGGCTTTGCATGTATCCCAAGTCTAGGAATCTATTTTTAAAAAGAAAGGAAATATTTGAAATGGATATTTTTTTAATTATTATTTTTTTGGTGGACATGCATTTTAATTCTTTTGAGTAACAGAGTAAAGTTGTATGTCATAGATACATGTCTGCTGTTTTTAAGAAAATGCTGAACAGTTTTCCAAAGTGATCTCACTCTTTTACACTCCCACCAGTGTGTAGGAAGGTTTTGTTTACTCCTCTTCCATGATATCATGAATGTTCAAAATAAAAAAGATTGACAACACCCAGAATTGGAGAGGAAGAAGAACAGAAACAACTGGTTATTGGTAAGGATAAAAATGAATCTTGACTCTATCATCTATTTCAAATTAATTTTTATGCATGGTGTGAGTCAGGAGTCAAGCTTCATGAAATGCATATTTTAAAAGCCACAGTGAGATAAATGTGATTCCCTATCATACCTTCACATTGACTCATGCATGGCCTTTGTCTTCAAAAAAACCCATTTCTTATAGAAATGATGATGGTTTGAAATCACACACACACACACACATTTGCACACACACATGCACACATGCATACAGAATCAGTGCAAACAATACAAGTGCCCTTGGTTGCTATTTTTGAATTCTGCTTGTGTGAGTCAGCTTCTGGTCCTTGGTTGCACGAAGAAATGACCAAATTTGTCTGATTGAAGCACAAAGGACTTCACTAAAGAAAGCACAGAGTGACTGGGAAGGTTTTTGAGGTCTGCAGAGTGCAGGAGAGAGCTAGCTGTCTGAAGGTGCTCAAGTCTCACACCTTTTTAGGAAGGCCTAACTAACCCTCGGCCAGCTCCTGGCAACTTAGCCTTTGCAGTATTCCCTGTGATACTAATTAACAAGGTTGCTTTGTACACTGGGGGCCCTGATATATGCACACAAACTTATCTAGGTTGTAACAACAATATCATCTATGGTGGTCATCAGTTTTCCTTCTGGCAGTAGGCACTAATATGACCAGTACCCTATAAAAGCTCTGGCCTCTGAAACCCAAACTGCTTTTCCTGACCTGAGACACATGGCTCATATTGGAGAAATAGCATATCCTGTGTATTTCCACAGAAGGACTTTGGAAGCCACTGCTGGATCCCCTCTAGATGGTGTCTGATTAATCTTTTCCTTTTACCGACTCCACTGCATATACTTCCACGGTAATAAACCACAGCCCTGAGTATAGCAGCCTATCAGTGCTGTGAGTCCTTCTAGTGAAGCACAGAACTTAAGAATGATCATGGGATACCAGAAATAGATTGAAAGAAGGCAAGGCAGAAGTCAAGACCCAGGACGCAAGAAAGACACAGAACCAGTTCTGAGTGGATAATGCCACTGCCATTACTGAACACCAGAGACCACAGTCCACCTCCCCACCAGCTCTCAATAACACCTACACAGGACACTGGAGACCCACTGGTTCCCAAGTACTGTAAATGAGAGCAGGGCTTTTCAACCTTGGCATTGTAGGCATTGTGGACCAGATAATTATTCATTGCAGGAACACCTTGTACATAGTAGGATGTTTAGCAGCATCCCTGGTCTGTATAACCTAGATGTCAGTAGCTCCCTCTCAGTCATCATAGTTAAATGTCTGCTGCCATTGCCATATGACTTCTAGGGGTAAGTTTGCCCCTGATTGAAAACCACTGACTTAGAAGAAGCTAAGTAAGGTGCCCATATAGTAACTACAAATACATCCAGAAACAAAGTCTCTGTTGACTCAGCTTCTAAAAGTCTTCCTTGTCACCAAAACTCCTATGACAGACCAATTCCAGAAAGCAGAAAGGTTTTCCCATGCAAAGCAGGTAAAAAATTGCACCCATCCACTTTGCAACACAATTAGAGCTTTTGTCAATGTGGCTGTCTTTGTTAAAGTGAAGAGTCAAGAGCAATAAGATTATTGCAGCTTTATAATAAAGTTTAAAGTCTGGGAGTGTGATACCTCCTGTTTGGTTTTTTCTCTCTTTTTTTTTGCTGAAGATTGTTTTGGCAATTTGTGGTCATTTATGCTTCCAATTACAAAGTTACAATAATCAAACCAGCCTAGTATTGGTATAAGAACAGGCATATTGACCAATGAAACAGGATAGAGATTCTAGAAACAAAACCTCAATTTCTCAACCAACTCATCTTCGACAAAGCCTCCACCACCAACCACTTGGAAGAGGAGAACCTATTCAGTAAATGGTGCTGGGAAAACTGACTGATCACATGCAGATTATTAAAATAAGATCCCTACCTATCACCATACACAAAAATCAACTCTAAATGAATCAAAGGCCTAAAAGAAAAACCTCAAACTATAAGGACCTTAGAAAATGCAAGAGACACCCTTATGGAAATTGGAACCAACAACCAATTCCTGATCCAAGCCCCAAGTGCCCAAGCCATAAGAGATAAGATAGACGAGTGGAACCTCATCAAACTGACAAGCTTCTGCAAAGCCTAAGAAACCATCAAGAGAATGGGAGACCGCCCACAGACTGGGAAAAAAATATTTGCCAACTGTATGTCTGACAAAGACCTAACATTTAAGATCTACAAGGAACTCAAATGTGCCAAAAAGAAAACAACAAAAACCCTATTCCAAAGTGGGCAAAAGATATGAATAGACAACATACAAGCAGCCAACAGATACATGAAAAAATGCTCAGTCTCACTAGTCATCAAAGAAATGAAAATTAAAACTACACTGAGATATCTCCTAACTCCAGTCAGGATGGCCATTATTAATAACTCAAAAATCAATAGATGCTGGAGAGAATGTGGCAAAAAGGGACCACTTCTACACTGTTGGTGGGAGTGTAAACTAGTACAGCCTCTGTGGAAAACAGTGTGGTGATTTCTAAAAGATCTAAAAATTGACCTTCCGTATGACCCCACAATCATCCTACTGGGAATATACCTGGAGTAACTCAAACCACTCTATGAAAAAGATACCTGCACATGTATGTTTATTGCAGCATTGTTCACAATAGCAAGAACACGGAAGCAATCATGCTGCCCTTCAAAAGAGGACACATTTTAAAAATGTGTTACATATATATGGTGGAATATTATGCAGCCATAAAGAAGAACAAAATCATGAACTTCACAGCAACCTGGATGAACTTAGAGTCTGTAATACTGAGTGATCTACCACAGAAACAAATAACTGAGTATCACATGTTCTCACTTGTAAGTGGACACCTTGAACAATTATCATAACACTATAAGAAAAGGATTGGCAGTAGCGAGAAGCTGCTGGCGAGGGGAGGTGGGAAGCAGGATTGGCAGAAGTGGGAGTCTTCTGGTGGGGGGGGGCACACCTCATCAACAGGGATACTTGCATAATGAACATTTGTATACCTAACCCTAAATTGTACCCTACATCTTTAAAAAAAAGTTAAAAAAAAAAGAGCAATAGGACACCTTAGGTCTGCTTCCTAAATAAAATTTTCTTTCCTCACATTTTTGACTCCTGAGTTAAGAGCTGTGTGGTACTGATAAAAGAATGGCATTGAACTACAAAATTAAAGCAAGATGTTTCAATAAACATCTCTGATATGAAGAAAACTGCTAGTTGGAGTACATAAAATCAATAGGCTTCTTGATGCCTCTTAAATTGTGCTCTCCATTTTCATGGAATCCAAACTAACAGCAAATAAATATATTTTTTAAAGTTACCTGATAAAATACACTGATGACTCTCTATGGTCTTTGCCCTTAGGGAACTTCCACTTGACATCGACTGTAGAGGGAAGGCCAGGCAGGAGGGGTGCTCACTGGAGCAGTGGCAGATGCAAGGTGTGGAATGAACTCTAGGGTTGCACCACAGTGCTGTCCTCACAGCAGGGCTACTTGATATTCATGCTGATGGCCCAGGAGAGAAAGTTGCTGTATGAAGGACAACTACAAATCTGTATCTTTAACATCTGGGTTTACTTTGCCTAGGATTTTACTGCACATTTGCACCCTATCAGATCTAACTTACCACTTAATAAATTCTTGATTACTTAGTTTGAATATTTTTGGTGACTAAATTTTATTGAGTCAAGAACATCCCTCCAGATGGACAAACTCAAAAATAAATAATATTTTGGGATAACATTTTAAACAAAATATAATTTACTCTAGCTAGTTTTGTACAGTTCACAATTCTCCATTTTGTGCACACGTATGAAATAAACTTCATATCTATTAAACTACTCTCTAGTATACAATTAAATTAATTCATCGAAAGTAAAAGAAGTTGAGTACCTTTGGCATAACTTATTTTTAGTGAGCCCACTGTGGCTTATGTTAATTACTACTTTAATTAATATCTACTCATAAAGGATCTAAAAATTAATCCTATTCTAGAAGTTTGTTTTTCCATCACATTCACAGGCATTGTAAATATGCCAACTTATACTTTCTAGACTAAATGCATTTATTTTTTTAAAAGATAAAATTTGAATTGAAAAGATGTAAAAAATCCAGTCAGAAGATTTGAACAGTTACTTCAAGAAAGAAGATATAAAAATAACAAATAAGCCGGGCTCGGTGGCTCAGCCTGTAATGCCGCGCCTTTGGGAGGCTGAGGTGAGTGGATTGCCTGAGCCCATGGCTTCGAGACCCACCTGGGCAACTTGGCGAGACCTCATCTCTACAATAAATAAGAAATGAGCTGGGTGTGGTAGTGCGTGCCTGTAGTTCCAGCTACTTGGAAGGCTGAAGCGGAAGGATCGCTGGAGCCCAGCAGGTCGAGGCTGCGGTGGCTGGGAGTGACCACTGCACTCTAGTCTGGGTGACAGAGGGAGACTCCAACTCAAAAAATGAATAAATAATAACAAATAAACCGGGTTCAGTGGTTCAGCCTGTAATCCCGTGCCTTGGGAGGCTGAGGTGAATGGATTGCCTGAGCCCAGGGTTCGAGACCCGCCTGGGCAATTGGCGAGACCTCATCTCTACAATAAATCAAAAAAAATTAGCCGGGTGTGGTAGTGTGTGCTGTAGTTCCAGTTACTTGGAAGGCTGAGGTGGAAGGATAGCCGGAGCCCAGCAGGTCAAGGCTGCCGTATCCGGGAGCAGCCACTGCACTCCAGTCTGGGCAACGGAGTGAGACTCCAACTCAAAAAAAAAAACAACCAAAAACAAATAAGCACATTAAAAACAATTCAACATATTAGTCATTAACGAAATATCATTTAAATTACATGAAATAACACTATGACATATAGTAGAGGGTCATGAAAAAGTAAGGAAGAAAAAAGAAAGGAAAGAAGGAAGGAAGAAAAAGACTAAATGATAATGAGAATTTGGAGCAATTAGAACTCAAACATTGCTGGTAGGAATTTGAAATGGATTAGCCCTTTTTTGAAAACAATTTGACAGTTTTTAAAATAAAATTATTCATTTATCTACCATACAACTCAGAAATACTACTCTGGCACATATAAATCTATAAATGGATATTTTTAATGTTTGTATTTATAGTCTTCAATAACTAAAATCAAGGCTACAGATGAGAAGACCAATCCACAGGTGAGAAAATGAACTGTGGCATATCTGGGCCTTGTTTGTTAGCTAATACTTATAATCTAAGCACTTTGGGAGACCAAGGCAGGAGGATCAAAAGCTGGGAGTGGTGGTACATGACTATAATCCTAACTACTCAAGAGAAGGAGGATCATGTGAGCCCAGGAAGTTGAGGCTACAGTGAGCCATGATTGTGTCACTACACTCTAACCTGGGTGACACAGAGTGAAACCCTGACTCACAAAAACAAAGCAAAACAAAAACTGTGGCACATCTATACCATGAAATACTACTCAGCAATAACTCTACACCGGAATACTCACTACTCAGTATGTGCTGATACATGCTGTAACGTTGATAAATCACAAATGTTTTATGAGAAGCCGGACTCAAAAGACTGCATTTCTATTATTTCATGTTTCCTCTTTGGAAAAGGCAAAATACATAGACACCACAGGTAAAAGAAAACTGTCCACTAAGAGATAGCAAGGAAACTTGGGGGTCTAATGGCATGTTCTACATGTGATTATGATGGTGGTTATATGACTCCATGCATTTGTTCAAACTTGAGATATATACATTAAAAAGAATACATTTGCTCATTTTACTATCTACATGAGGTATGCTTTACCAGAAAGGTCTGTAAGGGGCTCCCACCCTAACACTAACATGGGGGTCCAGTTTAGAGGTTGGATTTGGCTAGTTGTCTGTGCAGCCCACACTTGTCCCGCTGTAGTCAAGCCCTATGTGGTTTGAGACCTTGATTGGACCAAACCCAGCTCTGTGTTCCTGGTCCTCCTTTTGACAGAGTTGGCTCAGAGCCCACCCTCAGGAAATATCTCTTTAGATTTAAAAGCATTTCACTGATCTGTATATATCCGACACACACACACACACACACACACACACACACACACACACACACACACACTATCATCATCATCATCATCATCAAGGGTCATATTGTGCTCATTTTTGTGATATAACTAGACCTAACATAGAACCAACACATTAGTTAACAAAGTAAACGTCAACTTAATCATTAAATTAATAGCAATCCTCATATACATCAAATACTTTCCTGAAAGCTAGTACCACCCACAAATTTAACCAATTAAGTAATAAATTGAGGCAAAATGATTCCTGTCCCACAAAATAGTTGCTCACTCTATCATATTTACCCTTTTCCAGAATGCATTATTCTCAAAGAAGGAGATCTGCAGTAAGGGCCTGGTTGACTCTTTCATAGAAGATTGCATAAAATATTTTGATGCTATTCATAAAAAAACACACTAAAAACAACTTTCATACTGGAGGTTAGGTGGCAGAAATCTTTATAGAGCAAAGCCCCTTTGTTTTGTATGCTACTTCCTAAATGCAGTGAACTTATTAAGCACTTTGATGTAGCAAGAATTGTGATGTGCATATGTACAAATGATCCAAAAACAGCAAAAGGCAGTTAAAAAAAATCAATAAAGTGGCTTTTTAACAAATGCATTCCGAACTGGATCAAAGAGATAGCCTGGCAGCTACATGTTACTGATCTAACATTCATTACATTTTCATTTCAAGGAAACATCTTTTGCAATAGAAAGGTGAAGTCTATCTGTAATGAGCTTCTTCTGAGGTAGGAGTAAAGCTTCTTTTCAAATAAGAGCTAAATAAATACAGGGTCCCTGTGAGTCTCTGCCAACAAAAGGGTGTAGAGGGGTTCACCTTTGAAAGAAAGGCCTCTACAGATTCAAAGGGGGAGGTTTTCCATTATTTTTTTCAACCTTCCTCACTTTCCTTCCCAAAACAGACTTTAATATGTAAATATGTGGTCTAGAGAAAACACTTGCCTAGGGATAATGGTATTTTTTTTTAAGGTATCCTCAAACACTGGAAACTGGATGCTGCAAAAGCTTATCTATATCTGACTTGACAATGATGTTCTCCTCAATCTTACAGCCCAAGGATGGGCTCCTTTCAGAACTTTTCCAGATGTGAGATTTTTCTTTCTTTTTTTTTATCAATATTTTTTATTATGATGTTGTGGGGTACAGTTAAGGGTTAGGTATACAATTACGTTCATTCAGGCACCCTGTTGATAAGAGCTGTTTCCCCGTCCCCAGACAGATATTTGCTACTGTTAATTCCATCTCTCTCCCCCCCCATAGTTTCCCAGTACCGTCAGTCATTTTCTTATGGTATTACATTGGATGTTGAAGGTCCATTATATGAGTGAGAACATGTGATACTTGGATCTTTGTCAAATGAGTTTGCTCAGAAGGTTTGCTTGTTTTCCAGTGTTCATGTAGTGACAAGCCCTGAGGGTGAATTTTTGGTCCCTTGTTCTGGACATATATAACCATTCCAAGTGGTTTTACCCAGAGCCACTTGCCAGATACAGCAATGTAATAGCAACAAAATGCTGTACGAACCAGTACTTTGTGCAAATCTCTACTGCCAACCTCTACTCACCTTGTTTTTTCTATTTTACTGATGTGGAAACTCATCTTTGCCTGTATCATTGGGTTAAAATGAAATAAAATAGAACTGACTCTCAATTAGCTTCTGGCAATATGATATAAACAGGAAACAGATGAATAGAACTCAGAGACAGAAAAATCTTGTATTTAGATCTGCCTTACCCAAACATCTACCTAGAATAAGATGTTACTAACATTACTGTAGGATTACCAGGTAGGAAAAAAACCAGACTTTTTTTTTGTCAGACAGAACAGAGGCAGAGAATACTGAAAATAGGGAAATAGAACAGTCTTTCTCCAGATGGTGTGGTGGGCACCTGGACAGCATGACCCTATGAAAGTGCTTCAGAGCAGGTCTCCTGGAATATGGGACACTTTTCCAAATAAAAGAAGGAAGCTTGGAGAGAGATGAAAGTCAATATGGGTACTTCTGTATTTCTGAATAAGATCTACCAGAAGGTCTAAGGTTATTGTGTATGACAAGCCAGAAAGACATGGGTATCTGCATTGCTTCTTGTTTGCTTTCTTTTTGGCTAGAAGCCATTTGCTCTTTTGACTCTAATGAATGGGTGTGTATCCCAAAGTGTTAGATTAGAGAAGAAAAAACCTTTGTGTGCACACATATTCATATAAATACACTTATTCATGCCACCCTGCCAGGCAACTGTAAACTACTGTAAACTGTAAATTGGGAAATGCCTCAAATACATTTTGAAAGAGATGAGAAGGCATAAGTAATTGAATGATATTTCAAATGGCTTATTCACACTAGGCATTTTATTAGCAACATAAAGAAAAATAATTTTTGATTGTAAAAATTGCAGTGAACTTTTATCCTGCAAATATATTTATTATGTTGGCTGTTGCTTTTATATAAATGGATATTATACAAGTATATTCTCATATAAAAGAGGCAAGTATATACATTTCAAAATTAAGTGAAATTAGGTAAAATTAAGTAATGTTTAGTTAAAATCTTTATTATTGAGGTGTCCAAATTTGAAAGAAAAAATAGGGTATTTACACAATTTTTTTTTTTTGAGTCAGAGTCTCACTCTGTCGCCCAGACTGGAGTGCAGTGGCCACTCCCGGCCACTGCAGCCTCAACCTGCTGGGCTCCGGCGATCCTTCCGTCTCAGCCTTCCCAGTAGCTGGAACTACAGGTGCACACTACCACGCCGGCTGATTTTTTTATTTATTGTAGAGATGAGGTCTCGCTGCCCAGGCGGGTCTTGAACCTGCGGGCTCAGGCAATCCACTCACCTCAGCCTCCCAAAGGCGCGGGATTACAGGCTGAGCCACCGAGCCCGGCACAATTTTTTAAAGAAGAATGAATAACCTGAAAAAAATGAGTGATTTTTATGAAATTCAAGAGACACAAAACCCCAAATAAAATTAATGTAAGAGTGAAAAATACAGAGATATACATGGCAACTTACTTAGTCAACATCTTCCCCCAAAAAAGAGAAGGAAATTTTATGGAAAATAAGAGAAAAAAACCGTATAATGCATTATATGCATTATAATGTATAATATAGTTAGTTACACTTAAATTATCCAGAAACCAGTGCTTCAGGCACTTTCCTCATATGGAACAGGTCTCTCTGCAAGTTTGTATTCTTTTTTGTCTCATTTAGCTCCAATCACACTCTCTTTTTGCATTCCTCATTGGTGCCACCATAGACTCTTCATGTGACTGGTTCTTTCTAATTCTGTTGGACAAAAAGAGACCTTTCTGCTTCCCTAACCTAACAGAACATAAGCTCCTTGAAGACAGGGGTTTATGGCTGCAAAATTTTCCATTGTATCTCCAGAGTGTTCATCACATAGTAAATGCTAAATAAACATTTGTTGTTCAAATGATATAGCGTTATAGGAGGCCAAAAGAAATAAATTTTTTTCAGTGAAGTCATAACAGATAGTACAAAGTCAATGATGTATAATACTTAAAGACTTTATTTATAAGATACCACCATAAGTTTTTAGATCCTTTCTGTACACACGAGGAAAACAACTCAAATTAATTGGTTTCCACATTCTTAGACATGTAGAAAAAGAAGAGCTCCTATTGCCCACAAGTAACTGATGCTTTCTAACTGAGAAGAGAGATGTATCAACTGGGGACAGGAGCCATGTCTATTTCATGAGCTTTCCCTAACATCTGTTAATAGCACATTGCCTCACCCATCATAAACAACCATATGTTACTTGATTTAATAGACAAAAAACTCTGATAATCTGTGGTGAGTAGAGGCAAATGCCAAACACGAAGAGAGGACAGAAAAATCAATGACAACTGTAGGTTGGAATATCATAAAGATAGCTGAGTGAGCCAAATCTTAAAAAATTATGTAGAATTAAAACAAGCAGAGTAGGCAAGAAAAATTCTCCACACTAGGGAAACCACAGAAGCAAATCTCACTTCTTCTGCCATTGCTTTATGAGTAAATATGTTGTGGAGATCCTGAACAATGCTATAAGTCTTCTCCAGAACCATTTGGGAGTTTAAGAGCTAAATAAATATCACTTTCCTTAAATAAATATGAGCAACTTGCAATTAAAAGACTCAATTACAGTAGCAATTGTATTTTTAGCTTTTTGCGAAATCTTTAGACTGCTTTCCACAAGGAGTGAACTAATTTTCATTCCCAAAAACAGTGTACAAGTGTTCCCTTTACTCCTCAGCTTCACCAACATCTGTTGTTTTTAGACTTTTTATTATAAGTCATTCTGACTGGTAGGTATCTCCTTGTGGTTTTGATTTTCATTTCTCTGATGACTAGTGAGTGTTTCTTCATGTCTGTTGGCCACTTGTATGTCTTCTTTTGAGAAGTGTCTGTTCATGTTGTTGCCCACTTTTTAAGGGGTTATTTTTTTCCTTGTCTGTTTAAGTTCCTTATAGAGTCTAGATATTAGCCCTTTGCCAGATTCACAGTTTGCAAGGATTTTCTTCCATTTGTCATGTTGTGTATTTACCCTATTGATAATTTCTTTTGCTGGAAATAGCTCTTTAGTTTAATTAGGTCCTGACTGTCAACTTTTGTATTTGCTGCATTTACTTCTGAGTACTTAATCATAAATTCATTGTCTAGAAAAATGTCCAGGTAAGTATTTCTTAGGTTTTCTTTCAGGATTTGTATTGTTTGAGGTCTTATGGTAAATAAGAGAAAAATATTGTATATAGATACATTATAATATATAGTTAGTTACACTTAAATTATCCAGAAAGACTTACATTTAAGTCTTTAATCCATCTTAAATTATTTTTTGTGTATGGTAAGGAATAGGGGTCCAGCTTTATTCTTCTATATATGGTTAGCCAATTGACCCAACAATTCCATTATAGAATGTATACCTAAAGAAATATAAATTGTTCTACCAAAAAGATATCTAAACTTGCATGTTCATCACAGCATTACTCACATTAGCAAAGACATGGAACCAAACAAAATGCCTATCAATGGCAGATTGGATAAAGAGAATGTGATAGCAGCCATAGAAAAGAATGAAATCATGTCTTTTGCAACAATATAAGTGCAACTAGAGGCCATTCTCCTAATTGAATTAACACAGAAACAGAAAATTAAATACTACATGATCTCAGTTATAAGTGAAAGTTAAGCACTGAGGACACACAGACATAAAGATGAGAACAATAGACACTGGAGACTCCTAAAGAAGGGAGGATGGGCAGGGGGCAGAGGTTGAAAAACTACCTATTGGGTACCATGTTCACTATTTGTGTGACAAATTAAAAAAAAGCCCAAACCTCACCGCCCTACAATATACCCATGTACCTCCTAAATTCAAAATTTAAAAAGAAGACTTAATTGCAATTGGTATACAGTTTGATTCTTCTTTCTCTATATGCAGTCAAACACACTTGGAAAAACAGTAAAACCAAAACCGCTACTCTAAAGTCAACAACAATAGTGATGACTCTTCATGTGCATTTTAAATAAACTCCTTTATTACTCAAAGCACATCAGTAAATAGATACATGATATCTACATTTTTCGAAGGAAAAAAAACCAGATTTAGAGAAGCACAGTGATTTATTTATGCATGGTCACACAGAGAAGTTGAGCCGTTGTATGGATTCAGACTTACTAACTTCAAGTCTGCTATGGTTTTGTCTTCTATTTTACCCTGGTGAGAAGGCAAGAGAAGAAAACTTGAATGACCTCCAAATGCTATACAAAGTGATACAAATAGTATCACTTTGTATAGCATCCTGCTGTGTATCCAGTGTGATTAAGCAAGACACATGACCCTAGCACAATGAGAAGCTGAATGATTTGTGTCTTTATTTAGACAGCAAGTGTTTACTGATAAAATGACCAAACTATTAAATATCTCAGAAGCCTATCCCTACTTTTTTCTGATCCACATTTTGATACCCTCTCTGACTTCCCTAGAGCAGCATCAAGAAAAAAACAATAATCCTAATGGTTGGGAACACAGACTCTTAAGCCAGTTTGCTTGTGTTGAAGCTTGACTTCCCCATTACCAGATGGATGATCTATAACAAATCATTGTACCTCTGCAAGTCTCAGTTTCTTTGTTTACAAAATGGGAATAACAATAGGGTTGTCATCAGGATAGAATAAGTTAATACAGAGATCAACAAACAACTCATGGGTCAGGGTCAATCAGCTCATCACCTGCTTGTAAACTAATTTATAGTGGAACACAGCCAAGATAATTCATTCATGTATTGTCTGTGGTCTCTTTTGCACAGTGGAAGAGTTACATAGTTATGAAGTGGATCTCGTGGCTCACAAACCCTAAAACATCTGGTATCTGTCCCTTTACAGATAAAGTCTGCTGACTCTTTAGTTAATGTATGAAAGCACTTATAATGGTTCTTGACATATAATAAGCCCTTAGTAAGTAAGTAATTATCTATCTGTCTATCTATCTATCTATCTATCTATCTATCTATCTATCTATCTATCATCTATCTTTCTTTGTCTCATATTGCTTAGTCTGTGGGGAGTACTCAGGATGTTTATTGCACTGCTTGGCTTTTTGAAAATAATTCAGCTTTTACTTCTATGCTGAAGCTCAGAAATTGAAAGTCACAGGTCAAAAATTGCTGCACTTGGACAATATTATCCTTCTAAATTTCCTTGAGCCCTTTAATTCTGGAAAGGTCAAAACCAAACTGAAATAGAAGCGATATAATTTACTTTTTTTGAAAGATTGACTCTTACAGAAACATACAATTGTATTGTGTGTGTGTGCATATGTGTGTGTGTGTGTGTGTGTGTGTGTGTGTGTGTGTAGGCTATATAGCCTGTTAAATGTTACCCAAACACCTTAAGAGAAGATTGCACATCCATAGTCTATTGAAGTCAAAATGAATCATGTGACTTGTTTTTGCCAAGAAAATGTGAGGGGAAGTGAGGCAGAAATTTTAAGAGCTAGTTTGGGACTTGCCATGCTCTCTTTATCCTGGTGCTTCTGAGATCTGACATTCACCAGAGGCAGGATGCTCCCTCAATGAAGAGACAGCATGAGTAAAAACCATGATGTAGAGAAAAGTCCAAGCTGAGTCACCACGAGCATGCAGAGTGAGCAAGACTGACATTAGCCTTTGACATCTGAAGACACAGGAATGTTGTTACTCCCGCATAACCTAGCCTATTAGCCTATTCTGTAAATATTTTCCCTTTTTCCAGAGTACATAAACTTCACGAATAAAGGAGACAAATCATATTTATTTACTACTGGGGATCTAGCATCTGCTACAGAACCTGACAGTGACTAATAAAAGGATAAGTTATCTGATAACATGTGAAGTTAATTTATACAAGAGGTAAATGAAAATACAGACAATGTAGAAATTTTGCAATTATATTATATGCTACTAACAGTAAGGGTGCCCTTTAAGACCTAGATTCTCTAAGGAACAAGGAATAAAATGGGTGCCTACCATTGACCCTTACAGAAGAGAGGAGTGGTGACCACAGGAGGACAAATGAAAAGAAAAGAAAGGGTCATATAAATGATTGATTAGAAGAGCAGGAGAGCACAAAGTATGTCCCCAAATTAGGGAACAGACACATTTGACAGAAGCAAAGGAAGATTGTTCACGCAAAGATTGCACGATAATAAAATCTACATGAAATGCACACAGCTTTGAATAAAACCACAATTTATAAACATTTTTGTTGGTCTAAATTTTGTATGGTCAACACTTACAAATGGTTAAGATTATGAACTTTATGTTACGTATATTTTACCACAATAACACATTCTAAAAAAATGTTTCTTTGGTGTTGACCTATCACCCAGTTGGATTTTGAGCAGGAAGTTACTATTCACTATTTGCCTGTCATTAAGCTTGTCATTATGAGGGGTATAGAAAAGATGCATCTGGACCCAGTCACCTCTCCTAGAAACTTGAACACAAGTGAAAAGACTGGAGAGAGCCTCAGATGGACATGGTAGAGTGTTGACTGAAAATGGAAAAAGCATTATAATGTGGTTTTACTTTCAACTAGAACTCTTAGAGAGCATTCAGTTGAGAAGTGTGGATGACTCAGACCATGGTCTCTGGCCATCTGCGGGAGATACTGATAAACAGCAAGCCCAGAATCCCACCCAAAAGCCATGCCCAGGAAATCAGATATATTTTATTTTGAAGAGATAGCAAAAATAGTTAGATGATGCAACATGAGGGAACTGATCTGCAGGCTTGACGGTGAAAGTTAGAGAAGGGAATATGCGTCAGCAGTGAAGTAACTGGTTGAATGATCAAGTGGAATGATTTTCTGGGAAGAGTCACATAAGAAAAAAGAAGACAAGTGACAGAGAGCAGGAAGCTCTGTCATGACTGAGCTGTTCTGGGCCCTAGAGCGGTGAGTACCTATGGCAAGTAAGAAAAAAGAGAATGGGCTCAGGGCTGGTCAGAAAGAGAAGTACTACTTGAAGAACCTAAGTCAAAGGACAACAAGAGAAAGAACCCTCTGGGAGGTGAAACATCTGTGTAGTAGTCTGGGGACTACAAGTACTATTACTTTCCAACTTTAGACAACATGGACTTTCTCCCTCTGCTCTTCAGCCATGACAGCCATTAAGGACACCATGTTAGGTAGTGGAAATACTGCATCCCAGAGTTGAGTGCTCTGTGCTTACACATGTCTGTCACTTCACTTGGAATGATCTTACAGGTGTCCTCTTTACCCCACCCAGTGCCCTCTCCACACAGCTCAGAGGCACTCCTCCTCTGCCATGCCAGCCTGCAGATCAGTTCAACTGTGACAGAGCTTCCGGCTCCTTGTCATTTGTCTTCTCAGTTATTTTGTGACTCTTCCCAGAAAATCATTTCACTTGATCATTCAGTTATTTCACTGCTGACTCGCTCATATTCCCTTCCCGAACTTTCACCATCAAGTCAATTAAGTAGTTCCCACACAATGCCTTATCTAACTACTTTTGTTATTTCTACAAAATAAAATGTATCTGATTTACTGGGCATGACTTTTGAGTGGGATTCTGGGCTTACTGTGGATCAGATTTCTCACATGGATGTTTCACTGATTTCCAGCAACTGACTCAGGGTAGCATAGTGAAAACTTGTCTCTTAAAAAAAAGAGAAAAGGAAAAAAAAATGTAAAACATGCAAAGTGTCTAACTGTTTGGGGGAAGTAGTTTGTGCCCCACAAATGCTGGTTAATATCATTGTCCTTAGTATATCAAACACTGATTCCAAAATGAAATAACACTGCTTTTGGGAGGACAAGATCATATTACAGCACTGAAATTGTGCAAGTGGAATATTGCTCTGCTGCTGAAATATGCAAGAGCTCCCACTTTGCCTTCATTTCTAAATCTGTGGATTTTATTCTGGCTTGATTTTATGCAGGACATTTAGAAAGAAGAAGACACAAACCTGTGCTGTATCCACTGGAAGCCCAGCAACTCTGAAACTGAGCAAAGGATGTGACCGTGTGTGAATCCCCTTCCAGAGGATATGAGTGCCATTTCCACACCATCATACCACAGACACTCAATCACTTTAAATACAAACACTCAGAACATTTGCTTAAGGTTTTCATTCATTATCATTTCTCCCGTTTATTTGACCTAAGGGAATTTATTCTCTGAGATTCTGCAAAATAGTGTGGAGAGGAGTTAATTATCCATTTCTTGGTCATTGTCTATATTCCTTGCTCCACATTGATTTGCTATCTAAACCTCCTTTAAGTTGTTTATTGATGTCTTCCCAGGCTCTGGTTCTTCCCTATCATATACATCATCACCAGGGAATATCAATAAATGCTGGATGACAATTACTTTAATAGATTTCAACTCTGATTGCAATAGTTGGGTTTCAAAAGCAGAGAGTGGCAATCTGAAAAAATGTTTTCCATAGCATCTTTCATGTAGTCATGTGAAGGAATGCATATACCATATAATCAAGTGGTGGTGGATCTGGAGAAGGACAATGATTTTGCAAGATAGGATAGCAAGACCCAACTTCACATCTCTCCATGAGCCTGAGAATCCACAGCCCAGATGCAACATGGTGGCCATAATTCCAAGCATGTAGCCCCACTGTTCATTCTCAATACGGCCTGAAATTTTTTTATCTTGGCAAACAGCATCTTGGTAAAGAAATAAGTTATCAGTAAACTAAAATATATACACTTTTTTTAAATTAGAGAAATCCCAGGTTAAATATGTTAACGTCGATGTATTCATTTGAAGTCTGTATATCTATAGCGATGTCCTTAGCAAATACACGTGGAGAGTTTGGGCAATAAGTGAGAAGGAAGGAGATAGGTAGCTAGAAGTTGAGAATAAGATTGCTAATCATATGAACTTCAGTTAGGGGATCAGTTCAATGGTGTAAGATGCTTGAATGTGTGTAACTTGGCAAGAATCATCTACCCAAAACACAGGCCTTTTTTCTCCCAAAGGGAGGACACAATAAATTTGCTATTTCTTTTTCTTGTCACAGGGACACAGACACATTTTTTTAAAGAAAAAATCCTGACATTTATTTATTCTTATGTATATTGGGTTTTATTTTTCTAAAATGTCTCAAAGATGCACAATATAAGCATCCCTGTTTAAAGATGACTTGGGCGAGACCTCATCTCTACAATAAATCAAAAAATTAGCTGGGCGTGGTAGCGCACGCCTGTAGTTCCAGCTACTGGAAGGTTGAGGCGGAAGGATCGCCGGAGCCCAGCAGGTTGAGGCTGCCGTGGCCGGGAGCGGCCACTGCACTCCAGACTGGGTGACAGAGTGAGACTCCAACTCAAAAAATAATAATAATAATTTTTAAAAAGATTACTTGATACATGATAAATGGAGGAATGAAAATAAAAATGTTACATTTAAGAAATTGTTTTCTTTATTACAGTAGCTTTAGGGGTACAAATAGTTTTGGTTACATGGTTGCTTTGTATAGATGAAGTCTAGGCTTTAAGAGTACTCACCACCCCCACCTGTGCACATTAAAATAGATAGGTGATTTTTTTGTTTCTCTACCCCTTTCCCCTCACCCTTCTGAGTCTCCAAGTTAAGAACTTGCAAAAAACAGAAAATGTGAAAACATAAAAGGAAAGGTATTTCAGAATGGGAATCTAGACAAGTACTATGGCCTTTGTCCTTGGTTTGCCCATGGTAGTTGCTAGCAGTAGCACAAAGCTAATGTGGTACACTCTCTGCAAAGAAGGATTTGGTGATATCGGTGTGCTTTTCCTCTCGTGGTTTTACCACTGCAGTTTCTTCTATCAAGACATCCTACTACACTTCTACTTTTGCGCTTAGGGGTCTATCTGCCCCCAAAACCCTTCTCTAAACATATTCACATCTTTGTTCCTCATCTCATCACATTTTACTTCAATGTCCACTCCCAGAGGCCTTCATGGACAATCCTACTTAAAGCATCATATAGCCTCAAACCTCCTACTTCTTTGAATTATTTTCCTCTATAGCACTTATCATCAAATGTACTATTTTACATTTATTTTAGTAACTGGCTACCTCAATCCACTAGAGTGAAAGCTCCACAAAGAAAGGAAATTTTGTCGTTCTTGTTTTCTATTGTCTTCACAGTTTCTGGAACAGTGCCAGGCACATTCTGGACTCTTAGTACTTATTTATTGAATGAAAGAATGAAGATATTTGGGAACAGCTTGCACAAAGATCACAGTTTAAGGAGGAAGGGGCACAGTGAGAGGGCAAACAAGCAAAAAGAAAAAAAGGAGAATCTCATCCACAGGAGATAAAGGGGAAAATAAAAAAAAATAAGCTGAGAGAAGGAAGACAGAAGAGAGGCAGGGAGTGAGAGGTTTCAGAAGAAGTAAAAAGGATAAGGCAGCAATATCAAGTGCTGCTGTGAGAGCCGAAATGTGACAATGATCAGATTTCAAAACTAAATGGCTGTGGGTGAACCTCAAGAAAAGAGCTTTGGCAGAATGATCCAAATGTAAATTGCTAATGAGTTAAGAAAAGACTTGGAAAATAGAGCTAATTAAAATATTTTAATTAAGAAAGAGAGAGGGTAGGCAAGCAGACTGTCCAGCCAGGCTCTGCAGCACAAAAATGGAGAGCAAGGCTTATTACTTTGAGAGTTATGTGCTGGTATATGTGTGTGTGTGTGTGTGTGTGTGTGTGTGTGTGTGTGTGTGTGTGTGTGTGTGTGTGTTGAGAAAGTGATAGGATCCAGGAGTAGTTGTTTCATATATATAAGAACTAACTTCACCACGTTTTCTTTTATAAGCAAATGGGGAAATTAACAGCAACTCTGAATGCATTATGAATTTTACTTTCTCTTTATTTCAATTCCAGGAGATAACGTATCACAATTTTCACAACTTCAATTTATTTAGGGCCTTTTTAGACTAAAAAAAATTTAATCTCTCAGAACTAAGCTTCCAAATCAAAGGAATTGATCCAAACATGAGCTGATGACTCAAATAGAAAAGAGTAGGAACAAAGTAAACTCTTCAAAATATAGCCTGCATTAAAAAAAATTAAACAAATGAAAGCCCTACAGGATCCAAAGAAACAGGCAAAATGAATTCTCTGAAGAGAAAAATACATTTTGTTCTAATATTTGCTTAATAGATTTTTAAAAACATGATAAGAAGATTGAAAGAAACCTGGGTAACTCTAGATAGATTATGCAAATACTCATTCCATTTTTCTGCTTTTGGGTGAAGTATCGGCACCATTTTTAAAGCTGCAAACCCCCAGCACGCCCTATCTCTGCTCCCCAGCTGGCGAACACAACCAAAGGATTATGCATAATATGCACGTGATCCCTGGAGCAGAGACATTTATGTGGAGCTCAAAAGAATCTGGGATACTGCAGTTCTCCGGGGCTTAGAATGAAGATTTTTAAAATACATTTCCACGATTTTCACCAGCTTATCTCAACCAAGAGGTTAAATTTTCTCTCTCTCAGAGCAAGAAGAGGGAAGGAAAGAGAGAGAAAGGAAGGAAAAGAGGAGTGTGGATTTGCTGTTTCTGCAGCTAGGAATGGAAATGACTTTGATTCTTAGATTATCTAATAATCACTAAGGCCTTCTTCATCTTCCCTCTTTTTGAAAGTGTGAGGTTTACACAAGTGAAAATTACATACCAAGTTTTTACCATAATCATTCTTTTTTTTAGGTATCACCTCTAACATAAAAATATATGTCTTGGCATCACTTAGGCTCAGAAGACTGAAATGAACATAATATGCTACATTTTCATTGTCTCCTCCTCTATAACTTGAATGACTTGATTTGCTAAGAAAAAAAAAATCTATCTAGTCCAAATATTTTGGCCAAGGATTCTCATGACTTCTTTTCACAATGTCTCATTCCACAAATATGCCAAAGCTTGAGCATATGTTCCTCAAAATAAAAGTACCTGTCATCAGTGTTCACAAATTCAGGGTTCATTAGAAATAGCCAGAACCCAGTGATCAACACAAAACCAAGCCCACTTTTGTTACTCAGACATCTTTGTACCCTGTTCCGCAAAAGGGGTTCAAAATAGAATTAAACCTCCAAATCTACCCTTGTTAGTATAGTCACAGGTAGGAAAATGAATCTATAGTCTTCATTTTCCTGATGCAATCATAATAGAATATAATTTTTCTTAAATGAACCTCAGAGATAAAACAGCATATTAGAAGAATAAATAAATCACAGCTCTATGTGTCTTAATGTTCTGATTTGTAATAAACATAAATGATCAAGGGAAATGTTTTTTCTCTTTATTTTCCCTGCTACATAATCTTTGCTGTCAGGTGTTGGCAACTCACAAGTAATCCTCATCTTTCAAATGGAATGTCCCTGATAACAAGATGTTAACATAACCACAAAAAGACCTCTGGATATAAATGAACTATGCATAACTTTAGCAAATACAATGCCAGTGAATTGTTTCTAGAAAAAAAAGTCCTTATGCATTCACCACTAGAAATGGATTCAAGACTATTAACCTAAAATTTTAAAATTCAAAACAGAATGACAAGCACTATGGTTTAATATCTTGGTGGCAAAGGAACTCAGAGTTTATAGAATTCAAATCAAATAGACAGTCACAATTCTATACAAGCAGTCAGGGTTAATTCAGATCATTTTCTCGACTCTTGGTTTCCTAATTTTAAGCACGGCAAGGCTAGGGCTGTAATTATGAAATGGGTAGTACTCACTGTTCACCAGTTGTGTATAAGCTTTAAACTAATAACTCAGCAATTACGAGAAAAATGAGCAGTAATTACACCCATTTCACTCGCGGCTAGACAGATGGAACATTTTCTCCTCATTATTGGCAAACTGTCAAGACATTTATTTCATTTTTACTGTTTACTATTTGTTGTACTTTGATTAAGAGTAATTATAGGCTAGGAAAATATAAAAACCATGAATGTTGGGTATTTTTTTAAAAATAGAAGGAGGCCCTTCTTTCCATTTTATACTGATGGAATTCTCATTTTAGATCCTATTAAAATGATATCAGCCTTCTCAAGGTATTTTAAGGCAACTTTCATTTCTGTGTTAGCTTTTCAGTAGGGGATTTTCATATTTGCTAATTATTTGAATCATCATATACCCCATAAATATCCTACTTTTTTTTTTTTTTACAGAAGCCTCCATACCCCTTGCAAACTCACCTCTGTTGTGTCTGGGATTAAGTGCAGTGGAAATTCATTTGCACCTGGGATAAACTGAATAATGCCAGAATATGTCATTGTTATTGTTTTCATGGCTTTCAGGAATAGAAGTCTATTTCCCTCCCACCACTGTAAAATAATTTCATATTTGTTGTCCAGTAGAACAATAATATTGAGAGTTTTTACTACAATTTCCCTCAAAAGTACTTTAGCAAAAATGACATCAGTTTTAAGATCACATGACACTTAATTTTAGTTACTTGCAAAGTATAAGCAGTATTGATAACACCAGTGGGAAAAATATATTTTAATTCATTTTTGTTACCATGTTTCTAGATGATACTATTAAATATTTAATTTTTGTGGGCTAGAAATTTGAAAGATTTTGAAAGAAATATTACTGACAAATAAGTACATATAGAATTATACAATGAGCATAGGTTTTAGTTAATATTAAAACTGTCATTTATTTTGGAGTAAGCCCCCATGTGTAAAATAAGGCGTCTGTGTTTGCATGGTTCATTGTTATGCTGTGTGTGTGTGTGTGTATGTGTGTGTGTGTGTGTGTGTGTGTGTGAGTGTGTGTGTGTGATGATCAGCAAGGCTGTGGTTCCAAATTCTAAGCCCTCAAAGATACAGTCCAGAGAGAAATAAAAGCCATTGCAGTCCACAATTGGCCCACACCAAAGCATAATTTTGCAAACAATAGTGCGTTTTCCTGTATAAAAAGCATACTTGAAAACATCTAAAAAGTTGTTTTTGGCATCAGTTTTTCTTAATGGGAGAAAAAAGAAAAAAATATGCCTTGTTCTACATGGGCTCCATATTGATTCATGGAAATGCCATGTGTTAATGCACTGACTCACTAATGGTGCTGCTTGTGTGGTAATCTGCTGAGCCAGCGCAATGCAGGGAATTGATTAGTTCCCTTAATGAGCTTTAGATTGTGCTTCCACTGGGATGGAGGATGCAAAGCAGAGGTAAGTGGGTGACTGGAGAAAACCCGCCTCAGAGTAGCCACAGAGAAGGGCATCAAGAGGAGAAATGGCAGAGAAATGTTGGAGAGTGGAGCTTCAGGGAGACCTGGAGATAAGTCAGCCTTTTCTTTTCTAGAAGATGCTGCACCTGGCTCTCTCCCCAGACAAAGGGAGAACACAGCAGGGTGAGTGCAGACCTCAGTCCTCAGCAGCAACCATGCATAGCAGCATGAAAAACCAGAGTGACCTCTTGTCTCTGCACCTTACCACTTAGTAATCCCAGGCCTCCCCTCCCCATCCACAGCTTCCTAGAAATGAGGGAAAGAGGGGAAGGATGCAGCCATCTGCAGCTTCATTTGTGTGCAACTGCATCATCAAATTTTAACCAAACAGGTACTAGAGAAAGCAAACAGTGCAAAGCTATTAAGAAAGGCAGTTAGTTCCGTTAATGGATAAGCAATGACTGATGTTTGTGCAAGTGAGAGAGATGAAGATGGATATTCTAGGAAACTGGTTAAGGCAAGGGAAGTGCAGGAAAGCAGGCACAGGAGGAAAGAAAGGCTGTCTTAGGCACATTTCATCTGCACAGGCTCAATCTGCCACTAGCGATTTGTACAAATATCCAAGGTCCACAGAGAAAGGAGGAAGACAGACAAGAAACAACAGAATCAGCCCACTTCCCTTTCCTTGGGCCCTACCACCTCCTTGCCACACTCACACACATCCTACACATGCGAACACACGAACCACACATGCCACACACACCCCATATGCACACATATAACCCACTCACAGACTACACACACATGCCATATACAAACACACCACACACACCACAAACATCACACATACACACATCACACACACACACTCCAGATCTACACACACCACATGCACACCACACATCACACATACATACACACATCACACACACTCCACGTCTACACACCACACATACACACATGTATATCATATACTCACACCACAGATATCACATACAAACATACCACACACACCACAAACATCACACATACACACATATACACACATCACACACCACATACACATCAAACATACATACACCACATATATACGCATACACATCATACACATACACCACACCTACCACATACAAATATACCACACACACTCCACATGTGCACACATTGCATACATATTGCATATCATCACACCACGCACATACCACATACACATGCCACACACACCACAGACATCACACACACTCCACATGCATACATACACACACCTCACATACACACACACACATAGGCCACACACACCCTACATACACCACACAAAACACCCACACACGCATACACCACATACAACACAAACACAGACCACAACCACCCCCCAGGCACCACACCCCACACACTCCGGGAGAGAAAGAGATGTTTGATAAACTTCAAAACTTCTATAATTTTTTCAGCAGTATGTGAAAGCAAATTAGGGAAACATTTCTGCTTTCAGAAAGAAATATAACCCAACAATATTATCTAATCTATTGCATTCGTGTTGAAAGAGAACGACTTATAGTTCACAGAAGGAAACTTCGTGTAAAATACTCATCCCTAGTAGTACGTAAGAGAACGATGCTGCATGAGGCTTTATATGTAAGTCAGTATCTATTCTTCCTCTTGCCTTTATGACACATGAAAGGGTTTTTTTCTAATGAGATGAACTGAGTGCATGGAAGTGTGCATAAAAGAATAGCAAACCACCCTGAGGTGTTGGCAGCCCCATCACTGTGGCCTGTGTGATGGATGTTTAAACCTGTGTCATGGCAACAACTATACAGCTGCTAGACAGGGAAGGGGGAGACAGAAAAGTGACATGAGCTGGCTTCCACTGACTGTAGAAAGAGGTATCTTGATGAAGCATTCAAGGATGTTTCCTCTTTCTCTAGAAGCTCCAAAGGGGCTTTTTATTTCATGTATTCATGCCCATTTGCCAGATCATATTTAAGTCAAGCAGACAGTCATTTGAGTGAAAACAAACCAAAATGCTTTTTCTTGTTTTAGTTCTTTCTTTTGGTGATCAGAGGTCTCTGGTTTAAAAAAAAAAGTATCCTTTTTTTAAAACCTTCTTTTAAATATGTAACACAAGAGATTCAATTTGGTTGAAAATATCTAGAAGGGAAGTTCATGAATATCCTAATCTTAAGACTTCAGTCTTCAGGTAAGAATTTATTTGAGTCCAATTAGGGTATTAATTTACTCTGACATGGAGATCCTTACAGATTTTTTTTTTTTTTTTGAGTCGGAGTCTCACTCTGTCGCTCAGACTGGAGTGCAGTGGCCGCTCCCGGCCACCGCAGCCTCTACTTGCTGGGCTCCGGCGATCCTTCTGCCTCAGCCTTCCAAGTAGCTGGAATTACAGGCATGCGCTACTACACCCGGCTGATTTTTTTTTTTTTTTATTGTGGAGATGAGGTCTCGCTGCCCAGGCGGGTCTCGAACCCACGGGCTCAGGCAATCCACTCACCTCAGCCTCCCAAAGGCGTGGGATTATAGGCTGAGCCACCGAGCCCGGCTCCTTACAGATTTTTAAAAGCCAGGTTAGGCCGGGCGCAGTGGCTCAAGCCTGCAATCCCAGCACTTTGGGAAGCAGAGGCAAGGGGATTGCCTGAGTCCAGAGCAACTTGGCAAATTAATAAATAAATAATAAATAAAAAATTAGCTGAGCATGGTGGTGAGCACCTGTAGTTCCAGTTACTTGGAAGGCTGAGGTGGAAGGATTGCCAAAGCCCAGCAGGTTGAGATTATGGTGGCGTGAATGTGCCATTGCACTCTATCCTGGGCAAGAGTGAGACTCTGACTCAAATAAAATAAAATAAAATAAAGCCAGGTAAATATGTGTTTCAAAAATGTGCAGTAGCAAACAAATGAACAAAAAAATTAGCTGAATCACTACTTTGACTTTTGAGAAGTATAAGTAACAGTGTCAGTTTTTCAAAACACATCAATATATTGTAAGGTAAGAATGTTATACCAAGAAATTGGACAGGTGAGCTTAACCATGGGAACATGGGTTCTTAATGACAGTATTGTCAGGTTATAGCTCATTATTATGTACTTTTATTTATAGTATGAAGCAACTCACTTCAATAATATTTATTAAACATCTACTATGTAGCAAATGCTTTGCCAGATGGTATGAGAACAAACAGAAAGTAAAATTCAAAATTTCTCTTTTAAATGAATTCATAGTTTTTGTTTCGTTTTTAATGGTCTAAGTTGTTATGAACTAACGAGCTAAGAAGGTGGTAAAAATCCAAGGCCGGAACAGACCATGGTGGAAGGCACGATTTTCTGTGAACTTACCATGCACTGACATTCTACCAGATGATTTATCAATGTTATCTCATGAAATCCTCATAGCATCTTTACAATAGAAAGATGACTATTTATTAATAGATGGTGGTACTGGTGTGGAGAAAAGGGGTTGCATCTATATTGTTGGTGGGAGTGCAACTAGTCCATCCTCTGTGAAAAATAGTGTGGTAGTATATAAAGGAACTAGAAATTGACATAAGATCCAGCAATCCCCCTCCTGGAACTATATCCGGAGGAACATAAATCATTCTACAAAAAAGACAGTTGCACACATATGTTTATTGCCACATTATTCACAAGAGCAAAAACATGGAACCAACCCCACTGCCCTTCAAGAGTAGAGTGGATAAAGAAAATGTGGTACATGTACATGATGGAATATTACATAGCCATAATGAAGGACTTCTCAGCAAATTGGATGGAATTGGAAGCGATCATTCATAGCGATCTATCACAGAAACAAAGACTCTAATACCACATGTTCTCATTCATAAGTGGGAGCAGAACATTAATCACAACAGTACAAGGGAGGGATGGGCAATTGTGGAACACTGCCAGGGGAAGGTGGGGGCAGTGTTCTAAACCAAGGGAAGTGAAGTTGGAGGCCCAAACCTCACCTACACATACATTACTTATGTACCTAATCCTGACTTGTATCCTACATCTTTATAACAAAATTAAGTAAGTAAATAAATAAATAAACAAGCATGACTATTCCTGCAGTGGTGTTGATGAGAACATCGTGACTCAGAGAAGTTAAGTATTTGTACAACGTGACATATCTTGTAATGGCACAGCTGGACCTGGCCATTTAACCCCACAGCCCAGAAGGAACTCAGAGATGGAAATCTCAATTCTAGCTTTCATCACAACGTAGTCTTCCCAATGAGGAAGGGCAGATACTAGTCTATAGAATGAAGAAATAATGGAGGATGAGAGCATAATAGGGTGTGGTAGTTGGAACAGAGGCACGAGAGCAGGATGCTGAGCAAAGGAAGGGAATGACTGACCCAGATTACAGTTAAAAGTGTCCCAGGCAACCCCTTCTGGTCCCTTCCCTCTGTGGGAGCTTTTCTGTTCTCTCAATAAATACTGCTTTAAAAAGAAAGGTGTCCCTTAGGAGCAGTAGGAGGTGACATCTGCGAGAGCCATGGTTTAGAGTTTCAGTTTCTAGTACACCTTCCTCAGAATCACCTGGAGAGCTCATGAAAAGATAATTCTTGGAGGGGGGGCTTAAAAAAAAAAGATAAAATTATTTCTTCCCCCACTCACAGGACATTTGGGTGTCTGGAGGTGTGGAATAGAGCCCAGGAGTCTGCCTGTTCACAAGCTCTCCTATGATTTGGATATGCAGTGACAATGGGAACCTCAAGGGCAGAGGTCCTCAATGGGGTCAATATTTGCTTTAATGAGAGCATGAAGCCTGGACTGAAGACTCTAGGCACCTGGCACAGTCTTTGGAGTAGAATAAAACTGTTTTCTAGGGGAGGGATGAGTGAATGGGTAAGTAGATGGAAGAATTATAGACAGTAATATGATGAAATTCTTGAATGTAGCTCATATCTGTAGGAGTGGTATCTGCATGAAGACTACTGCCTGTAAATAAACATTTAATTTTTTTCATGCTGCTTTGAGTGGAGTAAGACAAGTTGACATTCTCACCTCTAACTCACACTTGGGTGGTCTTTGGTTAGGGGTCTGAGTTCTTATTTTATTTTCTCTAACTTGGAGAAACAACGTATTTTACAGGTGAGTAACCTGTTATCAACAGACATTAACAAACACTGGAGCAACATGGTCAAATTACTGTAGGGAATTCTGAATTAAGTTAAGATACACGAGCTGCTCAGGAGGATTCTCAGAGTCTTAACTGCACACAGAGAAGCTTTCAGGGAAGAAACTACATCCACAGGACACCACAAGCATTTCACAGAGTAGTCTGCAAAGACCTGGCTTGAGATGGTGGAGCTTCAGCTAATTTGGCCTTTTCAGCCAAGGATGGACTCTTTGCTCTGTTGGCTCAATTATATTCTCCCACAAAATTCAAATATTGAAGCCCTGAGTCCCAAAGTAGTCATATTTGGAAAGGGAATCTTTAAAGGTAAAATGAGGCCTTTATCAAGTGAGCTCTAATGCAGTCTAGCTGGTGTCTTGATAAGAATTTTGGACACAGAGAAAGACAACAGGGATGCATGAATAGAGGAAAGACCATGTGAGGACACAGAGAGAACACAGACATCAGCAACCAAGGAGAGAGGTTTCAGGGAAAACCCAGCTTGTTGACACCTTGACCTTAGACTTCCAGCCTCCAGAATGTGAGAAGACACATTTCTGTTGTTTTGGTCTCCCAGTCTGTGGTATTTTGTCATGGCAGCCTGAATAAACTAATCCATGCTCTATTCCGTCTACATTTGCTCAGCTGAGATTATCAGGCTTACAGTGCATAAAAATTATTGCGGACCTTGTTAAACTGCCAACTTTCCAAGGCCCTGCCCAAAGATTCTAATTTCCAAAACCAGAATTCAGCATGTGGGTGATTTTAGAACTCCACTTAGAGAATCACTGATTTCATAGCTTGGCAGAGTGAGGAAAGCCAGCACATAGTAGGTGCTCAATAAATGTTTTCTGAATGGATGGATAAGCAAACTCTTTCTAATACAAGTTTAATTGGAAGGCCAAGGCTAGAGAATCACTTGAGCCCAGGAGTTCAAGACCACACTGGGCAACATAGTAAAGATTTGTCGCCAGAAAAATACAAAAATTTGTCAGGTATGGTGGCACATGACTGTAGTTCCAACTACTCTAGAGGCTGAGGATGGAGGAATGCATGAACCCAAGAGGTGAAAGATGAAGTGAGCTGGGATTGCACCACTGCACTCTAGCCTGGGCAATCAGGTGAGAGCTTGTCTAAAAAAATTTTAAAAAGAGTATAAAGCAGCCGGGCTCGGTGGCTCAGCCTGTAATCCCGCGCCTTTGGGAGGCTGAGGTGAGGGGATTGCCTGAGCCCGCGGGTTCGAGACCCGCCTGGGCAGCGAGACCTCATCTTTACAGTAAATCAAAAAATCAGCCGGGCGTGGTAGCGCGCGCCTGTAATTCCGGCTACTCGGAAGGCTGAGGCGGAAGGATCGCCGGAGCCCAGCAGGTCGAGGCTGCGGTGGCCGAAAGCGGCCACTGCACTCCAGTCTGAGCGACCGAGTGAGACTCCAACACACAAAAAAAAAAGAGTATAAAGCAAAACTCATATGATTTTATGCATTTCTCATTTCAGCAGACAGTGTTTTGGAAAAGATTCAAGTGATTTATCTGCAGTTGGACTTTCATTAGAGGATGCACAATCATGAAACGTACAGTTGGACAGTTAACCTCTAATTTAATATCTGAGGAGGTACATCATGATTCTTCCCTTTAAAATATATTTTAAAATACAACTGCAATATTTAAAAAAATATTTTCAAGTAACCAAGCTAAGACTTCATACTCCATTACTAAGTTTAATAAATGAGAATACATGTGGAAAAAAACTTTATTTTATTCCAGCTTTGAGTTTTAGCCATAGAAGCATAAACATGTACTGGAAGCTGTCAAATCAAGGACATTTTCCTAGAATAACAGCATAATGCACTCTTTCATGAAGAATTAATGAATTCTCTTCCTGTATCTTTTCTCCTTAATATTTCCTTTCCCTTCCTTCTGTGATGGTTGTGTGATGTCCTGAAAGTTACAATTAAGGAAAATGTACTTGGGCATAGAAATAACCATGAACCCTGTTTCTTATGGTTTTGATGATTTAATATGTGACACAGGCATTCAAAGCTACAAAGATGCAATAACTGAAATAAAGTCCCTGATAAAGAGCAGTGTAAATCACGAGCCAAGAGTAGAAGATTTTATTAGAGATGATGATACATAAAGATGAAATTTAGCTGAAGTGTGGAAGGCTATTAACTGAATTATGGTAAAGCAGTGAAAATTGAAACTGATCCATATTTGTGGAATAATGTGATGCTTCAATACTGTTTTTTTTAAGGCATTCGCTATTTGGTAAAAGTTCTACCAGTAATAAGAGAAGAAGTAGGTATGAAGAGTTCCCAAATCTCATGGCAACTAAGCATACATGCAAGATGTCCTTCTTCCTGTTCTATATTATAAATGCATAATACAATTCTCTATACAGGATGAATGCTCCCATAATTCACAAAACACTGTCACATTTGATGGTATTGGGTCGTGGGCCTTAAAAAATGTGGTTATACAATTGTTTTATCTCATTCACTTCTAAATCCATCTCAATTCAGCAATTTTTTTTAATGGAACAAAAATATTTTGTTTTATACAGGGACTATTTCAAACAATGTATTATTTAAACTGTCTTTAGACATTTAAAATATCTCCTCTACTAAGTATAATGGGTGCAGAGAAGATAGTATATGATGAAAAGGACACTTGTATTATAACACTGCAGCCTTCAGGCTATAAAATTAACTGCATTAGGTGAAGAGATATCCTCATCAGGGAGGGCACTGAGAAAAAGCTGCCACTGTGCAGTTTGAACCAAGGAAGGGAGTAAGCTGGCAAAACCGTGACAAAAAAGAAAGATGCGGAAGGAACATTAGGCCTAGAACTTAATCATCCTGAGCATCACTATAGGAAGTGACTTCACCTGATATCCTGAGCACTGATTTCCTGTTACCAAAGAGGAAATCGTGAGGAACTGATCAATCTAGAGTCCTTTGTGTTGCCCAATGAACTTTCTACAAACTTAGATTCTGTTTCTACATTCTTTTTATTTTTTCTTCCTTGGGTAAAATATTTAGAGATGGCAGAAATGCTGACATTAAACATGAAGTACCCAAAAGCAAAGAGTGACTGGAAGAAAGGATTGCAGGAGAAATGGAACACAAAATGCTGTTATAAGGATGCATACACTAGTCATAACTTTCAGAAGCCTGTCAATTTACTTTCACATTACAGCAGCAATGATCTTTGTCTTAGTCTCTATGTGTGTGTGAGCACCATTTGTATTTATATTCTTGTTTCTGCAAAGTGTTTTTGAGTCTTCTGTTCTCTCTATCTGATATATTTGAGAAAATAATGATAGCCCATTAAATATTATAAATCTAACAATTCAAGAAGACCTGATTAAATATCAACCTTAGATTAGTTACATATAGTAAGTAGAGAGCCAGAGAGTGGTGGAGCTTCTATGGGGTGGACCCACCTCGCTCTGCTGCCAGGAAACACAACAGTTTTAATTTATCTTTCCAATTTCTTCCAGGCCCTCTGGATGAACTGGAACATTCTGGGGTCCCTTCAGAGCTGACATGCTCCACATACCACGTGCATGCCTGAACACACAGCTCTAACCCAGCCTCAGAGGTTTCCTTCCAATACTTTCTTCCGAAGTTTCACTCTGCTCTCAGCTGTGTTTTTATTTCTTCTTGATACGAATCTATAACATCATAGTGATACAAAGTTGTTCAAATTTTGCTCTGAAATTTTAAAGGAAGAAAAGTTCAAACCACAAATATTCATGGGGTGGCTATGCTAATTTATTATTGTGAGGTTAAGTTTTTTTCAGTCCTATTATCATCACTTTACTGTTGTCTGCATTGGAGAAGTTGTTAAAGTTCTGAAGACTGACATTACCAAATGTTGGTATAAGGATGCATACAGTAGTCATAACTTTCAGAGACCTGTCAACTTACTTTCACATTACAGCAGCAACGATCTTTGTCTTAGTCTCTATGTGTGTGTGAGCACCATTTGTATAATTATATCTTTGTTTCTGCAAAGTGTTTTTGAGTCTTCTGTACTATCTGACATATTTGAGAAAATATTGATAGCCCATTAAATATTATAAATCTAACAATTCAAGAAGACCTGATTAAATATCAACCTTAGATTAATTACATATAGTAAAATTTAACGGATTATGGCTAATTTATGTAGTTTTTATGATTATTAAGTAAATTTGACAGACCTCTCAGAAATTTCATTACATAAACCAGAGTCCAAGGTCTGGCTCCTTTGCCTAAACGGGCAAATTGCTAGTGATAGGACAAATTTTAATAATGCTAGCATAGTTAAAAGACAGAATCTCTGGTATAATTAGAATTAAAAAACTATACATTATTTGAGAAATCATGCCCATTCAAAACATTCCTTCTAGAACTTTTTACTTTCAAAATTCAGATAAAAGCAATTGATGATCATTTTTTTTTCATATTCAGAAACCCTAGGACTTTTCAACATTAATAAAAATGTGACTAGTTTACATGATATCACACATCTGCGTGAAAAATAAGGCATCCAACATCATCCAGCTGCTTTTAAACCTCCAGATGCTCTGGAAGTATTCACCATGTGTCTTCCACACTGAAAATGCCAAACAATGACGTTGAGCATGCAGTCATGTACTGCATAGGGGGAGGGAAAGAGATTAACACTAGTTAGGGAAATAAAATGAATAGACTCAGTGAATGCAAGAGAACGTGATCAGAGAGACAAAGTAAGAGAGAAGCAAAGCTGGCAAAACTGTGGAATTGTTCATATTCTTGTAACGACAATAAATAGGATTTTGAAAAAGTAAAACAAGAGATTCAGTAACTGCTGTACTGCACATATTAAAATAATTCAGCAACCTGTACAAATGTATACATCAGCAATTAGAGTTAACAACTATTAAACTTTCGTCTTTAACTATATATATGTGTGTGTGTGCACATACACACACACACAAAAAAACTTCTCAGCAAGTTACTGAAGTTATAGCACCAATTTTTCACAAATTGTCCCCTTACTTCTGATGTTAGAAATTGCCAATGTGATCTTTCATTTGATCTAAATGTCCCCTGCTCGATGTCCCTAGCAAAGTTCTGATTTGTCTTCCACATTTTAACGATCTCCCATTAGGCCAGTAGTCATTAGACCTCTGCACTAGTTACAAAAGAGCATGTCTGGACTGGGCACTACTTGAAAGTCAGCAGCTAGCATATGGTCTGGACTTAGAAGACCATTGACTTAGCCTCAATTCCAACTCCCCATGGTTTCCTTCAGCACCTCACCTGTGTGGCCAACCCTGCCACTCTGGCCCACTCCAGAACGGTAAGGGTCATTGTACACATCCTGCCTTCAGTCCCCATTTCTGTCCTCCTCCAATATAGCCCCGTTCCCAGACACACGCCACCTCCCCAGCCTCTGGAGAGCAATATCATTAGATAATCTGTAGTCTCAGTAAGCAGACTAGTTCTGCTCACCAATTAGTAAAGAAGAATTCTAGAAAAATATTTTAACAATTACGCTGCATTGTTATATATTGCCTGAAAGCCTACTCTGAACATGCCATTTTATTGGTTCTGACAAAGAAATCCCAAAAGAATGACCAGGAAATGAGAAAAACGTCATGCAAACAATAATAAGTAGTGGTAGAAAAACATGTGACAAGGCAGTTTGATATTAGAAAAAGTATTGAAAGGATTGTGAAAGATGAGTGTGCCACTGTGAGGTCATAGGACAGAGAGGTCATACAGAAAACGTTCAGTAGAGCCCAGCTATGCCAGCAAGCCTAGAATGCCGCAGGCCAGCGTGTTCCCTCTCTTGGTTAGTTGGAACAGTTCCCCTTTGCACTTCACTTTGTCTCATGTGTTTCAACTGTCAGCATTGTGTTCTGCTGGGAAATTTGGAGGTACAGAGTGAAGTTTGCTCCAGGTACAAACCTCGAGATTGCCATGGGTTGATAACCTTCCGTCCCACTTCCAGGGAGCTCTACACTTTCACAGTGGGGATGGGCAGCATGGAGGAGAAAGTGGGGCTATAACAAGTCTACAAAGAAGCAGGGAGATAGCAAACAATCATGTATGATTTAACAATATGCTACAAAATCATGGATAGGGACTTTATCTCAGTTTGAACTGAACTACTTTCAGAAGCTAAATGCCCAAAACAAAAACCTCTTCATATGGAGAAGACTTTATGTTTATCCAAGCAAGTCTAAGCATTTACTACCTACCTATAACATTTTACATTATGCTAGAGGCAACATCTCTACCTATCAGTATCTTATTGTTTCAACTTGGAGATCAGCCAGGATATTTATCAACTTGACAGAGGTGGAAGTATTTAGGCAATTTTTATTTATGGTATTGTGATGGTTAATTTTATGTGTCAACTTGATTGGGTTAAGAAATGCGCCCATACCTGGTTAAACATTATTTCTGGGCATTTCAACTAAAAAAATGAGTAAAGAAGATCGACTTCAGTAATGCAGGTAGACATCATGCAATGCTTTGAGGGCCTGAACAGAACAAAAAAGTAGCAGAAAGACAAATTCTCTCCCCCCCCCTTTTGCCCTCAAACATCAAAACTCCTGGCTCTTAGCTCTCAGGCCTTCAGACTTTAAGACTGTCTTACTCCAGTGCCATCCTGCCCCCGTCCCTGCTTCTCAAGTCTTCAGACTTTGACTGAACCATAGTGCTGGTTTCCTTGGTTCTCCAGCTTGTAGACGGCAGATGGTGGGACTCCTTGGTTTCCATGATCGCATGAACCAATTCCCATAATCAATTATTCTATATATCTATATCAGCATATATGTTTATACACATAGTTATAAATAGATCAATGGAGAAATCTCGATAGATCAAGAAAAAGATAGGTTGATTAGTCGACTGATTGATCAATTGATTGTGTGATTTAGCCCTTATTGGTTCTGCTTCTCTAGAGAACCCAGACTAGTACAGTCATCAATCCTTGCCCTAAGGAAGAAAGCATAAATATGATAGCATGTCTTTAACAGGCAGGTAGGGAGAAGGTCGTAGCTGGAGAGTGGGTCAGGCAGGAGCTTGGTTTAGGAACTTTCCCAGTTCTAGAGGAGGGTCCTAAAGGCAGATCAGCTGTCCAGCTCAAAAGCTGAAGCATAATTCATGATCTGGAGAAATGTCCAGGTCTGACCTGAAATGTTATGGCTAGGATTCTGAGGCAAGTTTTGAGGATGCATAGGCAGAAGGACTTGGAGCTCAGTTCACTGGCTCTTGAGCTTTGGACTAACAGGCCAATCAATTCCAGACTCTGTCTCTTGGGGCAGAGAAGCATCAAATACATCGGCTGCTTTGGCTAACTTTGGTTTTGAATCACAATGTTTAAAGTTGCAAGGGACTGAGGATCTTCAGGCAAATTGCTGAGAGCAATTATGAAAGGAGGAGTTAATGAAACCTTCACAAAGTGTAGCAGAAGTTAATTAAATATTTATGTTTCTTATGAACCTTCTGTTTGGCTCAAAAGTCAGCACATTCTTACTCAGTCTCCTGCAGGTTTTGACACACCTTCACGAACTTCTCTAGGAGTTGACAAGTCTTTGTTCCCATTTGAAAAGCATATATGTTCTAAATATTTGCTCACATCCCATCTGTATTACCCCATCACTAATTTCCACTCCTCTGATTTATATTTGAAAAGCAACTCACTCGCTTCTTCCAACCTGAAGAGTGTTGTACAGTCTCAGGAGTAAAGCTACTGCCATGTGATCATTTAAAGATTTTAATCGTCTTGTCTATAGGAAACTCACTTCCATTGCAGCTTCACCAAGACTGCAGTGTGTTATTTTCCATATGTATTTTATAACAGACACTGTTGATTGATTACTCAAGAAATATCTTGGTTTTGTTTCAGGGAAATATATGTTTTAGGGGATAAATTATGTTTGGTTTAAGTCAACCACACTGAAACCAATTTCCTCCGCCAGTGATTAGTCCAGAGGGGACATGTAACCCAATTCCAATGAGAAAAAAGGGAAAATTTGCTGGTGACTTCTAGGAGAGGATTTCCTCCTTAATGTGGGACAGGTACAAGAGGAGAGAGCCCTTTTTGCTGCTGGTCCCCACCTGCTGACCTGACTACTATTCCCTAGGCCCATCCTTTCTTGCTTAGTTAGTGGCATTCTTTTCTCAGAGGAAAAGGTATAACAGATTATGAAGAAATGAGAATGTCAAATTACTTTTAATCATGAGAATCAGACTTTGAGTTTCAAAAGCCTAAACTTTGGACCCTCAGGATATTTAGTTGATGACATGAGCAACAGATGCCAATGACTATATGATCAGCTACAACCATTTTCCCCCCCATCTAGACTGAATGAAGAGCCCCTGAGCTGACAGCAAAGGGACCCTGTCTATGTATGACCCTGAACAGAGGACCTATTCATAGGAACCACATTTGATGAAAGAAAATAAGACACAAAAGAAATCACACATGGACTTATGATTAGCTGAGAGCCGAGGGAATCTATGCCTATGTGCAGTAAAGAGTTAATTCAGCAGACCTGGGGTGTCCAAACACTATACATTCTAAAGAAAAGACTGGCCTATTGACTGACTCCTAGGTGATAACCCTTGAAATATCCTGCCTGTTAAGAGTATCATTGTATACTTGGGGCCTGGAGCCAAGCCAACTTGTTAATGCCAACAGTTAGACTGCAGTGACTGTCTGTTTTTGTTGTTCTGGGACCCTGAGCCATACTGTATCAGTTTGACCTCTGGGAGTGGCTGAACGCTGAATAGTTAAGGTCAATCATATGAGTACTCCATCTCTGTGACTAGCCACTAATAAAAATCCTACTTCATTTATGTGACTAACCCCTAATAAAAACCCTGGATACCAAGGCTTGTGAGCTTCCCTAGTTGACAGTATTCTCTGTGTGTTGTCACATGTTATTACTGGGAGAATTAAGTGCTGTCCACACAACTTTACTAGCAGAGGACAACTGGAAGTTTGTGCCTGATCTCTCCTGGACTCTTCCCTATGTGCCTTTTCCTTTGCTTATTTTAATTTGTATCCTTTCACTGTAATAAACTTTAAGAATGAAAATAATAGCTTTTCAGAGTTTTGTGAGTCCTTCTAGCAAATCATGAATCCTAGGGGTGGTCTCAGAGACCCCCAAGAGAGTCTGACTTTGCCACAAGATTTCCATTAATTGACATAGTAAAGAAAAGATAGCTGCTTTGATGTCTAAGCTCAGATCCATGAGCCTAGAACAGTTTCTTAGAGTTCTTCCATTGCCAGCAGGGTGTTATAAGCAACCAAGAATTTTCAGGATGTCTCACAATTCCCTAGAGATTTTTGATAAAGCCTTTGGTGGAGAGGCTTTATAGTAATCATTAAGACCACAAGAGGCCAGGGGCAATCTTGCCTCAACTGATGAAAAATGGACACTTTGGTGGATGCTGATGTTGACCATGAATTGATGTCAGTGGCTTACTCTAATGTCTTAGCCACAGGTTAGACTCCTGAACATAGATGAAGACTCCCAGGTAGATGGTGGAAGAGACCCTGACTTGACTGAACAGTCTTTGAATTGACTATGATAATCATGAACTAATTCCAATTAAGATTCTACCACTCAGTGAAGTGAAATATATATTACAAATTAGCTAAGCTATATAAAAATAAAATACCAATGCTAGCACATGCTGTGTTTATGGATTAAAGTTCATACCCATTAAACACATGGAAATATGTTAGTTTTTTTAAAACCCAATCATCAATACAGTATCCTTATGGTTGATAAAAATATTTTTGTTTTTTCTTACAAATCATATTGACTCTCAAGGAAATGAACACAGATACCAAACATGCATGTCAAAGTTCTGTTTACTAACATAGTAGAAATACTATCACATAGACTTTAATAAGTGCTATTAAATAGATCTCTAGGTTGAGTTCATAATAGCACGTTCTCTGCTTTCTGGTGCTACTGTTGGTGCAGAATCAACAGTACTACTATCTTGACATCTCTTTGATCTCAGCACGTTATACTTTATGTGAAGCAAGAGCTCCATTTCATTTTGACTGCTCATTGTATTAATTTTTTACTGCTGCAGTAACAAATTACCCCAAACTTGGTCACTTAAAACAATATACATTTGTTATCTCACTGATTTAGAGATCAAAATCCTTAACGAGTCTCACTGGACTAAAGTCAAGGTGTTGGCAGGGCTATGTTCCTTCTGGAAGCACTAGGGGAAGATTCACCTCTTGCCTTTTCCATTCTCTGGTGGCCAACCCCGTCTCTTGGCTCAGAGTTGCTTCTTCCATCCTCAAACCCAGCAATAACTGGTAGAGTTTTTCTCACATTCTTTCATGCTAAATCTGACTTCCTGTCTACTACTCTCACTTGTAAGGACCCTTGATCTATACTGGGCCCATCCGAATGACTCAAGATAATCTCCCCATCTCAAAATCCTCAATCACATCTGTAAAGTCATTTTTGCCACGTAAGGTAATGTATTTGCAGTCTCCAGAAGTTTGGACACGTACACCTTTGGGAACAATTATTCTGTCTGCCACACTTACTAAGTACCAGATTCTGGACTAGTATTAAGGATATAGCTGGAAATTACAATATCCTCTTTTTTTTTTTGAGTTGGAGTCTCACTCCATCGCCCAGACTGGAGTACAGTGGCCACTCCCAGCCACCGCAGTCTCTGCCTGCTGGGCTCTGGTGATCCTTTCACCTCAGCCTTCCAAGTAGCTGGAACTACAGGTACGCGCTACCACGCCCGGCTGATTTTTGGTTTATTGTAGAGATGAGGTCTCGCTGCCCAGGCAGGTCTTGAACCCGCGGGCTCAGGCAATCCACTCACCTCAGCCTCCCAAAGGCACGGGATTACAGGCTGAGCCACCGAGCCTGGCTTACAATATCCTTTTTGCCATTGAAGTGTTCTGAGTCTAGACAGAAAGATAAGCATGGAAATATGTGTTTATACTAGGCAATCACTGGTTTAAGTAGGATCTGAAGTAGCCAGAGGAGGAGAAAAGGCCTGGAGCCTTATTTCTTGCAGTGCACAGTCCAGAGGAAACCACACTCATGCACACATCTTGCCAGAAACTAGGAATTTTAGATTTATACTCCCTCCTGTTTCCCCTTTGAGGAATCTAAACTATCGTTCTTGTTTATATTTGTTTGTGCTGCTATAACAAAATAACTTAGACTGGGTAATTTATAAATAATATAAATTTGTTTCTCACAGTTCTGAAGTTGGGAAGTCCAAGATCAAGGTGTAGGCAGATTTGGGTCTAAGGAAGGCTCACTCTCTGCTTCCAAGGTGGTGCCTTGCAGTCATGTATTCATTTGGTGAAAGGTGAAAAGGTACTAGGGACTTTCTTCAAACACTTTTAAAGAGCACTAGTCTCATTCATGAGGGCAGAGTACTCATGACATAATCACTTCCCCAAAGGTCTCACTTCTGAACACTATCACACTGAGTTTTGGGTTCTGCCATATGTATTTTGGAGAGACACATGCATTCAAATCATGGCAACTCTCATTTCATTTAGTTCTTCCCACTCTCTTTTGAAGGATACATTGTATCTTTTTTAGAATTTCAGTTTTATTCTTACATATAAATACTAATGAACTTTAGGTTCCTTTCAAGTCCCTTCAAAATACTGTTAAAAATGTTCTTCCTTTTTGCAGACCTCATAGCCAAGCCCAGTTGTGCATGAGTGAAAGCTATTGTGGCCTGCTCCTTTAATAGCTGTACTGTCAAAGAAGTCATATGTTATTTCTTCACTCCAGCCTCAAGCCGTAAAGGAAAAAGTCAAAATGCACTATAAGATGCTTCAGTACAAAAAGCGTCTGTATGCATAAGTCTGCTACATTCTTCTCTTTTAAAAGAACAAGAGGGTTCCTTTTTATGCCATCATTATCATGTTTCTGTGTTACTTCTGCAGTGGCTTCCACCTCAAGACAATGAATTGCTGTAATATAATGTTTCTTCCTAGCTGTCTTTGATGTTGGCAATATAAAAGCTGAAGTTTAATTACATATGACATGCGGACAAAAATGGTCATGCCTACTTATTTTAGGCCAATGGCAAAGAAAGCAAGAAATAGAAAGAAAGAGATTCAACTCAATTTAAGTTAAGGGTGTGATAGGGTTTTTATCTTATTTGATCTCATTTTAATTAAAGAAGATCAAAGTTGAGAATGTATTCATTGGACAAATAATATTAAATGCCAACTGCATATAAGCACTGTCTTACACTAATCTCTCAATGCAAGTTTGGGACTCCCAAGTATACTATGTCTATCAAAAATATTTTAAAGATTTAAATCTATGATTCATAAATATTTTTAAACATCTTCAAGTATTTCAAATCTCTTATTATAGATAATTTTGCATGTTTGAGAGGATGAGCTACTGGGCATAATATTGAGTTGATAGGTGTGTTACTTATACTTTACTCATGGGTGGATATCTTTCAGGACTATAACAGAGTGGGCAAGATTGCCCTACATGACCTTGCATGTGTTGAAGGCTAGAGAGGCATGAGCAGTGTGTGTTCTCAGGCATGGATGCTCTGCTTAATCTTCCAATCCCAGAGGTTACTTTTGAGCTGACATAAGGAATACATCAATAATTAGCCCTTAAGATGCAATTCTCCTTTGGTCTAATTACCTGGGTCATTTTCACTGGCAATAAAAGTAAACAAACTAGGGTATCATCCCTTAAAAAATATACAAGGAGTTAAAAGTAACATTAGGGACCTAGTTCAAGTGACTTTCAAACTGCAAGAAAAAGGGAAATGGAGATGGATCAAGTCCAGTATTTTATTGTCAGTTGAGAACAGAATCGCCAGAGGGCTGTAGAAGCAGAAGCAACCGTCCTTATCCTTTGGTGACTTACCCTAAAGCAACATCACCACTATTTTCTGGAAGTAAAATTGACAGGCAGAAAGATATCTTCAACAATGTGACAATTCGATTAGGGAGTGCTCAGCAGGAGTATCAATGCTATACTGTTTTTATAAGTACTAGTGGCACAAAATGATACATTTTTATTTAGTTGTGTTTGTACAGAGAATTTCTGGAAGAAGACACAACTATGAATAACAATTATTACCTATTTGAGGATGGGAATGGACACCTGGGAATAGGAAGTGAGGGACTGGGGTGGGATTAGAATTTTCTCTATATTCTTGTTGAGTTTTTAATGGCAAATGATTACCTAGCTACAGAAGTAAATGAAATAAGAACAAATCAACAGCAATCTCCAATTCAGAAGGTAGAAACAAAATAGTCAGGCAAAGTTTCTTTTAAATGATACTGGGATATTAATGTAGCCGATAACATTTGTATTGAAGACACAGGAGTCCAAGAAAGGTCTCACTGAGAACAGGGGTTCAGAGCGGTCTCATGGCAAAAGTTGTCACAAAAGAGATTTGTAAGGAGCCCTATTTCAGTTAGAGACAGGCTGGCTCATTTCTAGATGCTGTCTGAATGAAGGAGCCAAACACAGCGGAAGATAACATAACAAAAACAATTGCACAAATGCCACTTCCTGCTGGGTTGACAAAATTATCATTTAATTTCGGAACCTCAATGAATCTGTGAAGATGCTGACCTTCTAGTTTTTTGTCAAGGCCTCTGGACAAATGTGCCTCTCAGATTGCTTCTGCCATGTCTTAAGAATTAGCTAATATGTGGTTTGCACTCCATCAGAGTAAATATCATGTTGAAACTGAGCCAAACTGACACTCTAATAGGTCACAGTAAGCTGAGAAGAAATTTCATTGCAAATCCTCACCACGGGGCATCGTGGGAATTCTACAAGAATCTTCATATTCATGAAGCTTAATTATAGCAAAACTGCCAATCTGTAAAATATGGCTGCATTTGAAAATGACTTTCAAGTCTGAAATATGAACAAGAAGACTACAGTCCCCTTGAGATGTCCACATTATGTGCAGAGAACCCCAAGTGAGAGGGAGAGGAAATTGGTAGGGATGGGTGGGGAGAGAAAAATAAAAACAGATCAAGAGGCACTTTATTTACCTAGAAAAATGAAAATGCCAATCACAGAAAGGGTCTTATTATGTACTTGTAATCAACCAAAATATTCAAATTGATGAATAAGGAATCATATAAAATCAAGAATTTAAGACATTAGTCTTAAAGACAATACAAATTATAGTTACTGAGATGAGTAGAAAGTTGCAAAGGCTGTATGAACATCACATTTGTTCTGATAACAGACCAAATGAGACTTCATCTTTAAGCTCCTGCAGTAATCAACTTGAAATCCTAGTGTCTCCTTGGAAAGGATGAGGAGCACCTTGAAATAACCAGGAGTGAAGTGCTTCAGCAATATATGGACAGAACAATCCTAAGTAATGATTCCCTTTCAAAGGTCTGCTAAAATGCTTTCTAGGGTCAAATATATATGTTTCTAACCATTTGATAAAAATTGAGTCAATCAAACTCTAGAAAGGCTATTTTTCCTAGCAAATAAATAATACTGGCCCTTAGGCATTCTTCTTTTCCTCCTCTTGGAAAGATTGTGTGGCATGTGCTGGTTCAAGTAGGTGCAAGATCTCATTATATTTCATAGCACTTCCTCTTCACAACTACTTGGTGTTCCGATTAATATCTATCTATCTATCTATCTATCTATCTATCTATCTATCTTCTACCTTTTCATCCATTCATCTATGTACATATGTATGTATGTAGCTATCATCTATACATCCATGTATGTATATGCATGTAGGTATCCATCCATTCAGTTATGTATTCATTCATCCATCAATCTATCTATTCAACATCTATCTAACTAGTTATCTTCCATCTGTCTACATATGTATGCATGTATATGTGCATGTATCTATCTATAATCTATCCATCCATGTATATATGTATGTATCTATTCATCCATCTATTTATGTATCCATTCATTCATCAATCTATCTATTCAACATCTCTATCTATCTATCTATCTATCTACCTATCTACCTACCTACCTACCTATCTATCCTTTCATCAGTCTATCCAATGTCTATCTACCCATCCATCTATCAACACATCTATCTAGATATCTCTCTCTCTTCATCCATCCATCCATCCATCCATCCATCCATCCATCCTTCTATCATTATTAGTCTGAACCAGATGGGATCAGCATCATATTCCTCACAGGGTCAAGCATGGCTGTGTACATTATGCATTCATGCACATTTAAAGCTAGAGCTTATGATAGTGACCTCAATGGATGATGTTTTCAGATGGTATTGCCATGCTTTACATGTACACAAAGACAAAATGCATTTCAATTCTTTAAAATGAAGTTAAATGTGAATAAAATCAATGCTTAAAACAAATATCAAATGTAGTGTGCTGTTATATGACATGATAAGAACAACAGTGATAGCAGTTGTCATCCACTGAGTGCCAGCTGTGTGCTAGGGACTATGTTCAGTGTTTTTACTCCCATCACCTTACTGTATCTTCCCAATACTCAAGGAGGTAGATGTAAAGATCTGAGGCAACCAAAGCCCTGAAGTTACATGGAGCAACAATCATATTCTAAGAAATGACCAAAGAGAGAAAGAAAGACATGAAGGCAAGCAGAAAACAGATAAGAAGAAAGTAAAGAAAGAAGGAGAGATGAAGGGAAGAATATGAATAATGTTTAAAAAAAAGATGATGATGCCATTGACTGGTCAGAAAGTATGTGAATTTATTTTGTAACAACAACAATAATAATATGCATCTACAATTCCTTATCTGTAATTTCAGAATCTAAAAATATCTAAAAAATGGAAATATATTATCATGATTTACCTGCTTGCAAAACCTGGTCCAAAATTACAAAATTACTGCTTCACATTACTGCTTCATTATTGCTTCACATTACACTGGGAGAAATATGTAGACAGACAGACAGGCATCTACCTAAAATCTGAGGAATTCTAAAATGCACATGGCCCCCAAGGTATGGATAAGAGCTGAGAGAATTCCTCTGCCATTAAATATCCTTGACAAGCAAAGCAGCCAGAAAGCAACTTGTGGTCGAAGCCAACCAACAATAACAGAAACTTAATGAAAAAAGAAACAGACCTCTCAATAACTGATGGAAAATAAACAACCTCTCTATTGCAAGGAGAACCCATAGCAAAGTTACCCCATTAAGATCTGACATATTCCTCTCTTCCTTTCAGGCTCATTTTTTTTAACTCAGTTTAGTCCGAGCCCAAGTGAGAATCCTTTCGGGACTCTGATTACATTTGAACTCCCTGGCTCACTACCCCTCAGCCTCGAGGTCTCAGGAAGCAGAATATTTTGGTACACAGTTTCCATCAAAAAGCAGACACTATTTGATTGAAATGATTTATAAGAAATCTAATATGCATATTAGCATATATGATAATATATATGTACATTTTAAAAACACACCAAGTGATAGCTTTTATGTTTTATAAATTCACAAGTACATTGTAAAGATTTCAAAATATGCACAGAAGATGTGAGTGAAACTTTAGTTCCATCTAACATTAGTACTTATGAAAAAACAAATGAATTAAATGTGGAAAAGTTTAAACATCCATAGCTACATTGGATTTAAGTACCTTTTAAAAAAAATTCTCGATCCTTTTCTAGGTATTTAAAATATATTCATTCAACAGTAAATTAACCTTCACAAAATGACTACTCTGTACCAGGCACAGGACAGTAGGAGAGATAAGAGAGACAACATTCCTATTTGAAAGGTTTTTTTTTTTTTTGAGTTGGAATCTCACTCTGTCGCCCAGACTGGAGTGCAGTGGCCGCTCCCGGCCACCGCAGCCTCGACCTGCTGGGCTCCGGCGATCCTTCCGCCTCAGCCTTCCAAGTAGCTAGAACTACAGGCGCGCACTACCATGCCCGGCTAATTTTTGATTTGTTGTAGAGATGAGGTCTCGCCAAGTTGCCCAGGGAGGTCTCAAACCCGCAGGCTCAGGCAATCCACTCACCTCAGCCTCCCAAAGGCGTGGGATTACAGGCTGAAAGGTTTTATAATTAAAATAAATATATATTTATTTGCTATGTCTTCTTAGAGCTAAAAGGCAAACATATCTTTCTCAATGTGTAGAAGCATTGTGTTGATTTTTTTCTTTGCTTTTAGTGTAGTTTAGATTTTTAAAATAATTAATGCTAAGAGATTACTCTAACAAAATAGACATACTCCCAAATTCTAGAAAGACATCAGGGCATCTTCAGGGAGGAAGAGAAGTGGGTGAGGAAGAAAAGCTGTTAAGATGTCTTTTGTAAACAGGCTGTCTGCTTAGTGTGTACCTGAAAGGACAAAAGACAATAGGAAAATAGGTATTTAACTTCAGTTGCCAAAATTGGACCTGTTTCTTTGAGCAAAAGTTTCCTGTTTGATAAATAAATGGGAACATCATAGTGAATACATATTTGAATAAATAAAACTATAAAGTTGAGATTTTTATTATGTAAAATATCCCTATCAAGATATTCTTGTTTTGGCCAGGCATGGTGGCTCATACCTGTAATCCCGGTACTTTGGGAGGCCAAGGCAAGAGGATGACTTGAACCCAAATGGAGTTCAATACCAGCCTGGGCAACATAGGGAGACCTCATCCTACAAAGAATCAATCAAACAAATTAGCCAGGCATGGTGGTGCATGCCTGTAGTCTTAGCTACCTGGGAGACTGAGAAGGAAGGATTGCCTGAGCCCAGGAGATTGTGGTTGTGGTGAGCTGTGATTATGCCACTGCACTCAAGTCTGGGTGACCGAGTGAAACTCTGACTGAAAAAAAAATATATTCTTGTTTTGTTTTTAAAATTACTTACTGCACACACAGGGTCAGAGCAAAAAATAATATACTCAAGCTCTTGGTGGCCTGTGGGGATCACTGCTTTCAGAGTGTTACTGAGGTACCCTGATGTGGAAGGAATGAGCACAATCAGATGTAAAAAAAAAAAAAAAAAAGTGACAAGACAAAAGCACTCGAATTTATGAGCATTGATGATTATGTAAGAAACAAATATCTAAAGGACATTCACTGTTAATACTGAAAGGTATAATTGAGGCTATCTTTTATCTTTTAGTCTGTAGACTTTTTCCCTTTCAATCATCTATCCAAATTATTATCATGATAAACATGTCAGCTTAAATATATACTTTTTAAAAAACATAAGGAGTTCTATGCTTTATATGGGGAGTGGCAAATTTAAGAGTGGACACGAGAGTGTTGTACTTCAACCCAAAATGATGCAAAGTCCGAATCTTATCTCTCTTCTCTCACCAAGGGTATATTTGAAGAGTAGATATCAGATATAGTCCTCCCAGTTTTATTTTACCCCACAATATATCATTAGAATTAGCTTAGCTTTCATACAAGACACTTAATGAAAAATGGAAGCATTATGGACTGAATGTCTGTGCCTCCTTAAAAAACTCACATGCTGAAATCCTACTCCCCAGTGTGATGGTACTAGGGATGGGACTGAATGGAATTAGTGCCCTTATAAAGTCATGAGAGAGTTGGTTTCTTCTCCTTGCTCTCTGCCAGGAAAGAATGAATGAGAATTCAGGAGTCTACAACCCAGAAGAGGGCACCCAGCAGAACCTTGCAGGCACCCTCATCCTGGACTTCAGCCTTCACATATGTGAGAAATAAATTTTCATAGTTTAAGCTATCCGGTCCATGCTACTTTATTGTAGCTGCTGGAATAGACTAAGACAAGAAGTCAAGGGGGCACAAAAGAGAAAGGGGAGAATGTCTGAGTTGTCATCAGAAGCCCAACTTGAGAGACTGTGGAATAAGCAGGGACTTTGTTTGCCAGTGATGTGTGTGCTGTATACGTATGACTGTGTATGCTCTATATGTGTACATGTATGATGTGTGTGTGTATTTGTGTGTGTGTGTGTGTGTGTGTGTGTGTGCACGCGCACGCGTGTCCTATTGGCAGGAGTGCCCAGGGTCAGACCAGTAAAACTCTGATATGCTCAAGCCAGTCCCACCAACGTGGAACCGTCCATACTGCTGAGACTTCCATTCCTTACACACTGGTTTATAAACATCCATTGCTTTTGTCTCTGAGCATTCAATTCCCCCTCATAAGGTAATAGCACCTGAGTTTTCCTCTGAGTATGCTGACTTCAAACCCATCGTGGGCACAGGACCCAAGGTTACCACCACTGTGTCCTTTGACATGTTGACTGGTTCACAGACAGACGTGTGACCCGGCCCATCTCAAAGACTTTGGAGGAAGAGGACTCTTGTCCCCTGGGCTGGTGAGCACTGTGCTGGACTTTCCTGAGATTCCAGTCTAACCCAGGAATAATCTAAGTACAGTGAGACTGACAGCAAGAGTGAGAGATGCAGCTATCGTATTTTTGGAACAACTTGATCCAGCTGGGCCTGAAGGTAATAATTTCTGAAGTTTTCAGCTCCATGATTCAGTAACATATTTTGTGGTTCCCGCTTGTCACTTGTGATCAAAAGCCTTGATTAACACAAAATATTGCCCAGATTTTCAACTCAGTTTATTGCTGCAAAAGAAATCAAACACAATAGTTTTGATGTCAGTTTGCCCAAAGCCTAGTCAGGCTACAATATGTGCACAGATGATATATTCCTACCCTCCTAGTCACAAAGCCAGTCTTTTCTTCCTAAGTTCCTCTCCTGCAATTGTCCCTTTATTGATAACCTGGAATAAAAGAAGCAGAGTCATCTAATGGGCTGAGAAACACCGCTCCACTACCATTGTATGTAGAAAGAACCATTTGTGAAATCTGTAGTGAAATGTGTACTAGTAAGGAAGGAGTGGGTGGGGACGACCATCATATTTTTCATCATATTTGTAGAAATCTGGTCACTCTTCGTGTGTTGTCATCAAGGCCTGCATGAGTTTGCCACCCTGCATGATTGGACATTAAGGAAGAAGGTTCCTGCCCCATTCATTTCTCCAAGAAGGAAGGTGCAGATTACTCAGAGAGAGTAGAGAGGAGAGGAAAGAGAAGGCCCCTGCTCCTGACAACACAGCACCCCAGCACAAGTGACCAAAACCAGGAAAGGGGGCCTTTTTCCAAGTCTGATGAATCCAGAACTGCATTGCAGAGTTGTTCCATTATTTGACCTATGAGTGAAGGTGGGCTTCATGTTTTTATATTATAGAAACTTGGCGATACTAGAAACCACCGCCCACTGCTCCATAGATATGAAACGCCCGTGACTTGTCAGGTGCGCTCCTAAAAACAGGGACAGCACTGGACATGACAAATGACCTGTGTTAGGGGCTATTTTTTTTAGAGGAGCAACAGATAGCAAACAAACTCATGGCTAAAGGAACAGCATAATTTCAGATGGTAACTGCCATGAAGAAAACAGAGAGGTTGGGTGTAGTGGCTCAACCTGTAATCCCAGCAATTTAGGAGACCAGGGTAAGTGAGTCACTTGAGCCCAGGAGTTCAAGACCAGTCTGGGCAACAAAATGAGACCTTGGCTCCACAGAGAAAATTAAAATATTAGCCTGATGTAGTGGCTTATGCCTGTAGCTCAGCTACTTGGGAGTCTGAAGGAGGGTGGATTCCTTTATTCTAGGAGGTCAAGGCTGCAGTGAGTCATGATCGTGCCATTGCACTCTAATCTGGGAGACCCACAGAGAGGGGTTAGGCATGGGAAGGTGGTGAGTTTAAAGTGAGTGGTCAGAAGGAGCCTTATGTCCTGAACTGTAGCTTGAATGACAAGAAGGGACCAGCCAGGCCCCATCAATATCCGGAGACAGAATATTTTGGAGGGAGAAAAAAAAATCTCACAGAGGAAACGAGGGAGCAAATCGACATGCAAACTGGACTCCGCATATGAGAAGGGCAGAACAGGACTGTCCCCTCTTTCACTCACAACGCTACTGGCTCTCAGCCTCTGTGAGTTTCCACTTCATTGTCTCCCTACCTCAGGGTTCTCACACACACTGTTCCCTCCTCCTGGATTGTTCTCTTCCCACCTTCATCTATTACCAATCTAAGGACAATTTGTCACTTCCTAGGGGACAAATTCCCTGACCTCCCATAGGCCAAGTCCTCTGCAATTCCTTCTTTGCAACCTCCAGTCCATATGTTCACTTCATTTCCAGCACATCTCAAAATTATCACCAGATAGATATTTACACGACTATTTAAGATCTCCCCAAAGACCATAAGGCCCGTGGGCACAGAAACATCCATGTGCTTGCTCACTGCTTCCCCCTGAGTACTCCGTATACACGACTTCTGGTCCACGACAATGCCCAATAGATGCTTGTTGAATACATCAGTGAATGAATGTCACTGATAGATGCAACCCCAGCTTATTCAGAATAAAACACCAGTTGTCATGACCTTGAGTATGAAGATTTTGGAATGTGATTAGACCCACTGCTGCAGCACTCCCTGATTATCTCATGCCACCTGTCCTCAGGGCTCTGAGATAACATAGGGTATGGAGTCAGCCCCAGGTTTCCTCACCAACAATTTGGTAAACATCTCGCCTAGCACACACCTGCCCAAGAACCAGAGTAAGACCTCGGGTGCTTGTACAGTTGACTGCCTCCTTGCCATGGGGACTATCAATCATCTAATGGTGACTCGAGAATACTAAGCCACATCTCCAATATGCCAGGCAGGAACAGGAAGATTTTGTTCTGTCCTCATCACATCTGATAAAGACACACACATGCTGATGATGCATAACCACGGCAAAGCATACTAATTATGATGAGGATACGGTTCATGCATGCCAAGCCCTGATATGAGTACTTTCTACACAATAGCTCATTTAACCCTCCCCCTATAAGGAGGGAGGTATCATCATCATCATTTTCCAGAGAAGAAAACCAAGGAACAGAGGGACTAAGTAACTTGCGCAAGATCACAGAGCAAGGAAGTGGCAGGGCCTGGATTTCAGATGGTTCAACCATGGACCATGGCTGCTCTAATACACAAAACGATTTTGCCTCACCAACGACCTGGACCCAACTCCCTTCACTCGCCTCTGCTCTTCCTCTCCTTGCATGTACAATGTACAGTGACTCCTGTTCACAGTCAGACTGGCCAGGCTTTTGGAGGAAATGGTTCATTTCTACAAGATGGAAAAGTTCCTGGTAGTTGTTTTCCTGGCCCTTTTGCACTTCAAACATTTAAGCCCTCAGTTCTCATACCTGGCCACCACTCTACCCCTGGGTCTCGTCTACTTCAAGTCTGCAGGGCCAATTGTGGCTAGTGCTAGGCAACAATGATACAAAAATGAGCCAAATGTTCCAAGAATCAGAAGCAAGGACTCCACAGACTCCTTCAAAGTGATGTATAGCCAGGCACAAGGGTTCCCAACGCCATCCTGGCTGGTTAATACTCTTCTTTTTAACTTAACATCTTCCTATTAGGTTGCTTTCTCGGTTGGCCTTATTATTTCATCTGCTCCATTAGTGCACGACAGGCGTTTTGCAAAAAAGGCGTTTGTGGCCTCACACAGCTCCTATAGCAGCCTTTATATCTTTAGCGGTGACTTCCTGTGATTTCCCTGAAGCAATGTGGGTGGTGGGTCACCTTGCTGACCACTGCATTTCCTGAAGATGCAGGCCTACCGAGGAAAATGTCTTCCTCTCTCCATTGTCTCCAGCACGCCTATTAGGAACGTGACCAGGAGGATAAAACTGCATGAAAGCCACTTCCCATGTCACTCTTATAATACAATAAAAATACTGTCTTAGAAAAAAGTCAGAAAGTGCTTTCTGTTTGGATGGAAAAATGCATGTTGTCCTCCCTACCTTTTCCTACATTGCTGAATTCATGCTACTTCAAGAGCCCAACATGGGCTTGGAAGCAAACGAACAGTACTTGAAATGCAGTCTGGGCAAAAGAAATATATTTTCATCAAAAAGTCATTTTTAAGGCCTAATTTATGTTTTTATTTAACCACACTATCAAAAAAAAAAACAAACTTGCTTACTTTGCTAAACATTTGTGGGAATCATGTGCCCAAGGTATCTATCTTGTGACTCTGACTTCAGTCCCTCAAAGGCTATCATTGATTTATGCCTCTCCATTATAAATTGAGTATCCTTTTTTTTCCCTGTCTTACCTCTCTATTAGAGATCAAAATTTATACCTTCTTTCTAATACCTTTCCCAATTTTTATCTGGAAGTTTAAAGTTCCACTCTTTCTCCAAGAATTCTGCGAACCTGTGGTCAGCATGGATAAAAAATGTGGTGTATAAACATTATGGAATATTATGCAGCCATAAAGAAGGACAAAATCATGGACTCGCAGCAACATGGAAAAACTTAGAGTCTATCATACTCAGTGATCTATCACAGAAACAAAGAACTGAGTACCACATGCTCGTATTCAGAAGTGGACCCTGAACATAATACTACAAGAAAGGGATTGGCAGTAGTGGGACACTGCTAGGGAACACATAACATCAATAAGGGTACCTGAAACCAAAGTAGGCAAAGTGAGGACCGGTAGAAGGCCTGAACTCCACCTGTATGTTGACCACTTGTGTCCCTAATCCTGAATTGTACCCCACATCTTTAAAATTAAAAAAAGAGAAAGAAATAGAAAGTATAACTGCTAGAGCACCAGACCACAGCACGGAAACCAAGTCACTCGCTGTAATCTGCATTATCTGAAAATAATCAGTTGCTTCATTCACGTACCTGGCAAATACATCACTGTACACTAGTCCTCATGCTACGTGCTGTCTTATGAAAAGTCCCCTGGTCTCTCTTGCACCTATAAAAGATACTGGTATGCACCCAATTGCATCAGTAGAATGAGTTACACACAGTGACAAGCGGTACCTGTTGTGTTTGTCCAGAACAGTGGTCTCCATCACTGCTACCATGTTCAAATCACTAGGGAAGCTTTTCAAAATATGAATGCTGGAGCTCAAGCCCAAACCAATTAGAAAGAATGTTTGAAGGCATTAGTATTTATAAAAACCCACCTGGTTATATGGGCAGCCAGGGCTGAGAACCCACAGTGTTGCAACTGACAATGCAGTCCTTAGACCAGCAGATTCAGCAACACCTGGGAGCTCATCAGAAATGCAGAATTCGAGGCCCCTCACCAAGCTCCTGAATCAGAATCAGCTTTATTTAACAAGATTCCTAGATAATTCACGTGTGTATAACAGTTTAAGAGGTATTTTCCTGGGAGATTAGAAGATAGAACTTTATCTATTGAGTTAATAGATTGTATTACTGCAGGCAAGCTGCATGTTGTCTCACTTTCAGAAACTAAGGACTCTATAACAACTTGCCTGTAAGGTGCAGATGACTTCAGACCACCCAGAGAGTCCAAGGGACTCCACTTTCTTTCTTTAGGATAATCCCAAGAGATAGTGATTGAAAAAATAAAACAAAGATAAAATACAAAAATTAGGACTAAAACGAAGCTAGATAGAAGAGGGTACCATCTGCATTGTGTTCTAGTGGCAGTTATATCACTTCTTCTGCCAAATACACATGCAAGATTACAAATTTCTTGAGTACAACGATTGAGCATTTCTCTTATTCACGACTATATTCACAAAGCCAAGCTCAGGGACTAAACACAGTAGGTATTCACTAAATGATTATTACAGAATTTAGTGTTCTGAATAGAGATCAGTTGTGTTACCTGTTTATTTTGAGACACTGGGCAAATCTCTTCACTGTCTGTGTTTCAGTGTCTTACCTAGATAATCAGTTTACTCAGAGATACAAAATACTTAGCAACTAAGAGTTCACTGATAAATAATCGTGTGATAACCAGACACAAGGAAAGCTCCTTATATCTAGGAGAACCGTAGATTGGTCTAGGAGTCTAAACTTCTACATCTCATATGAGCAAATACTAATTAGTACCTAAATACACTCAACTTGCACTCATTAAACATACATATATAGAATTCCTACTATGCTCCAGCTATTACTCTATACACTAATAAAACAAACCCAAATATTTGCTTTCCCATTGCTTATATCCCAGTTGCATATCATTCATGCACAAACATGTTAAAGAATATAAAGTCTATTTATATTAGTTTATATGTATTTTATATATTTATATTTATATTAATTTATATGTAAAATTAACATCATATTTTTTCCCAAATGTTATTACAATTTTGAGTCTGCAATTTACTTGTTTTTCATTTTCTAAGGATTGACGTTTTCAACATAGGCTTATAATTAAAAATTTTCAAGTTCAATATCATCAACTACATTCTTTCAAAAAATTTCTAGGACAAAACAATTCTTAGGATGACTTTTGAATCTGTTTATAAAACACAATGTCACAATATGATACTATTTGAAGTTAATTCATCTATGTCTTTATCTATAAATAAAACCAATTTTCTCATGTAGTCATTTAAATGGAAGAGATAATATATTATAAAAATTTTTAATTGTGATAAAATACACATCACATAAAGTTTATTGTCTTACCCATTTTTAGAGTACAGTTCAGTAGTGTTAACTCTGTACTCATTAAGCAACAACACTCCAATTCCTTTTTCCCTCCAGTCCCTGGCAACCACCATTTTACATTCTGTTTCTATAAATTTGACTATGTTAAATACTTCATACAAGTGGAATTATACAGTATTTGTCTTTCTGTGACTGGCTTATTTCACTAAGTGTAATATCATCAAGATTCATCCATGTTGTAGCATATGTCAGAATTTTCTTTCTTTTCAAAACTGATAAATATTCAATTATGTGTATATACCGCATTTTCTTCTTTCATTAGTTGGTGGCTACTTGGATTGTTCTCACCTTTTGGTAACATAATGCTGCTGTGAACATGGGAATACAAATATTTTCCCAATAATTTATTTTTAAAAATTAGTTCACAGTTGCTTTTGCATTAATAACTCAGTATTCTTCATGTAACTTGCACAAGAGGAAATACCCAGTCTTCATAAAAAAATATTGTTATTCCATTATGAACAAATGCATCCTGATTTAAAGTAGGAGCTAAGAAGAACTTAAGAATGGTATTTTGCAACACAAAAGCCTGAAACAAGTTCGAAAATACGCAATTCATATCAAAGTTCTAGTCAGAAACATGAGAACAGAAAGTTTCTCCAAAAAGACCCAATTTTAGTCTTTGACCATGTATATCTTCTTGAAGAAATATAAAAGTTCATTTTATTCACTGCATGATTTTAGAAAATTTATGCACTGTCTTAAATGGAATATTTAGAAAGAGAGATCAAAGAGAGCAGGAAAAAAATGATCTAAAGTTTGAAAACTGTGAAACTTGTAAGAAGAGGTTAAAAGAATTTCTTCTAAAGAAGAAAAGGCTAAGGGACTAGCCTTAAAAAAAAATCTTCACACAATAACATGAATAAAGAAAGGATGACTATGGGCAAAATAGAAAAATAGTTTAAGTTTATAAAGGTGAATTAAAGTTAGACTAAACTCTATAGAAAATGAGCAATGAAAGTAAGAATATAAGCTGAAGTTTCTTCAAGAAACCACAAATAGAACGGCAGGTGATGTATTAGTCTTCACAGGCTGCTGCAACAAAATATTACAGACTGGATGCTTGCACAACAGATATTTATGTTTTCATAGTTCTGGAAGTCAGAGTCCATGATCAAGTTTCCAACCTGTTTCCCGTGAGGGCTCTTTTCTGCACTTGCAGAATCTGCTTTCTCATTATGTCCTCATATTGTGAAAAGAGAGTGAGCACTCTGGTGTCTCCTCTTTTTCTTATTAGGACACCAGTTCTATTAGGTTAGAGTCTACCTTTATGACCTCTTTTAATCTTAATTATATCCTTAAATACCTCACCTCCAGATACAATCATGTTGGGCTTTAGGGCTTCAATTTGTGACTTTTAGAGAGGGCCACAATATCTGTCCATAACAGATTCTCTTGATGTTTTATAAAGTTAGCTTAAATAAATTTAGAAAAATTATAGTACCTGATAATTACTGTGAGATATCAATCATCAACTGTTGCATTTAGAGCTTATAAAATTGGGAAACTGAGAAGAGAGGTTCATACCTTTCTTTTTGCTTCAAATGGCTAAAAACCATTCACATTTCAAAATTGTGACTAACTGGACATCAGCCAACAAGTGAGTGAAGAGGCAGAGTTAGAATAAGTAAGATAAAGCTCAAGGTGGAACAGAAACTAGAAAACAGTTTGAGCAAAGGCAGGAGCCAGGAATAGCATGTTTTATACATGCAAGGCAGGCTTCAGAATGGCACTGCTAGTGAGCGTAAGGGATTAATAGGATACCCTCTCCCCACACACATGACACAGGACAAGGCTAAAGTGCTTTGCCTATCATTAAAGCTATTAAATTTCTGATTAATAAAATTAAACAATATAGTTTAACTGTTGATGGCTCCGTTATGTACTAAATTCCTTAATCCAGAAAACTGAGTCTTGTTTAATAACTGTCTTTCTCTCATCCTTAACATCAATCTATCAGCTAACATATCAAAGCTTCCCAAACTTTTTCCAGATTATTCCTCTTTTTCTCTTTCTCTCATCCTTAACATCAATCTATCAGCTAACATATCAAAGCTTCCCAAACTTTTTCCAGATTATTCCTCTTTTTCTCTGTCTCTGTGTCTACCATTCACTTCGGTCTCTACCATGTCTCCCACTACACATCCAAGGGGTATGTTTGCTCTCCAACCCCCACTGCTCTCCACACAGCAGCAGGGGTCACATCAACCTCCAGTCCAGAATACAAGAGTGTGGCATTATCTCTATAAAAATCCAAAGTCCTTGACTCAGTCAAGAAATCCCTTCACACTCTAGCCATGACTCCTCTCCCACTCCTTCTTTCAGCTCAGTCTGCTTAGGAGTCTTCAAACCAACTGCATTAACCCTCCACCTGAGCACTCACCCGTGGCTAGTTCCCTCTTGCTCCAACTTTCTTCCCCATTCCACATGTGGCCATTCCAGAGTGGGCTACTATGGTGTCTTGTTTTATAATAACAAAGATAAAATGATATGATAAAGATAAAAATGACTCCCAAAAAGGTACAATAGAATCAAATAAAATCCAGCACATCTACATATTATATTCCATAAGAAAAGAATTTTCAGATTTATTCAACCTATAAGTGGTGTTTGATCCTATGAAAACATCTAGCTCATAGTTAACTTTTAATCATTGAACCCAAGGCTTAAAATAACCCTACTTATAATCACCTTTAGTGGCCTTAAGTTCCAAAGTAGCAATTTCCAAATTGTACTCTAAGGAATATCATGGGTGGTCTGGGAAAATAAAAAAATATTAACTAATAATTAGTCAAAAAATAAAAATTGCCATGATCACTCTGGGATTGTGGTTCATAGAACTGTTACTATTATTTAATACATTATTTTCTAAATTGTATTGAACACAAAATCCACACACCCCTATTCTTTTAATCTTGCATGAACACAGCTTGGGAAATGCTGATCAAAAGTATCTGATCTTATTAACTGAGAAGGAATATTCTCACTTGGAAATGCTGATCAAAAATATCTGATCTTATTGCTTGAGAAGGAATATTCTCAACTTGGTTTTAAAGATTCATTTTATTTATGGTTCTAGTCTAGTGCCGGAATCTAGAGCTCATAACCAGCAGGAAATCAACACTTCACTTAATGTAGCATTAATTTTTAATATATGACATTCATAATCTGCCTATTCCTGGCTTGATGATGTGCCGATTTCTCATGTTTAATCGTGTACTCTGGAAGTTCAAATGAAAAATATTATGATTTGTAATAAAGGTGTTTTTCTTCAACTTCTCATTGTAGATTAATTTAAACATACACAAAGGATAAATAAAGGATAATAAACCCCCATGTATCATCACCCAGCTTCAGCAGTTATCAACTCTGACTACAGTCTCCGCCTCCAGCAACAGATTATTTTGAAGCAAATCGCACATATAATAAAGGCATTTTTAAAATGTTGGTTAATATTTGTTACTAACAGTAAAAATTCCATAACTTCCACCCCACCATTCATACATACATAAATACACACATACACACCGTGCACATTCTTTAAAGCAAAAATTCCAGCTGCTTCCTATTTGGGACTGGCACCTCTAGATTTATTTCATGGTATGGCATAGGAAAGTATGTTGATGGATGACTTGCTTGTGTTCAGCTACTGTTGATAAGGACATGGTATAAAATATTTGTTTCTGACCATGGGGACTAATATGGTAGTACACTTTCATCTGCCAGATTGGTTTGATCCACACAAACCTGTCAACAAAACCAGGTCAGCAGGCTACAGTAGAGGAGAGAAAAATCAATAAATCTTTGAATTAATCATGCAGCAATCAGAGAGAATTATGGGTGCACAAAATGAAATGTATACGTAGGGCCCTATTTGTCCTTTCTTCTTCTGGTTATTCTTTCATTTCTACCTATTGTGTAATGCCTCTTGCAGAATCCTCACTTGAATAACTTCACTTCTGTAACACAGTTCAATTAACTGTCTCTGATTTACAGTTTTTGCCCCACCTAGTTCTATTAAAAGGATTTGAGTCTAAAGATAAATGAATCAAATTTAAATCACAGGAAAAAAGTGCATTCTAAATTGTTGTGAGTGTTTTCCTTGGCTTTAAAATTCTGATTACATGTAATAGTCATTAATAAACAAATACATCTCCCAATAAATCTGAGTTTTGCATCCTCTGCCATACCTTAATGCACACAAATAATTTTACTGGGCCTCCATAGGTTCTGACCCTTTGTCATCTTGGACATCCTTGCTGTTACACACCAAAAGTTATGTGTTTGACCCTAATGCTGCTTCTTCAACTTAACTTTCAAACAGAAATATCCTAAATCTCATGTCTATATTCCTTCTAATTCTTCTGTATAATTATTTCATAACAAATACCTATAAATCAATAGTCATTATTAGAAAAAAAGTTTCATCTTAGATTTATAATTTAAAATATTAGTAACTATGGATATATTTTTCCCACTAACAGCAAACAGGTGTAAAATTCAAGAGCTTGTCAGTGGCAAATGTGCAATAAATCAATTTAAACTTTAAAAACATAAAATTAGTTCTCTAACTTCATCATTTTTCTGGAAAAAATAATAATTACCTATGTTCTTACTAGCTATAAAGACTTTGCTTTAAAAAAATCTCAACATAAAATTAAAGATACAATTTTTTTATAATTTTGATAAAGAGGGAAACATATATGTATTTGCCTTTTATATCAGCAAACCAAAGCCAGTAAAGAAAGAGCAAGAGAAGCCAGGCTCGGTGGCTTAGACTGTAATCCCGTGCCTTTGGGAGGCTGAGGTGAGTGGATTGCCTGAGATTGAGGGTTCGAGACCCGCCTAGGCAGCGAGACCTCATCTCTACAATAAATCAAAAAATCAGCCGGGCGTGGTAGCGCGCGCCTGTAATTCCGGCTACTCAGAAGGCTGAGGCGGAAGGATCGCCGGAGCCCAGCAGGTCGAGGCTGCGGTGGCCGGGAGCGGCCACTGCACTCCAGTCTGGGCGACAGAGTGAGACGCCAACTCAAAAAAAAAAAAAAAAGAAAGAAAGAAAGAGCAAGAGAATCAGGAAAACAAACGTGGATTCACATGTTTCAAGACCATAAATAAAGCATGCGTGGAGTCAGTGAAAATCGTTCATCAGGCCTCACAGAAACCAGAGGTTCTGTGTGTTTTGCATCAGAAATTGACTTCAGGGTTTCATGGTAACAGATTACTGCAGAATCACTGGGAAGTGTGGCCAGAATTAATATGCTCAGGTTTTCTTCACTTAGTGATGGGATTGTATAGAATCTAGAGGAAATAATTGAGTCATCCCTTGTTTTATTGTTCCTTAGTGGCAAGAGATAAGAGTCGATTCGTAGCAGAGAACTGACACAAACTGGGACATAGATTGACACGGAAAATAACGCTACAGAGTTTAATGGCCTTGAATAAATCTTTGTGGATCATTTAAAAATTGGCTGCAGGGCCAAGATACACTTTTTTTCAATGTGTCATCATTCATGGTAAGAATCTGATAAAACAGATACTTTTTAAAAAATCTTGAATCTTAGAATAATTTTTTAAAGCTCAAATTACTTCACTTGGAAATCAAAGCTGTGAAACACATCACGTGCATTGGGGCCATATGTACTTTGGCCTTTCACCAAGGGATCTAGCCTGGCTGCAATCCCTTTTGGGAAATGGTCCTCCGCAATTTCAAGTTCATTCGCCTTTTTCAATGATAGGGTTTCAATTCAAACAGATAACAATGCAGAGAACTAAAAAATTCACCATCTAATTAGGTGGGGAGAAAAGTAGTATGGCCTTTCTTTCCTAATATCATCTGTAGTTTGAAAATGACTTGATGAAGGGTTTTTATAAAAGCCCTTTACTTTTCCTGGTACAAGAACAATTGTAGTGAAAGATACTGGTACAATGCAATAGGCAAAGAAGGAGGGAAAAAAAAGCCATACATTAAAAGAAGCAGAGAAAGTCAGGACAAATAAGATTAGATACAGAGTATATCTGAAAATTCCAATATGCAATTTAGTTCGAGAAAGAGAGATGAGGAGAGGAGAAACTGAGACTATCTAACACTTATATCAGAAATTCTAACATAGAATAAATCTTTGGTTAATCTGGGTTAAGGCAAGTAGGAGTTGTGGGTAAAGGAGTGCGGGTGGTGACAAAGTGAAAAGGAAGCTTAAAAGCAGCTTTGGGTGCTTGTGTATTTTTCTGAAGATCCAATATTCCACAGCTTTCATTACCTCCTCAGCCCATCCCTGATCCAAAAATAAATGTCAAGAAACATTGATCTAAAAACATTTCCATCTATAAAAAGAATACACATTGCTATAGATTAAACATTTACATCTAACCCCCAATGTGTTGGTATTTGGAGGTAGACTTTGGGAGGTGATTTGTTCCATAAGTGTGGAACCTCATGAATGAAATTAATGCCCTTATAGCAAGGGACCCCAGAGAGATCCCTCATCTCTTCTGCCATGTGATGAAATGAGAAGACAGTCATCTATGAATCAAGTCGAGAATCCCCACAAGATACCAAATCTATCTAACACCATGATCTTGGAATTTCCTGCCTCCAGAACAGTGAAAAATATATTTCTGTTGTTTATAAGCCACCCAGTCTATGGTAATTTGTCATGGCAGCCCAAATAGACTAAGCCTATATACATATATTCAGAAACCACAGGTAAACGTTCCCAGGCATACACCATATTATTTGCATCAAAATGCATTTTAAATATTTGATATTGAGTTACAACTCAGAATTGTAAATCTATTTAAGATGATTCATTTGGGAAGTGCAGTTTTCCATGAACTTCTTTTAAATAAGTAGTTAAAAGAACCACGAGTCTTTGCAGTTCCTTTAGTATAGTAATACCATTGATTATAAAGTTAGAAGTTGTATCTGATGTGCCTCTAGCTCAACTGTGCCCTTTTTAAACAAGTTATATAATTTTTAAAATGGCAATTTTCAAAGAAATGCCTTATCCATAGTACTTGCTTAAATAACAGGAGTGAAGAAACTTTAGAAACAAAATCTAGTGCAGAAACAACTATAGCAAAATCCCAGGTTTAAGTCCCTATTCTGCCATGCACTGCTCAGGTGATTGTTAACGTCTGGACTCTTTCTTCATCTATATAAAAAATACAAATTGCCAAATTTGAGCCTGTGATAGAGATGAGAGAATACTCTAGGTGACATCCTTATCCTCATCTAGCCTTTTGTGGGTAATACTATTAGCTGATCAGCTATAATTCCTTCTGTCCCCTTACTCCATGAATACTTTCCAGGGCTCCATTGTCCTGGTTGAAAAGACTCTTTGACACTCTTCCACACAGAAATTTTACAATTTTTAGATACAGCATTATAAATTGGTGGAGCACATTGATCACTGTTTAAAACAACAAGTGCCACACATAAAAGCCATACATCCAGGGTTGACTCTGTGTGTACCAAATGTGGATAAAAAAAGAAAGTAGAATCTCAGGATCAATGACTTGGCTATGAAATCAGTGCACCAGAAAATGCCATAATTTGCTTCTGAAGGTCTTGGCAGGTAAGAATTTCCATTGACTTGTGCTGTTCTGCATTTCAGTGCTGTATTTTAACAAATGCTGCAGTATAAAATTATAGAGAGTTACAACAATAAAATTATTTCATAAAGATAAAAAAGACAGCCTCTGTTTGAGATATAATAAATATTGGGAATTTGAAATTTCTATTTCCCTTGGAATAACATCATGTAGAACCCAGCTGTGAAATCCCAGGTTGCCTCTGATTTTCCAACTCAGATACTCTTTGCATTGGGAGGAGAAGCTGTAGGGAAATTGTATTTAGAATAGTAGAAAATATGTAGAAAAGTAAGAGCTCTTCTTAGAGCACGGAGAATCATTTGAAAGAAAATAACATCACAGTTGTGATAAAAAAAAAGTTGCTCATTCAAAATTCACTCAATACTTAATAAGCCACTACTATGTGTCTGGAACTGTAATATTATCCTTGTGACTGGTGGGAAGGGATTATTTTCAGTGGAATTCAAATTAAGAAATTATTTTTGTTCTAGACAATTTCATCTATTTTGATTTTTCTCTAGTTATACGATACTGTTTCACGAAACAGACTACAATGAAATGTCCTAAATATGTCAAATATCCAGAAGGTTAAGTCTAGCTTGAATCATATATTTGAAAATGTTTTTCCTGCTTAAATAACTCCCTAGTTTTAAGAGTTCTTGCTGTTATAAGTGGTATGTCATTCAGTGGACAATATTTGTTGCTCGTATGCATTTATGCACTATGGGAAGCTGAAAAATGATTTTAAAATGGCAAAATCTCTACTTCTAGTGAGGGTGAACTGGAAGAGCAGATCTTGGGTAAATTACTGAAGCTCTCTGTGCCTCAGTTTTCTTATCTGTGAAGTGGGGCTGATGAGAGTAATGACCTAATGGGTTGTTGTGAAGTTTGTAGACATAACCTGACACAGACATGGTATATAATAATCCGAATATGTTACAAGAATTTTAATGTAAGTTTCAGCCTTTGTTGAAAATACATACTCCAATTTTAGCTGTTATAGTTAAAACAAAATATAAGATCCTTTCGTTCTAACTCATTGTCATTTTACAACATACAATTTCTTTTTTTTAAAAAAAAGGCATTTTAACAAGAAAATTTAAAGAGTTGTCTTAAAATAGTAAAGACTATTAGTTAAGTAACATTTTAGTGCTTTTATACTTAATTGCAGGATTTTGGATAATTTACCCATACTTTCTTCAACATATCTTGCATTGTAGTAATTCTCCTAAAATAGAATTACTTTTACTTCCTAAGAAGCAGCTGCCTATTTATTTTGGAACCATGGTGTCCTGACCTCCAGTTTCTGGAACTGAAGCATTTTAGGCAGACAGAAGATAACGATAACAATGACAATAGCCAACATTAATGTCAAGCACTGTGCTAAGTACTTTACATATGGTAATTCATTTAATTTTTGTAACAGCCTTATGATATTATTATTACAATTTCCTTTTTATAGTTGAGGAAGTTGAAGCATAGGAAGGTTATGTGATTAACCCAAGGTCACCTAGCTTGGTCCATGTTGGATCTGGAACTTAGGCCTTGACATTGGCTTCAGGGTTCATACTCTAACTTACAGGCCTGCTAGAGGAATACACACCTAGAGATCCAGAATTGCCTGGTTATATATAGTTCATGGAGGACCTCTCTTGGCCTGGCACTGTGGTTATGGGATTTTTCATTTTTTATAAGAACACTCTGATTCCAAAGAGAGATATTTAACTGTGGAAGTTCTCACAGCTGTGAGGCTGAGTTCCAAAGCCAGGTCCCTCTGAGTGCAAACCCCAACCCAGGTGTGCACTGCTGGCAAATCAAAGACTCATAAAAGCCTGAAACCCTCCCTAGAAGAGTACATGAGTCATGTATATTTGCTTATTTTCTATATCTGCTTGTAACTTTTTTACAAAGAATGTTTTGGCTATGCTTTACCACAGAGCAGCATGTGCCCAAGATTTTCTATTGCTTATAAGGTCCAACTCTGGACAGGCAATATTCAGCATCATTACAATACAGCACGGACTGAAATACTGCAAACACACTCTCATAACTTCCCTATACATGGACTTTGGACATTCAATACAGCTTTCCAATAGAACTTAATTACAGAAGATTCCACCCAAAGCGATTATTTATCCAATACGAATTCTGTTAGTTTGAAACTGATTTTGGAATTTGGAGCACTTTTATAAGAAATTTTTTTATTGCATGTTTTCAGTCTACTAAAACTGAAATTTTATGGGAAATTATAGGAAATGTATTATTTATTTCTACATTAACAAATTTCCCCCTTTTCTTTTGGAGGAGGGAAACATAGGGCTTTGAGATGTCAGTAATCCACGGCACCTGAACACAGTATCATTTGTCAAAAATGTGAGTGCTCATTGAATCATCTGATGCTTCATATAGCACCATAACACTTCAGCGTCACCCAAAACATTTGGGTAGGGGAATAATATAACATGTAGAGTTCAGAAGTTACAAAATTTTAATTCAGAATGTGAATTTATATGCATAAGATCTGAAAATGCAGGTCAAGCAGCTTGCCTGTGGATTCTGGGACTTGGCCCTGGACCATCTTGGTCCTGTCCCCATCCTGGTACCCAGCCCAGTCTGACATAGGGAAGGCTACTTGTAGCTGAGGCAGAGGCAGCTGATGGAGAGGCCGCCAGCTGGATGCTAGTGTTGGTGGGGACAGTACCCACTGAGGCACTGGGTACTGGAACTCTTGCTACACTAATGAGGCTTTCTGCTTTTGTTTGCTTCTTTTGCAAAATTTTTATTTAAGGATATCATTGAATAAACATTTATCAGTTGTCTGCTGTATGTCAAGCAGGAAGTGTAAAGACATAAAATATGTGTGAGAAATGGTCAAAAAGAATTGGAAGGATTTGTTACTGTAAAGGGTTAAATAGCTTCCTCCTAAAATGTCCTTTCTGGAGCCTCAAAATGTGATTTTATTTGGATGTAGGGTCATTGTAGTAAAGATGAAACCATAATGGAACAGGTTGTGCTCTTAAACCAATATGAATGGTGTCTTTTTTTTTTTTGGAATCAGGCTCTCACTCTGTCACCCAGGCTGGAGTGCAGTGGCACACTCATGACATTCACAGCTCACAGCAGCCTTGACTTTCTGGAGGGCAGTGGCATGATCATGACAATCACAGTTCATGGCAGCCTTGAGCTTCCGAGCTCAGGCAATTCTTTCATATTATTCCCCCCACCCTGCCATACCCTCCTCTCCCCCAACTCCTATATTGCTATGCTGCCCACGCTGTTCTTGAATTCCTAGGCTCAAGCAATCAGCCCACCTTGGCCTCCTAAATTGCTGGGATTACAGGAGTTAGCCACCTCACCTAGCTGACTTTTGTCTTTATAAGAAGAAGAGAAAAGACACACACACATGGAGAAGCCATGTGATTATGTAGGCAGAGACTGGAGAGATGCTTCAGCAAACCAAGGAATGCCAAGGACTACAGGCAACACCAGAAGCTGCAAAAAGGCCTGAGGCAGATTCTCCCATAGAGCCTTCAGAGTCAGCATGACCCTGGAGGCACCGTATTTTGGACTCCTGGCCTTCAGAACTGTGAGAAAATAAATTTCTATTGTTTGGAACCATCCAGTTTGTGGTATTTCGTTATGACAGTCCTAGAAAATGAAGTCACCATCTAAAAAGGGTAAAGCAAAAGAAAATTTATTTGTGGTTGTGCGGGAGTGTTAAGTTCTGTTTTGCTCTGTTAATGGTGGCAGGAAGAACTCAGTGATGAGGAATAAGTAAGTTCAAAGGAGAAGGCAAGGCCAAGTTAGGATGACCTAAGTAGAAGTGATGGATGAAGCTCTGGAGATGGATGAATTATCGATAGAGAAAGTGACCAGGTCTGGGTTTTGAGGTCAATTTATAGTGGGGAAGAAATGATGTAAACTCAAGCAAAGAGATAGCACAGAAATAGTCAGAGAGAAGGTCAACCAGGGTAGCATAGTTTGTTCAAACTAAAGAAGGGAAACTGCTGTGGACAGACTTGTTGAGCCCTTAAAAATTCATATGCTTAAGCCCTAACCTCAAATTAGGCTATATTTAGAGTTAAAAAGTAATTAGTTAAATGAGGTCATAGAGATGGGGCCCTAATCTGATAAGACTGGTGTCCTTATAAGAAGAAACATGAGAGAGTGAGTCATATGATAACACAGCAAAGAGTCTGTCTGCACACAGCAAAAGAGCCCTCACTAGAACCTAACTATGCTGGCACCCCCATCTTGGAGTTCCAGCCTATAGGTCTGTGAAAAAATAAATTTCTGATGTTTAAGCCACCCAGTGTGTGTTTTTTGTTTTGTTTTTTGTTTTTGTTTGTTTTTTTGGGGCAGCATGAGTTGACTAATACAGCAACCAATAGAGAAAGAAGGTCAACTTTGTACATACTACAGAAAAGTCAGATGAATTGCACCAAGAGACAGCACTGGGATTTGACATCAGATGAATTGCACCAAGAGACAGCATTGGGATTTGACCTTGATGTGGTAAATTTCAGTAGAATTTAAGAGGCAGAGTCAAAACCACAAGGGTTAGAAATAATAATATATGGATGATTCTTTGAAAAAGAAGGAAAATAAAAGGAAGGAACAAAGGAAGGAAGGGGGAGAGAGAGAGAGAGGGAGGGAGGGAGGAAGGGAAAAAGAGAAAAAGAGGGAGGAAGGAAGGAGAGAAGGAGGGAAGGAAGGGAGAAGGAGAAAGAAAGAAAGAAAGAAAGAAAGAAAGAAAGAAAGAAAGAAAGAAAGAAAGAAAGAAAGAAAGAAAGAAAGAAAGAAAGAAAGAAGGAAAGGGAGGGATGGAGGGAGGGGAAGGAAAATACTGAGTATTAAATCTGGCAAAGGAAAAAGTTACTTTAAAATTAGGGAGCTCGATCACTTGTGTCATGAGAAATATGGTCATTACTAAAGAGATAATGGTAGAAGCAATAGAAGACACAACTGATGAAACAAGGTCCCAGAAAAATCAAGGGTGGTGGGGAGAGAGATTGTGACAACAGCACTGGTGAGAGACTAAACTGGAAGGAGAGAAGACAACTCTTCCTATGAGAGAAACCATGAAGATGAACAGTGTTTTAAGCAGAAAAGGTCATCTAAGAGAGTTGTTCTCAGACTCCATGGAGTAAAAAGATATCTTGTGAATACCAGAAAGTAGACCTAGGAAGCCTGAGAATGGGCTACTTAAGGACTTGGAGGGAAAACTTGTTGGAGACACTTTCAGCAGCACAGAATGGGAAAACAGAATATACCAGAAGATCTAAACTTTCTGTGTACCCAGTCTCCAGTGATGCTCAGAGGAGGAAAAGGAAACAGTGGTACCCACCTGGACCAGGGATTCCACTGGTGATGAGGTTGCTGAGAGAGGAACCTCTCTAGACTGTTAGATGATTTTCTATCTCTTCCCATCTTCCTAGAAGTAAAGACACAAAGGGCTGACAGGCATGGTGACCTGCCTGATGGTTTTCTGGAGCCTCTGCCCTCAACCCACTTGCTGAGGAGCTTTTCTCTACCTGGTCCAGCCCAGTACTAAGGAAGCAATACCATAAGCCATGTAAAATTTATGTACATCTTTGGTCTTGACAATACTTGATTTCACCCTGACTTTTTGAGTAGCTAATAAATCATTTTGAGTCAAAAATTTTAGTTCTAAATCTTGAACTCTGTTTTCTTATACTATGGTATATTGCCTAAGCAAATCTTGGTTTTTTAACATCTGATTTTAGCTTGTTGACAATAATAGTGTTAACAGCATTATTGTTATCACTGCACAATATTGTTTTACAAATGATCCTGTTATTCTCTTCAACTTTCCTGAAATGCAACTCTTAGATGAACAAGAGACCAGAGGATACACTTGGGTCCCAATTATATCTGATTGACTTAGCTGACCATCTGTTTCCTATGTCTAGAAAGAACCAAACATCACAGGGAGAGAGGAGGGAAGGCAGAAGACCTTAACAGCTGAACATAAAATGAACATTATGTACATTTATGTGGAGCAAGGAAAGAATATGAGTCAATGTGTTTGGGGACATTTAAATAATTTGGGGTTAGATTTTTCTCGGGACTAGAAATATTTTGATACTAGGCAACATAATTTATAAAGTACAGATTGTCTTCTTCATTCTCTTTCTTCAGCATTAGGTGATGGGAATATTCAAAAAGTAATATTGAATACAGGAAAAAAATAATCCTGCATCAATAAAGTTGCATTGTACAGAAGAGTTAGCAGAAGGTGTGTAAGACTATTCCCCTTACAAAGGCCTGCTTGTAAAACTGATCTGTGACTGGAGTCTGGAAACTGGGATTTTGAAAGGGTTTGCACTATCCTAACTGATCTAAATTTAATCTCTCTTTGCCTAAACTGTACTGATAATACAGTTTATGCTAAGCGCTTCTTTCCTTCATGGGAGAGTCTAGAATGTTGGATACATGCCAGGAATACGGTGCCTACATGACCAGCCCCCAGTGCATACCTCAGACACTGAATCTACTCAAACTCCCCCAGTAGACAACATTACATCTCTTGTCACCACTCATTGCTGGGGAAATTAAGTGCCTCTTGTGTGATTCCACAGGGAGAAGACTCTTGGGAGCTGGAGCCTGTTTTCCTCTGAACTTCACCTCACATGCCTTTTCCTTTTGCTAATTTTGCTCCATATCCTTCCGCTGTAATACTTCATTGCCATGAGGACAACTATATGCTGCGTCTTCCTAGCAAATCACCAAACCTGGGATGGTCTTGGAGACCCTTGACATGTCCATAAAATATACTGTAAGATTAAATTTTAAAAGGTGAGCAAAAATAACTTGGACAGTCATTGGCTTGAGAAAGGGAATAGTCAATTTGGAATTTTAATATCCTGATATTTTATTATAAGAGTAGATCAATGAAACCACTATTTAGCCACAGGGAGAAAGCTGAGGCAGTAAAAAAAAGAAAGAAAAAGAGAGAGACATCTTTCCGTAGGTCACCTAACTCATCTGTGTCAGAGCTGTAATCAAAAGTCATATTCTCCTGGAGATACTAAGAACAGGAAGTCAGGGAGCATTTTAGCCTGAGTCAGTGACCCAATATCTTCATAACAGATGAGGTTTTACATACACACAAATGTTATACACATAGACCCATAGCACACTCACACCACACACATTACATGTGCGTACACATCACACATCACACACATGCACACACTATACCCATACCATACAGACACCCCCCCCACACACAGACACACACACACACACCCCTGAGATTCTCCAGGGTAAGTTTACTACCACACTTTCTTGTTTTCATTTTTCTTTTTTAAAGAAAAACATATTATATTAACATCTCTATCTGTACATGTCTATCTACCTGTTTCAGTAGTTTGAAAGTCAATAACATAATTTTCTGTTTGGGGCTATAAGACACAATGTACGGTTTCCAATTTTTAAAATGGGGATTTGTCTGCTCCCTGAAGGCTAGCACTCGGCGGACTTTCTGTTTATTGCAGCCCTTTCAGGCTCTCATTAGTGGCTGCTTTGAGCTCCAGGCTGTGTCCTCTCTCCCATGAACCCCGTTCTTAGTGTCACGCAGAGGCTTCTCCAGAGCTGTAAACAACCAGTTTTTAATTACTTTCAGGTGGTGGTGGAGTAACATGTAAAAACTAATTTAGTGAGCAATAGACTTAAAAGGCAAAGTTATAACATAATTAATGTTTTTTAAAAAGAGATATCAGGACTCTCTCTTCCTATACACTGTCATGTGGAGTATATTTTTGTTATTTTACTCCCCCAATATAGCACAGGGTAAGTATTACATCTCTCTACCTTTCTAATTCCAGTCTGTTATATAGCTCCTGTGCTAAGAATAATTTTTAGTATTGAAAGTGAGATTCCTATTTGCTAAAGATATAAATAAAATAATAGATGATAGATAGATGTTGAATAGATAGCCAGAAAGTAGATCCATAGATGAAAATAGATAACATAGAAAAATGTTTTTACAGTTTTTATTTAGTCCTGCAAATTTCTTTTTAAGGAATGTTTAAAAAGATGCCTCTTTAATTCTGTAACTCCCTGGTACTTTTAAACTAAAAGATGAAGCATTCAGGTGATTCTAGGCTTTTGATGCTATCATTTTATTTCTTATATCATCTTAATGTTGATCTCATTCCTTTTACTCATAAGCTCCTTGAAGGCAGGCCTGGGTCATGACAAGGAGACGACCTGAGCAGTTAAGTAGCAGATTGCCTTGAAAATACTCAATGACTAGCAGTAAAATTAAAATGTGTATGTGGACTCAGAGCACACAACTGCTGACACCCACTCATAGCATGACCCTCACTTCCCCCAACAACTGTGCTGCTTCTCCACAAATGAGAATAGATCACATCCAATCTTCTCTCAGTTGTCTTATGTAGCTCAGATTTGCTGAACCCTGCATAAGGACATCCTTGCCTAATTTTGTTGACTGCATTTATAATTAATTGTTTTTCCCTCCCTACAATGCACACTAAGATTTTCTTAAATACCCACCTTCTTTCTGAATCCTTAGGCAAAACCATGTGTGCATCTGCAGCATTAACACCCCAACAGTGACAGCATAGAAATATCTCCCAGCTACTCAAGAGTAGAAACCATCTCTACAGGGTCCCAAGGAGGGGGCGCTTCTTATAGACCAGGTCCTGCATTATCTACGATGCCAGGCCCAATTACAGCAACAAAGGACTACAGCAAATGTTTCATGTAAAGTGCTTGGTTTATGTCTTTTGATATTTAATGTGTGCAGAAAAATTCTTTACTTTTACCCAAAACACAGGAAGAAGATAATCATCCTTGGACTTGAACTCATTGATCCTAAGAGATCAAATTCTCCTTGAGTCATCACTAGTAGAGGTATTCAGATAGAAACTATTTGCAACAGAAAATTGGGCCACTGCTAAGAGGGAGGCAGTTTCTCTGGGAATAGTAAAATGTTTGCTTTTTCCATTTCCCAAATCTGGTTACCCTTGGGCTGTGTCTTTGATGTTAATGTAGCTAAACCCCTGGTGAGAGTCTCACAATTTTATCAGAAGTAACAGAAACGGAATGCTGGGCTCTCTCATTACTGGCCTCCCTAATCAGGAGGAAATTCACAACAGGCTCATCAAGGGAAACACAAATATAAAGCTGGAGTTATTGTTCTTTTCCCAGAGAGTGTCTTACATATCTCAACATCAGCAACTTCTCCAAACGTACATCACTATCCACACTACCATTTTTTAAATAGTACTACATTAATATTCTGACATTTAAAAGAATTTTCTTGCAGCTTAGGGCAAGAAAAATGATAAGGATGCCTAAAAAATGCATATAGACATCATGACTCTTGTTTTTCCTGGCTCTCTTTGTAAGGTAAGAAGACAATATGTCAGGTCCATGATATTAATTGAAGACATCTGATGGCACAGTGTGTGCCTGTCCCTCAAATGTTTTCCCTCTGAAGATTTACAGGCTCCCTACCATCCATGGCACCAGAGTCTGAGAGTGAAGGGTAACTATGTGGTGTCCTGTGGACCAGGAGAAGAACCCGAGCAGACAGAACAGAAGTATCACACATTATGAGCCTTCCCTTGCTTTAGGGGAATTCTAAGTTTCCTGTGTTTAGCCTGTTGGTATTCTTTCCAAAGATCACTCAAAATCAATGAACTCATTCACATCTTTGATATGGGCAACCTCACAACCTCATATGACAAAGAAGCGCAACATGATTCCTGAGACTGCATTCAGGCCAGCTGAAGTCTTTCCTGGAAAGAAATCAAAGCATGACCGAATGTGCAATAACTCATGACAGCAACCATCACAACTAAAACACAGACAGTCATCGAATTGGTTCTTTTCACCCTCACACAGATATAACCAAGATATAGGGCAAAACTTTGTAAGGCATGCTGATAAAAATTATCTTTTTTCTTTTTAGAGGAATATGCTAAACTTCTTAATTTTGTTTTTTAACTGAAAAAGAATTTGTGGAAAACAAATACCCACTTACTTTAGTCAAGATTTCCAAAGAGACCCAGCATAAATCTGGCACTCATCTATTAAGGGTCCTTTCAACTCTCAAGGATGAGGACCCAAGCACCCTTCCAGCAGCAGGCAAGTCCCAGTGTACACCACCACGAGCTATGGCCATTTAATTATCCTTGGGGCCCTCTCCTACTGCCATCAACTGCCAGCCTTCTTAGGTCAGCTTCCCTACCACTCCCACACAGCTCCTAGTTCCTAACTCACTGTGATAAGATACTCACACTGGCTTGTTTTCATGACTGATTTAGTTCATTGTTTTTCTCCACGGGGAGAAACAGCCATTAAAGGAAGTGATCTATGCAGAGTAGGAGTGTTTCATGGGACAACTATCACAGCCTGATCCCAGCTGGCTGACTTGTCTTGACAGTCCAGGAAGAAGGAACAGGGTGATGGTAACACCAAGGAATAAATACATTAGGGAGTTACTGGCTTATTTACAAAGGTGCTGTGCATACAGCATTTATGATATCTTTCCTGGAACTCGGTGCTAATTCAGCCCTCTGTTCCTGGGACCTCTGTGCTATGCAAGGTCATCTCCTGAAGCCACAAATTCCCAGTGCTTCCTCTTAGTGGCTCAGCCCCTTCAGCCAGTGTGCAGGAGGAAGGTCTCAGGTTCCTATTCTTAAACTCACTCCCCACCCCACATCACACTTCCCACAGAGCCTGAGTGATGGGGTAGGGAGGCTGGCTTCTGTCCTTACTTGTGCCATGTCCTATACATCAGAAAGAAATAGTCTTCCACCTAAATCATCTGAAACTGGTTTATTTACCAAGATCTACCATGTTTTTAAGCATTTGTTGCCTCCAGTGACCTTGCAACCTTCTTTCCTGGGGATTTTTGATGGGTGAAGCTCAGGCACTGGGAACAGGGCCCAACTACAGCAGTACGCAATAGCACGTCATGTTAAAATGCTTAGTTTCCGGACTTTGTACTTAGATATCATGACACTGCTTTGGGGCCCTGTTGTCATTTACAAGATCATTTTAATGATACATCTATTAGACTCAGATGGAACTACCTAAGTATGAAATCTGTCTCTCAGTGCTCTCTCTCTCTCTCTCTCAGTGGTTTGCTTACAAACAAATAAAAGTATCTTGTTGATGTATTCCTCAATGAGATAAATGACTGTGCTGTATTTGTTTTCTAGATGCTGTTGTGAAGAAAAAAATGCCAAGTGTTATCCATGGCACATGTGGTTGCTTTTTAAATTTTACCAAAAATGAAGCTGCAATACATGACTGAGGAGAGGACATGGGACTTAACACTCCCTATCCGCAAGACATCAACTCCATATTTTGCATGCCAGCAACCTCCCTACTCACCAGATATAACATTCCTATAAAAAAAATTAAATAGGTTCACATTGGAAGGAAAATAAAGTCTATTCACATAGATTGCAGAAAGAGATTATACCTGCATACGAGTATACCACTAATTAAAGATGTCTGGGAAACGGAAGAACTCACATATGACATTGTATATATAGATACACACAGATATAAAAACCCTCTTAGAAAATTATTTCTGTTTCTCACCCAGATTTCCAGCTCTTCTTTTTCAGGCATACCCCATTGAAGTCAGACATGGCCATGAAACTTGCTTTGGCCAATTAAATATGAAAAGAAATGACAAGTGTCACCTCTAAGAGGAAATACTAAAAAGTGGTTTGTAATTCTCCCATGCACTCTTCCTCTGCCAGAGTAGACCCTGGGGCTGCAAATGTGGATGGCAGTGTTAAAACATGGTGAAACCTCCATCAGCCTAGGCCCCTGAGACTGAGGGTGAAAATACAGCCCCAAATTATTTATTTCCCTTCCTGAATCCCAAACCCATCACAATGTTAACTTAAGGGCCCTTTCTTCCTCTTTGACCCTGAGTTGAGCCAGATGACTGTTATCAAATCTCTTCCTCTGCCATTAAAAAACTAAAATGATCCCTAAGGAGAGAAGATTAAGTTCATTAAACTATGAAAATTAACAAAAGTGTATAGGTGATTCTCTATTCTGATTATTGCAATCATATTTCAGTTCTTAAGCTTACTATTTTTCAATACCTAGTTAATAAATTATGATGACTAATCAACATAAAAGTAAGGAATTTATTGTTCATTGATGTGTGAGGGGTTTTGAATTCATTGTAAAGATAATATCAAAAAAAACTAAAAGCTTCCATTACATCTGAGATTCCTGTAATGTACCTTAATGACAAAATATTTCAAATTTGATTTGGATCTTTTAAATGACTTCTGGTCCTAGATATATAGTACCTATATTCTCTAACTAATTAATATGCTAAGAAAATATATCAACTAGGCATGGTGGTTCTTGCCTGTAATCCCAGCATTTTGGAAGGCTGAGGCAGGAGGATTACTTAAGAACAGGAGTTCAAGACCACCCTAGCAATATATTGAGACCCCGTCTCTACAAATAATTTTTGAAAAATTAGCCTGGTGTAGAGGTATGCACCTATAGTCCCAGCTACTCAGGAGGCTGAGTCGGGAGTATCACTAGAGCCCAGGAAGTTGAGGCTGCAGCAAGTTATGATTGTGCCACTGTACTCCAGCCTAAAGCAAGACCTCATGGCCAAAACAAACCAAAAAGTGCCACCAAACTCTTCTCCCTTTAAATTGATAAAATGTTGCTTAGTCAAGAATTATGTTAAAATGCATGCTGTCTGTGTGCTTTATAAGGGCATAAAGACATGGGAAGAAAAGTAACTATTTATAATTCACATTGGAACATAGACTATGCTCATCACAATTCTTTTCCAAAAGCAGCCAATGCATTTTAGATATGCCAACAGTTATTATCCAAGGATGTGCAAAACAGAAAAACTGAACACCATGCTGACAGTGGTCTTTCCAGGTAAATAATACAGGGAAAGAAATCAACCTAAATACCATTAGAAATGAAGAACAGCATTTTCTTAGAGGCTAAATCTGAATTTTGTCATTTTTAGACACCAAATGTAAGCCAATAAATTATTCATATACAAATATATATTTTAGTACTACATATATATACTTCATAAAGACTCCAAGAAAGAGGGCAGAGATAAAACATAACTCTTACGACATTGGAAAGGACTAACAGGGCTTTCACTTTCCAAATTTTAACTTCAGAATATCAGTCATATATGTATTGCTGAGGTCTCTCACAGACGCACAATACTATTACGAGGGGAACCTCAAAAAAACCCCAGAATTATCTTTTGGAGAACAGACCCTTGTAGTTGAGGCTTCCCCCGCTAGGTAAGTGTTCCAGAAACCCATTGGCATCAGTGTACCAGCTAGAGTTGTGAGAGGTTGTGTTTGGCTTTAGTGAATTTTTTTAAAGAGTCTTTCAACATGTTTGCCATTTCATGATGGGTGATATACAAGAACACCTGCCCAAACTGTGCTGAGTGCTCAGCAGTTTTTGACCAAAAATGGCATGACCCCCATGCCCCACCCTCCCATTCACCCCATCTCTTCCTAAGCGACTTTTTTTTCTTTCCCCGGATGAAAAAAGTTCTCAAAGGGAAACATTTTGCTGATGTGGAAGAGGTGAAATAAAAAAATGGCAGAAGCACTAAACGACATCAAAATTGATGAGTTCAAAAACTGTTTTGAGCAGTGGAAAAAGCATCTTCATATGAGTATTACGCCAAACAGAGAGTACTTTGAAGGAGACTGAAGTTTAAACGTATAAGAATAAATACACACATTTTTAGAAATAAATTTCTGTTTTTTGGGTGGTCCCCCTCATATTTTGTTTATAGAAACAAATAAAACCACAATTTTCTCCTAAAAGTTAACACAATGACTATACTTATAATGCAAGTAACTAGTTTCTATCCATTAGTCAATTCAACAAAAAATGTCTGAATGAAGCCATAATAAGACAATATAAACTATTTATATCAGATTTACTTATAAAATACTATCAACCTTAGGGATATTAATTCTTAATTACAGTGAACATATAAATAGAGACCCAGTTCCATCTCTGAAACCACCTTTTGAAAGGTGAACCCAGTGCCTTGCACTCTGGATAAACAAAGCCTACCTGAGACAAGTGAAACAGTGTCTTTCTCCCATGAGACAACAGTGATGTACGCCTCCACCGAGGAGGGGATAATGCACTTGAAGACTGCAACATTGCCTCTCATGGTTTTCTGGTCCTCCACACGGACTGTATAGGGCTCCCGTAAAACTGGAAGGCAGAAAGAGGACCCATATAGTCAACCAACTCATTCTGAGAGTATCTCATTCTAATATATACATCACAGCTTACATACATTAATTGCATAACATTTATTGACAAAATATAAAAATACCTATATTTCATGTGTTTCACTACTCAACTTCAAATAAGCATTCACTCCATTAACACTACATTGCACTCTACTAAAGAGCCAGAGTATAATCTAAGAGTGACTCCCCTGCAAAAACAACATGAAGTGGCAAATAGCTCTTGAAAGAGGAGTCACTGGCTCTAGGAAACTATGATGATAACAAACCGCTTTAAAGAATAAAATAAATTGGGTAACCCCCTTGGGTCCCCTCCTACTGTGGGAGCTTTTCCATCCTCTCCATAAATCCTACTTCCAAAAAAAAGGAATTAAAAAAAAAAACAAGAAAGACAACTTCTACTTGGAATCCTTGAACACTGTCAAACAATTAAAATAATTCCTCATGAGTGAAATTTTAAATGACAGTTGCAAAGTGGTTTTGAAAACATTAATTATGCTTTTGGCTGCTTAGGGAAGATGCTGATAAGGGAGCCTGCCCAAACACTTCCAATCATAAGAGCATTCTAGGAAGAATTCAGAGTAGACCTCCATGTACTAGATGTCAGGGCTCGGAGGCAAAGTGGTACTAGCAGTCAGTGCTTACCTGGTAGTCCCAAATGCCTGAGTTCAAACCCAAGTCCTGCCACTCACTAATTGTGGGGATATGAACAAGTTCTCTGACCATCTATATGATGGGGATGATGGTGATAACTTCTACCACCTGGGGCAATTATGGCGAATCAGTTAACGTTAAGTGAAGACTCTGAATAGTGTCTGCTGTGAATAGGTTGGATAAGGCCACACTTACCAATATCCAGAGATGGATCCCCTGGAATGGAGAAGATGTGTCTCCAGGTAAAAAAGACATTGGTGAATCTAGTTCAAATTATATGTGCCAGTTTCACTTCTTCAGAGCTTTAATTTCTTCAAAATTAAAAGGAAGGCATTGTGACAGGAACCTCTTTAAGGTCTGACTTCTGTAAGTCTATGATTTTCTAAGATAGCCACAGAAACAACTCATTATATAATATTCTAATCATCTTCACTTAAAGAATTAGTCACTTATTGGACAAATAGGTGCCAAGAAAACTGACCAGGAAAAGGGTGTCAAAAAAATTAACACACCAACAAAGCTAAAGGTAAATTCCTCAGGGGAAATCTCCTAATAGGTAGAAGTAAGCTCTCCTGGAGAGGATTGTTAAGGTTAGTGCTAACTCTGTGATACATTGGGTATTTTAGTAGTAGAACATTCCTTTATAAGAGCCTTGCTCCTCCATCTCCATTTTTTTTTTCCTGAGTTGGAGTTTCACTCCATTGCTCATGCTGGAGTGAAGTGGCACGCTCATGGCCACCCCAGTGTCGACCTAATGGGCTCAGGCAAACCTTCCACCTCATCCATCTCCATGTTTAACATTAGCATTTAATTTTTCCCAACTTGGATAATTTATTTATTTCTGTTTCAAACCAGAGAGATATTTCCAAGTGTGGGAATCTTCTGAGATCCCATCACTGCAATCCATGTACAATATGATGTCAGGGTCCAAGTAGCAATACCACAAGTCCTGCAGGAAGTCCATTGGATGATAAGTCAGAGTGCCCAAGAGTCAGACTTCAGTAATGTCATCATTAGACACAAGAGAGAGAAGTAACATTGTACAGGAACATTCCTGCATAAATAATCTTTTGGGGGGAGCAAAGTTTTTTGATAGTAGATTGGAAAGACAACACAAAAAGAAAAGTAAACTAATCAAACTCATCAGTAAGTAATAATTTGGACATGGTGAGAAGCAGAAGACAGAGAACAGGAGACAAAGATAGAAAAATGGAAGAGAGGACTGGACAACAGAGAAAGAGTCTATTGTCATGGTAATACTGGTACCTAAGCAGGAAAATAATTTCAATGTACACTTCCTTGTATCTGTGTGATGCTTGTTTCTATGCTATAACATCACCACATCTCTCCAAATTTTTAGCACACTCTGCTTTACATTTTAATGGATCCTTTGGCTAGGGAGTTTTTAAAAGGAAGCAAGGAAAGGGTCCAAATAGCATGTCTCAGTGAAGAGAAAATGCCCACTGAGAGAGAAAGAAAACATCTTCCACGACATGTACAGCCAACAACCCTTGGTACATAGTGGGTGCTTGATAACTATTAGGAGAATGAATATATAGAAACATATAGAGTGTCCATTCTGGGAGAATTCCTAATCCTTTTACACAATATATATCTATAATTGAATTTATAGCCACTATCTATTGTTTTTAAAAAAGCAATGTGGGTTTTTATTAGATATTTCCATCTTATTAATGGAGAATTATTCATTCCTGAAGTCCGCCCAACTTCATATGCCAGCACTGTCATCTATTGAGATACATCTCTCAGAGTGCATTATAAGTCCCCTGGGGTCATAGTCAGCCTTCCAAAAGACAAGTGTATATTTGGTCTTCATTCCATATTCAACTACTCCAAATTATAGCAACAAAGACTAAACTAGAAACCTAAGATACTGGTGTAAATTATACTTCTTTTAAAAATGGATTGCCATTTGCATTACAAGATAGAGCATTATCTAAGTGCTATGCTTGGTGTCAAAACTTGGATTCTTCCCAGAAGTAAACCTCAGGAGGAGAACCTGGGTTCAAGTGACTGACCAAGGACACAATTTCCTGTGAGACAGTGAGAGTGTGGGAAGCAAGGAAGAGAGGGAAGCAGCTAGACAAGGGTGAGGTTTCAGGTGAAGTCCCAGTCCTACCTAACCACAACCTTGTAGAGGAGCCAGGGTTTTATATTATCAAAGCAGTCTGCCATTGACTGTGGCTGGCTTCAGGGGGCTGTAATTCCCAGAAATTCCCCCCTCTCCTTTTTGTGAAGCTGCTCTTGTGCCAAGCAATCCTCTGGAGGCTGCAGGTCCACATTCTCAGCAACCAGAACACAAATACTGGGAAATCTGATTCAAGGGTTGCTAACAGTGTCCAGTACAATTATTTTTGCTTCCTTAGTCAAATTGATAAACTTTTTGGTAGGAGATCAGATGAAGGAGAATCTTGGGAAGGGGACATGAAGTGGGACAAAAGTAGACCTATTTATTTACTTAATCGAATATATTTATTGATAGATATATAATAGTTTTGTATATTTTGTACTACATGTGATATTTTGATTATATATATCCAATGTGTAATGATCAAATGAAAATAATTGAAATATCCATCACCTGAATATCTTTTTATATGTTGGGAGCATTATAAATCTCCTCAGCTGTTTAGAAATATACAATAAACTATTTTTAATTATAATTTCCCTACTGTATTATTAAATACTAGAACTCATTCCTATTGAACTGTATTTTTGTATCCCTCAACCAGCTTCTCCTCATCCGCCTTCTTCAACTCTCCCTTCCCATACTCTGATAATCACTAGTCTACTCTCCCATCCAAATACTAACCAGGCCCAACCCTGCTTAGCTTCAAGATCACCATTCTACTCTCTATCTCCATGAGACTCATGTTTTTAGCCCCCACATATGAGTGAGAACATGTGATATTTGTCTTTCTACACTTGGCTTATTTCACTTAACATAATGACCTTCAGTTCTATTAATGTTACTGCAAATGACAGGATTCTTCCTTTTATGGATAAAAAGAATAATATTATTCGAATAATATTCAATGAATAATATTCCATTGTGCATATATGCCACCTTTTCTTTATTCATTTATCCACCAATGTACAATTAGTTTGACTCCATATCTTGGCTACCATAAGTAATACTGGAAATGCAGTATGAGCTATTTGAGCTTATTTTATATTCTGACTATTAATCCCTTGTGGGATGAATAGTTTGCAAATATTTTCTCCCATTCTGTAGGTTGCCTCTTCATTTTGTTGATTGTTTCCTTTGCTGTTCCGATGCTTTTTTTAGATTACTGTTAATACCATTTGTCTGTTTTTGCTTTGGTTACCTGTGCTTTTGAGGCCTAACCCCCCAAAAATCTTTGTCCAGACTTATATCCTACAGTTTTTTTCCAATTTTTTTTCTTTTAGTAATTTTGTTGTTTCTGGTCTTACATTTTTCTTTTATCCACTTTGAGTTGATTTTTGTGCATGTTGAAAGATGGAGATCTTGTTTCATTCTTTTGCATTTGGATATCCAGTTTTCCTAATAACATTTTTAAAAGAGTTTATCCTTTCTTGAAAGTGTGCTCTTGGCACTTAAAAAAAATGAATTGGCTGTGATATATGAATATATTCTGGATTCTTTATTGTATTCCATTGGTCTATGTGTCTGTTTTTATGCCAGTACCATTCCATAGTAGGACAGTACTATAGCTTTTTACTGTAACTGGAAATCAGTGTTATGACTCCAGCTTTGTTCTTTTTACTCAGAATTGCTTTAGTCATTCAAGGTCTTTTGTGGTTTTATACAAATTTTAGAAATGTGTTTTCTATGTCTGTGAAGAATGTTATTGGAATTTTGATAAGCATTGCATTAAATTTGTAGATCACTTTGGGTAGTATAGATATTTTAACAATATTAATTCTTCCAATTCATGAGCAAAGAATAACTTCCATTTTTGTGGTTGTCCTCTTCAATTACTTTTATCAGTGTTTTATAGTTTCCCTTACAGAGATCTTTAAATTTATTGGTAAAATTTATTCTTAGGTGGTTTTTTGGGGGGGCAACTATTGTAAATGGGGTTATTTTCTTAATTTTTTTCAGATTCATCACCGTTAGTGTGTAGAAATACTACTGATTTTTGTGTGTTGACTTTGTATTCTGTTACTTGATTGAATTTATTCATAAGTTCTAAGAGGTGTTTTTTTTTTTTTTTTTGATGGACTTAGATTTTTCTAAAAATAAGATCGTGTCATTAGCAGACATGAAAAATTTGGCCTTTTCCTTTCCAGTTTGGGTGCCCCTTTTTCTTTCTCTTGCCTAATTGCTCTGGTTAGGACCTGCAAAACTAAGTTAAATAGAAATGGTGGAAATAGGCATTCCTTTTCTTGTTCCAAATCATAGTAGAAAGACTTTCAATTTTCCCCCAGTATGATAATAGTTGTGGGCTTGTCATATATGATCTTTATTGTATTAAGATATGTTGTTTTTAATACCCAATTTTAAAGTTTTTATCATGAAGAAATGTTAAATTTTATCAAATGCTTTCTAGAATCTATTAAAATGTTCATATGCTTTAGTCCTTAATTCTGTTGATGTGATGTATCACATTTATGCATTTATTAGGCAGCATATGTTGATCTATCTTCGTATTTCCGGGATGAATCTCATTTTATCATGATGAATGATACTTTGAATGTGTTGTTGAATTTAGTTTGCTAATTTTTTGCTTAGGAGTTTTACATCTATACTCATAAAAAATATTAACCTGTAGTTTTCTATTTTTCATTATGTTCTTGTCTGGTTTTGGAATCAAGATAATTCTGGCCTTGTGGAATGAGTTTGGAAGTATTCCCTCCTCTTCAATTTTTGAAATGGTTAAGTAGGATTGGTTTAGCTCTTCCTTAAAAGTTTGGTAAAATTCAGCAGTACATGTATCAGGTCTTGGACTTTTCTTTGCTGGAAAATTTTATTACTACTTCAACCTCATTACTCATTATTGATATGCTCATGTTTTCTACTTCTTCATGGTTAAATTTTGATAAGTTGTATGTGTCCAGGAATTTATTCATTTTTTCTGGGTTTTCCAAATTGTTGGTATATAGTTGTTTATAGTAGTCTCTAATGACTATGCATCTGTGGTATCATTTATAATGTTTCCCTTTTCATCTCTGATGTTATTTATTTGGGTTTTCTCTTAGTTAGTCCAGCTTAAGTTTCCAACTTTAATTATCTTTTATAAAAACCAACTTTTCATTTTGTTATTTTTCTGTATTGCTTTTTAGTCTCAATTTTATTTATTTCTGCTCAGATATTTATTTCCTTCTACTTATTTTGAGTTTGGTTTATTTTTGCTTTTTTAGTTCCTTGAGCTGCATTGTTAGGTTGTTTAATTGAAGTATTGTTATTTTTTTGATGTGGGCATTCATTGCTATAAACTTCCTTCTTAGTACTGATTTTGCTGTACCCTATAGATTTACCCTGATATGTTGTGTTTTCGCTTTCATTTGTGTCAAGAAAATTTTAAATTTCCATATTAATTTTTTCACTGACACATTGGTCATTCATGCACATGTTGTTTAATTTTCATGGTATTTATATAATTTCCAAAGTTATTGATTTTCAGGTTTATTCTGTTATAGCCAGAAAAGTTACCTAATATAATTTTAACTTTTTCAGATTTGTTGAGACATATTTTGTGACCTGACATATGGTCTATCCTGGAGAATGTTCTATGTGCTGATGAGAAGAGTGTGTACTCTGCAGTTGGATGACATGTTCTGTAAATATTTGTTAGGTCCAGTTGATGCAGAGTAGAGTTTAATTCTGATATTTCGTCGTTTATTTTCTGCCTGAATCATGTGTCCGTTGCCAAAAGTGGAGTGTTGAAGTCTCCTACTATTACTCTATCATAGTCAATTTCTCTCTATCAATCTACTAACATTTGCTTTATATATTTGGGTACTCTCATGTTGAGTACATATATATTTACAATTACTGAATCATCTTGCTATATTAACCCTTTTATCATTATATTATTACCTTCTCTGTTTTTTTTTCAGTTTTTAAATTAAAGTTTATTTTATCTAATATAATATGTGTTGATACTCCTGCTCTTTTTTGGTTTCCATTACCATGGGATATCTTTCTTCCTCACTTCACTTTCAGTCTATATATTTCTATATAATTGCAGCTAATTTGTGGACAGCATATGTTTGAATCCTGTTTTTTAACCCATTCAGCCACTTTGTGTATTTTAATTAGAGAATTTAGTCCATTTACATTCAATGTAATTATTGATAGGCAAGGACTTACTACTGCTATTTTGTTAATTGCTTTCTAGTTGTTTTGTAACTCTTCTCTTTTTTCTTCTTTTTAACTCTTTCTTTGTGATTAAGTGATTTTCTCTGGCAGGATGTTGTAAATCTTTGCTTTACACTTTTAGTGTATCTATTATTGATTTTTTTTCTTTGTGGCACGATGAGGTTTTTAAAAAAAAACTCTATAGTTACAAGAAGTCACTTAAAACTGACACCAACTTAACTTTGATCACACACACACACAAAGGTCTATATATTAAGAAAGAGATCACACAGTTAATGTTTACTGGAAGTACAAGCATGCCTCGAATTATTGCTCCTTGCTTTGTTGTACTTCTCAGTTTATTTCTATTTTATTCTTACAAATTGCAACTGTGCATAGAGCAAGTCTATCAGCACCATTTTTCCAACAATCTATGCTCACTTTGTATTTCAGTGTCACATTTTGGTAATTCTCACAATATTTCAAACTTTTCCATTATTATTTAATATATTATAGTGATCTGTGATAATATTTGAAGTTACTAGTAATTGTTTTGAGGAGCCACAAACCACAACTATATAAGATAGCAAACTTAATCAACAAATGTTTTGTGTGCTCTGACTACTCCATCAGATGGTTATTCCCCTATCTCTCTCCTTTTTCTCAGTCCTCCCTATTCTCTGACACACAAAAATATTGAAATTAGTACAATTAATAACTCAATAATGGCTTCTAAGTTGTCAAGTGAAGGGAAGTGTTGAACGTATCCTACTTTAAATCAAAAGCTAAAAATGATTAAGCTTAATGAAGAAGGCACATCAATAGCTGAGCTATGTCTCTTGTGGCAGTTTGCCAAGTTGTGAATTCAAGGAAAAATTCTTGAAAAAATTAATAAGTGTTATTCCATTGAACACATAAATGATATGAAAGCAAAATAGCCTTATTGCTTATAGGGAGAAGGTTTGACTGGTCTGGATAAAAGATCTAACTAGCCATAACAGTCCTTTAAGCCACAGCCTAATTAGCACAAGACCCTATCTCTCTTAAATTCTATGATGGCTGAGTGAGGTAAGGAATCTGAAAAAGAAATGTTAGAAACTAGCAAATGTTAAGAAGAAAATCACCAGAACATAATAGTACAAGGTGAAGCAGCAAGTGCTGGTGTAGAAGTCACAGCAAGTTATCTAGAAGACCTAGCTAAGATAATTAATGGAAGTGGCTACACTAAACAAGAGATTTTCAATGTAGACAAAACAGCCTTATATTAAAAGAAGACGTCATCTAGGTCTTTACTAAGCTAGAGAGAAGACAATGCCTAGCTTCATTGGGAACAAATTCATTGGGAACAAATGCATTGGGAACAAATGCATCTGGTGACTTTAAGTTGAAGCCAGTGTTCATTTACCATTTCAAAAATCCCAGATCTCATAAGAATTATGTTAAGTCTACTCGGTCTGTTCTCTAGACATAGAACAACAAAGCCTGGATGACAGCACATCTGCTTATGGCATGATTTACTGAATATTTGAAGTCCACTGTTCAGAACTACTGTTCACCAAAAATATTATTTTCAAAACATCATTGCTCATTGACAGTACAACTAGTCACCCAAGAGCTCTGATGGAGACGTACAAGAAAATAAATGTTGTTTTCACATATGTTAACATAACATCATTTCTGCAGGCCACAGACCATGGAGTAATTCTGACTTTTGTTTCCTAACCCCTTTGATTCCTAAGTCTAAAGCGATGAAACATAAGTAACTGTCAGTGTTTTAGATTTCTTTGGAACTACAGAAGACCTTAGGCAGAGAGCACGGTATGTGCCTAATAACTTTCTTATTTGGGAAATGGTGATCTGAAGACAGATCTCAAGGCCCAGCATAAGTTTTATAGAAAAAACATATTGCTTTGCTCTATTTTACAGCTGATTACTTAATAAATTAAGAGATTACATAAGTAACAATTACACTGTAGACATACCCTCATGTCCCAGGCACTATGGAGATCCTTACATCTATAGAATGATTAGCTGAGGAAATAGGAAAATAAAATTCTCATAGCAGACCATGTAGAAAAAAAACCAATAATAATAATAATAACAACAACAATAATAAGGAAAACTATAGCGCATAGGACTGAGGGTGGCCAATTTAAGGAAGAATGAAATTTGGATGCCTATGAGTAGTTGGCGGAGGAAGGAGTCATTTGAGCTGACCTTGAAAGACAGGAGGGACTTATAAGGCAGAGAGGAAAGAGGAAGAAGAGCAAAGGTTAAAATCAGTACAGAATCTTCCAGAGACACTGGGTTTTAGTGTAACTGGCCTCTTAATCACAGCTTCTGTGAGCTTCTAGTGACAGACTCACAGATGCCTTTATGTCTTCCATCTGAAAATGGAAATACTATCTACCTTGCATTGTTGTACAGACTAAGAGAAAATGTCTTTAAAGTGCTTGGCATAGGATCTTGCACATAATTGCTTTATTCATTGAGTCTTTCTGATTGCTGGTGAGAGAAGCCTATCTGAGATACCTTAAGTTGAAACAAGGGACATCATTTTAAGACACCAGGAGCTTTGGAATATTCAGTTGGGTATTGGGAAGGCACCACAGCCTCTCTCTGTCTCTCTCTCTTTGATTCTGGCTTCATCCTTGTCTTTTCCCATAAATAGAATTCCTCTACTTTTCTGGTCCACATGTAACATGGGAGGTGCCTCAGTTCCAAGAATTCTGAGGAAAGATTCTCTCTCTCTCTGTCTCAATATCCATTCTAAATTCAGAGAGCAGAGGAATCAAAGGCCCACTAGGTCAACTTCTCTCCTTCAGTACAATCACTTCTGGTCAAGGATCAGGGCTGCTTTGTGTGATATGGATGCAAGAGAAAGTTAAGGGTGTTTCTGTAAGCCAAGAAGAGAGGTACAGAGATGCCCACCATATGTGTAGCAATTATTTACTTTTATCATATGAACATCAAGGCAAGTCTCTTAAGTAAACAGGCCAGCCAAGTGTTACTATTTGCTTTTTCTTAGGACAGTTTTATCAAGATATAAGTGGCATACAATAAATTGTACATGTTCATTGATCAGTTTTGACATGAGTACACACCATGAAGCCACCACCATAATCAATGTAATGCATCCTCAAGATAATGAACAGATCCATCACCTAAAAGGTTTACTTGCTCCCCTTCAGTCGCTTCTTCCCATTCCCCCTACACTCCCCGTTCTCAGGCAACTATTATTTTATGTACTTTCCATCCTTGTCGATGAGTTGGCACATTTTATAGTTTTAGATATTGTAAATGAGGTAATATAGCACATACATTTTTAAAATTTGGCTTCTTTCTCTCAATATAATCATTTTAAGATTCCTCCCTGTTATTGAGCTTTTCAGTAGTTCATTTACTTTGATTGTTGAGTGGTATTCAGTTGTATGACTAAACCACAATTTGTTTACTAAGTTACCTGTTGATGAGCTTTGGCCCACTTTTGACTATTAAAAATAAAGCTGTTAAGAACATTTACGTAAAAGTCTCAGTGTGAACATATGCTTGAGCAAGTGCTTAAGAATAGAATGGCTGGAATATATGGTAGGTGTATGTTTATCTTTTCAAGAAATTGCCAAACTGTTTTCCAAAGAGATTGTGCCATTTTATATTTCCACAGGCAGTGTGAGAGTCCCAGTAGCTCCATATCCTCAGCAACACTTGATCTGGTCCTTCTTTTAAATTTTATATGTGTAGAGATATCTATCTCACTGGGGTTTTAATTTGCATTTCTTTAAAGATTAATGATATTAAGCATCAATTCACGCTCTTAATAGCCATTATCTATCTTCTTTGTTGAAATGTCTCTTCAAAATTTGTACCCATTTTCTATTTTTTAAATTTCATTTTATTACAGGAATGTGGGGTACAAGTGAGGATTTACTACCTAAGTAGGCTGCATACAGGTAAAGTTTGGGCTTCTAACATTTAGCAGGCCCTCAATAACCCTGGAAATAAACCAAGTATCCTCTGTGTTGTCACGTGTCCCCCACCCTTCCCCTTCCCCCCCTTCCCTATCAGTGTCCAGTGACTGCTGATCCCACCAGAGTGCTAATATGATTAACGTTCAAGGCCCACTTATGAGTAAGAACATGGAGTATTCAGGTTTGTTTCTGTGATAGTCCAACTCTATCCATTTCCTATGAAGTCCATGATTTTGTTCTTCTTTATGGTTAGGTACATAGATCCATTTTAAAAAAGAGAACTTTTTGTTTCCTTAATATTGAGTTTTTAGATTTTATTACATTTCTGGATAGTCTTTCATTAACAGATATATGCTTTAAATGCTTTTTCTCTCAGGTTGTGGCTTGCCTTTTTATTCTCCTAACAATGTGTTTGAAAGATAAGTTTTACATTTTAATAAAACCTAATATAGAAATTTGTTGTTTTATGGATTGTGCTTTTGGTGTCGTGTCTAAGAAATTGTAACATAACCTAAGGTTACAAAGATTTCCTCCCATTATTATTTTAAAAGATTTATAGTTTTAGGTTTACATATAGATGCTATCCATTTTGAGTTAATTTTTGTATATGGCACAAAGTATAAACTGAAGCTCAGTTTTAAAAATATGGACATACAATTCTTTCTTGCATCACTTGTTGAAATGGCTATCTTTTTTTCAGTCAAATGCCTATACATCTTTGTCAGTTTTTAGTTATCCATAGGTGCGTGTGGAAGGTCTATTTCTGAACTCCATTCAGTAATGATACTTATGTTTATAATAATTAACTTAATAATAAATATTAAGACCAGGTAGTGTCAGTCATCCTAAATAATTGTTCATTTTTCAAGGTTATTTTGACTATTCTAGGTCTCTTGTATTTCCATACGAATTTTAGAGTCAACTCAGCAATTTCTGTTGTACAACAAAGAAACCTACAAAGTCTGCTGAATTTTCAATGGGATTGTACTGAATCTATAGGTTACCTTGAGGATATCTGACATCTTAACAACACTGAATTCTCCAACCTATAAAAAAACTATATTTATTCTTTTATTTCCATCTTTGTTCATTGCTCTCAGCAATGTTTTATAAAGTTTAGTGTACATGTATTTTGCATTCTGGATCAGATTCATTCCAAAGTATTTCTCATTTTTTCATTCTAAGTAGTACTTTTAAATAAAATTTCTACCTGCAATTTGCATATGTCTATATGCATGTGTTTTGATTTTATATACCCCAATTTTGATAAACTCACTTTATTGCAGAAAAATTTTTGTAGATTCTGTCAGATTTTCTGTATCAGTGATTAGCATCTACAAATAAAGAGAGGTGAACCTCTTTCTTAGCAATCAGGACTTTTCTTGTCATATTGCACTGGCTAGAACCTCCAGTAAAATGGAGAATAGAAGTGGTGAGAGCACACACTCTGGTATTATTCTTCATTTTTTGGGTGAAAGCATTTAATCTTTCACCATTAAGTATTGATGTTCGTTATTATAGGACAGGATTTTTGTAGTTGCTTTTTATCAAATTGAAGAAATTCCTTTCTACTGCTAGTGTTCTGAGAGTTTTAAACGTAAGTGGATGTTGGATTACATCAGTGTTTTTCTGCATCTTTTGAAATAAACATCACATAGTTTCTACTTTTAATTTGTTAATATGGTGAATTACATTGATTAATTTTCAAATGTGAACCCTACCTTACATTCTGGAGATAAACAATATGTGATCATGATATATTATTATATTTCTAGGTTCTTGGATTCTATTTATTAATTTTTTAAAGAATTTTTTACACCTCTAGTCATAAGAGATATTTGTTTGTAGTTTGCTTTTCTTATAATGTCTTTGTCTTGTTTTAGCATCAAAGTAATTCTGACCTCATAAAATGGTTTGTGAAATGTTTTTCCCTTAGTTTTCTGGTAGAATTTGTTCTGAATTTTCTAATTACTTCTTCCTTAAATATTTAGTAGAATTCAGTATTGGAGCCATTTGAACCTGAAATATGATTGTAGAAAATTTTTATCTATAAATTTAAGTTATTTAATAAATACAAAGTTATTCAGCTTATCTATTTGTTTTTGAGGGAGTTTTGATATTTTGGGTTTTTCAAGAAATTTTTTTTTCTTTTCCTCTAAGTTATTGAATTTATTGGCATATACTTGTTCTTAATCTTCCCTTATTATCATTTTAATATCTGTAGAATATATAGTCATGTTACCTCTATCATTTTTGATATTAGTCATTTGCTTTCTCTCTTATTTTTATTTTCAGTCTGGCCAGAAGTATCAATTTTATCAAAAAACCAACCTTTGGTTTCATCTATTTTCTCTATTGCTTCTCTGTTTTATAATTTCTTGATCTCCACTCTTCTTTCTGTTTATATTTTTAATCGCTTCTTCTTTTCTAGTTTAATATGGATGCTGAAACCACTTTTCAGACCTTTTTAATTTCTAATATGGATTTTCGGAGGTATACTATTTTTTCTAATTACTACTTTTGTGGCATTTCCAAAATTCTTTTTTTTTTTTTTTTTGAGTTGGAGTCTCACTCTTTCACCCAGACTGGAGTGCAGTGGCTGCTCCCAGCCACCGCAGCCCCGACCTGCTGGGCTCTGGCGATCCTTCCGACTCAGGCATTCCAAAGAGCTGGAACTACAGGTGCGCACTACCACACCCGGCTAAGTTTTTAAATTTATTGTAGAGATGAGGTCTCGCCAAGTTGCCCAGGCGGGTCTCGAACCCGCGGACTCAGGCGATCCACTCACCTCAGCCTCCCAAAGCGTGGGATTACAGGCTGAGCCACCGAGCCCGGCTCCAAAATTCTTATATATTGTGTGTTCATTTTCATACAAACATACTTTCTAATTTCCTCTGCTAATTTCCTTCTTTCTAATTTTCCTTCTGCTTTTTTTAGACATGTAGATCGTCTAAAATTGTTATTTCATATTCACATACTTGGCGCTTTCCCAGAGATATTGTTGTTAGTAATTTCTAACTTAATTTCATTGTGATTAAGCAACATACTTTTATAACTTGAATTTTTAAAACGCTGTCTGAGACATTTTTTATTACTCAAAATATGGTTTATATTACTAAATGTCTGTGTATCCCAGAAGAGAATTCTGCTGTTGTTGGATAGAATATACTTTATGTAAATGTCAATTAGGTCAAGTTGATTGATAGTGTCATTCAAGTATTTTTTATCCTCATTGACTTTAAACTTTTATCAATTGTTGAAACAGGGATATGGAAATCTTCAAATACAATTTTTTATTTGTCTGTTTCTCATCACAGTTCTATCAGTTTTTGCTTCATACATTTTTAAGTTTTATTGTTTGATACATAAACATTTAGAATAGTCATATACTCTTAATTAATGGGCCCCTTTACATCATGAAATAAAATTATTTAGCCCCCAAAATATTATTTGCTTTCAAATATACTTTGCTTAATATTATTGTAGCTACTCCAGCTTTCTTTCAATGTTTTATTTTAATTAGGTTTGGTATCATGAGGATAGTATATTTTTTCTCATTCTTTTACTTTTAACCTATTTGTGTCTTTGTATTTAAAGAGTGTTTCTTTTAAGGAGTGTTGAATCCAACTTGGCAATATCTGTCTGTAATTCTGATTATTGGAGCATTTATAGTTAATGTGGATATTGATATGGATAGGCTTAAGTCTTTAATTTTGCTGTTTGATTTCTATTTTTACCATCTGTTCTTGTCTCCTTTTTCAATTTTTTTTCTTTGTTTTGGATGGAGTAGCTTTAATTACTCTAGTTTTTTTCTTTTTTGTGGGCTTAATAACTATAACTCTCTGATTTGTTTATTCTGTGGTTGCTTTAGGTTTTATAGTATACATCTGTAACTTATCACCATCTATAATCAGGTGATATTGCATGCCTTAACATACAGCAAAAAGAACTTTATGATATTATATTCCCATGTCTTTATTATAAGCCTTAATACTATTGTTGTCATATATTTAACTTCTACCTGTGTTACAAATTCTATAAGATAGTGTATTATCCTTGTTTAGACAGTCAATTATCTTTTAAAAGACTTCAATTTTTTAAAAATTCTGATTTACATGCCTATGTAGTAATCATTATTATTTTTTTTTAGTAGACCAAATAGCCAATTAGGTGTCATTTTTCTTTTGACTGGAGGATTTTCTTTAAGTTTTCCTTAGGATTTCTAGTAGTGAGCTTCAACTACTAATACATTTTCTGCTTTAGTATGTCTGAAAAAGTCTTTATTTCTCTGTTATTTTAAAAATGCATTTCCACCACATATAGAATTAAAAGTTTACAAATTATTAACATCGCTGAAGGATGTTGTTTCACTGTTTTTTTTCACAGTGCACAGAGATTTCAACAGTAAATCTTTTGTCATCCTTATCTTTGTTCCTTTGTGTGTAATATGATTTTCTTCTGTGGCTGTTTTTTTGTTTGTTTGTTTTTGGTCTCACCATCCCTTTCCTTAGGGCTCAATGTTTACATTAAGCTACTTGAAGTACTTTTCAATTTTTTGGAGTAGATTTGATTTTGTTAGAGCAGCCTTAGATTTATAGAAAAATTTCACAGAAAGTTTTCCTACACTCCCTCTCCTCACTCCCTCTTTTTAATCTCATTATTACCATCTTGCATTGGTGTGACATATTTTTTGCAATTAGTGAGCTAATATTTATGCACTATTATCAACTAAAGTCTATAGATTACATTAAGCTTCACTCTGTGGTGTACAGTTCTATGCATAATGTCATGGAATCATACAGAATAGATTCACTGCCCTAAAAACCCCCTTATTTCTCCCTCTCTCCCTCTCCACTAACCCTTGGCAGCTACCAATCTATTTGTTGTTTCTATAATTTTCTCTTCCAGAATGTCATATAAGTGGAACTATACAATATGTAGCTTCTTTAGATTGGCTTCTTTCACTTAGTAATGTGCCTATAAGTTGCCTTTATGTCTTTTCATAGCTTGGTAGTTCACTTCTTCTATTGCTGAGTAATACTCCAATGTATAGTTGTACTACAACTTGTTTACTGTTAAAGAAAAATTATTCTAACACCTATTAAAAAGGTAAGGAATACTTTTTTCAAGACTATTGTAGTGGGAGTTATGACTATTGCAGTAGGGCACAGTAATTCAACTCCATACACAAAAAGGATATGAGGGGATTTATAGCCAATGAGCAGAGCTAATAAGAGATTAGTGGGTGGAAAATTAGTAAGTGGAGACATCAAGAATAAGGGATTTCTTGCTAAACTGGCCTAACAGAAATGCAGACTAAAAGTGTATATGTAAAAGATGGGGCATAAGGAACTTGCTCAGATACCAAAAGTAGGGGAATGATTTAGCAGGATTCTTTCTAAAACTGGGACTCAGAGGACAGACAAGGAAAGCAAAGGTTGAGGTCTAGTTGAAAAAAGGGCTCAGAGGAGCCTAATCAAAGATTAGTCAAGGAGAGATTATTTGTCATTATCCATTTACATATTGAATAATATTTTTGTTGCTTCTCCTTTTTGGCAATTATGAATACAAATGCTATACAAATTCATGTGCAGATTTTTGTGTTCTTTATCTAGAAAGTTAAGGTTGTACAATGGGGTAGTCTGTGTTATTTATGGTTTCTCAGGGATCACTTTTTTCACTGCCTGAAGTCCAAATGGTTGCTTCATGTGTTGTTTCTGTTTTTTTGTTTGGTTGTTTCAGATAAAAGGGTAAATTTGGCCTCTGCTGCTCCATCTTGGCCATAAGCAAAATTTTCAGTTAAATGTTACTAACTGTAGTTTGCTAAGAAGAAAACAATCACAAAAAATATTCTGACATTCCCCAAATCATAACACTGATTGCTGTTTGCTAAACAGTAAATAAAGCCTGGTGAAAGGCAACATTATTTCCAGTGCCCCATGTGCATTCCAGTCCTTTGAAAGGGTAAGAAAGTAGTTTATGCTAGAACTAGGACTGCTGATTAATAAGATATGATGAGTGAACCTTTCTTCAATTGCTGGCACTCAGAACTATGTCAAAATTGCTGAAAATTAAGAACAAGAATTCCTTGTGCTGCCAAAGGAAAGATTACAAAGCCATTTAACCTAATACATTATTCTAGGAAAATCCCAGCACCTACTGAGAGGGAAAGTTAGACACTTAGGGTGACCTAATGAACAAGGGGATACCCAATGAATGAGTGTCCATCGGACTTAAAGTTGCACCTCAACTGTCAAAAGGTAATACACGTGTCCTTCATCTGCCCTTCTGAACAACCATCCAGTTCTGTACTTCCATCTACATAAACATGGTGAAATGAGATTTTAAAGCACTCAATAAACTATCTAAAAGATTATTCCAATCAAAATGTGTTAATAATAGGAAGTAAAATTAAATGAGAAGAGAAATTTAATTTGGGCAATATGACTGGTCATCTTACATGCTCACACTGGCACAGCAATTGGGTACATGCTAGACTCAAATTCCATAGGGCTTCAGGTGCCAAGAATACCAGCATGCAGATAGCAATAGTACAACTGGGTAGGAAGGGGCAGGCATCATAGATGCCAGACAAGATGATGCAATTTCCATCCTTCCAAAAATTTCAGTGTCATCCAAAAGCAATCATTTATATGACAAATTTCAGAAACAGTTGTTCAAACAAGAGTAAGGATTTAATTTATTTATATGACAGGAAACCCAAGACAGAAATAATGACTTAATACATACAGATACAGTTGTTTGAAATTCCAGTTTTCCCTATAAATGGTGTTTTGTAGATTATAAATATGTTTTTAAAACACGTCACTAAAATGTTCAGTCTTCCAAGTAAAAGGCATTCACTATATCTCACTGTTTGTCAGGTTTAGAGGTCCCTATACAAATTTAATTTGCTTTGTTGTAATTATTTGACATATCAAATTTTCATATATTTGATTAAAGCCAATCTTTTTCCCTTTTCTTTTTTATGTGAATTCTTGTGCAGGTCTTGAAATTCATGAGCATGTCATGGGGATCAAAATATAGTTGAGAAAATGACTAGCTATCAGCATGAGTCATAGTCTAATGTTTGATTGCTTACATCAAAGAGATTATATGCAGGAATTCAGAAACATCTCATATTTGCTCATGTTGTGATATCTTCCACCAGCACCCACTCATTTACTGTAGAAATTATTGCAAAGTTCCCCTAGCTATGTGATGCGTAAGACAAAAATCAAAGTCACATTCTCTTTGCCCCGCCATTATATCATGTCAGTCTACACAAGTATTTCAGAGCTAGACTTTTAAAAAAATTAAAATGCTGTTTGCTAACAGGAGTCTAGCTGTGAGTTTGTTTTGCGGGGCTTTGTTAAATCTATAGAACCACACAATCTGTCCTGTATTTATAGCCTTTGATGTCTGTGTATCTCAGGCAGTATTCATTCCTGGGTTGACTTGTAGCAATGGTGATTAAAAAAAGACACAATATGTTGTTAAAAGGAACATAGCCCATTCAGGATTTATGCACTGACAACATTTCAGCAACATATGATACAGTCAAAAATGTTAAAATAGCCTTTCTATTTCACAAGGAAAGCAAGGATATTAGAATTGGTTCTGTCTTCATAACAGAATACTTCAATGCTAAGGGTTTATTCTAGTCTAGCCCTTTGCCTTTTTTTCTTCCTTTCTCCTCTCCTAAGATGGGGTGGATGAAGGGCAAAGGGGGAAATGGAGGGGCAGAAGCAAACACATTGCATTTAAGACACTGAACATTTGAGACAGAGTATCAATTAGTCAAAATATAACGAGGTTGGGATATAGTTTAGAACTTGCCAACTTGGTAATCACTACTTTCAAAGTTTAGTTCTAACAGTGTAAGGCACCTCTGCAACCTAAACAAGGAACTCTGAAAACCCAAAAAAGTCATCAGCAGTGTCAGAATGAATGAAGGATTTTCACTGGTTCTCTATGTGATGGCATTTTGCTATTTTTCATTTGCTCTCTACCCCAAGTAGGCACAGAAGGTACAAAGTGTGAAGAGCTGTACTCACCAGCCTTGATGTGGACATCCTGACTTCTAATTTTCCCTGAAGGATTTTCAGCTGTGCAATAATAAGTATTATCATGGATTAAGGTACTGAAGCTTGAAGGAGGAAAGGGGAAAATTTGGAGAGTGCCGTTGGGGTGGACGTGGCGGATCCCGGGGACATCGTAGATCTCCTCGCCCGTGGCTAGGTACCATCTGAGAGTCACAGGAGGGATGCCTGCAGCGGGGCAGGGCACCAGAGTCCCCGTGGTGCTGGCAAACACTACCTCTTGCAGAGATGCATTGACAAAGTAGAGGCTGGAGTGTAGGTCTTCACTGAACACTGCAAGGAAACAACACAGGAATCCATCGGTCAGTGAAGTGCACCTTCAACATTTGCAGTTCAACCAGCCTGGCCTCAGAAGGTTATTTTGAGAAATAATCATGAGGTTCAACTAAAACTACATAATTCAAAATGTCTCAAAATATCAAGGACAGAGAAGTTAGAATTAAAAAGGTAAGGCACCATCTCAATTTCATATCTTGTATATAAACTAATTTTAATGCAATGGATCTTTATTTTTAATAATTAACCTTTAGCTTTGTGTCCCATGCCTGTTCTGCTCCATGTTAGTGACCACTACTGAAGTGTATATTAAATACTTTGTATTCACTTCTTTTCTGTCTTCCCCACTAGAACATAAGCCTCATGAGGATAAGGTCCTGATTTGCTCGCACTGTTACCTGGAGTATTGACCCTACTCCTAGGAGGTTCTCCATAAAGAGAAGCTAAATAAATGAGTGGCTAGATCCTATCATTAGGACCAAGTTGCTCTGGCTACTAAGCACATTGAGAGCTGTTATTGAGTGAACTTAGCCACATTTTAAAATTAAAATTGGAAATCCTATGTAAACCATTTTATAAAGCACAATCGGTTGTCATAAAATAGAGGGTTAAATCAACAATGCACTTTTATTGAAAACAGGTAGTAGCAATAAAGAGAACATTGACAAGGCATCAGCTAATTCCATCAGCCTACAGTATATGTTTTGATTTTCATGTTTTCCCTTCTGGTCCATCTGCCTACATGCCTTACCTATATAATTATATAAACTATACCCTTGTTATAGATAGTTTCATTCTCTTAACATTACATCATAGACATAATTCCATGTTTCTATATAGACTTCGCAAATAAATATTAATGAATGCAAAATTTGCTTATGTTTTTATAAATATTTTCCCGATCTTTTTATTTATTTTTCTCTTTGACTTCTACAAATAAAATGTCAGTAGGCAAATACGCTCATACACACACATATATATATATATTTTTTTTTAAGAGATGGGGTCTCACTCTGTCAACCAGGCTGTAGCCTTGAACGCTTGAGTTCAAGCTATCTTCCCATCTCCATCTCCTGCTGGGACTACAGGTGTGAGCCACCATGCCCAACCACATTTGGCTTTCTAATTTATTTATTAAGGGCTGATAATAAGTGCTTATGGGGTGTTATTTATGTGAACAAATGAATCTCAACTTCTAGAATTTAAAATTTAAACAAAATATATGTATATACAATGATGACCTACTTCTCACACATCTGCATTTATCTGTGATTTTCTAAAAGCAGATGCATGCCCAATCACATATTTTTAAGAGAAAAAATAAGCTCCATATATTTAGAATGAATTTTGCTGGTGAGAGATGAGAATAACATTTATTGAGTGCCTATTTGGCACCAGGTGAGTTTTTCAGACTTGAGGTGTTATTTCATTTACTCTGGTGAATGACAACTCTGCTAGGTGAGTGCAGGTTCTACTTTTCAGAGGTGGACATGGAAATCCAGAGGGTTGTCACTTGACCAAGGACACAGGGCTAGGAGGTGGCAGAACCAGGATTCAGTCTTTCTAACAGAGGTTTTCATGATTTAGGTTTCTCATCTTAGAACCAAATGTGCATGTGACCATCACTTTGCATCCAATTAATTGACATCAGCATAAATACATGGGCAGGCTACGTCTACCTGACAGATCCACAATCGCGGTGCAATTCAAGGGTCACTCTGGCCGTTAGGCAACATATGGGACCAATGGAAACTCTATTCTATTTCATTGGCATCAGATAGTATGGAAATAAACCTGTGCCAAAGGCTTGAATTGTAGTAAGTTCATTACCATAAATACGTGATCAATGATACAGAATCCCTAGGGCATTGAGACATGAATTGACTCAGTTATATTAGGGAAATTATTCTGGTGTGCCTATATGAAATGTAGACTTCTATTTAGTTAAACCAAGAAGGTTAACCCCAACATCACCAAAGAGACACAAAAGGAATTGCTCTCTCTCCTTGCACAGACATACCTTAAACTGTGTTTTGCACAATTTCATTCTTTACCTTAGTTAAATATATTAAAAAGTATGGTACCATATGTTTTCACTTATAAGCGAATCTTGAACAATTATAATACTATAAGAAAGCATCTGGCAGTAATGGGAAACTGTCAGGGGAGGGATGTGGGATTGGCAGTCGAGGGAAACTGCTAGGAGAGGGAGGGGCATACCTCATCAACAAGGGTACTTGCATGACCAATGTTTGTATACCTAACCCTGAATTGTACCCCACATCTTTATAATAAAAAAGACTATAAAATAACTTGTAAAAAGTATGATGATGTGGGAGTGAGGAAAGCCAATGTAATAAGATTCCTTACTTATCGTGATTCAGAAATAAAACTCCATTTGGAAGAACCATTATGAAGTTATTGGAGTGGCATATGGTAAAGAACAAGCAACCGTATGATTAAGTGGTCAGTCATGTAAGCACTAAGCCCCAGTTTTAGGTTGTCCAAATAAATGAATAAAGGAAGTTAGAAGGGGGAGGCTGGGGGTGGGCATTAGTGAATAATTTGAAGATCTAATGACATGGCCTAGGGCCCCTTCCCCCAGCATGCTGCCCAGAATTGTCTCGGGATCTGCTCCCTGATTTATGGCACAGTGCTACTTGGCTGCCCCAGTCATGGCTCAAACAGGCATAGGTGTGGTTTGATCTGTGCTCTAGAAGGTACAAGCCAAATCACGTGGTGCGAGTTTTGCAGGTACACAGAATGCAAGAGCTGTGGGGTCATGACTTCCTCCATCTAGATATCAAAGGATGTTGTGTACAGCCTGGGGACTCAGGGAGAAACTTCTCTCAGGGGTGGAGCTAGCACAGAATGACCCCTCTAGGGCAATGGGGAGCAGAACTAAGAAGGCAGAGCTGCTGCAGAGTCTCCACTAGAATAATACCCAGCAGAACTATGGAAGAGAGCTGGCTCTGAGACCCTAGAACTGTAGCTCCACCACATATAATATTAGGTTAGGAGAGCTACAGGCACAGGACTCTAACTCATGAGAGATGCTGGGTGAACTTAGCCCAGCAAAATCATCAGAGAAAGGTTCCCCGAGGCCTTGGAAGCCCAATCCCTATCTCAGTGTGCCCAGAATGAGGGACATGAAATCAAAGGAGATTATTCTCCAGGTTTAAGACTTAAAGTTGTTTTTCCTGTTGGGTTTTGGATTTACCGGGGCTTGTTACTCCTTTCTTCTTTCATATATCTCCCTTTTGAAATAAGAAAATCCATCCTATGCCTGTCCCATCATTGACTTTTGGAAGTAGGTAACTTGTTTGGATTTCACAGGCTCACAACTGGAGAGAATTTGCCTCAGGATGAACCTTACCTTGAGTCTCACTTATATCTCATGTAGATGAGTCTTTGAACTCTAAAGTCGATGCCAGAATGAGGTAAGACTTTTAAGGCTTTAAGGATGAAATGAAGTATCTTATATGTGAGAAGAACATTCATTTTGAGGGGCCAGAAAATAATCCATGGTTTGCCAAAACGCATGTTGAAATTTAATTACCAGAGTAATGATATTGGGAAATTGAACCTTTAAGTGGTGATTCATAAGAGGCAGAGTTCTTATGAATGAATTAATGCCATTATCATATAAGTGAGTTAGTTGTCTTGAGAGTGAACTCCTTATAAAAGAATACTTTCTGTCCTATTTTCTTTCTGCCTTGAGCAGTTGCTTTCTCCTTCCGTCCTTCCATCATGAGATGGCTATTGTCTGATGCCAGTGCCACGCTCTTGGACTTCTCAGCTTACAGAATGGTGAACCAAATAAACATCTATTGTTTATAATTTGCCCAGTCTTTGGTATTCTGCTTTAGCAACAGAAAATAGACTAAGACAGCAAGTCACGTAAGTTTTACTCTCTGCAGTCACACAGAATAGCTGATACCTTTTACATCACTATTTTAGTTTTGTTATATGGCTTCCTTTGTTCTGGAAAAGCAAATACAGGAGAAGCGATGTTTATGACAGTCAACATTTTTCATATATCTTACTTGAAATATCCATCTTCTTTTTCTTGGTCTCTGTCACTGGCAAGGACCCTGAAGGGCAAACTCTTAGCTAGGGCTAAGCTGGGAAGCAGAGTGAATGCTATTTGTCAAACGTGGTAGCGAAAAACATATTTTGTAAAAGTGATATATCTTACAGAGAAAAGAGGCAGGGGTGTTCATCAAGTCAAAACTGTTTTATAGTTTTCTTTCCCAACCATAACTAAAGTCTTTAGCAATGCCTCATAAGTCAGAATATGAAATTTATTACTAACTAAGAAGTCAGTTCAGATCAGAAGCATAGTTAATAGTTCAACATGGCAGTTTTCAACTCAAATGAAACTGCTCATAGTAGCACTGTAATTGTGCATTTGGGCTTTCTAAGAAACTGACATTACCCCAAACAAATTGTTAGCAATGAGGTAACTGTCACTCTTCAAGGCTAATTTATTCCACCCAGATTCTTTTTTTTCTACAGTACTCTTTTATCAACTCTATTGTGCATAATTTAAACTAAGTAAAATTTAGTTATATTTGAATTTATTCTCTTGTATCCTAAAAGCAGTCTTGTTAAGAATAGTAAGTCTTTAAATATGTAAATGTATACAAGAAACATTGCTTAATTGAATGTATAGTTTCCTATTGAAAACCACATTTCATGAGCCAGCTTGTGAAATTATTTAAATGACTGCAGGAAAAATGAAAAATAAATGTTTAATTTTAGTAGTTAAAGAGATAAATGACCTATGGGGGATTACTGTCACTTCTCCTTACATTTTTAAAGGCATGTTGCATTAGTCTTTCTTCTTCACACCACTGGGTTCAATAATGTAACATAAACTCATTCTCTGAGATACACATCATATGGCCACAGGCAAAAGAAAAACCAAACTATATTCCAACAGCTTCTGTTTCTTCCATCGAAGGGATCATCCATCTGCCTAAATAATAGTACTTCTTTTTATGGAGTGCCTCATGCTCTTCAAATATAGTACAATTTTCTCCCTCTAGTAAGGGCAGAGGCAATCCTAATGTGAATTATGTGTGCATGAAAGTTCCCCCCAAATAACTGCAGCTTAGTAACAGAAAGGAAAATAAAACATTTAACTCAATCTTATTGTGAAATTCAGAGTATAAAATCCTGGGGTACCAACAATAAGGGAACTAATGGGAGGGGCTTTGGAGAATTGTTTCTTCAGTTGCAGATTTCTCAATATTTTATATCATTATAACAGATGGTATAACTAAGGCTCTAGAGACAAACATAAAGAAGAATGTTGCACTAAAAAGAAAAGTAAGTAAATATTTTAGCTTTCTTTAAACTTAAAATATAGCAAGGTGAAAAGGAGAAAGGTGGGATGAATCGTCTAGTAAGCAGTAAAACAATCATTTGTTCATGCCACAATATTTACTGAGTACCTACTAGGTACAAAGTCTTGGGTAAGGACCCAGTAATACAAATGAGAACAGGTCTTGGCATTGTCCTCAATGAAATTTTAGTGTAGATAATGTTATGGTATTGTTAAGAGATGAATTATATTTCCTGAATGTTGTGACAAAATTGTTCACAAAATGCTACAGGAGTATAAGTGACAGAAAAATTGACTCAACCTAGAGAAGATGGGGAAAGTTTTCCAGAGGAGGAAAGGAAAGTACATTAAAGGAAGAAGGCATAAATTATACTAAGACACTGAGTTGTCGTAGTTAGGATAGGAATAAAAAGGTATTGAGTAACAGAAAATTCATTGCACAGTTTAAAGTGATATACAATTTTGGAGAGAAATCTTCAGATTCTTTATATTAATTTATCTTATAAATACTTATTCAACGTCTACAAAGTACCTGTCACTGCATCGAGACCATGGGATACATTAATGACCAAGGCTTGGAAGGTCTAGGACCTCCAGAAGGTTACATTTCAGTTGCTATAGTATAAAGTCTAAATTGCAAAGAATGTCAAATGTCAAGATAAAAAGTATATGCCTAATCCTGGAGGCATCAGGGGGGTCCCACTCCTAGGCACATACCTAAGAGAAATGAAAACATATGTCCACACAAAAACTTGTACACAAATGTTTAAGCATCATTATTTGTAATAGCCAATTGTGGGAACAACCTATGTAGGTTGTTCTATCACCCGAAGAATAGATAAACAAAATGTGATTTATCCATACAATGGAATACTACTCAGCAATAAAAAGGAATGAAGTCTGTAGTCTACAATTGGGATGATCTTTGATAACATGTTAAGTAAAAGAAAGCCAGTCACAAAAGACCATATATTATATGATTACATTCATATATACTGTGCAGAAGAAGGAGATCTATATAGAGAGAAAGTAGATAGTGATCTGCTTATGGTTAGGGTTGGGGTAAGAGGAGAGGAGGATGATAACTAAAAGGTACAGAATTTTTTTGAGGTGATAAAAATGATCTAAAATTGACCGTGGTGAAGGCACATTATCTAACTATAGTAAAAACCATTGAACTGGATATTTTAACTGGCTTCATTTTACTATTCTTGTGTGTAGATAATATCTCAATAAAGCTGTTTTTAAAAGTTGTGATGCAATTGAAAGTTTTGACACAGAATAATAAACTTCTCAAACTAAAGTTTGAGAAAGTAAACATTGGGTAGACAAGGAAGGAGACAAGAGCAAAGGCAGAAGGTCTAGTTAGATTGGTGTGGTGATGGTCTAGGCCACTTCGGGATTGATGGTATGAAGGGGAAAAGATCTGATTCTATAGATATGTCTAATATTATACCTCCAGAATTTGTGGGAAGGGATGTGGAGAAATGAGAGTGATGAAAAGGAAGTCAATATAATGCAAACCTAATTGCTTGCATGCCCGGTTGCATAGTTAGTCCATTAACAAAGAGATCATACAAGGCAGAACTAGTTAGTAGACGAAACAATGCCAGTTTTACTAAGGTTAAGTAGGCACTGCTCTTGGACAACCCAGTAGCAAATTGAAAAAGGAGTCCATGACCCCAGAGAGAGATTTCATGGTCAGGAAAACTGAAGCCCATCATTGGGTGAAATATCCCAATAAAAGTATAAAGAACAAGGAGAGACAAAACCAGACAAAAATCCTCAGGGGTAGGTAATATTTACAAAGTGGAAAAGGAAATTGAACAAAAAAATTCTACCCAAAATATGTAATAAACTTTTATACATCAATAGAAAATAATAGAAAGTTTAATAATAGTGGACAAAAGACATGAACAGTCTGTAGACAGAGGCTGATATATAAATGACCAATAAGCACATAGAGAAGTATTTCAATGCCATTGGTCATTGGGGAAATGTAAATTTAAAGTGCAATAAGATACCAATACACATTCATCAGAATAACTAAAATGGAAAAGATAGAATATATTGAGTGTCTCCACATGTTTATTGCAGCACTGTTCACAATAGCAAAAACATGGAACCAACCGTGTTGCCCATCAAAACTGGATTGGATAAAAAAATGTGGTACATATACATGATAAACTAACTAGAAGAACAAAAATTATGAACTTTGCAGCAACTTGGATGGATTTAGAGTCTATCATACTCAGTGATCTATCCACAGAAACAAGGTACTGAATACCACATGTTCTCACTCATAAGTGGACCCTGAACATAATACAATAAGAAAGAGAGTGGCAATAGCAGAACACTACTAGGGGTAGGAGGCACATAACACCAATAAGGGTACTAAGTTCAAATCAGGAAAAGTGAGGACCAAAGGGAGGCCCAAACTTTATCTGTATGATGACCATAGTATACCTAAATCTGAATTGTATCCCACATCTTTAAAACAAAAAAAAAATAGAATAAAATAAAGTAAGAATATATTGAGTGTATCAAGGATGTGGAGTAACAGAACCCTCAAACACTGCAGATAGGACTATAAATCACTAAAATCATTGCAGAAAATTGTCAGAGTCTACTAAAGTTGAACATATGCATAACCTATAATTCAACAATTTAACTCTTACATATACATATATATATAATATATAGGATATATATATATAACAAAAACATATACATATGTACACACACACACACACACACACACACACACACACACACAAAAAAAAAAAAAAAAAAACACCTACACTGGAATATCTCTAACAGGAACTACTTGTAAGAATCACAAACTGAAAACTACCCAAAGATCAGTCAATAGTAAAATTGGTAAATATATTTTGATTTATTTGTACATTGAATTGTTATATAACAATAACAATGATAATCAACAATTACAAATAAAAATATAACCCACAACTAAAATGTTGAAGGAAAGCAAACAGACACTAAAAGAGTTAATACTGCCTTGTTCCATTTTAATCCAACATAAAAATAGAAAAAACAAAGATATGATGTAAAGAGTCAGAATAATGGTTACCCATGGGAGTGAAGTTACATGTAGAGAATATAAGGAGGCATAAGGGGCATACAAGATACTGACTGTGTTCTTTGTTTCAATCCAGGTGCCAGGTATACTGCATGTGTACGCACAGCGATATGCATGAAGAGTTTGAAAAATATGAAAAGAAAGAAATATCAAAGAGATGAAGAGGAAATTATGAGATCAGCAGCCTAAACTATAGGGAGAATGATACCTTAGAAACAAATGGACAGCATTTTAAAATTAACAAGCAGTTCATAACAGTGTCCATTGCTTCAGAGAAGTCAGAAAACATGAGAACCAAAACAGGCTATTGAATTTGAAAATGGGGTATATTCATTTGAACGGAAATTCCATTTGGTCCAAAATACTTTTATTGATTTAATAGCATATGTGAATGAGCATGCCCATTAAAATGAACTGTTTTTGTAAAAGTCTTCTAAAACAAAAGGGAATATACCTTAGCCTTGCACAAATACATCTAGAAAGTATAACATTTAGCTGACTCTGAATCTCCAAAATGTTTTTTATATTTGAATAAATGCCTAGAAATTAAGTGTAATCCAAATCAAACAATCTAAAAACCAATAAACAATGATTTCATAATGACTTGGAAAGCATTCCAAGCTTCCATGAAATAATTCCAAGTCAGGTTATAAAAATATGCTGACATGTTACAGCAATTGTGCCTTTAACTCTAATATATTTCAATCATTCTATCTAGTTTCAAACACTGAAATGATGATGAAGTTATTATCATGAAACAAGAATTGGATAAAACTTCACAATTACACAGATTTCAAAAATATGAAATTCTCTCTTTGTCCATGATAAAACAACAAATGACCAAAAAAGCAAAAACTGTATTTACCCTCATATCTTAATCAATTGAATGTTCAAAGAAGGAAACAAAACAGGTAAACTCTATGAGTGTCCTACCTTACTTTCTGAGAGTTACTAGGATCATTCCAAAAGGGGGAAACTTAAATAAACCTTGAAGGAATTTCTGGGTTAAAGAGGCAAAGAATGAGACTTGGGGAGACTAAGGAACATAAGATAGAGTACTCAGAAGTTATCACCACAGTAGCAGGAGCAAAATAGATAGCAACGCTGAAAAGTTATCCTAGAAAGAAACAAACAAATTGTAAGTAATTTAACTGTACAACAATTAAATACTTCAATACTAGCTACTAGAAAACAACAAACTCCATCAATCAACAATATAAAATTTATAATGTCTGGCATCTGGTAAAAAAAACTGATATAAACAGGGGAATATGGTCTACTTTCAGGGGTATTCATCCAAAGGAAAGACATAGAAATAAGAGATGATAGAATTTGCAGGCATCGATATTAAAATAGCTATTATAAATATTCTATCAATGTGTTCATGACAATAGGAAAAAAAGAAGAGTAGGTTGATGAAAGAAATGAATGTAAAAATAGCCAAAATGCAACAAATTCCTGATCAGAAACCTAAGTGCCCATACCATAAGAAAAAAGATAGACAAGTGGGACCCATCAAACTGACGAGATTCTGCAAAGAAAAAGCAATCAGCAAGAGATCCGGGAGACAGCCCACAGAATGGGAAAAAATATTTGCCAACTGGATATCTGACAAAGACTTAACATCTAGGATCTACAAGGAACTCAAACATGCCGAAAGGAAAAAAAAAAAAACAAACAGCCCCATTAAAAAGTGGGCAAAAGACATGAATAGCCACTTCTCAAAAGAAGATAAATGGGCAACCACAGACACACAAAAAAATGCTCAGCCTCACTCACCATCAAAGAAGTGCAAATCAAAACCAAATTGAGATACTACCTAACCCCAGTAAGAATGACCATCATTAATAAAACAAACAACAAGATGTTGGCGAGGATGCGGAGAAAAAGGAACGCTTCTACACTGCTGGTGGGAATACAAACTAGTGCAACCTCTCTGAAAGACAGTGTGTCATTTCTGAAAGAACTAGAAATTGGCCTTCCATATGACCCAGCAATCCCTTATTGGGAGTATACCCGGAGGAACTCAAATCATTCTACAAAAAAGATACCTGCACACGTATGTTTGCTACAACTCTATTCACAATAGCAAAAACAAGGAACCAACCATGCTGCCCATCAAAGTTGTATTGGATAAAAAATGTGGTACATACACACAATGGAATATTATGCAGCCACAAAGAAGGACAAACATATGAACTTTGCAGCAACTTGGATGGATTTAGAGTCAATCATACTCAGTGATCTATCACAGAAACAAAGAAGAGAGTACCATATATTCTCACTCATAAGCGGACCTTGAACAATTATCATAATACTGTAAGAAAAGAATTTGCAGTAGTGGCAAACTGTCAGGAGAGGAGAGGTGGGTGTGGCAGTTGAAGGAAACTGCTAGGAGAGGAAGGGGTACACCTCATCAACAAGGGTAACTGCATAATCAACGTTTGTATACCTAACCCTGAATTATGCCCCTACATCTTTATAATAAAATTTTTAAAAATTAAAATAAAAAATAGCCAAAATGGGGAAAAATTAAAAATAATCAAATGGATTTTCTAGAGATTCAAAATACAATAGACTAAATAAAAATCAGACAAATAGGATTAACAGCAAATTAGACCCTTCTGAAGAAACTGCCAATGAACAATATAGAGCAATAGAAACTATACAAAAGGTCTTAAAAGCAATAAACACACAAGTAGTAAAATCTGGGACAATATTATTTGGCTTAGCATACATCTAATTGGAGTTCCAGAAGGAAGATGAGATACAGAAAAAAACCCTGAAGAATTAATATACAAAAATTTCAAAATGTAACGAATAGTAGAACCTAAAATATTCACGAAATTTAGCAAATACCAAACAGAAGCAACATATAAGAAACCACAACATGGCACATCATAATTAAATCGCTCAAATCCAGTGATGAGGGAAAAAATACTAAAGGCAGCCAGATTTTAAAAATTCACATCACATACAGAAAAACAATGATAAAAATGACAGTAGACTTCTCATCAGAAAAAATGCAAGCCAGAAGACAATAAAAATAAATTTAAAACATTATTTTTTAAAAAGGAAAGAAATACTGTCAACCTAAAGTTCTATATGCAGAAAGAATATATTTCATATATGAAAACAAAATAATGACCATTTAGACATTCAAAAGCTAAGATAATTATTTGCCAATAGACAGTAATAAAAAAAAAATGTTAAAGAAAGCCTTGGCTGGTCATGGTGGCTTATGCCTATAATTCCAGCACTTTGGGAGACCAAGGTGAGAGAATTACCTGAGTCCATGGGTTCAAGACCAGTCTGGGCAACTTGGTGAGATCTCATCTCTACAATAAATCAAGAAAAAAATAGGTGGGCTTGGTGGCATATGCCTGTAGTACCAGCAAGTTGGAAGGCTGAGGCAGAAGGATCGCCTGAGCCCAGCAGGTCGAGGCTGTGGTGGCCGTGACCATGCCACTGCCCTTGAGCCTGGGCAACGGAGTGAGACTCTGACAAAAAAAAGAAACAGAAAAAGAAAATACCAGATGGTAATTGTGACTTCATAAAAGAAATGAAGATTGACAAAAATGCTAAATATGTGGGTACATACAAACATTATTTTTAAAGCATCAAACAGCAAATTATTGTTTAAAGCAAAAATAATTTAAAAAAATATTGTGGAGCTTATAACATACAATATAAGATAAAATAAATAACAATATTAACACAAAGGCAGGAAGAAGGAAGAAAATAAAAATAAACTGTTGTGTTTCTTCCACTATAAAATGAGGTACTTAAAAGTAGACCATGTTACTGTAAAAATATATTATAAACTCTAAAACGATCTCTTATAAAACAAAAATCAAACTTAGATGTTAATCCCTTAATGCAGATAAAATTGATCATTTAAAAAATACTCCATTAATTCAAAAGGAGGCAAGAAAGAGGAAAATAAACAGAGAACAGATAGAACAAACAGGGAGTAATTAACAATATAACATTTAAATTTAACCAAATTGATGATCACATTAAATAAGAATAGCTCAAACACCCTAATTAAAAGGCAAAAATTATCAGATTGAATGAAAATTAGGATCTAACCATATGCATCCAGGAGAAACCTATTTTAAATGTAAAACAAACTGATAGATTAGAAGTAAAATAATAGAGAAACAACCAAGCTTACACTGTTCAGAAGAAAGCTGTAGTGATTATATTAATATTATATTAGCTTTCAGATCAAGAAATATTACTAGGGATAGATGGTCATTCCCTTATGATAAAGTGGTCAATTCATCAAGATGACATAACAATCCTAAATGTCTATGTACCTAATAAAAGAGTACATGAAGCAAATTTGCAGAAATTAAATTTGAGAAGCATCAAATCCTGGAGAACTAAGAGCAGGACACTTTCTTTTTTAGTGCTAATTGCCATTAGGGTGATAAATCAATGATTTCGCTGAGATATAGGATGCATTCTGGCATGTTTGAGATTAATACATTGTGTGTAGAAAATATTCAATGTCATCCCATGTCTCATGTCTCATCATACGTCACCTCATATTTCCTAGGCTGTAGCTACACTGCTTTCCTCAGTGCCTTGGGTTCCCAAGCCCCCTTCTGACTCAAGATCTGCATAGATACTGAAACCTTTGCTGGAATTCTTCACCATTCTTTGTTCACTTAGCTCCTCAACATTCTCTGAATCTCAGCTAAACATCAATTCCTTAGGATTTATTCCTGGCCTTCTGCCTTCCATACTGCACTCCGCTTCCTACTTCTTAACTTCCTGTGTCACATTTTCATAGCTGTTTTCATAGTTGTTTGGTGTGTGCCCCAACCACATTGCTATCTAGAAGGGCACTCCATTCTCACTCATAAACGGATCTTGAACAATTATAATACTATAAGAAAGCGATTGGCAGTAATGGGAAACTGTCAGTGGAGGGAGGGTGGAATTGGCAGTTGAGGGAAACTGCTAGGGGAGGGAGGGGCATACCTCATCAACAAGGATACCTGCATAATCAATGTTTGTGTACCTAACCCTGAATTGTACCCCACATCTTTATAATAATAAAAAATATTAAATAACTCACCAGAAAAAAAAATGATGCAGTCTTAATCCTGGTACCTACTGTGCTAGTCCTCAAATTTTTACTGAATAAATACATACATGTTTTTTTTAAATTATGATTTTCATACTATGTAATACTAAAGAGATTATTTTTAAAGAATAATACTTGATATGTATTTCATATACATCCTCTGTTATATTCTAAATTTCACTATATAGATATCAGGGGACCACAAGTATGAGTAGCTGAGAAAAAGAATTTCTGAGATATTAGAAGAACACATTTCTGAGGTTTTTAACTACTTTGTGTAAGAATTTTCTTCTTATCCAACATTTGTACTGATCTTGTAACAAGGAAGAAAAAAGCTCAGTTTTTGCTATAGGTTTTACAAAGCTCTGGAGAACAGAAAAAAATGTTAATATTGTACCCAGAAAATGTCTAAGTACTGTTTGTAATATCCTTCTAGAGTATTACATCCATGTGTGCATAGGGAATTCATTTTAGAGATAAAAGTCTCTCTGTCTCTTTAGAGGGATGAAAGTCACTCTCATTAACATTGCTGGGGGTTAAGTGTACATTTTCAGAGAATAATACAGACTCTGTAATGAATAATATGTATGTGGTTTGCTACGTTCCAGCATTTACATTTCAAGCTCAAAGCTTTCAAAAGGCATGAAAGTGGCTAGTGATTTGGAAGAAGCAGAAGACACAGTGGGAATTATGATCACAAGCTGTAAAGCACATGAATAAACCAAGATGATGTAAATGCCTCCTTAGGATTTGGAAGCATGAAAACTTGGGAACAAGAATAGAACAAATTAATGAAGAAAGAGAGATGAGGGCAGATTTATGTAAGGAATTACAAATGAAGGAAAGCAGTAGAAATAACAGAGTGAGAAATAAGGGTAATATCATAATAATGCTGACAGAATTGCTTTCTGCATATTAAAAGGCAACTGCTTGGAGAAAGGGGGAAAAATCGCAAAAATGAATGCCCCAAAACACGGCAATTCAAAACAGCAACAAACAATACAGTGAGACAAGAATAAAATAAGACATCAAAGGGAGGAGAGGATGATATTAACAGAAGCCAAAATTATAACCAGAGATAATGCTATCTCAAAAAAAAATAAAATAAAATCCAAGGCCAATGTTAAGTGAAATCACTGACATGGAGTGATTAAAAAGATGCACATTCTTCTTAGTTTGTCACGTTGACAAAGATACTATTGAGCATTATTTTCTCCTGCTAGAACTTCACTTTACTTAGGGGTATTCCACTTTCCATTTTCTTCTGCCTAACGACTCACAGAAATCCAATTTTTTAAGTAATTTCTTTTTTCAGGTGACATGCTGGTTTTACTTTGTGTATCAGAAACAAAATGAATGACCTTTCTTATAATTGCAAATATGTTCTAAGTCATAAGTGACAACAATTTTTTGAATTGGAAAGAATCTTGGAGGATTGACTCCAGTCTACCTTGGTCCCTTCAAATCATCAGACTTTCCAGGCCTTGGCCTTAATTTACGGACCTGCTCATTGGCTTCCTCTTGTGTGACTTCCTTTACTTTCTCAACTAAGTTAAATGCATCACCATTGGCATTTCATGGCTGCTTTCATCTTATCTCTCTTTCTTATTATGCTTGGAGACGTGTGTAAATTCTTTTATTATCATTTTAATTAAGCTTCAATAGCAAGATGAGGAAACAGTGACAAGGCATAGATGTTCAGTTGCCTTGTTTACAAGCAATCCCTACTATCTCCAAGTAGTGAAGGAAAAAGTCTACCTCTGGGCCCCAGTATGAGATGCTCCTCTACCTTCCCAAATAACACTGATGAACATCACACAAACTTCACCGGAATTCATCATCATGTATATTCTCATACCACTTGATTCATTCCTATATTTTCACCCTTGCAACATCAAGGTACTGTTCATTATATGATTGTATTCCTTGCTGAAATAGTTGTGCCTTCAATGCAGCAAAGGGGACATTATCATCATTGTACATCATCCATCTACACAACACTGAGTACATAGTCAATGCAATAAACACATACATTTAACTGAAGGCCAGCCTCTGTTGAGGTAGAAATGGCATTTCTTTTGGAGAAAAAACACTGCCATTCTTGGAATTCTCTGTATTTGAAAGCTGCTGTCAGTTTCTTATCTGGAAAGTGTGAATGTCAAGAACCTGACTTTTTACCTTTCTGGACCTCAGTATGCCTATCACAGAGCAAAATGCATGAGATTGACCTAGAAGTCTACATCCAAACTGTCAAGCAAGTTAATGAAGAAGGTTTTAGATAATGCAAAATCAAGATTTTTACTTCTCAGGTACCCTGATTCAAAAAGCTACTGGGAGATGTATTATTTTTAATTTCTTAAGTAAGAGAAATATGACATTTAGAAAACAGAGGCTACAATACAAGGAAGAAACAAAAAGAGTTTCCAGAGTGACTGAAAAAGATACCACAGTGACAAATGTATAGTGGAAACCAGTCCAGATTGGAGCAGAAAGAAAGCTTTTAGGGAAATGTTTCCAAGAAGAAAGCAAACATTCAAAGGCTCTAATGCACCTGAATGTATTTGAAGACATATTTAGTACTGTTGGAGAATTTGAGGAATGAATTAGTAACACATGTGGTGAAAACTAAGTAAACAATGAAGTAAATGATTATTATTCTTAGGGAATACACAAACCTATAATGGAAAGGAAAATTGTTCATAATATACTATGTGTCTCAGCTGCACCTAATATTTACACAGTGATAATGATGTAAACCCTAAATATTGATTTAACCCAAAATGGTAGTAAAATTATATTTTAAAAAATAGGAGAAGGCATTCCTAGTCCATAAAATTAAGTTAAATCCATATTTAAACCTGAAAGGTTAAGTATTTCAGTGAAATCAGATAATTTAAAAATATGGATTTGAACACTAGAAAGATAATCTAAAAGAAAAATAAATTATTCACAGAAAGCAAAGTCTATAAGTGAACGATTTTCTCGAGAGTTTGTTTCATTCCAATGCTCAGAATCAGCCCTAGCTGATCCTTACATAGAACAGTGCCTTCCAAGTGGAAGGACCAATATGTCTTCTTCTCTGCTATGGTTTGAATATTTGCCCCCTCCAAATTTCATGTCAAAATTTAATCTCCAATGCAGCAGTATTGAGAAGTGGGGCCTTTAAGAGGTTGATTAGGTCATAAGGGATCTGTCCTAGTGAATGAATTTATCCATTCATGGATTCATGGGTTAATAGAATATTGGGTTGTTGTAAAAGTAGGTCTGGTGGCTTTATGAGAAGTGGAAGAGAGACCTAAGCTAACACGCTCAGCCTCTTCTTCCTGTGATATGATGAGCTACTTCACGACTCTAAAGAGAGTCTCCACCGGAAAGAAGGTCTTCACCAGATGAGGCCCCTCAACCTTGAACTTCTTAGCCTCCATAATTGTGAGAAGTAGATCTTATTTCTTAATAAATTACCCAGTTTCACGTATTCTGTTATAAACAATAGAAAACAAACTAGATATTATCAGCCTATATCAATCAACATAGAGCCTAGTAACACCTCACAGGCTCTCAATAATGGCATGCAGGATGCAGAAATTCCACCTAAAGACTTATTTAGGAGTCTCTAAGCCCTAACACTTTTTTAAAAATCTGTTGATTGGAACCAAGGTAAATTGTGACTCTGATTTCCTAGTCCACTTAGTTATATCCTATTTTGGGGTATTACGAGCATTCTTGAAATATCCATATCTCTTAACTTTCTTTTTTGAATGTGATTCTTTTGTACATTTGTTAGTATTTCAGAAGAAGACAATTAAAAAACATACAAAGTACATAGAAAAATACTTTTCCATAAAATACTAGATTTTGAATAAAAGAATAAAGAGCATCCATTCTTAAACAGTTGTTCGAACCAAGTACATGGAGTCCTCCTAGATGCCTCTGCTTTCCTCATATCTTACATTCATGGCATCAAGGAATCCATTAGCTGCACCATCAAAATATACCCAGAATCTACTTCTTATTGTCTTTTCTGCCACCTGCTTGATTCAAGTCACCATTATCTCTCCCCTGGATTGCCATGATGGTGCCCAGTGGGTTGCTCTATCTCTACCCTGATCCTTCAGCCAAAGTGGTCCAGTTAAAACAGGTCAGATCATCAGGCCTCTGATCTGAGCCTCCAAGGACTCCCATTCTCCAGGTATGTAGAAAAGTCTGTCTTTCTACATAATCTGCCCTCAGTGTTCCTTCTCTCATATCCTTCCTACCACTTCCTGATCTCACTCCAGTCACACTGGCCTCCTTGCTTTTCCTAGACCACCACTGCAGGCTTCCACCTCTGGGTTTTTGCACATGCTTTCCCTCTATGTGAGATGTTCCTCCCACAGAACCCTCCATCTGTTTCCTCCCCTTTTCGACTCTTTTCGACACCAACTCCTTCTCAGGACGTTCTACTCTGACTGCCCTGTTGAAGTTGCAATACCCTTCAATGCTGCGACACACTTACCGGCCCAAGCCTGCGATTTCTTTCCCATAGCACTCAGCATCTTTCTGTATACGAGATCATTTACATCTTGGTTATATTTGCTTGGATTTTCTATCTCTATATCCACCCTAAAATTTCAGTTCCTAAACATAGTAGATATTTTGGTTGATTTTACTTCCTGATGCATCTCCAATTTCTAGAACAGTTTCACGCAGGTAGCAGAGTCTCAACAAAAACTTCTAAAATATGGAACTGTTGGACTAACTTCAACAAAACATAAATAAATAATTTTCAGTGGCATAACATTTTAAAATTAATATTTCACTATACATTATTCTCAACGCACCTGCATTTTTATAGAGCATCTTAAGAGGCCATTCCCAAACATTTTCACTTATCATGCTGTCATTTAATCTTATAAATGTTTATTGGTACCGACTGTAGTAGGTAAGAAGTCAGAGCCCCAGAGAAGGGAAGGAAATGAGTTATTCAAGATCCCACAGTGTGTCTGTGCATGGTGAAAATGAGGGAGTATGCCCCTTCACTTAGTGTTGGTACAACTATGAGACATTATTTTAATCTCTACTTACATGGTTTGCTAACTCCCTTTCTACCAAGAAAGCGTCACCAAGTACATTATCAAACTTTAAATTTTGTTACTATTGCTTTTATTTTTGGTATGATTTAGAAGTTAGCATTTATGAGGTATGTGTTGTGCTCCAGGACTATGCTAAGTACTTTGCATAAAAATCTCATTTTAATCCTCAAAGTATTCTCTCAAACAGCCACATGAAATTTGAACTCTGTTGTGAGAAACAGAAGTGGAGTTTGGTCCCAAGTTGTCACTTAAGCAGTAACTGTTTTTGGACTCCTACCCATTTAAGAATGAGAAGAAAGTCCCATGCCTTCTCCTTAAAAAAAAAAAAAAAAAAGAGGGCAAAGGCACAAACAATTCTGTGTCCAACTACTGTATGGTCAAAATTCCCATGTTAAACACCCTTGATCTGAGTACTGTTACAGAAAAATGATTTAAGATTTTCATAATATGAGCTGGGGCTAGGTACACCATGTATTTCTTGAAGTTCATTCCAAAGACTTATAAACTGAGTCTTAATCATCTTTATAATATCTTGAATTTTTATATACTGAGGCTTAGGGATGACATCCTTAAATTATTGCTGCACAAAAACAAAATTAAAAACTTTGACAATAAAATGCCTTTGGTTATAGCCTTTATTTCTTCTGTTTCTTTTATTTTTTCTTTTTTCTAGAAAATTTTATTAACTACTTTCATATACTTCTCCTCAGAATTAAAACTATGATCAAAAAGGTGGCTCAGCCTGTAATCCTGCACTTTGGGAGGCTGAGGTGAGTGGATTGCCTGAGCCTGTAGGTTCGAGACCCGCCTGGGCAACTTGGCGAGACCTCTTCTCTACAATAAATAAAAAAATCAGCTGGGCATGGTAGTGCGTGCCTGTAATTCTGGCTACTCGGAAGGCTGAGGCGGAAGGATCGCTGGAGCCCAGCAGGTCGAGGCTGCAGTGGCCGGGAGCGGCCACTGCACTCCAGTCTGGGTGACAGAGTGAGACTCCAACTCAAAAAAAAAAAAAAGAAGAGATGCTGGATTGCCGGGCTCGGTGGCTCAGCCTGTAATCCCGAGCCTTTGGGAGGCTGAGGAGAGTGGATTGCCTGAGCCCACGGGTGCGAGACCAGCCTGGGCAGGCGAGACCTCATCTCTACAATAAATCAAAAACTTAGCCGGGCGTGGTAGCACGTGCCTGTAATTCCGGCTACGCGGAAGACTGAGGCGGAAGGATCGCCGGAGCCCAGCAGGTCAAGGCTGCGGTGGCCGGGAGCGGCCACTGCACTACAGTCTGTGCAACAGAGTGAGACTCCAACTCAAAAAAAAAAAAAAAGAAAAAATTGAAACAACCAAACCAGAAAATATGATTTTCAGAGCAGCTTCTTCTAAAGACACCTCTACATCTGAATCCATGGTGAAAATGTAGCATGTTCAAGATACATTGTTGCATTAATGTTAATTTACAACTGTACTAGGTTTTTCCCTAAAGAGTCCAAATCTCAGTTGGAATCCATTAATTTTGACAGTTTGCCTATCACAGTAGAATAGATTTGCTGAGTCACAGAAACTTCTCTAGAAAGAAAAGAATCACATTCTCCTCGCTATTAAGTATTAATAACAGAATGGAGTTTGAACCTTCTCAAGGCAGCTAGACACAACATTAATCACCCCAGAATCTATGAAATGTGGCTTGGGCTTCACAGAGCAGAACCCCCAGCACAGACACTCAGGTCCCTTTCCTGATAAACTTAATATGCACCAACCAGCTGTGTAATGGGCCCGAGCACCCCTGGGGCACAAAAGAATGTCATAAAATAGAGTCCATTATCCCACATTGGAAATTTGACTTGATTTGGACTTGACACTTCATTTGGAGAAATGTCCGGGAGGCATATTTTTTCTAGAAGGTTGGGGTTGCGGTGGATGGCTGGCTGTTGCAAGTGAATTCTGCAGAACAATTTTAAACTTAAAAGAGTAGGACTTTTAAAATATTTCCTTCATGATGACTTCTGAAAATAAAATTGAGTTGTAACATCTGAAAGTTATTACTGCAACGTTTTAAATTAAGCCAACTCAGGATCACACATTTCCAAGAGGGAATATGAAAACTGTGCCAGTCATAGCATATTCCAGTGTTTGATAAAAATCAAATATCTGTAAAGATAAAATAGCTCTAATCTGATACAGTATTATAAGCAGGATATAATACTCATAAGCCTATCGAGGATGCCCTAAGACCACAAGCCTGGCATGCTGTCCAACCTGAGAAAGCTATTTCCACATGAGGTGACTGGTTGTGACATGCTGACAAGAGTGTTGCCAAGGCAACGAAAACTGCAAAAGAGGATGGAGTAGGGGCAAGAATTGGGACTCACAGTACTTTGGATTTTAAGTCCGGAGTGTTTTCATTTGTAGACCTTGGGGTGGCTGTGGTGTAATATTAACAATATATTGCATGCAACTCATTCAGGATTACTAAAGCCCAACATGGATACTGTTGGAAAATATTATGAATCAATTCTATTGCCATCAGAAGACTGTTTAGCTTGTAAAAAGCAAGTCCATGACCCAAGTTACTGCCACAAGAACAATTTTCATGTTTGAATCATCTCTAGGCATTTAAAAACAAAATAATTTAAATATTGTTCATAGTTTCTTTAAATATGAAGCCAGCAAACTAGCAGAATGCCAGAGGCAACAAATCTAAACATCAATAAGTAATGTATGGAAACAATAATGTGAGCCATGAGTGTAAATGCGTTTGCCTTTTAGATAGTGTCTTTTCAATGTATGTTTACATTGTCTTTCTTCTTTGTGTTTGTCATAATTTTCTCTTCTTACAATAACACCAGTCATCTTTTATTTAGGACCACCATAATGGTCCTATTTCAGCTGAATTGCCTCCTTAAAGGACCTATTTCCACTTGCAGTCATATTCTGAGCTATGAGGGTTAAAGATTCAAGATATGAGTTTTAGGGAGACACAATTCATCCCACACAGAGGAAAACAAAGATGGGTGGAGAAACAAAAAGAGACAATTTGGAGCAATCATGATAGATTCTACAAAGACTACCATGGGCAGGAAGATTGAATCTCTTATACAGTACTAGTAGATTGTCTTCTTTTAAGAATAAAATTAAAGAAAAATAGATTTTTGCTTCCATGTAAGACAATTAGACCTTTCCAGCATTGATGGTATTGGAATTTTTCAGGGGAGAATGGTGTATTGGAAAGGTTAAGGACCTTGAAGTTTGACTTAATAGTGTCTAGGTACTTATGTGTCCCGATTAAGGAGCATGAATTTATTAGAATAATGCGTATTTTTCTGCTTTAGAATAGATACATTGATTCTATAACCTTATCTCCTTGGAGCCTCCTTCTCTGATGTGAACAAGGGTGCCGTAATTAATTACATGTTAGCACAAATTCCAAAAATAGCTCATACAATTATTGAGACAATTTCAAGTGAACATGCTTTGCAAAATAAGTTACTTTTTGCCCCTAAACTAGTCCAAATTAGCTATATGTATCATAAAACAAGAAAATTATAGCTTGGATAAAAGCGTAAGAATGATGAATAAAAAGTACTTTTTGAGAGGAATCAAAATGTGAAGAAAGCAATATATGTGACTATCATCACTATTTAATGACACTTTGTGCTAGTCCTGGGCTTGGAGCCAGCACCATGGATATGATGATCACTTGCTATTCTTTCTACCATTTACGAGTCTGCTTTATCTGTGCTGGGTAAGATTCATGTGATTGGCAGCTCAGATCATGCATAAAGTGATTTGAGGGAATTACAGTGACAGAGATTAATACAGGAAAATATTCACATTTATTTTTTTCTTCCAATATCTGAGAAACTTTCTCTAAAATCAGTACTTTTCTCACATATACACAGGAAGCCCAAGCTGTGCCAAACTGTGCCGTGCACTGAGAGTGGGGCAGACATGCATGTAGGCACTGAAGGAACCCAAAGCCAGGTAGTTGCACTTATAAAAAATCCATGGGAGGTAGGTGCTGTACAAGAAGGGGGGATACATAAATGGGAGGGGAGGAGGTGAAGACAGGGAGCTAGGGAGGAGTAGAGGAGGGTGGGGGGTTCTGACAGGTGACATTGAGGAGTATGCTGGCTGCAGTTTATTTTTTGTTTTCAATATTCTACTCCCAGTCTTGTTCTTTCTTTAGGAGGGTACATTATAGAAGTAGTTCTCCACTGGGCAATTTTAACCCCTTGGGAACCTTTGGCAATATCTGGAGATAGTATTGATTATGACAAAGGGAAGTGCTGGGGACACTGTGGCATTGACTGAGTAAAAACCAGGGATGCTGCCAAACATCTTACAGTGCACAGAACAGCCCCTCACAATAAATAATTATCCAACCTCAAATGTCAATAGTGCCACCATTGAGAAACACTGAATTTGAGTTCAATGGCCATAGACTTTGAATCTCTCCCTCCCACCTACTCATGAATGACTTTTCTGAGAAGCGAAGTTGGATAAAGAAAGGGACACACCCCTTGTCTTGTTCTCTCTTGCTTCCCTCATACATAATCCACTGAAGATAGTACTAAGAAGGGAGGATGGAGGAAATGGGAGGGGAAAAGATATAAACAGAAAGCATGCAGGTAGCACTCCCGCTGCTCTGCTTCTCTCTCCTCACATGGTGAACTGCAGTAAGGTCCTGCCTGTGGTTGAGGGAAGGGCTTCAGGGTCCTTGCTCTGCTCCATGTGGTTCCTGAGTTCAGCATTAACACCATTTTTGACACCCATCAGTACCACATTCTCAAGCTGAGACTTTGTCACAAAGAGACAATATATTGATGTCCATTTTATTCCTCTCTTTCTCTCTCTCTCACTAGGTTCCATGTATGGAGAGGGAAACAGGGTGTTTAACTGACTTCCCTAAATCCCCAACACTAGGTACCTTCACTTTTAAATAGATGATAGGCCCTAACTCAATTCTGCAAACATCAGTACTCAACAAACAATCAGGAGGTTAAGCTCTGTGATATTTGAGTTAGATGTGCATTGACTTGGGGTCATCTGGAGGTCCAAGTCACTCCAAGAAATTGTGAATGCAGCCTGGAAATGAAACAGAAGATTTCTGATCCAAAGAAGCCCTAACTTGGAGCTCTTAATTTTAACAGCTTCTACAAGAGAAGTTTCTACTTGATCTCCCAAGAGAACAGCCTCTGGGGTTACTCTAGAAAGACCCTGGACAATATTTTTTTTAGATGACCTACATCCACCTTGAGAAAGGCTTCTTCAAGAGAAAACTGGCTAGAGGCTGGAGTCAAACCAGGCATACAAAAAAAGACCAAAAGGCCTTCATTATGAGGACTGCACATATGTAAGTTACTGCAATTTCTTCTCACAGTGTGAGTCCCAATCGGTGTCTCTGTATGTAAATAGAATTGATGGAAATGTCTGTAGATAATGTACTAGGCAACCTCTTCCCTAAAAATTTAATGGAGACTTCTATCCCACATTTCCAGACAGAGTTTCAATATGGTTGGTTTACACTCGATTTCCCATTTCCTTCTTTTCAGTCAATAACTTATTTACCTATGGATATTGGAGTGAACATGTAGACTATGGAGATGGTTTTCCTGCTTGCTTAATATATGCACTCTTGCCCCTCCCTCTGGCCTTGCCAACTTTGTCAACTTCTTGGGTTCCAAAGGTTTTCACATATTTGTGTAGAAAAATATAGAATGCACATTTAGAAAAGAAGAGTAGATAAAGTAAGAAAAGAATTTTGACTCACCTTTAAGTGAATCAGTGACACGAAATATAAATGCCTTTTGGTCTGACATTTAAACTGGTCAACTATTCACAAATACATTTTTTTTTTTTTTTTTTTGAGTTGGAGTCTCACTTTGTCACCCAGACTGGAGTGCAGTGGCCGTTCCCGGTCACTGCAGCCTCGACCTGCTGGGCTCCGGCGATCCTTCTGCCTCAGCCTTCCAAGTAGCTGGAACTACAGGCGCGTGCTACCACGCCCGGCTAATTTTTTTGACTTATTGTAGAGATGAGGTCTCGCCAAGTTGCCCAGACGGGTCTCAAACCTGCGGGTTCACACAATCCACTCACATCAGCCTCCCAAAGTGCTGGGATTACAGGTTGAGCCACTGAGTGCGGCTACGAATCAATTTTTTTAATTGCTAAGGTATCCAGAGAAAAACTGACAAAGGAATTTATTACTTCTCCTCTCCTTGTACATGTACTTGTCACTGCATGTGTCACACCAAATTATATTGATCATGTGCTTGTCTTTCTTCCCAACATGATTGAAAGTTCCAAACAGGTAAGTACTGTATTTCATTTATCCTGGTACTCTAACACCTAGCACAGTACTGACACAAGCTAGATGCTTTCTTGTTTACTGAGTTCAATTCTATTCAAAGAATACCTGGGCAGAGAAATCACAAAGAGAAAACACAACCAGTTAAGGAATGTACAGACTTTATAGCAATTAAAGGAATGGAACAATATCCCTGCAACAAAACTGCACACGTACCTCTTGAATCTAAAATTGGAAAAAAAAAAAAAAACATAAAAGAAATGCCACAAATGACCACAGTGTTCAAAATACACTTGCACTCAGTCGAAATGAAAGTGTGTGCATATTTTAGAAAGCAACTTGGTGATAGCTATAAAGATCCTTAAAAAGTTCACAGTCTTTTACTCAAAATTTCCACTTTGAGAAACCTATTTTATAATACTAATAATTACCATTTATAAATGCATAACTATATTCCAGATATTGTGCAAAGAGACTTAAAAATGTCATTGCATCCTTTAACTCTCAAACGACAACACATCAATCTTATGGGGTAGGGATTAGTCCTATTTTAAGAAGGAGGACAGAGGCTTCTAGACATTAACCTAAGTACAAAAGACCACAAAGGCCACATGACTAGAAAGTGGCAAGTCACGATTCACCCAAAATCTGTTGGATTCAGAGCTATTTTTATTTACAATATTTCTGACACCAAATGTACAGTTTCTTTATTTTTCTTTCTTTTTTTGTTCACACCAAGCAATTCTCCAACTTTCCAGTAACCAACTGTGTTTCCAGCAGTTTAGTGCCATTCCAACACTCACTACCCAGAGTTAGTACAGACTCCCCATCCCCTGGGTTTAAAAGCTCTGTCCCCTAAGATTGCTCTCACTTCAGATAACAGTCACAAGTATTGACTCCCCATGCTACTCACATTTCTGTCCAACTTGGATCAAAAATCTGGGGGTCCCGCAAATTCAGATTTGATAATTTGTTACACTGCTCACAAAGATCTCCAAAACACTTTACTTACTATTACTGGTTTATAATAAAGGGTACAACTCAGGAACAACCAAATGGGACAGATACATAGGACAAGATATGGGGGCGGGACACAGAGCCCCTATGCCCTCCTGGACGTACCACCCTCCCTGCACTCACTGCTTTCAGCCACTCAGAAGTTCCTCTTTGAACATTGTCATTTAAGGGGTTTTATAGTTGTACCATTACATAGGCATGATTGATTACATCATTGGCTATTGAAGATTAAACTCAACCTCCAGCCTCTCGCTTCTCCCCAAATGTCGGCAGTGATCCTGAAAGTTTCAACCTTTTAGTCATTGTTTGGTTTTTTTTGGTGACCAGACTCCCACTCTGAAGGTATCTAGGGGCCCAATTCATCTCATTCCCATCCTCATCACTCAGGAAAATCCAAGAATTTTAGGAGCTCTGTGCCAGTAACTAGGACAACGACCAAATATCTTTCCATTATATAACAGATTTCCAAGCCCAGGTTTCTTTCTTTCTATAAAGTATACTGAAGTTACAATATTACAGAGCATAGATGTTTTTGGAACCAAATTATTCTTCTCAATCTTACTTACATCCCTGTAAGTTTGGGAATTATCTAAATAATCAACAAGAAGAAAGTAATTTATTTTGCAACATGATTTTAGTGGAATATTATACATCAAAATTATATTTAAAGGACTGTGAAATACTATAGAAAATATTTAAGATACTAGGTTAATCAGAAGGCAAATTATGAATACACTGTGATTTCAATCAGAAAGCAAGTTTATATGTAACAAAAAACTGTAAGGAATATTTTAGAATTATGGGCGTTAGGACTATAGAAGATACTTCCTTTTATTCTAATTTCTTATTTTTATTAATGGATTGTTTTCCTGGGGAATTTCTTGAATTCTGACTCTTGGTTATAAGGGAAAAGTAGGCTTTTATTTCACTGTATGGCAGAAACGATGTCATCACAAGCTTATAGAATCACAAGCTTGTTAAGAAAGGAGACACAGCTTTATATGAAAATAAATAAATATTTTACCTATTACAGAAGCTTGCTTTTAAAAACTCAACTTCTCTGGATTTAGATGACAACTGACTATAGGGCTGATGGTAATAAGTCATTAGAGAGGGCATACAAGGCTTGTAGGCAACAACAGTATCTCATTGTCTGCTGGTTCTCCAGAGCTCAGCCCAGTGTCAGCACCTGGCTAACCTCAGAAATGGTTCTTGTTGAGTTAGTGGCTTCTGAACTCCCAAGCTCTTGGCCCAATCAGAGAGAGGACTCACCTTCCCTCCTGTCACACAGAAACCACCTTTCACAAAGGTAAAGTCAATTTAAAAAATATCCTCCTGCTCAAGTACCCTACTCTGATTCCATGCTAGTCTGAGAGATAGCCTTAATTCCCAGGGGACTGATAATCTTCAAGGGGCGCCCTGACCCTACTAACAGGAGACATATCTTTCCTTCATATTACATGTATTTCCCAATACAGTCAAGGCACAGAGGAGGATTAGCTCTGATATACATCCCTTCCCTTTTTCTTCCCTGTAAGTAGCTATAATTGATTATTCACTTAATTGAGAGTTTACATCCAAAGAATAATTATTCTTACATTCAAAAAGTTCCTGGATCAGGTTTTTAAAAAATTTACCAGCCATTAAATTGAATTAAAAGGCAGAACAGTTTGCAGGTGAACCACACAAACACACAGAACTCTAATTCTTGGTCTTTCTTCCCAAAGCAACCAGTTAGAAAGAGCTGAATCAGGGTCCTTGAGCAGGTTCTATAAAATCTTAATTTTAATCTCTGTGGCAGGAGGGCTTACCATCTTTTGCATTTTGTTTAGTGCTAACTGCTGTAACAAATAAACTCTCAAATTTCATGGGTTTATGCTAACAAAGGTTTACTTGTTGCTTAAGAGTCAAATGTAGGTGATCCTGGTTGATGTTCTTGATGGGCAGATGCCCTTCTACACAGTGATTCAGGAGCTATAGTTCTTGCCTTCTTGGCATCCCTCAGTGTCCCCTCACCCAGTGTTTCTCAAACTGGAAACAATCAGAATCACACGGAGTGCTTGTTAAAATACAGATTTTGCCGGGCTCGGTGGCTCAGCCTGTAATCCCGCGCCTTTGGGAGGCTGAGGTGAGTGGACTGCCTGAGCCCACGGATTCGGACCCGCCTGGGCAGCGAGACCTCATCTCTACAATAAATCAAAAAATTGGCCGGGCGTGGTAGCATGCGCCTGTAATTCCAGTTACTCAGAAGGCTGAGGTGGAAGAATTGCCAGAGCCCAGCAGGTCGAGGCTGCGGTGGCCGGGAGCGGCCACTGCACTCCAGTCTGGGCGACAGAGTGAGACTCCAACTCAAAAAAAACAAAAACAAAAACAAAAAAACCACAGATTTTTGGGCCCTATCCAGAGTGCCTGACTCAATAGGTCAGCAATGGGCTCCAGTTTTGAACATCTAACACACTGCAAAATGATGTTGATGCAACTCATCAGGGAACCACATTTTGAGAACCAAAGCCCTGGAATCAGACAGAAGTGAAGCCAGAGGATGTGGCAAAACACACTTCCTACTTAACTACCAAGGCCAAGAAGGGGCATCATTTCAACTCACTGGCACTCAGCAGGTACCAGGTACCTGGACATCCCCCACCCCCACCAAAGGGTGAGTGGATAGAGAATACCATGGTCTCTGTCTGTGCACATTCAGTTATTCTTTCACAGAGCTGACTGTGCTTCCCAAGAATCCTCATGGAAAGCCATATTCCTTTTCTCCAGATTTTATTTAAGAGTGTGTGTGTGTGTGTGTGTGCGCGCGCGCGCGTGTGCGTGCGCGCACATGTTTTGATTTTTGTTTTATTTTGTACTCTGAAACTGAAGGAGAGGATTATATACCCCCTCTTTTTGCCTTTCTTTATTTCAGCCATAGACAAAGGAGGAAAAATAGGGACCAACCAAACCTAGACAGGTGGCAAGAGGACAAAAGTTGGAGGACAGTCTGCAGCAATACGGGAAGGGGAGAGGTGAGGGTTGTGTCCCTGAAAGCTTGGACAGAGAAAATTCACCTGCTTGGGGGAGGGGAGGTAACAGAGATGCTTGAGTAGGAAAGAAGTATGTTCTCTAACAACCTCTCTCTTGTTATCAATTTAACTGAATGCATTAGTTTGCTAGGGCTGCCACAGCAAAGCACAGACTGGGTGACTTAAACAACAGACATTTACTTTTCACAGTTCTGGAGGCTGGAAGTCCAGGACCAAGGTGTCAGCAAAGTTGGTTCCTCCTGTGGCCTCTTTCTTTATCTTGCAGACAGCCGTTTTCTCCCCTCTGTGTCTTCACATGGTGTTCTTCCTCTGTGTCTGTGCCCTAATATCCTCTTCTAATAAGGACATTGGTCATATTGAATTGGAGTCAACCTCAATGACATCATTTTAACATAATCACTTTTTTTTTTTGAGTTGGAGTCTCACTATGTCGCCCAGACTGGAGTGCAGTGGCCACTCCTGCCCACTGCAGCCTCGACCTGCTGGGCTCCGGCGATCCTTCCACCTCAGCCTCCCAAGTAGCCGGAATTACAGGCATGCGCTACCACGCCTGGCTGATTTTTGATTTATTGTAGAGATGAAGTCTCGCCTGCCTGGGTGGGTCTCGAACCCGCGGGCTCAGGCAATTCACTCACCTCAGACTCCCAAAGGCGCAGGACTACAGGCTGAGCCACTGAGCCCAGCTTTTAATCACCTCTTTAAAAAGTATAATTTCTTTTCTTCTTTTCTTTTCCTTTTTATTTTAAGGATGTAGGGTACAATTCAGGGTTAGGTATATAAGTAGTCATCATACAGGTAACGTGTGGGTACTCTTATTGATGTTATGTGCCACTCCACCCCCCCAGCAGTGTCCCACTACTGCCAAGCCCCTTCTTACAGTATTATAATAATGTTCAGGGTCCGCTTATGAGTGAGTACATGTAGTATTCTGATCTTTGTTTCTGTGATAAATCATTGAGTGTTATAGACTCTAATTCCATCCAGGTTGCTGTGAAGTTCATAATTTTGTTTTCCTTTATGGCTGCATAATATTCCATCAAAATCACCTCTTTAAAGACCATATCTCCAAATCCAGTCACATTCTGAGGTACTGGGGGTTAGAGCCTCAAGATATAATTTTTTGAGAATTACACAATTCAGTCCATAACACTGAGGAGAAAATGTAGTTTTTATTTCCCAAAGTCATTTAAAGCTTGCAGAATTGCGATTTTTATTTGCTTGTTTTCCCCTAAAGGAAATCTCCTAAATCTGACTGGCAGTTTAGTCTCAGTTGCTAATTTCATGTTAGTTTCCAGAAATGATTCTTAACATTCTGCCTACTCTCTGGGTAATACAGGTGAGTTTGCTTCTTACCGACAATTAAAGGAAGAGTAACCACAAAGTCTTACCAGTTCCTCGACCAGGAATGCATGACACCTGTATGTGGGCAGAGAAACCACCGAAATTGACTACCCTGTAAAACAACTGCTAGAAATTTTGGTGACAAAAATAAAACTACCAACTCTTGTGAGAAGAAATAAAAGTAAATAAATAATCTCTCTTCCAGACTTAAGATGTGCAAGCTTCAAATATTCAGTTACCTTTAAGCCATGCCAGTCCAAGTATTTTCTGCAGGCTTTCCTGCAGCCTCTTTACTGCAACCTCTTTGCAAAGCTAATGGGAGGTGAGGAGATGAATGGTTTGGCCAGAATTCTAAAGCTGTGTGTTCAGTTCCTGCCAGGAAAAGCAAGGGCAGCCCAGCTACCGAGGTCAGGAAATTGTCCACTGCATTTGAGGACTATAGGAGTCCCGTCCACTAATATATTTTCCCATATTAGAGACACTGGGAAAAACCAGCTCCTTTTTGAAATTCAAGACTTCCATGAAGCATCAAGCCTCATATACTTTTGAGTGCAGATTACTTTAATCATACAGTTTTCTGCATTTGTTAATTGCTGCCGTGTGTTTCAAGAATGGACAATTTCAGTTTGGGTAAAGAAGATGGAAGATAAGTTTTGTATCTATCTGAATGGAGTCAAGGTTTTTGACCCAAGCAAGATAGGCTAAGGAACCCACAGATTTCTGGGTGGTAGAGACACTGGCGGTAAGAGGAGGACTTAGAAAGACAGCGAGTACAGCAAGTGTCTAAGGACTACCTTGAATGTTGCCTGGAGGCTTCGAGATGAGTGGTACAGTCCTGAACATGACTTCTGTAATTTACAAAGATTTCAGTCAGAGTATTATGCATGCTAAGCTGAAAAGATCTCATATTGGTATTATCTTCCAAATCTAAGTTAGTCAGTGTGTCATCTCTCAAGGTGACCCAGTATATCTTAGGTAAGTAATCACTGTGTGCTGAGAAGAAGGACAAAGCCTATTCCATTTACACAGAATTTAATAGGAAGAGTAAGGGGTGGTATTCACAAGATAAAGACTCCAAAAATCCTCTTGTGGAAGAGTCACCTAAAATCAGACAGAACCAGAGACCAGAAGTGGTAAAAGGATGAATACAAAAGAGTGGAAATGGTCTCTAGTCTCTGATGCTGAAAAGATCAAGTCTGACTTGAACAAAATGATTTACCTCTCTGCTTTTCTAGTTTCTCTGCTAAAATAAGAAATGACAATGAAAAATGCCTACCTTGTCTGTTGGACAGAAGAAATGAAATTGCATATTTAAAATATACAAAGTTGGTGCTTAATATCTGTCATATCCACATAAAACATGTGAGGACTCTCTCTCTCTCTCTCTCTCTCTCTCTCCCTCCCCCCCTTCCAGAATGACTCCACCCCACCCACTATTCTACCCCCATGTACCTTGAGAGGACTTATCTTCTCGACTACCTTCCAGAGTAGTGGTTCTCAAATTATGGTCCCCAAGACCAACAACTCTAATCTTACCTGGGAGAATGTTAGAAATGCAGTATCTCAGTCTCCAAGCTTAGACTGATAGAATCAGAAAATCACCTGTGTGCTTAACAAGCCTCTAGGTAATTTTAATATATGCTGAAGTTTGAGAATCACTTTTCTAGACCACCAGCTCTCTGGCTGCACAACAGATTCACCAGGGATACTTCTTCAAAGAGTAGTAATACCATAGTCTCATTCAGACCAAATAAATTAGAATGTCTTCCAATAGAGTCTGACCTAGAACTTTATTTATTAAAATCTTCACAAAGTGATTTGAACGTGTAGTCAAGGCTGAGGACCACTGTTCTGAGTACCATCCAATGAGGAATTACTTAGTTGCGTTTATTTCCTGTTTTCCTAAAGTAGAGAGACTACTTTATGCCAGGCACTGTAGTAGGTGCTGGGAATACAAGACAGATATGGACTATATGCTTCTAGGGTTTGCAGTCTGGTAGGCATCAGATAAAAATCCACCATGGACAGCCACACAAGTTGCACACTGCACAAACTCCAGTGGGTGCCTTTATCTACAACCTATACAGTTACACTCAACATCTGAGTTTGAAGTATAAGGTAATCTTGAGATATAGAATATATAACTCCCAAGCAGCTTCAATCTCTACTGCTGGCACTGCTTAAGCCTTCACAGGAGGTCTCAGCAGGACTGAGGTCAAGGAATTGATTTCTGATAACTTTGTTGTACTTAAACATGATATTTATGAATCAATGAGGGACATTATTTGGAATATTACTTTTTTGAAAATGTTTTCTCTTTTTTATAATTAGCTGTTACCAATATAAAGTGTTTTCATTTTAATGTGGTCCAATTTGTCTATTTTTGCTTTTGGTGTCATTTTCATAAAATCATTTCCAAGACCAATGTCATGAAACTTGTCCTGCCATGCTTCATGTTTTATATTTTCTTCTAGGAATTTTACAATTTCAAGTCTTACATTTAAGTTGTTGACCTGTCTTGAGTTGAATTTTGTATGTGATGTAAGACCAAGTGCTATGGTTTGGATGTGATATGTTTCCCCCCACCAAAGTTCATGATGAAATGTGATCTCTAGTGTGGTAATGTTGGCAGTGAGGCCTAGTGAGAAGAATTTGGGTTATGGGGGGGAGGAAATCCCTCATGAATGGCTTGGTGCTGTTCTCAAAGTAATAAGTTCTTACTCCTGTGAAACTGAGTGAGTTCTCTTGAGAAATGATTAGTTCCAATAAGAGTGAGTTATTACAAAGTCAGGATGTTCCTCCAGTTTCCCATTTTTCTGCACGTGCTCACTTTCCCAGAAACCTTCTCTGTTGTGTTGTGATGCAGCATGAACACTTGCCAGAAGTTCATCAGGGACACACCCTTGAACTTCTCAGACTGCAGAACCATGAGTGAAATAAACCTCTTTTCTTTATAAACTACCCAGTCTCAGGTATTCCTTTATAGCAAAACAAAGTGGACAAGGACACAGGGTCCAATTTCATTCTTTTACATGTGAACATCCAGTTTCCTTAACACCATATGTTGAAGACACTATTCTTTCTCCCTTGTATATTCTTGGCACCCATGCCAAAGATCAGTTGATCATATATGTGTGGGCTTATTTCTGGGCTCTCTATTCTATTCCATTGGTCTATATGTCTGTCTTTACACAATTAACATACTATTTTTAATACTGTAGTTCTGTAGTATATTTTTAAGGAAAAGAGTGCGATGCCTCCAACTTCTTCATTCTCAAGACTGAATTGGCTATTTGAGGCCCTTTGTGCTTTCATATGAGTCTTGTAATTTTTTTTCCTACTTCTCTGGAAAAGGTCATTGGGATTTTGACAGGTATATTAGCATGTTTTTGCTGCTATAACAAAATACCATAAATTGGGTAATTCATTAAAAAACTATAATTTGCTTTTCCATAGACATAGAGGCTGAGTAGTTTAAGATTAAAGTACCAGCATTTTGTTGTCTAGTGAAGGCTTTTTCTGCTTCCAAGATGGCACCTTGCTGCTGCATTCCCTGGGGTGGAGAAACACTATGTTTTTCCCTGGTGGAAGGTGAAAAGGCAAGTGAACTGAATGTTGTTTGAAGTCTCTTTTATACAGACTTCAAGCAACCATTCTCAAGGGAAGAAGCTCCCATGACCTAACCATCTCTTAAAAGCCCCACCTCTCAAAGTCATTGCATCAGCCATTACGTTTTAATGTGAGAATTTTGAGAGGGACACAGGCAAGCCACAAAAATAAGGATCATACTGAATCTGTAGATTGCTTTGGGTAAAGAAAACATTTTAACAATATTAAGTCTTTCAATCCATGAACACAATATGTATTTCTATTTGTTTGTCACATCTCTAATTTATTTCATCATTGTTTTTTAGTTTTTGGTATACAAATCTTTCACCTTCTTATTAAGTTTATTCCTAAATGTCTTATTCGATTGGGTGCTGTTGTAAATGAAATTGTTTTTTTCTAATTTCTTTTGCAGAGAGCTTATTATCTGTGTATAAAAATGCAACTAATTTTTGTATGTTTATCTTGTATGCTGTAACTTTACTGAATTTGTTTGAGGATAGATAAAGAAACCAGGAGCAGCCAGGCTCAGTAGCTCAGCCTGTAATCCCGCACCTTGAGAGACTGAGGTGAGTGGATTACCTGAGCCTGTGGGTTTGAGACCCACCTGGGCAACTTGGCAAGACCTCATCTCTACAATAAATCAAAAAATTAGCTGGGCATGGTAGTGTACACCTGTACTTCCAGCTATTTGGAAGACTGAGGCAGAAGGATCGCCAGAGCCCAGCAGATCGAGGCTGCGGTGGCCGGGAGCAGCCACTCTACTCCAGTCTGGGTGACAGAGTGAGACTCCAGCTCAAAAAAAATAAACCAGGAGCAAAGGAACATAAGGAATGCATCTGTATAGCAGGAAGACAAGGGAATCATTCTCTTCTGTAGTCTCTGGAAGGAACATGGCCCTGCTGACACACTGATTTTGGTCCAGTGAAACAGATTTTGGACTTCTGTCTTCCAGAGCTATAAGAGAATAAATAAAAATGCATGCTTCTGTAAGGTAACAAATTTGTGATAATTTGTTATAGCAGCAGTATAAACTTATATACTTATGTATACCCAAATAAAGAAAATTCAGAAAACAGAGTAGGGGTTTGGGGAAAAAGTTAAAGGTAGCTAAAATTTAATGAACTCCCTTAGACTCTATGCTGATCACTTTACTTGAATTAGGTTTCATCCTCACAACAATTATGTAAGAAAGGTAACATCATCATCCTCATAATCATAGCTATCATCTTTATTAAAATTGTCATCATCATTGCTGTATTGTTTTGGTTATCATTGCCATCATTGTCAATATCATCATGATCACCATTTTGGTCATCTTTTCTATTACACTTACTATTGCTGAAAAATGTTTTTACACTGAGATATAAAACTCTCTTCTGATTGGAGAGTAGGAGGTTTCATTAAATGACCTGTATGGCCTGAAAACAGAATGGCTGAAGCAACCACTTTTGAAGCAATACAGAACATATTTTATTGATATCCATATTGCAAATGAATGCAACAGTGATCCCACCGACACAGTTCATACAGAAATTAACATGGTGAAATACTACTAATAGACTCTACATTCAATAGCATCTTGACCAAAATAAATTGTTTCTGCATCAACTCCTGGCAACAATTTTACTATATCTGAGTTGTCGTTTCTCACAATAATGGCCTTTTATCCCACTTGGGGCTTGTCACCTGGAACAAAAAGGTCTTTACAAGATCTCAGAAAATGAGAAAGTGTTTTCCATAAATTATATTTTTCTGTACTTTCCCCCACTCTGACATAATACAAGAAGTTAACCTGCTAGAGATGTTCAGTTTTACACAATGAAATATGCAATGAAGATTTGCTCACACTGGAAGGAAAAAATCAAGTGTTATATAAAATATTAAAATTTTAGAAGAAGAAAATTTAATTTTAAAAAATAAAGTTTCTTCATAATACAAGAGAGTTAGATATCATGTTTCTATATGGTAGAAAGGTCTCAGGATCACAAGTCTGATCTGAAGAAATCTCTCTATTATTACTCAAAGTTTAGTGTCTATATTTTTGTGATGTAAAGAGGTCAAACATTTTATAATCTAAACTACTGATCAACAGATTTGAAGCGAGTACAATAAAAATGACAATAACTATGAAAAATCAGCATCAGCAAGATGGCAGAATCAAAGAAATTTCAGCATAATTCCTCTCAACTAGAAAACTAATCAAAGACAAGAATATCATTCTGAACTTACCAGAGCTTGGGGAACAAGTAGAGAAACCCACTGGGCCATTATCAATAAGAGGAAATGTAATTTCATGCTCTTCTACCCTCTCCCTTAATCCTGCATAATGCTGTTTAAAGAGAGTTTCCTAGAGCCACAGTTTCCAAAATGGGAGGAGGGAATTAGAGGTGGACATCTGATACCTCCACCAGTCTTGGAATCTTTGTGGGAAACTCACTTATGTTTCATGCCACAGGAATAACTGGGAGTGCCAGAAAGGCTGAACCACTTGGAGTGACTTGAGAACAGAAAATGGGGGTGCTGATCATAGCAACAGGTACGCAAATTATAGTGCATACTTTGTGCTCCCAGCACCAGGATGCCACACTAAAGAAACCGGTCAGTGTCAGTACTGCAGGTGGCATGATCTACGGGAAGGCCCATGTCCTGGTTAGATTTTCCACAAAGTTCAGGTACTAATTTGGAACCTTTCTCTGACTTGGAAACAACTAAGAGGTAGGAAATTAAGTGTCAGTACTTGTTTGAGTGTTACCCAGGATAGAAAACAAATATAAGTAAAATGACTTAGTTGTGGTGCATTGTAAAACTTCCAGTTCTTATTATAAGTCTTACCCAGACCAGGAATCAACAGCAGGCCAGTGATTTGGTTCTGATGTTAAGAAGTAATGTCTAATACCACTAAAGAACACCTACAAAAGATGGATAATATGGCTGTCTCCTCAAATATGCAGGCATCATCATAAAGATGCAAGAATTGTAAAAACTCAGAGAATTACGAAGCCAACAAATCTCCAGAAATGAACCCAGAAGAGCTGAATATACGTGAAATTCTTGGCAAATAATTCAGAATAATTCTTTCTGAAAAGTTCAGAAAAATCACAAGAAAATATGGACAAAAAATTAAATAATAAAAAACTGGGAACAAAATTACAAATTTAACAAATAAACAGAATCTTTCCCCAAACAAAATACAAATCCTAGAAACAAAGAATTCAATAGCTGAACTGAAAAAGTCAGTAGAGATCTTCAACAGCAAAACTGATCAGAGGAAAAAAAATCAGCAATCTCAAAGATAACATATAAAATTACCCAATCAGAAAAAAGCAGAAAAAAAATTAAAGAATAGAAAATAGTGAAGAAGACCTATAAAAATTATGGGGCACCATTAAGCAAACTAACCTTCACATTGTAGGAGTTCTCTAGGAGGCTAGAGAAAACAAGGTTTAGAAAACATATTTAAAGAAATAATGACGGAAAATTCCCAAATCTGGAAAAAGATCACTACACTAAGCATAAATATCTCAGCAGTCACCAATCAACTTCAACCCAAAATGAAGTTAACGAAGGCACATCATAATAAAATTTTCAAAAATAAAAAATAAAAAAGAATACTCGAAGCAGCAAGAAGAAAAAAACTCATATTCAGTGAAGTCCCAATGTGGGTTTCAGCAGATTTCTCAACAGAAACACTACAGGCCCAGAGAGAGTGGGATATATTAAAAAAGGTGAAGGTAAAAACAAACAAACAAACAAACAAAACAACAACAACAACAAAAACCTCACTCAAGAATACTCTATCCAGAAAATTTATCTTTAAAACACAAAAGAGAAATAAAGACTTCCTCAGACAAACAAAACTGAAAGAATTAATCAATATTAGACCTGTCTTGCAAGAAATGCTGATGCATTTTCCTCAATCTGAAAGAAAAGGATGTTAACATGTAACAAAAAACAATCTGAAGATATAAAATTCACTGGTAAAAACAAGAACACAGACAAATTCAGAATATTATAATATTGTTGTTGGAGAATGTAAACCACTTATATCTAAAGTATGAAGAATAAAAGATAAAATTGTTAATGACAATAACTACAACAATTAGTTTTAAAATAGGCAATAAAAAGATGTAAATGTAAATATCAAAAAGTCAAAATGTAGAGGGAGGTGATGTTAAATGTAGAGTTTATTTTTGTTATTATCACTTTAAAATTACATATTATAACGATAAAATATGTTAAAGCATCATGGTGATTACAAAGCAAAGGCCTATAATAGATACACTAAAAATGAATAGTAGGGAGTCAAAACATAATACTAGAAAAAAAAAATCACTCAACACCAAAGGAAGGTAGTAAGAGAGGAAAAAAGATAGAAATAATCTACAAAACAACCAAAAAGTAACAAGTAACACATGGCAGCAGTAAATTCTTACCTGCCAATAATGATTTGAGATGGAGATAGATTAAATTCTCCAATTGAAAAGTGTAGAGTGGTTGAATGAATAAAACAGCAAGACTCAACTATATGTTCTCTACAGAAACACTCTAGCTACAAAAACACGCACAAACTGAAAGTGAAGGGATGAAAATATATTCCATACAAAGGAAATGAAAAAAGAGTGGCAGCAGCTAAACTTATGTCAGATAAAAAAGATTTTAGGTCATGAATAGTTTAAAAAAAAAAAGAAAAGAAAAAGAAAGAAGGCCATCATATAATGATTAAAGAGTCAATACAGAAAGAAGATATTACAACTTTAAATATACCGGGGTGCCAAAAAATTTATGCACATTTTAAGAGATGTTATCCATGTATTACTTTTTGAAGTTGAATTGAATTACAGCAGCAACGTGCAATTGCAAAAGTCAAACGTGACTTGTGCTCATCTTTTGTTACTGGCACATACTTAGTATTACAATTTTAATATGGTTTTTTTTCCTTTTTTAAAAGGTGTATACATTTTTTGGCACTCTCTGTATGTGTATCTAACACTGAGGTAACCAAATATGTAAAGCAAATATTAATAGACATAAAAGGAGAAACCGTGTATAATACAATAAAAGTAGGGAACTTTAATAACTCATTTTTAGCAATTGAAAGATTATCTAGACAGAAAATCAACAAAGAAACATTGGAATTAAATGATTCTCTAGACCAAATGAGCCTAACAGACAACCAGAGAACATTCTATCCAATAGTTATAAAATATACAATTTTCTCAGCAGAACATGGTACATTCTCCAGGATAGATTATACATTAGGTCACAAAACAAGTCTTAACACATTTAAAAAAATCAAAATCATATCAAGTATTTTTTAGGACCACAATGAAATAAATCTAGAAATTACTAATAAAAGGAATTTCCAAAACTGTACAGTACAGATGAATTGAAATTAAATAACATACTGCCGAACAACAAATGGGTCAATGAAGAAATTAAAAAGGAAATTTAAAAATTCCTTGAAACAAATGAAAATAGAAACACAACATACTTACACCTATGGGATACAGTAAAATCAGTTCCAAGAGGGAAGTTTAAAACAAAACATGCCTACGTCAAAAGGTAGAAAGATCTGAATTAAACAACTTAATGTCACACCCAAATAAGCTAAAAAAAAAAAAAAAAAAGAAAAACTAAACCCAAAATTAGTAGAATGGAAGAATTAACAAAAATTAAAGCAGAAATAAAAGAAATTTTAAAAGCAATACAAATGATCAAGAAACAGAGCTGTTTTTTTAAGATAAACACATTTTTAGAAAACCTTAGCTAAACTAGCTAATACAAAAAAGAGAAGATTCAAAAATAAAAATGAAAAATCAGAGGTGAAAAAGGATATATCATAATTCATACCACAGAAATGCAAAGTTTCATAAAAGACTATTATAAACATCTAAACACCAACAAATTGGCAAATCTAGGAGAAAAGAATAAATCTTTGGACACATATGAGCTACCAAGATTGAATCATGAAATATAGAAAGTCTGAACAGATCAACAATGAACAAGAAGATTGAAGCAATAATAAAGAATCTCCCATTTTTAAGAAAAACTCCAGGATCTGATAGTTTCACTGACAAATCCTACCAAATATTTAAAGAACTATTGTTCAGGGTCCACTGTACAATGACCATTTGTATATCTAACCTTGAATTGTACACCACATCTTTAGAATAAAAATTTTAAAAAGAAAAACTAATATCAGTTTTCTCAAAGAATTCTACCAATTCTTCTAAAAAATTGACAAGAAGGATGCTTTCAAACTTATCCTACTAGGCCAGAATTACCCTCATTCCAAAGTCCTAAAAGGTTACAACAAACAAAGAAAACTACGGGCCGATATTCCTAATAAATACAGATGCAAAAACATTCTCAACAAAATACTAGCAAACCAAATCAAAAAACACACTAAAAGCCTGGCTCGGTGGCTCAGCCTGTAATCCCACGCCTTCGGGAGGCTGAGGTGAGTAGATTGCCTGAGCCTGTGGATTCGAGACCCGCCCGGGCAGGGAGACTTCATCTCTACAGTAAATCAAAAAATCAGCCGCGCATGGTAGCGCATGCCTGTAGTTCCGGCTACTCGGAAGACTGAGGCGGAAGGATAGCCGGAGCCCGGCAGGTCGAGACTGCGGTGGCCGGGAGCGGCCACTGCACTCCAGTCTGGGCGACAGAGTGAGACTCCAACTCAAAAAAAAAAAAAAAAAAACCAAAACAACAACAACAAAAACACACTAAAAAGGTCATTCACCATGATGAATGACCTCAGGGATGCAATGATACTTCATATACTCAAATTACTAAAAATACATTACATTAACAGAATCAAGGCCAAATCCATATAATAATTCCAATAAATGCTGAAAAATCATTCAATAAAATTAACCATACCTTCATAATAAAAATTCTCCACAAATTGGGCAAAGGAGGAACATGTTTCAATACAATAAATATCATATATGACAAACCTACAGCCAACATCATACTGAATGCAAAAAAGTTCAAAGTTTTTTCTCTGATACCAGAAAGAAGACAAGGATCCCCACTTTCACTACTTTTGTTCAACACAGTAATAATAATATTGGAGATTCCACCCAGGGTATAAAGGCAAGAGAAAGAAATAAAGGGCATCCAAATGGAAAGGAAAAAGTCAAATTGACCCTGTTTGCAGACAACATGATCATATATATAGAAAACCCTAAAGATTTTACACAAAAAACTATTAAACTAATAAAAGATTAAAAATAATAAATAAATGAATGAATTTGGTAAGATTTCAGGATACAAAAATCAACATACAAAAATTAGAATTTTTATATGCTATTAACAACTTATCTGAAAAACAAATTTTTAAAAATCTCATTTAGAATAGTCACACAAAATTAATAATACACCTAGGAATAAACTTAACCAAGGAGGTGAAAAATCCCTATTATGAAAGCAAATAACATTGATGAAAGAAATTAAAGAGAACAAAAAAGATATTTTATATTAATAAATTGAAAGAATATTGTTAAAATATCCATGTTTCTCAAAATGATCTACAAATTCAATGCAATGTCTGCCAAAATACCAAATGACATTCTTCAAAGAACTAAAAATACAATTTTAAAATTCATATCAAAATGCAAAAGACACTGGATAGCCAGGGTTATCCTAAAGCAATCTTTAGCAAAAATAGCAAATCTGGAGGAATCACACTACTTGATGAAAAAAAAAAAGGTATAGTAACAAAGCTAGTATGGTATTGGCATAAAAACAGATATATCAATTAATGGAACAAAATTAAGAACCTAGAAATAAATCCATGCATTTATAGTCAACTGATATTTAAAAAGTCACCCAGAATACTCATTGGGTAAAGGACAGTCTTTTCAATAAATAGGACTGGAAAACTGGATATCCAAATGCAGAAAAATAAAACTAGATCACTGTCTCTCATCATATAAAAAATGCAACTCTAAATGGATTAAAAGCTTAAATATAAGACCCCAAAATATAAAACTACTAGAAGAAAACATGAAATTGAGCTGAACAAGGAGTTTTGTTGTTGTTTTTTTTTATAAAACCTCAAAAGCACAGACAACAAAAGCAAAATCAGACAAATGAGATTATATCAAACTGAAAGGCTTCTGCACAGCAAAGGAAACAATCAAGAGAGTGGCGAGACAACCTGCAGAATGTGAAAAAAATATTTGCACACTATTCATCTGTCAGAGGGTTAATATCCAGAATATATAAGGAATTCAAATAACTCAGTTTTGTAAAAAATACAACTAATGTAATTAAAAATGGACAAAAGACCTGAAAAGGTATTTTTTAAAAGACATACAAATTACCAACAGATATAGGAAAAAATGCTTAACATTATTAATGATCAGAGAAATGCAATTCAAAACCATGAACTATCACTTCACCCCAGTTAGAGTGGCTACTATCAAAAAGACAAAAAATAACCAGTGCTGGTGAGCACACAGAAAAAGGAAACTCGTTTGCATGCTTGGTAGGAATGCAAATTAATACAGCAATTAAGAAAAATAGCATGGAAGTTTCTCAAAAAATTAAAAAACAAAAGTAGCATAAAGGAAATAAAGTTAATATGTCAAAAGATATCTGCACTCCTTGTTTGTTCCAGAGCTGTTTACAATGATCAATATATGGAATCAATCTCAACATTCATCCACAGATGAATGAATAAAGAACAACATATAAATATCTGAAATGTTATTTCTCCTATCTACCCTTTCCCCTCAAATCCTACCTTTGTTCCACTTTTTCCTTCAGCCTCCTAGTCTCTCATTCTAAGTGGGTTTCTCTCCCCACCACTCCATCAAACACGCTCTTATAGAAGTCCCTTGTGACCAGCACGTTGCTGTAACAGTGATATTCAACACTATTGATCATGCCTGGTTTTCCTCTAAGATTTTTTGCTGGTTCCTACTTCCTGATTTCTAACTTTTGATGTGTCCCGGCATGGAGTTCTTAGACCTTCTTTTTCCCTTCCCTCTTTATACTCACTTCCTTGATGATCACACCCATTCTGAAGGTTTTGCTTTTGTTTTTTAAAACTATACCATTTCCAGGCTGACATCTCCAAAATTTCTGTTTCTTGCCCAGACCTCTTATCTGAACTCAAACTTCTAGAGGATAATGAATTTGCATCGGAAACTGAACAGACTCCTAACTGAACCCCTGATCTTCCCTCCTTGCCGTCCATCCTCTCCTCTCTTTCTTTTCCCATCTTCTCCCTCTGTCATTCTAAGTGCTCAGGCTACAGCCCATGATGTCTCACTTTCTCTGTCACTGCCAACCCAGCAGATAATCCTACATTCAACCTTTGCAATGCCCTGGAACATGACCACTGTGCCCTGTATCCACACCATCCCTCATTAGCACCACTGCAATGATTCCCACCCATTGCCCAGGCTCCATGTCCTCCTCTCCCCTTAGGTCTATTCTCAACATGGTAACCAAAGAAATCTTGTTAAAACATAAAGTCATATAACGATACTCTGCTCAAAAACCTCCAATGGGTTTCATTACCCACATCTCCTCTGTCCACACTGCCCCCTCCTGTTCCTCCCTTACTAACCCTGCTTTTGTCACATAGACTTCTACAGGGCTTTGGCACTTATTTGCTCTGCCTGAAAACTCTCCCTTCCCCCACCCATCTCCACATCCTCAGTACTCTCTCCAACACCTCATTTAGGTTTTCACTCAAGCGTCCCTTCTCACCAAGACCCACCCTAACCTTTCCATCTGAAACTCCATGTCTACCCTAAAACTACTCTTTTTCATTGCTTCCATTTTCTCTTTGGCCCAACTGTAATCTAACAGGCTACATATTCCATTTATCTGGTTTATTGCCCTACCCCCACTCACTAGAATGAAGCTACCTTAGAATTAAGGCTTTTACTCTGCTGTGTTCACTCTGTAACCCCAGCACCCAGAGCTCACAGGTGGCACATAGTTTTTTGTCTCCAAAATTTATTCGTTGAATTAATGAACAAACCACACACATCATGATAGATAAATCTCAAAGCAATAACATTGAGGAGAACAAAGCTAGTCCCAGAAGAACTCCTCCTCTGTGATTCTAATTACATAAAGTTCAAGAGCATGCACATCTTAGCAAAGTATTACTTATGGCTACAAACATATGTGGTACAACTACAAAGAAAATCAAGGATTAGTTAATAAGAAACTCAGAAGAGGGCTTCCTTCGTTGGGGCAGGGATGTGATTGGAAAGGGGCTTTTTATGGACACTCTATTTCTTAATGTAAACGTGGTTCTATGCATATTTATATTTTGTTTATGTAACAAATTTTTAAGTTGCACTTTTAAAGGAAAAAAACTTTTTCAGCATGTCAGACAGCATCACCTCTTTGGAAATCCAACATCCATAATATGTATGGCCCCAACCCCATCTTGTCTGCTGCTGATCTGATGCCTCTGCTCTGTTTATCTGGCTGCATTACTGACTCATGGAACAGCAAAATCAGGCCATTTGTGGTTATCTCCACTGCCCAACTGGATGGTAAAACTCACCCCAATAGACTTGACCTCCAAAAACAGTCCAGGCAAGAACAATGTGAAAGTCGTCTTTTATTTTGTATCCCTGACAAGCACTTTGCATGTTAATGATGGGGAAAAAAAGATCTATTGACTAACTATATAAACTATAGGGTTTTAATTAATAGTGTAAAGGCCTGCATCCAGAAGGAGAGCCGGCTCCCAAACCCTTCGTCTAGAGTGAGTGCTTGCATTCTGTTGCGACTTCTCCCAAAAGCCGGTTCAGCTCTTCCTCCTCACTGAGCATGGCTTGGCTCCTCCCCCCGGGCGGCTTAATGAAGCAGGGCCTTCCCTCTAGCACACAGTCCCTTACATTTCTGCAGCTGACACTGCAACAGGAGACAGGGTTACATTACATGTTTTTCCTTAGGAAAGTTACCTGTGTCTCCATTAATACCTGAGAGTTTGGCAAGAGGACCAACAAGATTTGCGGCAGTAAGTGAGAAAGTATGCAATTAAAAAAAAATACAGTTGTAGACAGGGCAGAGTGGTTCATGCCTATAATCCCGGCACTTTGGAAGGCAGAGACTAAAGGATAGATTGAGGCCAGGAGTTTGAGACCAGTCTGGGCAACACAGCAAGACCTCACGTCTACAAAAATATTAGCCAGGCGTGGTAGCATGTGCTTGCCTATAGTCCCAGCTACTCAGGAGGCAGGAGGATCACTTGAGTCCAGGTGTTTGAGGCTGTGTTGGGTCACTGCAATCCAGCTGGGCAACAAGTGAGACCCTGCCTCAAAAAAAAAAAACAAAAAAACAACCAAACAAACAAACAAAAATTTACAAAAAGAACCAAAATAATGTAATCAGTGAAAATTCTGAAACTAAAAATGTCATGAATCATAGTTTAGGAAGCTGAAACATAAATGAGGAAACATTCAGTGTGGGAGAAGAGAGAGAGGGAGGAGATAAATTCTCTACTCAAAGGTGAAAAACACAAAACTGACACATCTTTGGACTTATATTATACTGAACTTAAACCACATACATTGGTAAGAAACAGACTAATCCATTTACAAACTAATTGGGTTGTTAGGTATACATTACTATCAGAGTAGCCTGAGGTGACATTTCAAACTAATGGTAGTGATTGCTTTTAAATAACCTTAAGATGAGTACAGTCATCCTAAATGTCCTATTCAGCTCCCTTTTCTATTGTAGAAATTAAGCTATAGATCAGTCTAATGGGGGACACACACCTAATATGCACACAAAAGCCTATTAGAAGAGTCAAGAAGTAAAAAGCAAAAAAATGAAGTTTTGTAGAAAGAAGGAAGACAAAACTGAACTGTACTTGAAGTGGAGCTGGCCTTGTCACAAGTTTGTCATAAGTTTGCTAGTCTTATGTCCTTGAGCTTGCCACGAAACTTCTCCATACTTGGAGTTTTCACCTGCAAATTGAAGGGATTGTGCTAGTGTTTGGTATTTCTTTCTATTGCTATGGGCAATAAATCCATGAACATGTGACAAAAGTGTATAGGAACAATGGTGAGGTCTTTCATGCCATCAGGACAATTCCTCTTCTCATGCTCAGCCTTGGCTGATGGGACCCATGTCTTGCCCCATCATCCATACCAAACATTTGGACCCTGGGGACCCCTGTGCTCCTCCCATCCAAGTCCTCCTGATTGTTACCAGTTCTTGCTTTTGTTCACCCGTGCTTGGTACCACCACAACAGTTTCCTCTCTAATCAACTTTCTGCTAACAGATATTTCCCTAAAACACATGTGGCAGAAGCAATACTTTAAATCTGTCTACCTTTGGATTGCCCTAGAAGAAAACTCTGAGAGAGAGATTCAATGAAAGTAGTTTGTTTGGAAGATAATTTCAAGAGACACTCCAGAAATGAGGCACGTGAACAAGAAAAGGAAGATGGCTGATGAAGGGTACGTTACAGCAAGTTGCCACCATGAACAGCTGTTGATTCATTTCTCAGAGACACTGAAAACCAGTGTAGAAGTACGCCTCAGTTAATCTTCCTGAGAGCCTAGTTAGCTTAGGTACATATCACCAGTTCCCAGCAGTTACTGGCTAAGGGTGGCTCTCAGGAGTCAATCCTAGGCACTTCCCATTTGCCAAAGAATCCTCAGGCAAAAATATTGCTACTTGGCAGCTAGAAGTCCAGCCAGGTCCTTGGTAAGGGGAGCTGGGCAGGCAACAACAGTGGCATCTGCCAAAAAAAAGTATTTTATTTCTTGATTGTCCTGTGGCTCCTCCACATACTGAGTTGATGACAGCCACTACTTCAGAAAGAAAAACAAACAAACAAACAGATACTGGATAAAATGAAGAGGCATGATTCACCTCTGAAGCTATGAGTTCCTGAGTTTGTTTCTTAAGTGTATCGTTAGAGTTCACTTCGAAAATATGGCTTTATGAGACAATTAGTAATTGAGAGGAAAAGGATTCTCTAAATTTCCAAAGCCTTCTTCTGTATTAATGGCAAACAAAGCTTGGAGGTCGTGCCACTAGACATGGTGTGAAGAAGACTTACACTATGACCCATGACAGAGTTCCTACAACACAGAAGAGAAATGAAGATGATGCATTAGGCAGGATGTGGACAGATTTGATTAAGATGTTGCCTAGGTTTTTGAGAGGGATCTTAGCTTTGAAGGTAAATGTGGTTTGAAATTATAGAGAGTCTGGATATACAGGGGCAGGGGAAAGGAAAGGAAAGATCTGCCCTGTGCTGAGAGGTCACAGCAGAGTGAAAATGGTGGAATTAAAAAGATAAGGCATCTGTTCCAGTGATCAATTTGTCTATTCTTGTACCATGCTGTTTTAGTTACTACAGCTTTATAGTATAATTTGAAGTCAGGCAGTGGATGCAATTGTTCCACCTCTATGGAAAACAGTATGAAGATTTTTCAGTTAACTAAAAATTGAATTACCATTTGACCCAGCAATCCCACTACTAGGGATCTACCTAAAGGAAAAGGAATAAGTATATAAAAAGATACCTGTACTTGTATGTTCACTGCAACACTATTCACAATAGCAAAATCATGAAACTAACCTACATGCTCACCAACAATTGACTGGATAAAGGAAATGTAGTACATATACACTGTGGAAATACTACACAGCCATAAAAAAAGAATGAAATCATGTCCTTTGCAGCAACATGGATGGAGCTGAAGATCATCACCCAAAGTGAACTGCTTCAGAAATAAAAACAAAGCAATGCATATTCTCACTCATATGTGGGAGCTAGATGGTCATAAAGAAGGATATAATAGACACTGGGGACACCAGTAAGGAAGGAGATGGAGAGAGGGGCTAGGGTTTGAAAATTACCTATGGGGGACAATGTTGACTATCTGGAGAACCAATCTCCACCACTAAACAAGATATCCATGTAACAAACATGTGTGTGTACCCCCTGAATCTAAAATAAAGATACTTTAAGAAGGATAACGCAGAGAACAGGGCCAAGGTAGTAACCCTGTGGCCTAGGTGAAGGATGTAAGGGATCCCCAAATTCCTATCTGGTTTTTCCCCTCCAACATACACATTAGCTGTTGTGAATTTAAGAGAAAATAAGATACTAACTAAAGCACATAGCACTTTTTAGCAATTGCTCTGTGCAAGTCACTATGCTAAACACCTTTTTCATATTTTAGTTTATTTAATTCGCCCTAGGAGAAAGGTATTATTATTCTCATTTTATAAATAGGAAAACTGAGACACAAAAAGGTTGGTCACAGGATATACAGTTTGTGCATCTTGGAGATGATGGCATTGCAACTCAGGCAATATAGCTCCTGAGTCTGTGCAACTCATCTCTAGAATATTCCACAACTCAGTCTGTAAGGAGCACTGCCCATCAAGTAGTAATAGGCATATGTTTTTACTTTTCTGCATATGTAAAAGATCATCTTCAATGGTAGGTTGTTTGTAAAAAAAAAATGGCTGCAATAAATGATCCCATTCTTCTATCCTTGCCCTTTGCAATGCGACTTTGCTGCTTTCCCCGTGAAGAGATCAGTCTACTTCTTCACTCCTTAAGTCTGGACTTGTTCATATAACTTGCTTTAGTCAATAGGATGTTGGCACATATGAGGCAATCAGAGGCTTGGGACTTGCTGGGACATGGGGCCACCACCATGTGGACAAGCCTGGGTTAGCCCACCAGGGGGTAAAAAACATTAAGTCATCCCTGCCATCCTGCCTGAAGTCCAGAAATATAAGAAAGCCTAGGCTCCCAAGAAAACCTGTCTCTTGCTGGAAGAACTGCATGGCTGACACAGAGAATCAGGAGAAATCATAAATGTTTGCCGCTTTGGGCCACCTAGTTTTGGCATAGTTTCTTCCACAACAGAAAATTTCTGATATTTCTCCCAGAAACCCCATTATCTGACCTTTGCCTGGCACTCAAGGTTGTCTATAAAGTGTCCCCACTTCTGCAGCTTTGCCCCTTTGCTTCCTTTGCTTTCTCCTTTTACTCTACCCACTACACATAGCTTTGCCACTGCTCCTAAAATAAACCCTCTAGCCTTCTCTCTTGTTTTCAGGCTTCACCATAAGCCTAGGATCTAAGGGCTGCCCTAATGATGGATGTGCACAGACATGGGAAGTGTGCCATCCAGACTCCTCTTTGCTACCTTCATCACAGGCCCATCCTGCTCTCAGATTGTTGAGTAGGTGGCTGTGGCTGGTGGACCCCAGAGCACTTTCTAAACAAGCTTAAGGACCAGCTAACTGTGGCTCCAATCCAGGTCTTCAAAGTCAGCTCCACATCCATCCTCTGACCCTCCCTATGAGCCTGTCACACAGTGGCAGTCGGCATGGGGCGCTAGTCTCTGCTTCCAGCACCTTCCATCTCCTCTCCTGCCTCCCATCTTGGCACCACTGTCCCAGCCCAACATCCAGTCATTGCCCTCCACCTGTTCCACACCTCAAAGGAGGGGGGTGGTGAGAGAAGCATTCACCTTCCTGACCCCACTAAGAGTCAGGAGTTGAATTGTTTTATAGGCATAAGATACTTTCAGATAAAGAAACTGAGGCTGAGAGAGGTGATATAACTTGCACAGGACCCACAGATTCTACAGAATGGGACTTGGATTTCATTCTGGCCTGTCTTACTCCAGAGACTGTTCTTTCTTTTGTCCCCACCATGGAGGCCCCAGTCACAGGCCATTCATTGGAGTTAGAAAGTACCACTTTCACTTTTGGGAGCTCATAGCCACCAGCAGTATCACAGATTTGCCACTTCCAAGCAGATAAACGCCAGAAGGGTCACAACAGCTGTGAGATATTGTCATTGAGGTGGAGAAATTTTGTTTGTCTGCAAATTTTTCCGACCATTATCACTGATTGATGCTTAGCTTGGCTGCTCCCTTTTCCAGGAAACTTAAGTTGACTCTCAGATCAGGTCTCTAGTGAACAGTGCATGGACCATGCCTCTGCTAGCCGCCTGGCCGTCTGGCATCCCCACCTTCTGTACCTGACACCAAACTATCCTTCCCATCCATCTCTTCATCCTCCCAGCTGGATTTCCAGCTTAATTAGAGCAGAGTCTCCAAGACACCCTGCTGCGAGTAAACCGAATCACATTCCACAGCATGTGTATGTGAGAGAGATTTTGTGGAACCTTGGTCTGTGCTTCCAACAGAATGGAAGAACTTACTTAAAAGCTGAAGATTCCTGAATCACAACTTGGTTTGCAGCTCTTTGTCTTCTCTCTCCTGGGATGCAGAATCACTGTCGAACTTCTACCCTCATCTGTAACCAGGTAACTCCATATGGAAAGAACTAGTCTGGCATCTGAACACAGTGAGCAACTCCAAGTCAAATCATAGACTGCAGCCATGTTCCTTCCAAGTAGTGGATTTATCATCCTTGACTCTAGCTCACCATAAAGATACAGTTTTTGCTAAACCCAAGTACTGCTCCAGGCTGCTCTAAGCCTCCCAGCTCAGTACCTATATCAGTTTCCTATTGTTGCTATTGAAACCAGTTACCACAAACTTAGCGGTTTTAAAATAACTCACATTTATTATCATACAGTTCTATAGACAAGAAGTTCAAAATAGGTTGGCAGAGTTGCGTTGCTTCCAGAGGTACTAGGGGAGAATCTGTTTCCTTCTGTTTTCTAGCTTGTAGAGTTTGCCTGCATTCTTTGGCTTGTGGTCCCTTTCTCCATCGTCAAAGCCAGCAGTGTAACATATTTTATTCTCTCTTTCTCTCTCTCTCTCTTTCTCTGTGCCCCTCTTCCCTCTCTCCTGTTTGTCTTTTATATTTGGACACAGAAATGCACATACAGAGAACATCATAGAAACATAAAGACAGTCATCTATAAACCAAGAAGAGAGGGCCAGAATATATAATTCCCTCACAGCCCTAAGAACTAACCAACCCTGCTGACACCTTGATCTTGAATTCACAACCTGCAGAACTGCAAGATACAATGAACTTCTCTTGTTTAAGCCACCCAGTTTGCAATGCTTTATCACATCAGCCCTAGCAAACTAACACAGAGAGTGTTCTAGTATATTCAAATTAATTTTTAAAAACTTGTCAGAAAGTTCTGTCCAACCAACAATATTGGTATTTTTGGTTTGGTGTTGGTAATGTTGGCTTGGAGAGACAGGGGTGGTGGAGGGAGGCACTTAGGGTATAATTTTCTAACCAGTGTTGTTGCCATGGAGATTCTTGGGTTATCTGTCTCCTCCTCCCCCTCCCCACACAAAGCTAGCCTAGAAGAAGATTGTGAAGGTGTTACCTGGTCCAGCCCCGGGCTCTTGGTCTTGTACCCCTCCTCCTACTCATCCTCTTCCTCCTCCTGCTGCTGCCTTTTTGAGGCCCCCTAATCTTCTCCATCATGTCAGACTCAGCTCTCCCCCCATCCTGGTGTTCCGACATAGACTTTTTGCACATTCGCTGCAAGTTGTTTATTCTCCAGGTTATCTGGGACTATAGTGTACAAGTCATACTTTTAATTAAGAACCCAAAATTTAAAAATTTCTTAAAAACTGGCAAGGCTTGTAGGCTCAGGCTTGTAATCCCAGCACTTTGGAGACTGAGGCAGAGGGATCACTTGAGACAGGAATTCAAGACCAATCTGAGCAACATAGAGAGACTCCATTTCTACAATAAATAAATTAATTAATATATACATTTTTTAAAAAACTTGGTTCTCTTAAAAAGAAATTTTAAATATCATAAAAGCAGTGAGAGAAGGATTGGGAAGAATCAAGTCACTGCAAGTAAGATATGACCTCCTGGTAAGACCATCCTAGATACATGGTAAGATTTGTGCAAAGGTGTTTCCTTCAGAAGAAATTAGTTCAGGGACATTTTGTTAGAAATAGGACAATTATCTGCTGGAGGCCACCAATAAAATAGGTATTTACTTGTTTTAATTACCACACCAAAAGTCTACTTCTCTAACGGTGTCTATTATTGAAAGCCGCAAAGAGCCTTCATTTCGGGCTCCAATGCCGCCTCCAGATGCCTGCGTTTCTCATCTCACACATGGTTGGCCGAATACAGAGAAAGGGATGAGCTTGCCTCCACCCATGCTGATAGGGAACATCCTCTCCCCAAACCTGCATCTCTCTGAGGCCATCTCCCTCCTACCCCTGCTATCACAGACACACAGAAGCAAGGCAGTGAGCGTACTCAGTGACAGCTGGCAAACCAGCCTCTGGGAATAAAACATTTTAGCACTTCATAAATTTCTAACAAGGTTTCAAATTGCCGCCATTTCCCTCCTCTCAGCTCTGTCAACTAGCAAAGTTGGGACGGGGGGAGACTAATTAAATCTACGATGGGAAAGCAGTACTGGTAAGATTGCTAATTATTAAAAATAATGATCTCTTAGGACCAAATTGCAAAGTAAGTGGAAATTCTCCCCATTTCCCCTTCATATAAAAATATAAAACACAGCCTTCCAATTTTGTATGTATTTGGTGTATATGTATATAGATCAAATGATTAAATACATATCATTAGCAGAATCGCTGATAGATGACCTTCTTAAACCTAATGAAGGTGACTCATAGAAAACTAACATGTTGAGGGTCACTCAAAAACCATACTGAACATTAACATTAAGACCTAATGTCATGTACAAAATAGGTCATTTCAAATTATCGTTCTGCGCGATCTTTGCTGTAAGAAAATGATTGCTGATGGGACATTAAATGGAGAGAAACATGGTCAAGAAAATCTCACCTAAATGGCAATTTCCAAGTTTTGATCATATCACTAATTTTAAAAATAATAATAATATTGAACAACAACAGCAAAGAAACAACTCTTAATTCTATGGATCTTGTTTTAAAAGGAAAGACACTTCTTTGGCTGGGAATACCATCTCATGGGAAGGGAAAGCATGGGAGAGGGAAAGAGAAGAGAAACTAATTCTCAAAGAAGTTTAACTGTAAACTAAAACCTGTTAACAGCACAATGGAAGGGATGCATTCAGAAAAATAAAAGACAACTTTTTAAATAGCTTTACTCTGAGAAAAGCAGCATTTCTTTTCTCTCTAGAACAAGTAAGCAACATCATGTTTGTCTTCATCCTGTGCTGTGTCTCATACAAGAAGCTATTTAGCCTGAAATAAGGGTCATAGAATTGGTCATGTGAATAGAACTGGACAAAACTAGGGCACTGATAGATCCTGGCAGTAGCTTTGGGTCCAGATCCCTTTGAGCAAAACACGCGGCCGAACACAAAGCAGGGACTGGAAAACCACCAGGGCTGCACCGAGGGCTAGTGGTGCTACTTGCACCTCTACTTGGTGCTTACTTTCTTCATCAGTCTGAGAAGGCTGACTTTTAGGATGACATATATAAGAAGCTTCTGCAGCTAGAATGAGAGGTGGCAAATTCAAAGAAGAGCATGTGCCCTATTTATATTTGGGAACAAACCCTCCTGTAAAGCACCAGCCTCGCTGATATTCAGAACAGTGACCGCATGATGGGAATATCTTACCACTGCTCCCCACTGAATGGCAGACTCAAATGATCACTTGGTATTCATCCCAGTCTTCTTAATATTTCATCCTGGACATCACAGCTAATTGATGGGATGAACTGCCAGTTCCACTGATGGTATCCCTTGTGACATTCAGGATCTTTGAGAGGTAGAACCCACACTGATGTGACATTCCCAGTTTTGCCACTTACAAACCTTGGCATATCACTCACCACTCTCTCTCTCTCTCTCTCTCTCTCTCTGTGTGTGTGTGTGTGTGTGTGTGGTGTGTGTGTGTGTGTGTGTGTGTGATGTATGTGATGTGTGTGGTTTCATTAAGGGATATATAGCATTTTAGTTTTCCTACATATAAAGAAGTTTGGTGGCAGGGACAAAAAAATCAAGAATAATAAAGAGTGTGATTGAGAAACTACTTATAAAACATTCTAATTTTGACTAATATAGGCAAACAATGAAAAGTAGAGCTTATACAACCATCGGGGCTTATACACAGCATACGCTATGACTTCACTAAAGGAAACAAGGTCATCCTGGGCCCGAAATACAACCAGATTGCACTCCAGTGGCTCTGAGCCAGTACAGGTGGCCTGCCCACCTGCCCCATTACTTTCTGGTGACAACACTCCCCTCCAGGGGCTGCAGTTCAACCATTCTTAGAAGTGGTCACAACCTATTTGTCCTGCATTTTAATGCAGGATTCCAAGTGATTTTATGCTTACTGTCTCATCCAAGGCTTCCCACAATTACAGCTTGTCTTCCAGGAATGGAAACCATTATTCTCTATCCTACCCAGTAATTCTTGTAGGGCATAACCTGTGAAAACAAGACTAAAGATGGCCAGATATCTTGAGTATAATGAGTTAACTTGGCCTGAGTTTATTCTCATCGAACACAATTTCCCTTTCCAGGTGTTTGTGAGGTTTGGTGAACACCACAGGCCCTTCCCTGGGAAATGTAACAATCCATCTGCTGTAAGGAGCACTTCTGCACTCTGATAACCCAATGTGGAAGTGCTTCAAGGTAAAAGCAGGCTTCCCCAGGCAGGTGTCAATAGTAATCTTAGTGAAAGTTAAAAACAAAAGTCAGCAGTTACTGAGAACAGAAGTGAGAATTAAACTTTGAGCCTAGCCCAAAGGTATGGAAGAAACTATAGAGGAAGAGGATTGAAAAGAGAAAGAGAGATATAGCTATAATTCACAGAAAGGAAGAACTTATTGAAGAAATTGATGCTAATGACCTCCTTTAATGTCAGGGTGAAATAGTTCTGGGACTAAAATATTAGACCTGTCTCCAGAGGGTGTTTGTGGAATCTTTGTTCATATGAACTCTCTGGAATCTAGAACTGAGAGACTTATCAGAGTCCTCCCCTGACCCCTGCTCTCACCTCTAAGGCTCCACATAACCATGATCAGTCCAAATCCCCAGTGCAAGGAATATTCCAGAACAAAGAGTGACACATCACTGTGATAAACTACTTGTTCCCCCATAACGTATTCTTAATAGTATGAATTTTCTGAACCAAGTATTCTAGCAAAGATGGTGCAGCACAGGAAATTCTCAGGCCTCAATTTCCTTTTAGAAAACGTGGGAGTTCTGGGCAGACACTCACAGATAGCCATGGCTATAAAACTGACTTGAGGCGCTGCACCCATGGGACACAAGGAGATGAGTCCTGCGTTTTTCAGTGCACAGGTGGGTGTTGCCAGCATCCTCATGTAATCATTTTGAGAACCCTACAGAGAACCCCCAGATCCAAGCCAATCCTTCTTTAATCATCCCTGAAGAGGTGGATCTAACAGCATTGCCTGACAATCTTGTGTTCAATCTTAAGTCCTGACTTCTGGGCTTCTGTGTTCACCTCTGTGTTGTCTACTCTTAGTAAGAATCCTACTAAGTCAATATAGCCAGCCCAGATATCTGATCACTTTGGATGCTTGACTGAGTTCCTCATCCTGCACTATCTCCTAGATGATGTCTGATTGCCCTATCTTCAGCAAGAATCATGTTAGGCTAGCTGTGGTGGCTCATGTCTGTAATCCCACACTTTAGGAAGCCAATGTGGAAGGACTGCTTGAGCCCAGGAGTTCGAGATCAGCCTGGGCAACATAGCAAGATCTTGTCTCTACAACAAATTTTTAAAAAAATAGCCCGGTGTGGTGGTGCATGTCTCTAGTCCCAACTACTCTAGAATCTGACACCAGAAAGATCACCTGAGCCCAGAAGGTCAAGGTTGTGGTAAGCTGTGATCATGCCACTGTCTTCTAGCATGGATGTTAGAGTAAGACCCTGACTTAAAAAAAAAGGAAGAGGGACGCCGGCCGCCCCAGCTGGGCACTCCTGTCACCGTGTCTGACTGACACCGCCAGAACAGCGCCTGGCCCAGGGTGGGGACTGGCGAACGCGGGTCGCCTTCCTCCATCGCTCGTTATTCCGTCCTTCCTCTGGCTTTGCTTTGGCATCCTGTCTCATTGATTCGCCGTGTGCCAAGAGCCCAGCAGGGGCTCTTAGAATGGATGTTTGTGGAGCAAAAGCAAACCCGGTTCCTTCTTGCAAAAGGAACTGCACTTTCTAGAGGGGTGGTTCCCTAAATGTGGTTTCGGGACCACCATCATCAGAAACGCTGGGAGCTCGTTAGAAAAGCAAGTGTTGAAGATGGCGACGGCATAGGTGAACTGGTGAGATTCTCTGAACGTGAGTTCCCAAAAAGGCTATTACTTCTCTTCCCCCATCCCCCAGCCCACCACCAACCGTGCTGGTGCCAGGCCCGGGAACTTCCCACGCAAGGCCAGATTTTGCTCACCCCCCACCACTGCTGCTGTTCTACTCGTGTGTGGAAGTCTCCGGTCCCAGCCCCCTCCAGATAACTCCCCGGCTCCATTGTCTCCAGCCCAACACCCGGCACCCGGCACCGCTGGTCACACAGGGAGGCTGTGGGCGCCCGCCCCTCAGACACTCCGTCCGGTCCCTTTCCTGGCTCCAGTACTCTGTAGGGGGCCCAGCACCACTCTCGCCGCTCACCGCCTTCCCTTTGGAACTTTGGAGCTCTGGAACTCCGGGTCCACCCTGGCTGAGGCACTCAGCGTGAGACTCCAAACCGGAGGACCCAGACAAGCGGAGAAAAACAGATCTGCTTAAAGTGCCTCGCCATTCTCCAGACAGAGACTTCCATTGCCCCACCCACCTATCAACAAACTTTACCTCATTTCCTAAGGCCAGATATTGCAGCATGCGGGGGAGTTTTGGGTCCCTGCTCCCTCCGGCCCTCTCCCCGGCTCCATTGTCTCCAGCCCGACACCCGGCACCTGGCACCGCCAGTCACACAGGGAGGCTCTGAGCGCCCGCCCCTCAGAGACTCTGGTCCCTTTCCTGGCCGAGTACCCTGTGAGGGGCCCAGAGCCACTCTCGCCGCCCACTACCTGCCCTTTGGAGCTTTGGAGCTCTGGAACTCCGGGCCCACCCTGACTGAGGCACTCAGTTTGAGACCCCAAACCGGGGGGCCCAGACAAGTGGAGAAAAACAGATCTGGGTAAACTACCTTGCTATTCTCCAGGAAGAGACTTCCATTGCCCCGCCCACCTATCAACAAACTTTACCTCAGTTCCTAAGGCAACAGCACGAAACAGGAGACAAAGCCCCACCCCTAAGCTGCAACGAAAAACAAAAGGGAGAGGCTGGAATCAGAAATCACAGAAGTGACTCTAGTCTGATCGCTTATTTTGACTTATGATTTTATCATTGAAACTGTTGGTTTAGATTACGTTTGGTGTTTACCTTCTGACTTAAACTGTTTCTTGATTATATTGGTCTGTCTCTGTGTAACTATCAGTATTCTTTAGGGAATCTTTCTTACCTGTCTTTCTTAACTTCTTTCCGGCCCTGTGTCTCTCTCTCTCTCACCTGATAGTTGGTATGTATATCTGTTTTCCCTCTCGCACTTCTCTCTTTCTAACTCCCTATTGACCCCCCCTTTCTCTGTTATTTTCCTCTTTTATATGCCCCCTTTTTAAATCTAGGGACCAAGGATGCATACTGTTGAATAGACAGACTGTAAAGCAGAGGGAAAAGTGAACAAAGCCAGAAGACCCTCATAAGGAAGAACAGGTCACTGCAGAAGAGAAATAAAAGCAACCCCACCTTCCCTCAAAAACAGAATTGAAGAGGGGGAGGGAAAGGGGGAGAGGGAGAAAAATCTACAGAAATGAAGAAAAACCAAAAGAAGAGTATGGGTCTCTCCCAGATGCCTGGGAGAGCAGATATTGAGAAAACTGACTTTGGAATGCAAACAATGAAAAGTCCCCAGAATGAAGGGTCTCAAAATGCAAATGTAGATATCAAAACAATAATGGAGAGATTAAAAAGAAGTGAGGAGACACAAGAAGAAACTAGGAAGGAGCTGATATCTGAGATAACAGTAATAAAGAATACTGTGAATGAAATAAATAACAAATTGATAAGCATGGAAAGCAGAATTACCCAAGCAGAAGAAAGAATCTCAGAGCTTGAGGACCAAAATATAGAAATAACCCAAACTCTTAAAAACACAGAAAATAAGCTCAAAATGACAGAACAAAACCTTCAAGAGATGAGTGACTACCTCAAGAGGCCTAACCTAAGAATAATCGGACTCCCTGAGGCAGAAAGAGAAACAGAGACCACATTGGAACAAACTTTCCATGAGATCATTCAAGAAAACTTCCCTTATCTAATCAGTGATGCAAAAATTCAAACACAAGAGATTCAGAGAACCCCCACAAGACAACAAATGAGAGGACCAACTCCTAGACACATAATAATTCACCTAAATAAAGTAGGCACAAAAGAAAAAAATCCTAAAGGCAGCAAGAGAAAAAGGCCAGATCACCTACCATGGAAGACCAATCAGAATAGCAGCAGATTTATCTGCAGAAACCCTGCAGGCTAGGAGAGCTTGGAGCCCTATTTTCAAAGTCCTAAAAGATAAACAATTTCAACCAAGAGTAACCTACCCAGCCAAGCTAAGCTTCATCAGTGAGGGAGAATTAAAATCTTTCCCAGATATCCAATCCCTAAGAACTTATGTTGCCACCAAACCATCTCTACATGAAACACTTAAGAAAGTACTAAACACAGAAGAAAAGGAAAAAAGAACAACATTCTTCACAAGAGTACAGGGAAAAGAATAAAATATACATGAACCAACCCCCAAACCAAAAGAAAGACAAAAAAGAAAAAACCAAGTGGAAGAACAACAACTCAATAAGAACTCCATGATAGGGACGAACTCTCACATTTCATTAATTAGTCTGAATGTGAATGGACTAAACGCACCACTGAAAAGACATAGAATGACAAAATGGATAAAATATCACCAGGCAACAATATACTGCCTTCAAGAGACCCATCTCACTAGAAAGGACATACACAGACTCAAAGTAAGAGGATGGGAAACAAATTTTCATGCGAATGGAACACAAAAGAAAGGAGGAGTCGCGATCCTAATTTCAGACAAAATACCATTTAAGCTATCAAAAATTTAAAAAGATACAGAGGGCCACTACATAATGATAAAAGGTCCACTCCATCAACAAGAAATATCTATCCTAAACATATATGCACCCAACATAGGTGCGCCAACATTCATAAAGCAACTTATAGGAAAACTAAAGAAAGACATTGATTCTAACACCATAATAACTAGGGACTTTAATACACCACTCACAACCCTAGACAGATCATCAGGACAAAAAATCAGCAAGGGGATCCGGAACCTCAATGAGACTCTGGACCAAATGGACTTAATTGATACCTATAGAACACTCCATCCAAAGACCACAGAATACACATTCTACTCATCACCACATGGAACATATTCTAAGATTGACCATATAATTGGACACAAATCAAGTATAAGCAAATTTAAAAGGACTGAAATTCTACCATGCACCTTCTCAGACCACAGTGGAATAAAAATAAACATTGACACCAACAAAATCCCCCAAAACCCACAAAGACATGGACACTAAGCAGCATGATGCTAAATAACTCCTGGGTCAATGATGACATCAAAACAGAGATCAAAAGATACCTGGAAACAAATGAAAATGAAGAAACATCTTACTAAAATCTCTGGGATGCCTTAAAAGCTGTAATAAGAGGGGGAAATTTTTATCCCTACAAACACACATGAGGGAAAAAGGAAGGAACAGAAATTAACAACCTAACAAGCCACCTAAAGAAGCTGGAAAAGCAAGACCACAAAAACCCTAATTTCAGCAGAAGAATCCAGATCACCAAAATAAAAGCCCAAATCCAGGACATAGAAGACAAAAAGATAATTGAAAAAAATCAATGAAACAAAAAGCTGGTTCTACGAAAGAATAAACAAGATCGATGGTCCCCTAGCTAGACTGACCAAGAAAAAAACGAGAAAAAAACCAAATAAGCACAATCAGAAACACAAAAGATGAAGTCACATCTGACCTTGAAGAAATACAAAAGATCATTAGAGACTACTACGTACACTTGTATGGAAACAAACTTGAAAACCTTAAGGAAATGGAGGACTTTCTGACATTACACAACCTACCTAAGTTGGAACAAGAAGAAATTGAGACCCTAAATAAACCAATAACAATCAAGGAAATCGACTACGTAATAAGAAAACTTCCTACAAAAAAAAGCCCAGGACCAGATGGCTTTCCAGCAGAATTCTACAAGACATTTAAGGAGGAGCTGATACCAATTCTACTGAAGGTATTCCAGGTGATTGAAAAAGATGGAACGTTCCCCAAATCATTTTACGAAGCCAACATCACATTGATACCCAAGCCAGGTAAAGATCCAGCAAAGAAAGAGAACTACAGGCCAATATCTTTGATGAACATAGATGCTAAAATTCTCAACAAGATCCTAGCAAACCGGATTCAGCAATACATCTCAAAAATCATCCATCATGACCAAGTAGGCTTCATTCCTGGGATGCAAGGCTGGTTCAACATTCATAAAACCATAAATGTTATTAAATACATCAACAGATGTCAAAACAAAAACCACATGATTATATCATTAGATGCAGAAAAAGCTTTTGATAAAATCCAGCACCGCTTCTTGATAAAAACCCTTGAACATCTAGGCATACGGGGAACATACCTCAAAATAGTAAAAGCCATCTACAAGAAACCCACAGCAAGTATACTCCTAAATGGACAAAAATTAGAACCATTTCCCCTGAAAACTGGAACAAGACAAGGATGCCCACTCTCACCCCTCCTGTTCAACATAGTATTGGAAGTCCTGGCTTGAGCAATCAGAGAAGAGAAGGCAATCAGGGGTATCCAAATAGGAAAAGAGGAAGTCAAGTTATCTCTCTTTGCAGACGAAATGATTGTATACCTTGAAAACCCACGAGAATCTGTCAAAAACCTCCTTACACTGATAAAGACCTTTGGCAAAGTCTCAGGATACAAAATAAATGTACAAAAGACAATCGCATTTCTCTACACCAATAATAAACAAACAGAAACCCAAATAAAAAACACAATTCCATTCACAATAGCCGCAAAAAAAATGAAATACCTTGGCATCTTCCTAACCAGAGACGTGAAAGACCTTTACAAGGAAAACTACAAAACACTGCTCAAAGAAATCAAAGTTGACACAAACAAGTGGAAAAATATCCCGTGCTCATGGATCGGAAGAATCAACATTGTGAAGATGTCCATCGTACCTAAGGCAATCTACAAATTCAATGCAATACCCATCAAATTACCAGCAACATTCTTCTCAGACCTAGAAAAAACAATGCAGGAATTCACATGGAAACACAAACGTCCGAAAATTGCCAGAACAATCCTCAGCAAAAAAAACAAAGCAGGTGGTATCACACTACCAGACTTCAAACTTTACTATAAAGCTACAATCATCAAAACAGCTTGGTATTGGTATAGGAACAGGCATATAGATCAATGGAATAGAATTGAGATTCCAGAAGCAAAACCTCAATTTCTCAACCAACTCATCTTTGACAAAGCCTCCACCACCTACTACTGGGGAGAGGAGAACCTATTGAGTAAATGGTGCTGGGAAAACTGGCTGACCACATGCAGAAGATTGAAACAGGACCCCTATCTATCCGCATGCACAAAGGTTAATTCCAAATGGATCAGAGACCTAAATCTAAAACCTCAAACCATAAGAACCTTAGAAAATGAAGGAAAAACCCTCATGGAAATCGGAACTGGCATCCAATTCCTGAACAAAACCCAAAACCCACAGCTCATAAGAGAGAAAATAGACAAGTGGGACCTTATTAAACTGACAAGCTTCTGCAAAGCCAAAGAAACCATCAAGAGAGCAGGGAGACAGCCCACAGACTTGGAAAAAGTATTTGCCAACTCCAGGTCTGACAAAGGCTTAACATCCTGGATCTATAAGGAACTCAAGCATGCAGAAAAGAAAAAAACAAACAACCCCGTTATAAAATGGGCAAAAGATATGAACAGACACTTCACAAAGGAAAACATCCGAGCAGCCAATAAACACATGAAGAAATGTTCAACCTCACTAATCATCAGGGAGATGCAAATCAAAACCACACTGAGATACCACCTAACCCCAGTCAGAATGGCAATTATCAACAACTCAAAAAATAACAGCTGCTGGAGAGGGTGTGGTGAAAAGGGAACACTTCTACACTGTTGGTGGGAGTGTAAACTAGTGCAACCTCTGTGGAAAGCAGTGTGGCAATTCTTAAAAGCTCTAAATACCAACCTCCCATATGACCCTGCAATCCCCCTACTGGGAATATATCCTTAAGAACACAAATCACTCTATAAAAAAGATACCTGCACACGCATGTTTATCGCTGCATTGTTCACAATAGCAAGAACCTGGAAACAGCCATGCTGCCCGTCAAAAGAGGACTGGATTAAAAAATGTGGTACATATACATGATGGAATACTACGCAGCCATAAAAAAGAACAAAATCATGAATTTCGCAGCAACCTGGATGGAACTAGAGTCTATAATACTGAGTGACCTCTCACAGAAACAAAGATCCGAGTATCACATGTTCTCACTCATATAATGGACCTTAAACATCCAATGCAATACTATACGAAAATGACTGACCGTACTGGGAAACTATGGTGGGGGGAGGGGGATGGGATTAACAGTAGCAAATATCTGTCTGGGTACGGGGAAACATCCCATATCAACAGGGTGCCTGAATGAAACGCAATTGTATACCTAACCCTTAACTGTACCCCACAACTTCACAATAAATAAATAAATAAATAATACTCAAAAAAAAAAAGGAAAAAAGAAAGAAATGAATAAGGTTAAGTCAGTTTAGCCAGAATAGCCCTTACTCTTGATGTTTCCATTTAGTGATTTCCCATTCACTGACCTCCACCCTACTCCTGGGCTATAAATTCACACTTGGCCTTGTTGTATTTGAAGTGGAGCCCAATCTTTCTTCCTCACTGCAAAATCCCAGTGCAGTAGTCCCTATACCTATGGCGATGGTCCTGAGTAATATCTGCCCTACCATCTTTAACAAGGGTCACTGAATAATTTTTTTCTTTAATGATAACACTGAAATCTTTCTTAAGTAAAACCAAAGAACATTCTCTAAATTTACCCATTATCTTCCCAAAAATAAAAGGAGTTTGTTATAGAACAGTATTCATTTCTTCCCTAGACAAAATAGTGTCACCTTTAAGATTTCATAAAAAACTAGATTCCTTCCATTTTTCCAGTTTTCTCTAATTTTTATTGAAATCTGAAAACCAAATTTAGAATTAGTTTCCTAACTTTTTTCATTATTTTTTTCTCTATTGGCATATTAGGATCACAGTGCTGTGAAACTCACATCTCCAGCACTCAGGAAATGGAGACACTTAACCACAAATATCCCACTCAAGTGTGGAACCATGGAGCACAGTGGTGATTTTGCACTGACTTTGAAATTCATCCATGAATAACAGTTATTTGAATAACAGTTATTTGAGTTTCCTCCATGGAAACAGCGTGCAATGTTGCCATGGTCACTAGTACAGCCAATTCAGGGTGAATTGCCCATTGCATCTTTCTAATACAGTTGAGGATGTAGAAGAAATAGCAGCTAACAATCAGCACCTACAACTGACCAGATGTTGCTATAGACCTTTTGTGTGCACAAACTCATTTAATTATCACAGTAACCCTACAGGAGCTGGAGGTTACTATTATCCCCACTTACCAAATGAGAAAACTGAGGCACAAAATGGTTAGGTAAGCAGCTCAAACCACATGGCTGAAAAAAAAAGAGGAAGAGGAGCTTCAGACTCTGAAATAGTTATACCCTAATTAGGAAAACTTTTTAGTCGTTTCTTAACAGAATCAGAAGCATGATGATGATAAAAGTTAAAGGGAAAGAAAAAAGTAAAAATGTGCCGGCGGGGGGTGCATGTGAGGACTCCGACAGTCTTTCTTTTCTGGAAACTTCCAGAAGATTTAGAATGTGTGGAAATAAAAGAAGCAGCAAGGGAAACTTGGTAAACATGCAGCAGTGTGCAGATGGGTGTGGGCAAGGCTGGCTGACTGACATGCCTGAGGGGTAGCAGGGAATCTAACTAAACCGGGAAACAGGACCGGGGCAGGTTAGAGAACTTTAGGCTTGACGCATTAGGAAGAGACCACCCAGCCTACTATAGGAGGAACCTAAAGCCTCTTACTGAAATGAGCTGTTATCAGCACAGAACCATAAAACTCATTTTACCGGGAATTTTCTTTGAGCAAACACTGGCTGGGTGTCTTACAAGGAAGAGCCCAGGTTCCTCTTCAGGCTGTTATCATAACTCAATTCAGAGCTGCCATGAAATGAACCAGATGGAGGAGGTAGTGGTGGGAATAAACAGGAGTGAAAGTCATCTCAAAGCACCTTGTGCATTTTTTCCCAAATGTGAAGTGTAGAAAATAGAGCTTATTGAAATTGTGCGCCCGTGCATGCTGCTCCTTTAGTATGTGAGAAATTTCTCCTCCACAGTGGTGCAACAGGAAGGCTTCTTGACCTGGTTTCTGCAAGAAGCATTGCCATGGTTAATAAAAGCAGCACCAGAATTTGCTCCCTCTGCTTTCTTTATTCTCCCATTCATGGCTCATTTCCATCCTAACTGCATCTCTAAGTAAATCAAGCACAGGCTAAGGAAAGTATGAAGATATATCGGGGAACCTTGAACAATACATTTTTATTCTCAGTTACTTTAGGTAAACCTCTGAAAGCAATTTGTTTTATTTGTGATGCTATTGTTACTGCCTCAAAATTTGTTTTTGATTTGGAAAGTCATTCCAAATAGGTATACTGGGAACTCAACCTAAAATAGTTAATTTAATTTTACATGCATGTTTCATTTTCAGGGAAAATGCATATGTTGCACACAATGGAGAAGGGAAAAATGGAGACTGGAGTTTATGATGTAATCTTTATGTGAATTTTTAAATTGTTGAATAAAATGTGACTATGTTAATGGAAAAGAGGGCATGAAAAGTACTCTTTTGCTACACATGCTGATAACCTCAAAGTAAGAAGGATGAAAACTGACACAGAACTTTCATCATAAGGATTGATAAAATTGCCCTGTTGTGTCAACACATATTAGATTCCTAGCTTCTGGTTTTATTTTTTTAATAGTTTGCTAGTATTAGGTGGAAAAGGCAATTCACTGGCTATTTCCCATCTCTTTATCCTCAGTTTCAAACATTTCACACCTTCATCCAGTTTCTCCAGCCATGCATGGTTTTGTAAGAAGCTCAGTCACTTTTAGGAACTGCCTCAGACCCCTTGGCAGGAGCCCCACCCATGTCCAATGACCTCTCTTGACTCAGTGAGTATCCACAGTCAATTCCCTAGCTCTTTCTGTATCACATATCCTCCTCATTCCCAACTGTAGGTAACTGAAAGGATGGTGGGCATCTGGTGTGTTGTGCAACATGGTCCCCTTTGTGGGCATCACTTATGCAAAGTATGTTCTATCATGGTAGCAGCTTTTCATGGACCAGGGCCTGGAACACATTCTATAACTTTATAGAAATGAGATTATGAAATAATTATTTCCCTGGGAGAACCCATGGTGTCCCCTCTCCCTGGGGAATTGTCTTCTGTCAAGTGAGGACCAGCTCACATTGGAGGATGCCTCTTACTCCACTCTGGCAGCCCACAGTCAATAACTGGCTGAATCAGCGTTCAAAAATTTGACACCATTGCCATATGTGGAACACATCCTGCAGGATACTTAGTTTCAGAGATTTCTGGTGAGGTCAGAATGAGGACAGACCCAAGAGAAACCATATCCATGACTTATACTGCTCACAAGAACCCCCTTGTTAGGTTCTGCTTCCAGCAAACCCAACCATTTTGGGTTGGCAGTTTGCTAGGACTGTCATAACTAAGTCCCCCAAATTTTGTGGCCTAAAACAACAGGAATTTAATCCAAAATTGAGGTGTGGGCAGTATTGGTTTCCAGGCCTCTCCTAGCTTCTGGTATTTGCTAGCAACCCTTTATATACTTTGACTTATAAACGCATAACTCCAACTTCTCCCTCCATCTTCACTGACCTTCTTCTCTCTCTGTCTTTGTGTCTAAATCTCCCTCTTTACTCTCTTATAAGGATTCCAGTCATTGAATTTAGGGCTCACCTAAGTCTAGGATGATCTCTTCTCTAGATCCTTAATGATATCTACAAAGACCTTATTTCCAAATAAGGTCAGATTCTGAGGTTCCAGGAGAACATGAATGTTTGGGGAACACTATTCAACCCACTACACAAACCTAAGATATTTGAGCAAAGTGCATATGATCCAGGGTTTATAAGAGAAGGCACAGGTCCCTGATTTTTTTCCTCTGACCCCATGGGAAGGCATTTTGGGCCAAGACGCTGTAGTGGACAGACTGCATGTTTAAAAATTCCAGGGGAGGTTCCCCTCCATTAGTCTTCTCTCCCTTTTAATAAGGCAAATGTGAGACCAATCTTGTAAGCAAGGAAATAATCAAGCTAATGGGGCACTAGGCAGTGTGGGTTTAGATGCCAACAGTTTGTGGCAGTTGTTCGGGAAGGCCAGATGCTTCAAGATTCTGAGATCCTTGAGGATCCATTGGAACCTGGGACCAGGTACATACTCCCACTAGGAAGGTCACCATTGGTTCCATGGGAAGCTGAAATCAGGTTAACCATGACCCACTGGGAATGAGGGGAAAATGCAATCTGAGACTGTCCAGCAATCAAGAGGGAGCTTCCAGAACTCCTTCAGACCACATCATATAGGATCGCCAGTCAGTGACTCGGTCACCACAAGAGCACTACCATGAGACCAATCTTTTTCTTCTCTCTGAGATTTTAATATGGGATGTAAAGTAAAAGGGCACCAAAGTGAAAAAGGGAAAAAGCAGGTATACCTCACAGTAGAAAGTGAAATGAGAAACATGTGGAGAGAAGCTGCTGTGCCAAGTACCTTAATGAGGGAAGTTCATGGTAGAGTGCAGAAATGGAGATCCATGGATCATAAATGAAGGGGTTGACAAGACAATGTGTCTTGCCTGCCCAGGACTGCCCAGGAGCATCAGTGGCCTTCCAGTTCCACTTTCCAGAAGGTCCACCTGGGCAACAGTTCCTTTTCTTCTTTGATACCCAGCCAGGTGGCTAAGGATCCTAGCATCCTCATTCCCAAATGTGTCCTTTACAATAAACTCTCATCACTTGCAGTGGCATGAGTTAGTCTCATTCCAATTTATTAAAATGAGTCAACATAATATCCTATAAAGTTATGAAGATAAAATTAGTCTGAATATGTGAAATCATATTAAAAAACGTTGAAGTTATGTACAAATGTAAAACACTATTCAACATAATTAAAGCATCTTTACACTGGTAACCACATTAATCATTAGTTTTACTTCTACCTCAGATGACTCTGAGATTCACTTTCAACATCTGTCCATGAACACTGAATGGATTCAACACAGATCTCCTGAATATTCTAAAAAAAAAAAATACCGGCTGAGGTAGACTGCCCAAAGTCCTTTATTGCTGTTATTCACCTCTGTCATTTGTGCACTCATTCACTCAGTAGAGACTAAAGAATAAAATGGGAATCATGCTGGTTTTGATCAAAGACTGCTGAACACTCAGTGCAGTGTGGACAGGTGTTCCCAGAAATCACCCATCATGAAATAAGCAAATGCATTAAAAGAATCTCCAAAAAACTTCACTGAAGCTGAACGCAGACTCTCACAGCAATACTAACTGGTACACTGATGCTGATAGGTTCCTAGAACACTTATCTAGCAGGGGAAACCTGTACTACCAGGGATCCACCCTCCAAGTGATAATTCCAGTTTTGTTGGGTCCCTCCTTGTGTGTGTATGTGTACACAAGTGTGTTTGTGTACACACATATATACAACTTATTATCTATTTTATTTATAAACTAAAAACTATTATGAAGAGAAACCAGAGAGTAAAGTAAGCATGGCAGTATCCTGGGATGACTCGCCATTTACAAGATAAAATTAATTTAATTCTGATTAATCTTTGCCACATCTGCTCAAACTAATAATTGTTGTGGCTGTAGACTTGCTACCTCATGTAATAAGTGCTAACTCCACTAATTACCAACTCACAGTTAAATAGTGAATGATAATGCTGGTATTGACTAGCTCTAATAGTTTTTAAAAAGATAAATTTTACTTATGAAAGCACTTCAGAGTCTGGGATATGCAAGCTGAAAGTGAACGGTCATAGTGGTTTTTCACACGTTGTCAAGTAAGATGGTGCACAGGAATCTGAAGAGTCTTCATTCAAACCATGAGCAACAAAGAGTTAAAACAAAACTTGAGAAAACCTTTGAAAGGAAACCACCAAACTGATGCATCTGTGATGTCAGGAAACTCTAAAGTTCCTACTCTGATATGGGTTTGACTACATGTCGAGATCATATTGAAGGAATAATGTCTTCAAAATCAAACATGGGGAAGAGTTTAGCAAAGATGTGGATCCATGAGTAAAGAGAAAATTTAGAGAATCCTAGTCAAATGAGACCACTGTATCCTTGTCTTCAGCTGTAGTAGATACATGTGATTTTTTAGAATCTACAGAATCATTGCATCACTGCTGGGAAGAATTCTAGAAAGACTAAACAGAAACACATGCCCTTGTACAGACACATGCTCCCTTTCCCAGGCATCACTAGGAATGTTTTCTTCCCAGAAGTCACTCCAGGGGTAACATCATCCTCAATATGCATGGATAATCTCCAAACCTCTTATTAGCAGTCATTACAACTTATTTACTTAATTTTTGGAAATGAATGATTTACTTTTGTCAATGCTTATAGTAAAACACATTTAAATTTATTTTTACTCATTTATTATTATTATTTAGAGACGAGGTCTCACTATACTGCTCCAGATGGTCTCAAATTCCTGGACTCAAGGAATCCTCCCATTTCTGCCTCCTGAGTAGCTGGAACTACAGACATGCCACTGTAGTTGGTTCATATTAAAACATCTTTAAAATACAGATGGAAGCAAAATAAAAGTAAAAATTTCATCTTTACCTTCTCAACTTCAAGTACAAACAGAAGGAACCAAGGGTAATACATTCATATAAAAATTTCCATATCAAAAGTATACATGCACAAAAAAGTATATAATTTGCATGTATGGGGGGACACCCTCAAAAGCAAGAATTATCTTTTGGAGGTTGGGCCCCTTGTAGTCCAGGTTTCCCCTGCTAGGTAAGTGTTCTAGAAACCCATCAGCATCAGGGTACCAGCTAGCCTTGTTGTAAGAGGTTACATTCAGCCTCAGTGATTTTTTTTTTTTTTTAAGATACTCTTCCAACGCATTTGCTTATTTCATGATGGGTGATTTCTGAGTACACCTGCCTACACCTTGCTGAGTGTTCAGCGGCATTTGACCTAAAACAGCATGATTCACATGCCCCACCCTTCCTATTCATCTGATCTCACCCCAAGTAACTTTTTATTTGCTTCCCTGGATGAAAAAAAAGTCCTCAAAGGGAAATGTTTTGCTTATGTGGACAAAGTGGAACCAAAAAAATGGCAGAAGCACTAATAGGAATCAAAATGGTGAGTTTAAAAACTGTTTTGAGAAATGGCAAAAGCATCATGATAGGTGTATTGCATCAAACAGAGAATCCTTTGATGGTGAATGAAGTTTTAACATGTAAGAATAAGTACAACATTTTTAAAATAAATCAATTCTGGGTTTTTTGGGGGGTCCCTCCTCTCCCCATTCTGCCATGACGAAGCTGTCAACATGACCTTGAGGAAGGGTTTTAATTTTTCATAGCTGTGGTGGGGCTTTGGGGTTTTGTTTCTTTGCTTTTTTTTTTTTTAATCAAGCATGTTTGGATGCTCTAGCTCTGGTTGGTAGACTATGATATGATGCTTAGATAAAAATGTAAGACAATGTTTCATTGATATCTTTTGTCTACATTTTGTCTATAAAAAATATAACTTTTTTTCAGTCAAGAGTAGAAGTTGACCTTTCAGTCCTGTGGTTTTCAAATATCTTCATTCTATAAACCATTTTGGCAGGACAAAAGGCCCACCGATCATTTATCCAACTTTCACTTGTCACCACAAAAGAAAGGAAAAAGTAAATGGTTTCATTAATGGAAAAAAAAGAAATACACAAATAAAATTAAAGCATGTATTTATTTTTGCCATTTGATAATCAATTCATGCACAAAGATCTACTTATTCATGTTATTAAAATAATAGCAGTGTGGTATTTTATTTTATGAAAGATATTATGTGGTTGTTTCTTACTTTTTATTATTAGCAATATTGCTACAATGGACATTGATATACATGTATTTTGTGTGAGAATCTCACAGAGAAATTTCCAGGGTGAGGACATGTGGGTATTTCCATTTTGAATTTCGAGAAAAATTGCCTTTTCCAAGTTTGCTTCATTTAACAGTTCAACATTACCGCCAGAAGTGGGAAATGAGGGGGCCTGTTCACATATATGCAAATATGGTACCAAATTTCTATTTTTACCAGTTTGGTAGATAAAGCAAGGCATGTCACAGTTCTTTTCTCTTGCATTTTTTAAACTGTGAAACAAACTGAGAACATTTTCAAGTATTCACTGGACATTTCATTTTGAGTATTCACTTGTTTATGCAATTTATTGTTTTTTTCTATTGGGTTATTCATGTTTGTCTTATTCACTTTAAGTGTTCTTCAAGAGAGGAAAATTAGTTTTTCAGTACATTTATGAATTCTAAGTGAAATAAATATTCATACTTAAAATGTAGACCAAAAATACTAGAAAAAAAGTGTTTGAATTTTTAAAACATGTATTTGTATGATACAAATATTTTCTGCAATTTTGCATTTTTAATTTTTAAAAAATTGTCAAATTATAGATAGTCTTTGAGTTTATTGTCATGTCTAAGAAGAACTTTCCTACTACACTTTTTAAAAATTCAAACACATTTTTTCTAGTATTTTTGGTCTACATTTTAAGTATGGATATTTATTTCATCAGAATTCATTTTGAGGTAAGAAGTAAGGTACAGATTCAACTTTTTTCCCTAAATAATAACTAGTTGCCCAAACTTCATTTACTGAATATTCACCTTCACCTATTTGAAGCTGCCCTTAATACATAATACATTTCCCCATATATTTGGACATATTTCTGGACTCTCTTCTATGCTATTTAAGTGGATCTACACCTACAATAAGCTGTATAATAAGTAAAAACCAGTCTAATCCCCAATTCATAAATCCTTTTTGTTTTTTTTTTAAATTATCCTGCCATCTCCCAAATGGAATGGGCTGAACTATGACTCAAATCCTAGCTTTTCCACATACTGGATGTGCTTCCAATTAAGCATAATTTACTTCATCACCCTTCAACTCACTGTTCTCATACATGAAATACTAACATTAAAAGAATCTACTTACTGCATAGGGTGCTTTTGAAGAATAAATGGTTTAGAGCAATTTGAACATAACAGGCATAGTAAGTACTCAATGTTTACCATTATCATCATTATTATTATTTTTCTCTACAGGTGATAGTTTTTTGTGTGCATTTTCCTTTTATTAATTTTGAATTTCTATATTTAGGTTTATTCCTTCTGGTAGTTGCACTTATATGTATAACTTTATGTATAACGTTAAATCTTCATTGCTTTCTTTGGTGATTTCAAGCAATACTTACTAACTCTCAGAGTCTACCTTTTCTCATTCTCAATTTAAGTTATATTAGTCCATATTTTTGTGTTTAATAACACTTATATTTTATAGCCATAACTGTAGTGATGTTGCCTTAAAAGCTCACCAGCACTTCTTTGAGCATTGCTTTTCCACTTTTGGATTATATAGTGGTTGACTAGATTTTATCATTTGTTACAGGCTGAACTGTGCTTCCCGCAGAATACATATGCTGAAACCCTAACCCCCAGTACCTCAGAATATCACTGTTTAGAGATAAAAACTTAAAAAGAATGAATTAAGATAAGATGAGGCCATATAGGTCGGCACTAATCTAGTACAACTAGTCCTTATAAGAAAAGGAGAGTAGGACACAGACCCCACAGGACCACTCTGTGAAGAAACAGGGAGGAAACACCACCTACAAGCCAAGAAGAGAAAAACCCAATCCTGCTGATACCTTTATTTCAAATTTCAAGTTACCAGAACTATAAGAAAATAAATGTTGATTAAACCACCCAGTCTGTGGTACTTTCTTAAGACAGTCCAGGAAACTAGTTCAAATCTCACATGTTTGGGAAATACTTATAAAGGGAAGGGATTCGTTGTTTATCTGTGATTAAAATTAATTGGACATAATATTTTTGTACTTGCTACATTTGTATCTCTACCCTCCATCAGTCTTTCACTCTTCAAATTTGGCAGGTGGCTCCTGTTCTTGAGGGTTTTGAAAACTGCCCATTTGACTTCCCTGACCCTACTGCTTAGGGCAGGGACAAAGATTGGAGTCAGGAGTTATTTCCTGAGACTTCATTGCTTGCTTCTCCTTACCTGAAGAGGATCCAATTTTTAAGAGCCATACCATTACCTCCCATCCTATTGTTAGTTTCTGCTCACGTACATTTTGCAGTGTTTTACTTCATGTATTTACTTAGTGTAGGGGGAGGGTGTTCTATGACCCAGCCTTACTCTATGATCTTACCCTAGATATCATCTTCAAATTAACTACTCTGAAGTATTAGCTAAATTGAATTAGAACTGAGCTCTGGTTGCATTATTTTAATATTAAAAATATATATTGCTAGCCATGTTTATCTAGGCGAGGGATAAAGATGCCAGTCTCCAAAGTGCACAGACTCAGTTGAGTAGGCTGGTGATAAAGATTAATTTGTGGTAGGATACACAATTTCAAAAGGTGATTTATAGGAATTGCCCTTTCCTACATAACTTGTCACAAGCTACACATATGAGCACTAGAATGTTCTGGAAAGTATGAAGGAAAAAGGTGAGGCATTGTGCCAACAGATGATTATAATAATAGCCAACATTTATGTAACTCTTACAATGTGTTGGATCATGTTCTAAGTGTCTTATAAATTTACTCATTTAATCATAGCGGTAGTCCTATCAAAGAGTATTCACAATCCCATTTTATGGATGGAAGACCTGATGCACAGAGAAATTCAGGAACATACCCAAAGTCACCCAGCTCCTCAGTAATAGAGCCAGGATTTGAACACAGACATGTTGACTGCAGGTTCTCTGACCTGTACCACCATGCTTTGACATCTTTTGAGTAATTTTGAGAGGTCATTAATGCAATGACTCTTATCATTGTACACAGAATGACCTAAGCATGTTCTAGTCACAGTTGCCACTTGCCATCCATCTCAAAGTCAGCTTGGGCCTGTCCATTGCATAATTACAGAATACTGTCTAATTAACCACTGAGTCAGCCTTGGGAGGACAGCCAAGTGATTTCCATCATCCATCTGCATTTGTTTTTTAGTGATATATCACAGTTGTATATATTTTGGGGTGCGTCTGATATTTTGATACCTGTATATGCTGTATAATGATCAAATCAGGGAAACTGAATTATCCATCACCTCAAGCAATTATTATTTTCTTGTGTGGGGAACATTACAATTCTTCTCTACTGGATATTTTGAATGTCACAATAAGCTGTTGTTAACTATAATTTTCCTATTGTACTATTGCATGCTAGCACATATTCTTTTTATTTTGTACCCATTAACTAATTTCTCTTTATACACACTCCCTCCTTCCCTTCCCAACCTCCAACTACTATTCTACTCTCTACCTCTATGAAATCCACTATTTTTATCTACCACATATGAGTGAAAACATGTGATATTTATCTTTCTGTGTCTGACTTATTTCACTTAACATAGTGACCTCTAGTTTCGTCCGTGTTGCTGGAAATGGCAGTAATTCATTCTTTTTATGAATGGAAAGTAGTCCATTGTAGATACTTAGCATATTTTCTTTATATATTCATTCTTTGTTGGACACTTAGGTTGATCCCATACCTAGGCTACTGCAATAAGCATGGGAGTGCAGATGTCTCTTTAATATACAGATTTTTTAAAAAACCCAATATTTTGTAAGTAAGAAATCAGAGTGTGAGACCAATGCTTTAATAGACTCTGGTGTGGCCATGTGCTTTTTGTGTGCTTTTTGAGCTGTGACTACCACCATGTTTCCTAAGCTCTGGTCCCCTCTCCTACCTTGGAGAGGTGAATCTTCTCTCTCTCTCTCTCTCTCTCTCTCTCTCTCTCTCTCTCTCTCTCTCTCTCTGTCTCTCTCTCTCTCACACACACACACACACACACACACACACACTAACTTTCTAAGTAAATTATATTTTCTAATCTAAAAAAAAGAAGTCAGAGGACTCAGTTTAAATTCATGTCATGCATCATTTATACCACATACCCACATTAACTCAATAGAGTTGTTACCTGTATGAGTGTGGACAAGTGATTTATCTTCCCTGTCACCATTTGGGCTTCTTGGAGGAAAAGAGGAACTAAGGAGCAGAATGTTCTATATTGCAATCTTTTGAGTGGATGGCTTCCTCGATTAGACTGAGCTCAATGCTCTTTTAGTCTTACAAAAAACAACAACAACCAGATTTAAATGTTAATATACAGGCTGAAACAACAGATGGACAGTAGCTTTGTTCTGTCTCTTTGAAGGAAAATTAAAGAGCAGAGAAGACTAGAAGAAAAGGAGAGTGAAGAAAAATTCAACCACATGACTTGAGTTTATAGCAACTTGGTTTACCTCTGTACAGCATTCACAAAAGGCAGTTCCTGAAGGAACCAGCTTCCCAGGGGTAAACACAAGGAGAGAACTGTTAGCAATTAATCATTATCAAATAATTAAATCCAAAGTAAGTTGGACATGGATGACCAGGATAAGGAGCTCCAATCTGACTAGCAAACAGTGGGACTTGAAGTGGCTCTTCAAGAGTTCCATCAAGGGAGGATATAACAACAGATAATAAGGCAATTATTTCTGTGTCTCCCAAATAGGGAGTAAATGTGTTGACTTAAAGTAGATAATGGATTCCTGATACTTGAATTCAAACTATAACTTTCACAGAAAATACTTTACCCCAAAATGATTGCTTTGAACTTGACAAACAGTCAGTCTAAGGAAATAAAATTTAAGCTCTACCAGTCCTTATAGCAATGATTTATTTTCCTGTCTTAACATTTCAGACAATGAAAAGACAAATGTGTGGAGTGTTAGAGACTGAATCATAGCCCCACAAAATACATATGTTGAATTTCTAACTCCCAGTATCCCAGAATGTGACTGTATTTGGAGATAGGCCCTTTAAAGAGGCATTTAAGGTGAAATGGGGCCCTGATTCTATCTGAATGGTGTCCTTATGAGAAGAGATGAGGTCATAGACACATACAGAGGTATGACCTTGTGAGAGCACAGGAAGAATACGGTATCTATAAGTTAAAAAGAGAGGTCTTAGAAGAAACCAACCCTGCCAACATCTTAATCTCAAACTTCCAACCTACAGAATTGTGAGAAAATAAAAATTTCTGTTGCTGAAGCTACTTAGTCTGTGGTGCTTTGTTATGGGCACAGAATGTAAGTAGAGTATAACCTCTAAGGGAAATTAAGTACAACTTATGGATTTTAAAATAACCTGTTGCTTTGCACATAGCTGGGATTCAATGTGTATGTATTAAATAAATAAATTTCATATTAAAAATTGCTTCTCTGCAATGCAAGAGATGTTCCCCTTTAATGTAACTGCCTTGAAATTCAAAACCAAAGTGATTCTATTGTCTGCTTTCATGAAAACATGAGAATGGTTCAGACCATGGAGCTCATTCCCTGAACCTTTTAAGGAGGTTTCTGGTGGTATTTATTGTCATTAGTCTCCATCCTTGAGACAAATAGTGCAACCAAATTACTAGAAAAGAGAAATGTGGAGGGCTGAAAATGAATCCTGGAGAAAGCTCAGTTCAGTAACAATATTCTAAAGAAGGAGTCAAAAATTGTGCCAAGTCTCACTCCCAAGGAGGCAATTGACCCTAAGTCTAGCATTGACTTATAACAGATGAGGAGTGGTCACCATTCTTACAGTTCTGACTAGCAACACATGAACTTGCAGCACTCACCTGCAATAATATGTGCAACAATACATCTATCTGCCATTACAAATCTGCACCACACACTTGTAAAGCAAGAGGTGGGGACAAACTGGATATTGTGCATCTAGCTTTAAACTTGTTACAATTTCTCTGTGTGTGTGTGTGTATATGTGTGTCAAAAATAACAAATCACTGAAAAGTCTCAATTCTGCTTCTAGAGAAGTGTCCTTTCTTTTTTTAAAGTAAGTTAATTGGAAAAGTTATATCCACAGTGAGAGACAAAGAAAAGACATTCATGAAGTCATGTGGGTACATAAAGAGTAAACTGCCCCAAAACTCTTATTGTACAGAACACCGAACAGTGGTTTGGATATCACCAGTTTGGTGAAACTTTGATAACATGTTTAACTTGTCACACATAAAACTGCATGAAAGTGTCATTCATACATCCCTGAGCACTAAATTGTTGTAGGTGAATTATTGTGATGTGTTAAGTATGCCCAGATTGAAGAATCTATTGTTTTCCAAAGATCTCTGTTTAGGAAGCATTCCAAAAGTAGCTGATAAAACTGCATTTCCTCTTTCTTCTCATGCACACCTTTAAAAATTGGAACAGTCACATTTGATTCTTTGTATACTTTAATAGATATACAATATTTGGGAAAGTAAAGAAAATTTATTTTTATTTATTTTTAGAATTTTGTAGAGACAAAGTCTTGCTATGTTGCCCAGACTGGTCTCAAACTCTGGCCTCAAGTTATCCTCCTGCCTTGGCCTCCCAAAGCTCTGGGATTATAGGCATAAACTATCACCCTGGGTCAAATTATTTATTTTAAAGCAAGTTTTTAAAAAGTATGTATCTTATTTTATTTGAGAATATAAAAATGTACTTTGGATTAATAGTTAGAAATAAGTCAATATTTATTAGAATCACTTTTGCATAAACATATTTCTTTGGGGCTGAATATTTGTATCCCCTCCTTCAAATTAATGTGTTGAAATTCTAACATTTAATGGGATGTTATTAGGAGGTGGATTCTTTGGGAGATAATCTTTGGACGCCCCAGTGAATGAGTTTAGTACCCTTATAAAAGGGATCCCAGAGAACTTGTTAGTCCTCTTTCAATGATGTAACATCAAATCATCTATGACCTAGAAAGTAAGAACCCATCAGATACTGAATCTTCTTTGCTCTTGGACTTCCAGCCTCTAGAACTATGGGAAAATTTTTTTTAAATGTCAGTTTTTAAAGCCACTCAGTATTCTGTTGTAGAAGCCTGAACAAACTAAGACAACATTCATTCTAGACAAGGCTAAATCATGGCAAATTTAATAATTTGATGCTTGCAATGTCTCTTTAAAATATGCCATTTAGTCTTCTACTTTATAAAGTCTAAATACACAGAAAAATAGTATCCAAATAGACTAAATGATTCTGCACAAAAAGTTATTTAGAAGTAGGGTGTAATAAAATTAAAATAGAAATAAATTTACATTTGAGCAATTTGTTTTGACTCATAAATAAAAACTATTTTTGAGGTTTAAATCTGTGATCAGGTGCCTGTACCACACTGCTGGGCAGGTCTGTAAGAAATCTAATCTGAAGACCTTCTTTTTTAATTTTAATTTTTTTATTTTAAAGATAAGGGGTATAATTCAGGGTTAGGTATACAAATATTCATTATGCAGGTATCCTTGTTGATGAGGTGTTTCCCCCCTCCCCCAGCAGATTCCCACTACTGCCATTTCCGTCCCTCCCCACCTCCCCAGCACTTTTCCACTTCTGTCAATCCTTTTCATATAGTGTTATGATAATTGTTCAAGGTCTGCTTATGAGTGAGAACATGTGATACTCAGTTTTTTGTTTCCGTTATAGATCACACAGTATTACAGACTCTAAGTCCATCCAAGTTGCTATAAAGTTCATAATTCATATCTTTTGCCCACTTTGTAATGGAGCTGTTTGGTTTTTTTCTTTTCAACATGTTTGAGTTCCTTGTAGATCCTAGATGTTAGGCCTTTGTCAGACATCGTGTTGGCAAATACTTTTTCCCAGTCTGTGGGCTGTCTCTCTGCTCTCTTCATGGCTTCTTTGGCTTTGCAAAAGCTTGTCAATTTGATGAGGTCCCACCTGTCTATCTTATCTCTTATGGCTTGGGCACTTGGGGTTTGGATCAGGAGTTGGCTGCCAGTTCCAATTTCCATAAGGGTGTCTACTGCATTTTCGAAGGTTCTGATAGTTTGAGGTTTTACGTGTAGGTCTTTGATCCATTTGTAGTTAATTTTGGTGTATGGTGATAGGTAGGGGTCCTGTTTCAATCTTCTGCATGTGGTTAGCCAGTTTTCCCAGCACCATTTACTGAAGAGGTTCTCCTCTCCCCAGTCGTTGGTGGTGGAGGCTTTGTCGAAGATGAGTTGGTTGAGAAATTGAGGTTTTGCTTCTGGAATCCCTATCCTGTTCCATTGGTCTATTTGCCTGTTCTTGTACCAACACCAGGCTGTTTTGATTATTGTAGCTTTATAGTAAAGTTTATAATAAAATTTAAAGCTACAATTGTGTGATACATCCCACTTTGTTTTTTGTTTGTTTATTTATTGCTAAGGATTGTTTTGGCTATTTGTGGTTGTATATGTTTCCATATGAATTCCTGTGTTGTTGCTTCTAGGTCTGAGAAGAATGCTGCTGGTAATTTAATGTGTATTGCGTAAAATCTGTAGATTGCCTTGGGTCGGATGGACATCTTAACAACATTGTCTCTTTTAATCCATGAGCATGGGATATTTTTCCATTTGTCTGTGTCATCTTTGATTTCTTTGAGCACTGTTTTGTAGTTTTTGTTGTAAAGGTCTTTCACATCTCTGGTTAGGAAGATGCCAAGGTATTTCTTTTTGTGTGTGTGGCTATTGTGAATGGGATTGTGCTTTTTATTTAGGTTTTTGTTTGTCTATTGTGGTATATAGCAATGCAACTGTCTTTTGCACATTTCTTGAAATACCCTAAGAGTGTACCAAAGTCCTTTATCAGTGCAGGGAGGTTTTTGACAGATTCTCATGGGTTTCTGAGGTATAGAATCTTGTCATTTGCAAGCATGGATAACTTGATGTCCTCTTTTCCTATTTGGTTACTCCTGATCTCTTTTTCTTGTCTGATGGCCCTATCTAGGACTTCCAAAACTATGTTGAAAAGGAGGGTTGAGAGTGGGCATCCTTGTCTTGTTCTAGTTTTCAGAGGAAATGGCTCCAATTTCTGTCTGTTTAGCAGTATGCTGGCTGTGGGTTTCTTATAGATGACTCTTACTATTTTGAGGTATGTTCCACTTATGCCTAGAAGTTCGAGGGTTTTTATCAAGAAGGGGTGCTGGATTTTATCAAAAGCTTTTTCCACATTTAATGATGTAATCATATGGGTTTTGTTTTCACATTTGTTGATGTATTTAATTACGTTTATGGTCTTGCAGATGTTGAACCAGTCCTGCATCACAAGGATGAAGCCTACTTGGTTGTGGTGGATGATTTTTGAGAGGTGTTGTTGGATCTGGTTTGCTAGGATTTTGTTGAGAAGTTTAGAATCTATTTTCATCAAGGATACTGGCCTGTAGTTTTCTTTCTTTGTTGTATCTTTACCTGGTTTGTGTATCAATATGATGTTAGTTTCATAAAATTATCTGAGGAGAGTTCCATCTTTCCTCAATTGCATGGAATAATTTCAACAGGATTAGTATCTGTTCTTCCTTGTATGTTTTATGGAATTCTGCTGGAAACTCATCTGGTCCAGGGTTTTTTGTTTTGTTTTGTTTTGTTTTGTTTCTTGTAGGCAGTTTTCTTATGACATAGTCAATTTTCTGGATTGTTATTGGTCTATTTAAGGTCTCAATTTCTTCTTGTTTCAACCTGGGGAGGTTGTGTGATGTCAGAAAGTCCTCAATTTCCTTTAGATTTTTAAGTTTGTTTCTGTACAAGTGAACATAGTAGTCTCTGATAATCTTGTGTGTTTCTTTGGGGTCAGTTGTAACTTGATCTTTTGCATTTCAGGCTGTGTTTACTTGGGCTTTTTCTCCCTTTTTCTTGGTCAGTCTAGCTAGGGGTTCATCAATCTTGTTTATCCTTTCAAAGAACCAGTTTTTTCTGTTTTGTTGATTCTTTGTATTATATTTTTGTCTTCTATGTCCCAAATTTAGGCTTTTATTTTGGTAATCTGGATTCTTTTCCCAAAGTTAGGGTTTTGATGGTCTTGCTTTTCCAGTGAGGACCTTCTTAATTGATTGTTCCGTGTCCTCCAGGAATTGTGATTGAGTTGAGAAAAGGTTTCTATATAGAGAACTTGAGGGGCTGTCAGTGAAACTACAGGATCCATACATGTGTCCTTACATGAGTGCACTATGGAATTACACTCATGCTAAACTGCCCTTGCTGTCCCACCATGTAACTGGTGCTGCTGAAGGTGTTTAAAACAGAGTGCAAGAAGGCCCTGTAGGTCAGCACTGTTACCAGAAACATGGTAGTGAAGATGCTTAGCTAAAAATAGAAAATTCTGTTGGTAAACGATACATTTAAATAATGCTTTCATACGATACCTAAACCCTAATCTTGTATACAACTCTTAATTACCATAGTCTGGCTTTCCCCTAACCACTGGGGTGTGGCATGTAGTAAGATTCCCAGAATAAAAAGACTCAGCATCACTTGATTCATTAATTCTGTCAGTCAGTCATTAAATTTGCATTGATCTGTCTGTGCAATGTCAAGAAAAGCTTTGGGCATTGGGATACAATGGTGAGAAAACCAATACAACTTTCTGCTCAGATAATTTACATTCTAGAAAGGTGGGGTCAGTCATATCATCTAAGACTTACATAACATAGTGGACTAGGGCTTTCTTCCTTCTTCACATATTTATATGGTTGTCGCTCATTGAGTTGGTATCTTGTCCCTACTGTTGATAGGCAATTATTTCTTCTAAAAAAATCTCCTACATGAAAATTTCAGGCATACTGTCACGTCACCATATTCATGTGCTCCAAGTCATCACTATCTATAATGAGGTCCATGAACTAGCAGCATCAACATCATATGGGAGCTTCTTAGAAATGCAGAGTCTTGAGCCCATCTTGGACCTAATGAATCAGAATCTCAAATTTAACAAGTTACCCCAATAGATTTGTATGCACACTGAATTTTGAAAAGCACTGCTCTTAAATGCTTTTCTTAAAGTGTGTTCCAGGGAAAGTTGTATCTGTATGCTAAAAGGGAGAACTTTGGGCAAATACAGTAGGAAACCACTGGTTAAGGCAAGTCACCAATTTCTTTGACATGAGGTTTTTCAGAGTGCTTCATATTAACTTTTAAAACCCAACAGAGCCGGGCTCGGTGGCTCAGCCTGTAATCCCCCGCCTCTGGGAGGTTGAGGTGAGTGGATTGCCTGAGCCCGCGGGTTCGAGACCCACCTGGGCAGCGAGACCTCATCTCTACAATAAATCAAAAATCAGCCGGGTGTGGTAGCGCATGCCTGTAATTCCGGCTACTTGAAAGGCTGAGGTGGAAGGATCGCCGGGACCCAGAGGTCGAGGCTGTGGTGGCCGGGAGCAGCCACTGCACTCCAGTCTGGGCAACAGAGTGAGACTCCAACTCAAAAAAAAAAAAACCAAAAAAAAAAAAACCCAACAGAAAGGAAGCAATACTAGTTATAATAACAATAGTGATAACTAATATTTGTGGTACAGTTACTGTAGGCTATACACTAAAATAGCATAAATATGAATATAGACATATAATCCTGTTTAATCCTCAATCAAATCCAAAAATTAGGTATTATTATCTTCATATTTCAAGTTAGAAATCTGAAACTTGGACAGGCTTTACTTTCCTAAGGTGACACAGCTTGCAATTTGCCAACTGAAATCTCAGTCCTGCCTGACTCCAAAGCCCAAGGACTCGATTTGAAACTTATTGCCGTTTTCCTAAATGCATTTAATCATTGAACTTTCCCCAACATGAATACAGCTTTTATTTTGCAAAGATCACATAGGTCTAGTCCATAAAACACAGGCTGGGAAAGTCTATCACAGAAACACAAAATTTGCCATAATGTGTTGGGCACCCTTAAGACATGACGTCAATTTAAAATATGTAGTTTGCATTCCAGCCACTCAAAAGGGCACAAAACAGTGTAACAATTTCTTCCAGACCTGGGATATGGGTTATATCCTGCTAACTAATTCTTGTCTTTATTGGCATGTTGCTATCATATTTAGCATAAAAATCACGTGTGGCCTAGTCCAGACACTCAGTGGACTTCTGTAATCTCCTCCCATTGACTTTAAACAGTTGGTACAAATGAATCTACCACATCTACTTAGCAGGCTCCTGACTTATGTTCTACCTTATTTCTCAAGCATACTCACCTTCCTCATAGTTTCAAAACCTTGGGTCATCTTGCAGTGTGCCATCTTGAGCAGTGGCACATAGTGCTCCCTCAGTCATGGTTTATTCATATTTGTTCACTTTTATTCATCTACTCCACACATCTTTAGTTTGTTTGGGGTTTTTTTGGTTTTTTTTGAGTTGGAGTCTCTCTCTGTCACCCAGACTGGAGTGCAGTGGCCGCTCCCGGCCGCACCGCAGCCTCGACCTGCTGGGCTCCGGCGATCCTTCCACCTCAGCCTTCCAAGTAGCTGGAACTACAGGCATGAGCTACCACGCCTGGCTGATTTTTTAATTTATTGTAGAGATGAGGTCTCGCCGCCCAGGCGGGTCTCAAACCCGCGGGCTCAGGCAATTCACTCACCTCAGCCTCCCAAAGGCGCGGGATTACAGGCTGAGCCACCGAGCCCGGCTACTCTACACATCTTTTTGAGAGTGCCTACTGTGTGCCAACAAGCAGTTCACAGTCAGTGTAATATGAGGCCCTTTGTGTTTACAGTCATGAAGTTAATTTATTATGGGCTTAACCTGTAATTAATATACACTCAATAATGGCAGCCATTGTAAATATATTCTGACCCAACATTGTGTCCACTTATTAACTTAAGGGAGAATAAGGATCAGAATTGAAGATCAGACCAAGAAGATATGAATGAAAAAAAATCATACTACTACATTAATCTCCAATTTTTCTCCAATTTTATGCTGAGAAAATGAGTTTAAAATGATCATTAACAGGCCATTATGAGGCGATTGCAACCATTGCCTTGCTAAGCTATGGTGTGGCCCAGTGCTCATTGAGCTATGGTCATACCATGTTTCCTGGCTTTGACACCTCCCCTCTCCCCCGCACCCCTGGAGAGGTCAATCTCCTCTTTCTCGCTCTCTCTCTAATTTAGCTTTAAATAAACCATATTTTCTAATCTAAAAAAAGATAATTAACAGTAAACCTTAAGTAAAAACAGAAGCCGCACAAAATAATGGACATTATGGTGTATAAAGAGGAATGAAGGCGCATCCACTGGCTGTCAAAGTTGGCCTCAAGGTAAGGATGTTCTCTGATGTGAAATAGGCTCTGACTATGCAACAGCCAAGCAAATTAACATCAGAATAAAAATGCTGTCCTCTTCCCTCACCTCTCTTCCAAGTATTCCTTAAATATTTCCAGTAAACTACATGTATTTTATCCTGAAATGAATACATGCAATTCTCTAAGAAGACATTATTACATAAGTATATTTACAGTTTTTTAAAAAACTGGATTACTGTGTTCTCAATAAAAAATGAATGTTTAACCAGCACACATTTAATCTAGAAGGACAACATTACGCATTTAGACAATAGTGACGTGACCCTGTCTAACCTCACTTATTTTGTTTGCAGCAAATTTGACTCCCCTCTGGAGTAAAAGGTAACTGGTTGGTGAGAAAAAGAATTTACATTTTATAGCTTTACTAGATTGTACCTCAGAAGTCCCAGGAGCAGCACAAACAGAAGTATTACCTCCTCCATGGAACCTAGTGCATCTCCTATCAATATAGGTCTGTATCTTCCACTTCATTTTGATCTGAGATTGCTAGTCCTTGTCAGCTTACCTGACCTCAAAGTAGTAATATTAGGAGACATCTAGTGATAGCTATCTTTGATAACTTCCTCCAAGCTCCAGGGTCCTGTAAACTCATCAATTTTGGAACACAACATGTCTGACTCCATAAAGAATATTACACTTGGATTTCTTTAGAAATATCAATATCTCCTCGCTGTAAAAGCATATGGAAGAGATTCCACCATGATTTAGGTCTGAAGTCACAATGTGACTTCTAACTTGAACCAGGTTATTGAAAGGAGAGCAATAATCAATTTCAAAGATGAGTTTAACACTTGGCCTTTTATTACACTCTTTTATGGATTTCAGCAATATTACAGTGCCATAATTTAAGATGTAACCTTTAAAACATTGTTTTCTACTCAGCAATCAGAATTTCAGCATAGAAATTTTATTAGAAAAAAGTTAGTATTTTTATATCATTACTCAGCACATAGTTGGCACTCATTATGCTTGAAAAAATAATAAATATCACTAAGGATCTGTGAAAAGCATTTTACTACAAATTCCTTATCCTTGGGAAGAATTAGGGAATATTTTGCTACAAATGCTTTATCTTATCCTTTAGAAGAATTAGAAAATAGTGCTCACTCATCTGTTAGAAGATGCTGGTAGAGAAGAAGAGTTTGGTAGCACTTGAAGAAGACAAAAAAATCAAACCAGAGAAGCATGGTGACCATAGGAACAATGTTGAAAGGTAACTAATAGCCAGAAGAAGATGACTGAATTAAAAATGAATCACATCATCAAAGAATAACTCAAATCTTAATCCTTTGGCTCCACAGAAAAAGTGACAGACATGGAATGATTTTATGAGTTGGCCAATAAATCAAGTTTAACACCTACTCTAGAACCTAAGCATGCTAGATGTGACAATGAGACATTTAGGTAACTGTGTGGCTTTATAAATAATCGGGACAAAATTCTATAATCATAGCAGCTGCTGCATCATGTCCTGATAAGCTACCTAGGTAATTAAAATGTCACACATCATACAAGGAGTAGATTGATTTTTTCTGCTCTATTTCTTAAAGAGACATTCATTTCCAGACTTTGGGGATAGACTTCTACTGTTAGAAGTCACAAAGTCAGCGCTGGGAAACCATGTACCATCTATACAACTCTGAGTGGTGGCTTTGCTGATTGAGCATCAGGAAATCTTGTTTGTATTTCCTACCTAGGATTGAGCCTTTGCTTTAAGAATCAGTACAGGGATGGATAATTGCTTTTCCTTCCATTATCAGAGTTTCAAAATACACTATTCAGAATTCACAGGAGCTGCAAACCTTTTAGTTAAAAAGCCCCCCAGGATGCAAATATCTACTTTTCTCAACTTCTCATAGCTTTTTTTCATAGGCAATGATTACAGTCCACTTTACCTTATACATAATGGAACTCACACTGGTCCTGACAACTTGTCTGCCCTCTGCAAGGGCATCATTTTCAGAATTCATCACCTTCCTATGTACTTGAAATGTGAAAAACTCTATGGAATGAAGTCATGTAAATTATTGGTTGGTTGATCCTTGGAGGGAGTAATTGTGTGGATGAGTGTGTGTGCACATGTATTCATGCAGGCATGTGTGACATGTTGTCTCTAGTGCAATACAATATCAAAGATGTTTGGGATGCTATAGGCTAGAGCACAGCAAAAAATACAAATGTATACAGTATTCTAGGGACCATTAAACAAGTAAATAGCAAGTATTCCACTCATATTTGTTATGCCACCCAGAATACACTTGATACTTCATGGCATGTGGAAAAGATCTTCAAGGAAATATGCTCAGCATTGACTGGCTGATGAAGCAAAATCTTCTACAAGCGCTCACACAGATATGGATGGGGGTGGGACACATTTATGTCTATCTTCCAAGAAGCTTTAATAAATTGAAGAGCAAAATAGATTATGTGCAATATTGTGACACTATCCTCTTAAGGAGTCCTAGTATTGTTAGTTATTTGTATCATAAATAGAATAATGAAATCTCAAAACATGAAATTTTAGTTCTTGAAGTCATGATTCAATTAAATGACTTCTTGTCCTGTTCCTACAAGGCTTCATCATCATTGGAGCTATAAATAAATGTGACTCTTCTTAAATTGTCTTAATCTCAACCTCAGAGATCTGTGCCATAAAGTCCAGCACTACATTCCTTTCCCACAGCTTACTGAATATGAATCAGATTTGGAGGTTGTTCCCTGCCCATCATTTCAGGAAATGAGAGGGAGTCTTAGTCTGCTCATGCTGCCATAGCAAAAGACCATAGATTATGACTTTAAAAAACACATTTATTTCTCACAGTTCTAGAGGCTGGAAGTTAGAGATCAAATTGTCAGCAGGATAGGTTTTTCCTGAGGCCTCTCTCCTTGGTTTGTATAAAGTAATCTTCTTCCCTGTTGCTTCACATGGCATCCATCTGTGTGTGTCTGTGTCCTAATATTCTCTTCTTAAATATCAGTCTTATTTTGGATTAGGGACCACCCAAATGATCTCATTTTAACTTAATTATCTCTTTAAAGACCCTGTCTCCAAATATGGTCACATTAGGAGTTTGGAGTTTCAACATATGAACTTTGGGGGAAACACAATTCTGTTGAGGACATAGTTTGGATGGTTGATCCTTCCAAATCTCATCTTGAAATGTATCCTCTATTGTTGGAGGCAAGGCCTAGTGGAAGGTGATTGGGTTATGGGGGAAGATCCCTCATGAATGTCTTGGTACCATTCTGGCAGTAATTAATGAGTTCTGGTTCTATTAGAACTGATTGTTTAAAAGCATTGCACCACCTCCTTTCTCTTGTCCCCACTCTGGCTGTGTGACATGCCTGCTTTCTCTCTACCTCCTGCCATGATTATCAGTTTCCTGAGGTCTCACCAGAAACCCAGGAGATGTCAGTGACATACAGAAGCATTGACCAAAATTAGCATTGTTTTCTTTATAAACTACCCAGCCTCAGGTATTTCTTTATAGCAACACAAAAACGAACTAATACAGCTTATAACCGGAAAGATAAGTGAATATGTACCTGAGAATGAGGAAGGACAGACTTCTGTCAAGAGTCATAAGGTCAATGATCTTGAGATGTTGTTGGGATTAAGAAAATGAGGCAATAGAGGAAACTGTTTCACCTAGAGAGTAGAAGACCCACATATGGGCACATCAAGGAAATAAACACTGTGGTGGCCAAACAAGACTTCTGTGCATTGAGGACCACCAGTTTTCTATGCCTGTTGTAGAATTTCTGACAGCTCTCAAAGTTAATTGAAAGATGCCTGGACTAGCATTTGTGGCCCAGCTGGTGTTTTCTTATTTTGGGTTTGTTTTTTGTAAGATGATGAGTATTCCATTTGTTATGGAATTTGGGGATGAGGGGAGCTGATTCATAGTTCATATTTAGTTCCCTTAAACGCGTACTTGGGTCCAAAAGGTAAAATATGTGTATCACATAATTTCCTTAAACATTTGCTTTTTTCTATACATGGAATAGAAAGAACTCATTTCTGCAATCTGAACTAAAACATAGGTGATACATGTTTGCGTGTGGTTAACGGATCAAATTGTTCATATGCCAGGTAAAATGTTATCAAACTTGTAATCCCTCATTCCTGGAACAGATGGCAAGTAGGCTTCATACTATATACCTAGGAGTAACTGCCTGGGGTCTTGTAATGAGAAGAATTCTGAGGTCTAGACTGAACATACAAAAGACTGTGCTCTCATTAGCCATGACTGCCAAGATGGGGGAAGAGAGGGTTTTGCAGTACTGGAACATAGAAGCATGGGAAACAAAGCAACTTTCCAGGATACGCTCTTATCTTGGGTAAGGTCCAGTATGGCTTCATCCAGAAAAATTCCTTGATTTGTGGTTACAACAAATGGAAAACCATTCTGCTAATTTTTATGAGGCCAACAAAAACAAAGCGAGAATGAAGCATTTCCTTGGGCGTAGGAAAAAATTAAAATCATGTGAAATACAAAAAGCACACACACTTACTCTAGAATTTTCATATTAAATCTAGAGAAACAAATGCTTATTAGTGTTGTTGTTTGTGATGTTGGTGATTGGTATTTCGTGGTTTTAATTTTTCTTAAAATTATCTATATAATAAGCTTATCGATTTTTCCTCTTATAATAAGCAATATTCTGTGGGAAAAGGCCAACCTTTCTTGGCACTACCTCCTTTCACTGGAGATTATTAATTTCTTTTTAATAGCGGTCATACTGCAAAATCAAATTTTTATATCACAAAAGGATTTACATTTATCTTGAGCTGCACACTCTTTGTCGTCTTTCAAATTGAGTTTAAGTTTCTAATTGAAACAATTTTTCAAGTGTTGAGCAATAAAGAGGATATAAGTGATATATTTAAATTATTTATTCATCTTATTTATAATTAATTTGACTTTTTTCCTTGCTGCATAGTGAGGCTAACCCAATGCATTTGATTTTCAAATCTTTTCTATCGTCTGGCAACAATAGAAGTGGTTGCTTTCTTCCACCCCACTTGTGCTTCATTGGTCTCTAAAGACTCAGGCAGCATAAGTTTAAATCACAGTTAAATTTAGTACATTAACCTTGTTTTGCAACACACTGCTCCAAAAACAAGCAAGTTATAAGAAGAACATATCTATTCTTAGTCAAATTGAAAATAAAATAAAATAGAATTACCTACCAGGTGAAATGGATTATTGCATTAACACAGATCTCCTTAAGCATTTAATGATTACATATCCTTTGGCCCTACTCTTCCTACACACTAAGATTTGATATGTCTTTAACATATATTGCATAATGAATCCTCAACTAGTTAACCCGGATAGCTGGTTTGTAGATTATCTGAACCCCTTTGTCCAACATTTCTTTATCTCTTATATCATTTGAAGCTCAAACTCCTGGTCCCAAATGAATCGATCACCTCCTCCCTCTTTGCTTTTCCATGATTGCTCATACTGGTCATATTCAGAAGTATGCAGCCAGTGGTTGTTCTTTTCCTCTTCTACAAACACATATACCCACACCCCATTCACTCTTCCATGGTCTAGCTCCCAGCCCTATAATCTTACTCCACCAAGTGCCCAGTCACTAGCCACCCCTATCTACAAGTTGCACATATTACCAAAATTTGTTTTTCCTAAAGTCCAGGACATAGGAAGGGGTGACCACCATCAAAAAAAGAATTATTTTTTGGAGGGCAGGATCCTTGTAGTACAGGTTTTCTCTGCTAGATAAGTGCTCTAGGAACTCGTCAGCATCAGTGTATCAGCTAGTGTTGTTGTGAGAGGCTGCATTTGGCTTCAGCAATTTTGGGGGGAAGTTTTTCCAACACATTTGTCCATTTCATGATGGGTGACTTATGAACGCACCTGCCCACACCACGCTGAGTATTCAGCACTTTTCAACCCAAAATTGCATGACCCTGTGCCCCACCTCCTTAGTCACCTGATCTTGCCCTGAGCAAATTTTTGTTTGTTTGTTTCCTCGGATGAAAGAAATCTCCAAAGGGAAACATGTTGCCAATGTGGAATAGGTGAAAACAGCAGCATCACTAAGAGGCATCAAAGTGGGCGAGTTCAAAACTTGTTTTGAGCAATGGAAAAAGCTTCTCAATAGGTATATTGCATCAAATGGAGAGTACTTTGAAGGTGACTGAAGTTTAAACATATAAGAATAAGTATACTTTTTAATATATAAAATTCAGGTTTTTGGGGTCCCTCATCATATACCAGCCCTACTCATAAGCCTATAATAACTCTCTTTGGCTCATTAAATGTTTCCAGACTTTCACTTATTTAGGTTGATTTTAACATTGCACCCTTATTCACCACCACCACCACCACTTGGCAATTAGGTAATAGTGAATGAGGGCTTCTATTTAACAGATACTCATAAGCCTTCATTCAACAGTAACCATCCTTTGTGTGTATCTTTGTGGCTCATACAACTCTGGTATATACTGGATGCTCAATAAATATATAGAGAGTAAATGACTAAAGAAAAAAAAATTACAAAGAAAATACAAGAGAAATCAAGTGATCTGAAACATAACCCAAACACTCAGAATATACAGTGGGCAGGAAGATAAAAGCCACTGCCTTAAATTAATTAGAAATAACTGATTTTGTGGTTTATCTTTAACTGCAGGTAAGTGTCTAATTGACCAAATGGCCTCAGGTGATCTGATTGTTTGGTACTCAGAGGTCATCAGTATTATTCATGTATCATGAAATGCAGGGAGAGGGATTCTCCTCCACCTTAAAGGTGCAGCAACTCCTCAGTGAGGATAAGGGTGAAGCATAAGAACAAAAACAATAGTAATTATAATTACAGACATTTATGGAGCTTCTCCTATGTGTCATTATGTGCTATTCATTTCAGTGTATTCAATCCTCAAAACTATCCTATGAAAATAACAGGAGCACCTAGCTGCTGAGCCACTGTGGAATGTTGTGTTCTTGTCACAATTTTCACTCCCTTTCCTGTAAGGTGCGATACATCCCAATATGCTGCCTGAGATAAGACTAGTTCCCTGCCCCATTGATATCTCAAGCTTGACTGTATGACTTGCTCTAGCCAATGGTTTGTGAACAGATATGACATATGAAAATCAGAACAGAAATTTTAAAAGCCACTGCAGGTTCCCAACAAACGAGGAGAAAATAGAATGTCCCGGATGAAGCTGCCTTTAGTGTGAATCCCAGAATTAGTACAATGGTGGCCAACACTCAGTTCAACATATAATCCAAGTACAAAACAAACCTTTGCTGCTGACAGCCACAGAGACTGTTGGGTTGGTTGATACTATGCAAAATTTAGCAATGGTAGAGCCAAAATTCATACCCAGAACCTGCACTTTTATCTATTACCCTCTTCTGCCTCATTAAGTACATATCCGATTATCAGGTGAGGTTCTAAGTCTAAGTAGGATGGGTCTGCTCACTCCCTGCTGCAAGCTGGAATCAGTATGCTACTCAAAGTGTGGTCCATGGACCAGACAGAGTATAAGAATCACTTGGCGGTTGGTTAGAAATGCAGAATCTCATTTAAAATAATTTGCATTTGAAACAATTTCTAAGGATGAATGTTCGCACTAAAGTATGATAAGTGCTGATTTAACACATGGACATAAATGCATGCTTCATGAATAAGCAAGATCAAAGAGCCATGAATTAGACATGGATAAAGCATCCATTTCCAATTCGTTTTCGGATTAAAAAGGCAAGAGCATTAACTTCTTTTCTTTGCCTCTTAGAGATCAGAAGGATAGAAACAATGTGTTATAACTAGCATATTACTGTAAAGCATTCTAGCACTTGTTCTAGCCACGGAATAATGCCCTTTGATGAAGCAGCTCACACCTCACTGATGGCCATGCTGACTTCCTGTTCACAACCCACAACCCAACGACTTGTTCATTTAATAAATACACATTAGGGCCTATTAGTCCTCATTGGGCGTTAATAAGTATATGAGGAAAATGATCTTATACTGATCTTTACTCTCATATTTCAAGATCCCATTATTGGTTTATCACCATTGTGATGAGTGATATTGGCATTAACCATACCATAAACATCACAGCTTTCCAAACAAAAGTTATCCTCATAATTAGGAGAGGAATACAGGACCTAGGAGATGATGCATAGCTGGGAACTCAGCGTCATGGTCACTTCTCCCCAGAGTCCTAAAACCCAGTAGCAGTGAGCCAGAACATTCAAGAAATATGGAAATGAGTAATGATCTTTCAAGATGGAGGATGATTTTGGTAGAACAACTACCCATGCATCTGAGACATATTCTCCACAGTGAGCACTGAGGTTTTTGACAGGCTAGTTTATGAATAAATTCATGACATGAGACATTTCCAAAATGTCTGTTAAGAACCGCTTCAAAATGAAGTCATCAAAATTACTGCAAAATGTATACTTTAAATGCAAACAGCCGGGGGAAAGAGTGTGCTTGTTATGTAGAATTCATTATCAGTATTTCAGAGTGCAGCCACTATAAACATTTGTTTGGGATTGCTTTTATGCAATTGTTTGAAGCATAAGCAGAGAAAGAGCTGAATGGAGAAATTCCAGAAGCCCAGAGCTTATTCAGTTTGCTTTTTATTTTTTTCCTTACCTTGACAGAAAGAAATCATTTTTAATTCAAATGAAATACAACTAGAAATATCTAATGCTTTTTAATTTATTGTTTTAGTGAGGACATTACTAAAATATGAGAAATAGAAGCCATGTGCTAGTAATTTTTTAATCATCCAGGGCAAAAAAAACCCACCTTTATTATATTAAAATTACATTTTGCAGTATTTAACTCACAATATAAGAAAATATGTGCGCATTTACCAATTCACATAGCAATACTATCCCTATATTTATAGTTGAACTCTGCATGGAACTGCTTAAAGGTGAGCCAATCTATCAAATTAGCCAAAAGATTTAGGGCCAAAAATACACTAAGGGAAAAAAAACTATTATTAATAGAATAAATTAAGTGGTTGGTTAAGGATTAGAAGCACTACTGTTCCACCATGAAGATGGAAGCATTCATTTGATCTAAAAGAAGTCAGTTAAGATCCAGTATGTCCTCAAGATAAAAGGAAATCAATATGTAAGAAATAGAGAATAAAAATCACCACATGCGCCCTCCCAAAAAAGGCCAAAAAGTTTAGATTACAGAAGATTTAATAATACTTACATGTGAAAAAAGTTCTCAATAAACAAAATTACAAGGTCAATAATATTCTTTAAAACTTATACATATTTATTAAAAATTAATAATCTTAACATTAAAAAGCTTGTAAAATCATTTTTCAAATAACACCACAAAAAAATGGGCAAAGCATATGGACAGGCAATATAAAATTCCACCAACAACCTAAATGTACAACAATAGAGGATTAGCTAATAGTAGAAGAAATATATAATAAAATAGAATGCTACCATCACAAATATATTATAAAAGAACATCTACTGATGCAGAGAAAGTGTTCATGGAAGAGTAAAAATAAAATCAAACAAATATCTAATTGTAAATATCTGATAAAAATGTACCAGATATTAACAGTGTCTATTTATGTTGTAGAATTATAAGTGTTTTTGACTGTGTGCCTCTAGAGTTTCATTGTTTGTCTGTTTTTGCTTTTTCAAACTACACACATTCAGTATACATTGCTTTTCACTTAAAAAATAATAAATATTTAAAAATTAAAAGATTTTAAAGCTGGAACAAGTTAGATCACAAAATTTACATAAAAATTATATTATTGGGGATTCCATAAAATTCATTCCTAATCCAACAAAACTATATCCTAAACCCTAAAACATTTTACTTCTGAGTAACTTGGCACATTTTAGACAAATGTCATGACGTTACAGTGACAATTTTATATATCAGCAGCTATGTCTGTAGGCAAAGGGCAGTGTTGAAGCACATATGTAAGGAGAAATCTTGGACCAAAAGGAAAATTCAATTTCCCTAATGGAGAGCCTATGTTTCCAACATCAGTGTCTCGCTCACCAAAATATCTGCTGTGCTCTGGAATGAGGTAAGTTAAAAGAATCAGATTACTGAGGCTTTGGAGTAAATGGTGTCTTCTCACTAATTTGAATCTATACTGCCAACAAGTAGAGATGAGAGCTAATGCATTAACTCAGGTTTATTGCTTGCTTCACCTCCCTTATGTAGATAAATAAATAATATAATTCATCAGGATAACTAATCAGTGAAACTCAAGGAAAAAAACTTCAAATTTTCCTTCAGTATTAGATAACTGTTGCTACTACAACAAATTACCACAAATTTGGTGGCTTAAAACAATATAGATTTATTATCTTACAATTCTGGAGGCCAGAAGTCCCAGTTCAATTTCAGAGGATTAAAATCAATGTTTCAGCAAGGTTGTACTCCTTCTAAAGGATCATGGGGAAAATATGACTTCCATTTTCCAGTTTATAAAGTTTTTCCAGCTTGTAAAGCCTTTTTCAGTTTGTAAAGCCCTCCTGCATTCCTTGACTTGTGACATATCATTCCAACCTCTTATTTTATTATCATATCTCCTACTGTTTTTTTTCTGTTTTTCTTATCTTCTGTCTTCCTGTGATTACATCAGGTCTAAACAGCTAATTCAAAATAATCTTCCAATCTCAAGAGCCTAAGTTTAAATATATTTGAAAGATTCCTTTTGCCATATAAAGTAGCATTCACAAGTTCTAGAGATAGGGCATTGCTATGGTTTGAATATTTGCCCCCTCTGAAACATGTGTTGAAATTTAACCCCAAATGTGGCAGTATTGAAAAAAAATAAATTCTTTAAGAGGTGATTGGATTATGAGAATTCTGCTCTCATGAATGAATTAATCCATTTGTCAATTAATGGATTAATGAGTCAATGAACTAATAGATTATCACAGGAGTGGAATTCATGACTTTATAAGAGGAGAAAGGGAGACCTGAATAGTAACCCTTTCCCCTCACCATGTGATGTCTGGCATGACCTCAGGACTCTACAGAGAGTCCCCACCAGCAAGAACAACTTTACCAAATGTGGCCCCTTGACCTTGAACTTCTCAACCTCATCACTGTAAGGAATACATTCCTTTTCTTTATAAATTACCCAGTTTTGGGTATTCTGTTAAAAGAAACAGAAATGACTAAGACAGAAAATTGGTACCAGGAGTGGGGTGCTGATGATAATGAATACCTTAAAATGTGGAAGATGCTTTGCAACTGAGTAATGGACAGAGGCTAGAAGAACTTGGAGAAGCAGGCTAGAAAAGGTCTAGATTCTGGCTAGGGTTTAGAAGACAAGAAGACTAGGGGAAGTTTGGAACTCCTTAGAAACTGGTTAAATAGTGGGACCCAGAATGTTGATAGAAATATGGACAGCAAAATCCATTCTCATAAGATATTAGATAGAAAGATGGAACTGAGAAATAAGGTATTAGAACTTGGAGTAAAGGCCATCTTTGCTATAAATTGGTAAATAACTTAGTTGAACTGTGTCCATGCCTGAGGTCTTTGCTGAAGGCCAAACTTGGGAGTAGTAAACTAGGGTACCTGACAGAGAAATTTCTAAGCAAAATATAGAAGGTACATGGTTACTTTTGGTCACTTACATTGTTATTTGGGAATAAAAAAATTTAAAGACCATAATTTATAATTAAAAGGGAAGCAGAACAGAAAAATTTGGAAAACTCTCAGCCTGGTCATGTAAAGAGTAAAAAAATGTGTTCAGGAGAAGTAACCAAGAGTGTATCCCGGAGATGATTTGATAAAAATATCAGTATAGATAGAAGGGAGATAGAAGATGCTATTCCTCAAGACAATGCAAGATCCTAAAGGCATTTCAAGGATCTTTGAGGCTACCTCTTTCATCACAGGCCAACAGATCTAGGAAGGCAGAATGATTTCAGGAGACGACTCCAGGCATCTTTTAAAATCTCACTACTCAGAGCTACCACAAGACTCTGTTCCCAGAACCCCAGTGTAGAGTTCCCCAGCCTCCCTAGTCATGGTTCCCATGGCCCCAGGTGTGACTTGTGTCACAGCTCTGGAAGGTACATGTGATAATTATTCAGGCTTGTAGAAAACAAGAGCTGTGGAGCACATCTTCCACCCATATTTCCAATGATAACATCAAAAGTTTGGGGGCTGCTACTACAATGTTGAGTGTAAATATTGAGTCAGAATTGTAGAGTCCCCAATAGGGTAACACCTAGAGAACCACAGGAATGGGATCACCACCAGGACCCTAAAACTATGAAGTCATTAGCTGCATGCAATGCCCACCTGCAAAAGTTTTAGGCACCAGACTCCAGCCCAAAAATATAGGCAGAGGGGTATATCCACCAAAGCCATAGGGAAAGGGCTGCCTGAAGCCTTGAAGACTCAACCCCCTACCCAGTGTGTCTGGGGATGGCATATGCAGTGAAAAGTATAATCATGCTTTAAGATTAATGACTATCCTGCTGGGTTTTGGACTTGCTTAGGGCCTGCTATTCTTCTTTTTGTCTATTTTTTCACTTTGAAGATGGGAATGTCTGTCTTATGCCTGTCCCACCACTGTATCTTGAAAGTAGATAATTTATTTTAATTTTACAGACTTACCGATGAGACTCTGGGTTCTAGATTTTTGAGTTGGTACAGGGACAAGTTAAGACTATGGGGTTATGGGGATAAGATACATGTATCCATATGTGAGAAGAACACAAGTTTTGGCAGCCAGGAGCAAAATGCTATGATTTTAATGTTTCTACCCTCTGAAACTCATATTGAAACTTAATTCTCAATGTGGCAGTTTTGAGAGATGGGGTCTTAGAAAGGTCATTGGATCATGAAGGTTCTGTCCTCAATGAATGATTACTCCACTTGTGGATTAATGGGTTATCACAGAAGTGGCATTAGTGGCTTTATAAAAGGGGAAAGAGAGACTTGAGCTAGGATACTCAGTCCCCTCTCCATGTGATATCCTGCACCGCTTCAAGACTCTGCAGAATCCCCACAAACATAAAGGTCTTCACTGGATGCAGTTCCTTGGCCTTGGACTTTTCTACCTCCAGAACTGTAATACATACATTCTCTTTCTTTTTATATTACCCAGTCTCAGGTATTTTGTTACAAGCAAGAGAAAATGAAGTAATACAAACATGGGTATCCTGGGGAGGTAACAGTATTATGCAGCCTATAACACCTAACTACCACATAGACAAGGCACAGCCTACAGAATTCCTCTTCTTAGAGCAACACTTGGTATGTTTTTGCTAATATTTTGCAATGATGACAAACTATGATTCTCTTTGAAAGTACTAAATTAAAGATAAGACAGACAAGTTAGTTTTAAGAGGAAGAGGAATACTCATTTTTAAATTTCTTGTTCTTTCCCCAAGTTTTCAATGAGTGCTGCACAGCTGAAAACTCATATGTTCGTAAAAACAATTATGGAACATCTGCCATATGGTAGATACAGATGTGATCATCAGCTTTTGCTTTACAAACGCAAATGATGCCATTGACATTCTCATTGCCTCTCTTTGCCAAGAAGGTGGCAAAATGATGAGAATGCCACCTGCCACAAGAGGACACACCTCACCCTGATCACCCAGGGAAGAGCAGCCAAAGTAATCTATGGAAGTAACTCAAATTCTATTAAAGAAAAGCACAAAACCTTCATGAATGTGAAAAGGCCATGAGACAGGGTCTGATCAATAGTGAGTTCTTTTCAACCACTACAACACCTCCTAGTATCTGATCTCAAGTCCCAGATGCTCCCTCTTTTTGTCCTCTCTAGTTTATCACCTATCAAGGTGATATCTTAGTGCTTCCATTATCATTAAACTTCAGAGTTATTTGATGAATTAGAAATTACTAAGGTCTATGGACATTCAAATATATAGACACACCTAGAAAACGTACAGATAATGAACTCCAACTTGATTAGTTTAGGAAGCAAGGACGAGAGGAAAGAAAGAATGAGAAAAGCCTCCTTTATAACTGTGTCTGGTGTGCCAAGAGTTGTTGGAGAAAAATCACAACTAGGAGTACATGTGTCACAAAAAATTTCATCTTAGCCAACCTAAATGTGCCCCTCTAAGGAGAATTCCATCTCCTGCTCTCCAAAATGACCATTTCACCTTCTTTCACTTCCTCAAGCATCAGACCCTTTATTCTCAGCAGCCAGTCAGCCATTCTACTTAATAGAAAAAAGGAGGAAATAGTTTAAAAACCCCTCCAACCACCCCTTCATCACAATCAAGTATAAACACTCCAGGATCTGAACCACTTGTCCCTCACTTGGGTTAGAATGGAAACAAGGGCCTGTACAGTACAAGGCCACACTTCCAGTTTTGCCCATAGGGAGGTGAGTGCCCCAGCTTGTTGTAGATCTGAATGTGGATGTGGTCTTGCAGATGCTCAGTCTGGTTCAGAATTGGCCCAAAGTTTACAAACTTTTCTTTAAATGAAAGCACAGAAGATAGGTCTTCCAGGGGGTGATAGAACCCCCAAATCAATGCTCTGTGGGATGGCAAGGCTTTGGTTCCTCTTTGTTCCAACATTTTTCTATTGATTATTCCACTCCTCCTAGATCTATGTCCTCTCAATCACCGTTGATTCTCCATGGGCTTTGGTTGCCACCTACATATGCTCAAGTTCTCTCTTTCTTTCTTTCTCTTTTTTTTTTTGAGTTGGAGTCTCACTCTGTTGCCCAGACTGAGTGCAGTAGCTGCTCCCGGCCACCGCAGCCTTGACCTGTTGGGGCTCTGGTGATCCTTCCACCTCAGCCTTCCAAGTAGCTGGAATTACAGGTGCGCGCTACCACGCCTGGCTAATTTTTTGATTTATTGTAGAGATGAGGTCTCACCAAGTTGCCCAGGCGGGTCTCGAACCCACGGGCTCAGGCAATCCACTCACCTCAGCCTCCCAAAGCACGGGATTACAGGCTGAGCCACCGAGCCCAGCTAAGTTCTCTCTTTCAAGCAGGGCCCTCTCTACCCCTACTACCCTCAGATTACTGACCTCTCTTTCCTTCCTTTCCCCAGCACACATTCCCTGAGTGGTTCCATTTCCTCATTTCTTAGTCACTCTGAAACCCACTCTAATCTGCCTCCCACCCTGTCCCACTTGGTTTTCTACTGTTTATGCATGTTCCTTCTCAGTCTTCTTTACTGCGCCATCTTACTTTGGTCAACCCGGAAATGGTGGCATTTTTTTTTTTTTTAGTTGGAGTCACACTGTCGCCCAGACTGGAGTGCAGTGGCCGCTCCCAGCCACCACAGCCTCGACCTGCTGGGCTCCAGCGATCCCTCTGCCTCAGCCTTCCGAGCAGCCGGAATTACAGGTGCGTGCTACCATGCCCGGCTGATTTTTTTTTTTATTTATTGTAGAGATGAGGTCTCGCTGCCCAGGCGGGTCTCGAACCCGCGGGCTCAGGCAATCCACTCGCCTCAGCCTCCCAAAGGCGCGGGATTACAGGCTGAGCCACCGAGCCCAGCCAATGCTGGCATTTTTAGGGATTTTATTTTAGGCCTTCATCTCTTTTCATGCTACACATGGTCTTCGGGTACCTCAACCACACCAGTTGCTTAGACTCCCATCTCTAAGCAATAAATTCTTCCATTTAGACCTCTCTACTGAGCTCCAGACCTAACTGCCAACTACTAGCTGGTACTCCACTTGATTGTATCTACAAGCATTTCAATCTGACCATAACCAAACCTGAACTTCTACTTTCTCCTTTCTTACCCACAAAATAGCCCTAACTTTAATGTTTCCTATATTGGTGAAAGGCACATCTATCTCACTGTCCAAACTAGTATTTCTCAAATGGCTTCACTTTTCCTCATATGTTCGTAAAAACAATTATGGAATTTCTAGTATTTCTCAAATGGCTTCACTTTTCCTCAGCTCCTGGGGAAGTATCATGACCTTTTACATGGACTTCTAGAATCCACTCTTGCTACCTTCAAATCTATCCTCCACCCTGTTACTTCATTTTCTCCCTATTATAATCTGATCACATTATTCTCCTGCTTTAATGAATGTTCAATGGCCTTCAAGTAAAACTTAATCTTTAACATGAGCCAACTATCTCTTTATAACCTAGCCATTGCCAACTTCTATAGCTCCCTTTCTTATATGTCTTCTTTCTCGACTCCTCTCATCTTCTCTCTGTAAGGATGCCCTCTGCTTGCTCACTCCCTTTCCACTCTATCTTTATGGCCTGTAAGGCTGACCTGCACTGATGACATCAGTAAGATTCCCATGCCTTCTGATTTCTGGTGTCAGGGTAATGGGGACCCTGACAGGAAACTGGAGAGGGATAAGTGAATAAACTGGTTCACTCCCTGATGGGTCTTCTTAGCTTGTTGTGTCTATCAACTCAAGATCCCTCCTACTTCCAGGTTCTGGGAGTCACTCTCATCCTTTGACCACTCCAGGTCTAAGGACAATTACCATTCTGTCATCACAGATTTTGGAACAGCACCATTTTTCACGTTGTCCTAATATTCAGACCATACCGTCGTAAATGGTTCCTTTATTAAACACTCCTGATGCTTTATAATCAAAGTACCATCTGTTTCCTGTAGGGATCTTGCCTAGGATATCCTCATCCTCTGCACCTCAGCCCTGCTGGCATCTTCTCACATCCTTTAGCATGCCGTGTTGGAAACCTTATCACAACCAAGGCTAGCCCTTCTGCTCTGCCTGGACCACAGACTAGATTAAGTCACCCAATATGTCCTCCAAAAGTGTATTTTACTTTGCTATTGATACACACCAAAATGCTGCAGCTTCACAAGGGTGAAAACTAGGCACCCTCTTCCCCCAGTGCCTGGCACCCTGTGGGTGTGCAATAAACATGTGTTGATCAACAAACTCACTTCTCCAAGTTTATATGGCAGGTATTCCATGATATTTTAAAGCTTCATTCCATCTCTTATATTATAAATGTAGGATTGCTACACAAATAGCTTTGAATGACCTTGGGTAAAAAGTGACATAATTTATTTCCAAACCCAAGAGGTATTCAAAACTCATCCTTCATTTTGACAGTCATGAGGCCCCCAAAAATTGTGACTGCTACAATACATACAAATATATTCAAGGGATGAAATCCTGTTAGTTTTATCATCATAAGAAATTAGTCTTTCATATAAGAAAGTTAATATATAATAAAAAGCATTATAAATATTTTATTAGTGACTGATTATTACTGAACTCTGTTGTTGACTGACACCCTACCCAAATGCTTTTTCTATAAGGAAAGCATCTATGTTTTTAAACCTGTGATTCACACACAGCTTCTCCTACCAGTATCCTTCCAGGTCCTGAAACTTTGGCTGGCTACTAAGGAGCCAGTTCCTAAGCTTGACCTTTTGACTACCCCTTAACTGCCATCAACCAAATTGTAGGTTCATGGTCTTCATGGTCCTTGTGCTCTCACATCACTCTGGGGTTCAATTCTTTTGTCCACTCCCCTTGGAAAGCTTCAGTCTATTCCCTAGACCTGTTCCCTCCTTATAATATCTTAGAACTTTATCAACACACGAAGAAAGGAAAATCCTTTACTCATTTATAGTATCTGACAATAGAAAGCCCCAAAAGACACAACATAGTGAAAAAAGTCACCTTGCAAGTGGGACAGAGAAGTAATAGTAGTGAAGCTAGAATCTCAAAGTAGACAAACTCTGAAGAAGACAAGAGAAGAAAGAGAAGAGAAAAAGCATAAGTCTGAGTCCTTACCCACCTTCTTCTGTAATCTGAGGGGCATTTTTATATATTACAACACATTGTGCGAGATATATTACAGCTCACAAGCCACAGTGCCCTTGGGCTACATGCTCACTATGTGGCTTTTGCTTGCCTTTTATTGTCTGTAGTAGATGCTGTGGTCAGCTGCCCAGATGCTTGCTTCGGGGCTCAGGTACACTTCTCATAGTTTATATATTATGCTTCTTACTAAGAGTTCACATTTGAGTCTTTCCAAGGAATGGACCTCAACCAAAGATGCCACCTCTTCCAAGACATCATTTATCCAATGACTGCTCAACGGGGATTGCTGGAGCCCAGTTCAATTTGGGACATCTCTGAATGAGCATCCAGATCCAGAGTTCCTCACGGGATCAGCTAAGGCTGTGGTCGCAACATCCCCTCAGTGCAGTTTCTCCTCTGCTCCAGTCTTCATTATTTCATTTCCTCACAAGTATTGTTTCTAGGAGTATTCTCTCCAAAATTTTTTGCATGCAAATCATCTCAGGGTTTGTCTCCTAGGAATTAGCTAAGACATTAATCCCCCCATTGAAAATATTTACACAATGAAGGCTCTATTGTCCTTAAATCAGTTATCTCTACTCACCAGACAGGGAGATCACAAGACCCCAACATGCTCACTGAAGATTACTATTGACCTTGAGATTCAAAGTAGACCTGGCCTTTATTCAACCATTGTTATAATCTTAAGGTTGAAGAAGACTTTGGAGGTCACATGTTTATCTGTTATTCAATGTTGACTGGAATCATCACTAGGGCAAATGTCATATACATTTTATCTTCAGACTGTTTACACTCTCTGCCTTGTGTAGTAACCTGTCAGCCCTGAACCATCAAGTCTAGCCTCTTCAACCTGCATCTAGTCTTAAACTTCCAACCTAGAGACTCACCTACAACCTCTTCATTGATTCATTCCCAGTGTCAATCTGATTGTTTTTGAATACTCTTTGATACCCCCCTCCTCACTGGATAAGACCTTTGTCCTTCCAAAAGAATCAGTGTGTGCCCACACAACTCTGGTTTGTTGGGAACTGTAATTCAATGTCCAGGGTTCCTCAGGGCAGCATAGCAGCTACCACAATAGAGGCAAGAGAAAGCTTGTCACCATGTCCCTGGACAGAACCAGCAGCCCATAAGACTGGACAAGGGACAGTGTCATGGTGTGGTTTCTCCAGAGGCAGATCCTAATCTGAGCATTAAAGTGAAAAATGTCTACTGCCCCTGCCATCCAGGAAGGACATATTATAAAGTCTGCTACCAAAGCAAACCTGAACCTTCGTCCTGCTGAGAAACTTTGAGAAATAATGCAAAACACACATCTCAGAATTTTTACTTGTGGCTCCAAGGAACCAGGTTATTTATACATCCATCATCATTGATTGCCAGTTCTTGGTTGAAGGCTTATATGGGAGGACGTTAATTCTCTGGCACTTTCATCTTGCCCTATAATAATAGACTAGCCTCATAGAAAAGCCCACAGGCACTGAGATACAGATGCTGGCATTGGAAACCTTGAGACTGAACTGACAAAACAGCTTCTGGGACATCTAGGAAGGCACTGACAACATCTGTTACAGCAGGTAGCACGTCTTTGATGGACAAAAGACCTCCATCCCATGCATTGTATTATATCTCTTCCTGCCATGTAGATTGATTACACTTGGTTTCCTGCTAAAGTCTCTTACCCTACTGTGGTTGTTTGGCATCTAGGTATTATGGCAGATGTCAACAACCAAGTTCAGAGCAAGCAAGCCGGAATGTAGAGCAAGTTGTATTGGGCTGATTTCTTATATTAATTATGCACACTGGAGACAATGTGTACATAGCTCTACTTTCTCTATAGCTTTTTTAAAAAAATCATAGAAAAAATATGGTCAAAAGAATGGAACAAGCCAGTTTACCTAGAAATATATATATAACTAGCAAACATGTGAAAATATGCTCAACATTATTAGCCTTTAGGAAAATGCAAATGAAAACCACCATAAGATACTACTTCACACACACTAGAATGACTACAAAAAATAAGATAAGCAATGCAAGTATCACAAGGATATGAAGAAATCAGAATTCTCAAACACTACTGGCAGGATTGTGAAATGGTATACTCATTTTGAAAAATAATTTAGCAGTTTCTTAAAAAGTTAAACATAAGTTTACCATATGACACAATAATTCTACTCCTAGGTGAATATACAAGAGAAATGAAAACATATGTCTACACAAAAACTTGTATGCAAATTTTCATAGCAGCCTATTCATAGCAGCCAAAAAGTGGAATAATGCAGATATCAATTCACTGGATAATGGACAACCAATATGTGTTATATCCATATGCTGGAATACTACTTGACAATTAAACACTGATACATCTTATAACATTGATGAACCTCAAAAAAAGTATGATAAATGAAAGAAGTCAGTCATAATAGACTCCATATGATATTATTACATTTATAGGAAATATACAGAAAAGGTATATCTATAAAGAACGTAGACAGGAGCTATAGACAGGGGCTGGGGGTGGGAGCAGAAGTAGGAATGATGGTAAATAGGCATGAGGGATATTTTGGGATGGTTTTATATGGGAATTGTGGCTTTAGCTGTACAACTCTGTGAACTTAATACGAAGTACTGAATTGATATGCTTAAAATAAGTGAATAATGTGCAGTGTGCATTATACCTTAATAAAGATTTTTACAGTATGGAAATTATAATTAAGAAGCAACTAAATGGCTAATAACTTGAGCCTTGTGATCTCCCAGCACAGACCCTGCCCTGCCTTGAAGGAGTCTACTTGGAAGCAACTGGAATTGCTTCATGTGAATCTAAGTCTCCTACAAGACTTCATGCTTCTTGTCAACTGGCATTTTCATCTTTGTTATATTCACAGCAAGTTCCCTGCCTAGGGTGATCATTCAATAATTATTTGTTGAATTAAAATCTAGTAGGGGATTGGGGGAAGGCATTTTTCAAGACATCAAATTAACGCTTTAAAGAAAGGTTTATCTAAATCTTTTCCCTAGATGGCCCCTTGCAAGTGACTCATTCATGAATACTGGGGATACTATAATGATGTGGATGTGAGCAAAAAACATGACATTTAGCTACAGATCCAGCAAGTCTTCAAGAAAAAAAAAATATCATCAGGGCAAGCTGTGTTGCTGTCTGATTTCAGCCCAGATGACAGTGCAGTCCAAAAGGGCAGCCATCCCTTTGCTGCCCCACAAGACTGGAGGCTGCAGACTCCTCCGCTAAAACTGTCAGATCACAGCCCACATGGCTGAACTTGTGGACAAAGAAGACAGTTGAAGCTGTTTTTCATTTTAGTCTAAATGTTACTGTGCATCTTTCTGTAGAACAACATTGACCAACATGGCCTCCGCCCTAATAAAAATCAGCCTTTAGCCCTCTCAGAAGATCCTGAATAGCTAGAACATTGCACCCCTTAAGACTGTGAACAGGAAAGATGGTGTAATAATCTTCTGAGGGAAATAAATGTTTTCTTAGAGGAATGTAAGTTGTTGGTTTTTTCCAGAGGGTGACTGAAAAGGGACATGAAACTTACATGTAAAAAGATGAATGTATTGGAAGTTCTCCTTAGCCCAGGAGGGCCCTGGTCGAGTCTCTACAGTTTGGTAAATCAGAAACGCAGGAAGCGTAGGGAGAGTATTTAGGCATTGGATTCTGAAAGATCTGGATTTGAATCTGGCCCCTCAGTAATTAACTGCCTTAGTTAACCTCCTTGGGTCTCAGTTTTCTCACTTGTGTAATTAGGACAATAATACAATATTTTACTTGGGGTTGCTGCAGGTTTGAAATGAGATGCTTTAGCATGACTGGTGACATTGTGTAGGAGATACTCAGCTAGGTGCCATTGGAACCCCAGGGAAGAACATTTCATTAGGTTAAATTAATGGAAGCCCTTGCACAGCCTGTCATTAAATAATAGGGGAAAGTGTATCTTTAGTCAGGGTTCCCCAAGTCCTTTCCAGTGGCCATCTCCAAGAGAAGGGAAAGTCTAAAGTCATTCCTTTCACGTTACAGTATGCAGAGTCAAAGAGGAAGAAACAGAGTGAACAGAGTGATATTTTAAATACAGGCTGAGTTTTTAAGGGTATTATGGATTAACCAGAACTCTTAAATTAGTATCTGTGCCTCTGCATTTCAAACATCATTTCAAATAATTGTTTCTTTTTTAACATTTTACCCACCAAAGATAAATCTTTACTTCACTCAGTCAAGTTTATGATACCTATCAAATACTTAGTAATGCTTGCTGAATTTTAATTGAATTCATTATTCTTACAAGTATACCAACATGAATCTTGAAAAAAAATTATAAGAGGTTTAAATGTCACCCATAGATGGGCCCAATTGGAGTCGGATTCTTTCTCCAGGAATTGGGAAGTCAACCCTGGAATAGCAGAGCCAGGTGGTCCATGCTAGAAAAGCAGATAAAGGTGGTCTGTAGTGACATAATGAAGTCAAACTGAGAGAAAAAGGGAGGATATCATGGGTGACCCTGGAGGCCGAGAGATCAGCTAGCTTAACTTTGGGTAATTTTCAAGGCCTGGTCTCACTTTCTCCTCGTGATTACTTGAGAAATCTGCATCTCCTACAAAGCATCCCTCTGGGCTGAGTCAGGCTGAGTAAATTCTTTGAAAAATACTCATGGAGTCCCTTATGGGATATGTATCTGGGGCCACTGTAGGTTCAACTCTGTTTTCTCACTTCTTGATGTCTTTAGATTGTGAATTACAATTACTATGTCCTCCTTTTGAGGCACTGGTACTTCTGCAAAAAAAGAATATTCCCTCTTCATCCCTCCATTTCCTGGGATCAGAGAATGGAAGACTTGACTTATAAGGAGAGAAACAATAGATTAGAAAAAGTCTCTGAGATTTTCAGGGAAAATATTGTTGAATAACGGAAGAGTGAAGATTTCTTTAGATGAGAGGGAATGACTGAGGAGGGGAAAGAATGTAACAGAAACTACCGGAGAAACAGAACCAGGCCAGAAAAATAAAACAAGTCAGGGGACAGTCAGAAATCCTTACCATATGACTTCACAAACTGCCTTATCTCAAACACCATTCTTTTTTTTTTTTTTGAGTTGGAGTCTCACCCTTTCACCCAGACTGGAGTGCAGTGGCCGCTCCCGGCCACCACAGCCTTGACCTGCTGGGCTCCGGCGATCCTTCCGCCTCAGCCTTCCGAGTAGCCGGAATTACAGGCATGCGCTACCATGCCCGGTTGATTTCTTTATTTATTGTAGAGATGAGGTCTCGCTGCCCAGGCAGGTCTCGAACCCGCGGGCTCAGGCAATCCACTCACCTCAGCCTCCCAAAGGCGCGGGATTACAGACTGAGCCACCGAGCCCGGCTCAAACACCCATTCTTAACAAGAACACTTTTTCCATTTCACTGCAGGTACTCATGTTAAAGGCAACACCAGAGTGTGAAAGAAGTCTTCCTAAGGTAAGACTTCTTCATATCTTCAGCTTGGGAACCAATGTGCTCCACCCTTACACTGTCCCCTGACAGCTAGACAACAGTCCCTGAACCACAGCTCTCAACAACAATTACACCAGGGTTCTCAAGATACCTGAATTCCCTTCTGCCATCTTTGCTGTCTTTTTTGGATAAAATGTGAACCACTTTTACCCATACTCTCGTGCTGTGGCTATTTGTGGGGCACAGAGAAAGAAGATGGAACTTGGTGAGGACTATTAGCTTTAGAAGTGACTTTGAGAGTTTCAAGGGAATATATCTAGAAAATTGGATGAACAGGTCTGAAGCTCAAAGTAGAGATGGAAATAGCCGGTTATGGGCATATGTTTATTGTCCTGGACAATAGCACAGAATATAGAGGTGAACCTGGAGTTGAGCTTGTGACTCTAACACTTAAAGGCTATACATGATCTGGTTGACACAGAGACTAAGAAAATACAAAGCAGGGGAATGTGGGAAGTTGGAAGCCAAAGGAAGAGACTGTTTTGATTAGGAAAGAGTGGTCACTGAAGTTGAAAACTACTGTAAGGATTGAAAATTGTCTGCTGAACTCAGCAATAGGGATGTCATTGGTGATCTTGGGGTAAACTGTTTTAGTGATGAGAATGGGGAGATTGGAGTTGATTGGGTGTTGAGTGACACAAGGGCACAGAGTAAGTGAGTTTAGACATGTCATTAGAGTAATTTGGCTTTAAGTGTGAGGAGAGAGATAAAAGGCTAGTAGAAAGTGAAGAAAACAACTAAGGGCTCATTTGCATGAAAATACGGTCTATACATACGAAAGAGAAGAATTAAGATGATGATTAAAAATAGCACAAATGTTCAAGGTCCATTATATGAGTGAGAACATGTGATACTCGGATCTTTGTTTCTGTGAGAGGTCACTCAGTATTATAGACTCTAGTTCTATAGGTTGCTGCGAAATTCATGATTTTGTTCTTTTTTATGGCTGCGTAGTATTCCATCATGTATATGTACCACATTTTTAAAATCCAGAACATCCAATGTAATACTATAAGAAAATGACTGACGGTACTGGGAAACTATGGGGGGGAGGGGGATGGGATTAACAGGAGCAAATATCTGTCTGGGGATGGGAAAACACCTCTTATCAACAGGGTGCCTGAATGAAACATAATTGTACACCTAACCCTTAACTGTACCCCACGAAACCATAATAAAAAATATTGATTAAAAAAAAAATACTGGGTCAATATTTACCAAGTAAACATTGGAGTCAAAATCAATTATGTCCCAGATTATAATTCAAAGTTTGTCAGTGGATAAACTAAGGCAGTGTGAGAAAGGACCCAAGTTCTCAGCACCAGCATACTCTTTAGGAGCGTAGTTACATTTCATCTTAGTACCAGAGTAATATGCTATCAGAAATAGGTGGGAGGAGAAACCGGTCCTTTGGTTTCTCTTAATGTGTATAATCAATGAGAAAAATTTTAAAAAATAGAAGTAACATCAAAAAGAACTTAAGGAAGAAATTAGCCGGGGAGTGGGGGGATGGAGGGGACACTTCATCAATAAGGGTACCTGATCTCAAACCAGGTGAAGTAGGGACCAAAGTAAGGCCCAAACTTTACCTGTACAATGACCATTTGTATACCACATTTGAATTGTACACCACATCTTTAAAATAAAAAATTTTTAAAAGAAAAAAAAATAGCACAAATGGCAGGGCTTGGTGGCTCAGCCTGTAATCCCGTGCTTTGGACGGCCCAGGTGAGTGAATTGCCTGAGTCCGCGAGTTTGAGACCCGCCTGGGCAACATGGTGAGACCTCATCTCTACAATAAATCAAAAAATTAGCTGGGTATGGTAGCGCGCGCCTGTTGTTTCAGCTACTTGGAAGGCTGAGGCAGAATGATCGCCGGAGCCCAGCAGGTCGAGGCTGCAGTGGCCGGGAGTGGCCACTGCACTCCAGTCTGAGCGACAGAGTGAGATTCCAACTCAAAAAAAACAAAAAAAGCACAAATGGAACAGCTTTCCATTTCATAAAAGATTGGAGGTGAGCTGATTTGATTTGTACCCACATCTCTTTGATCTAAAGACCATAGGTGGGCAAAATAATCTATAAGACCAAACATATGGTCAGGTATCTAAATGACTATGGTAGAGGAAGACAGTAGTATGAGGCAGACATGATTATTTGAATCTTTAGGTCACTTGCAATTTTCCAATGGTCATAAACACAGCTGAAATTCACTGCTGCAGCCAAGCGATCACAAAATACCCAAGAGGGAGCAGAAAGCAAAGGCACTAATATAAGCACATGTGACTGAAATACAACTGGAGCATGCTAAAAACAGCACTATTTGTGCTCTCAAACAAGGAGCTGGGTATGGTGACTGGAAATCTCCTGCACATGGAGGACCACAGGACCATACAGACTTTGATTGTGTACACTCCCAGTTACACCCTTTGTAATCCTTTCAGAAAACATTTTCAACATGTAACCTCAAGCTAAAATTCTTAAAGGCTTACTGGTGTTAGCACTGAAATCTAAAAAACAATCTGAATGGAACCATTACCATAGTAGAGAGAGGAATGAAGTTAGAAGTGTTGAAATCTCCCCTAAAAAGATATGCTAAGAGAAATACTGCTTTCTCTCAGTCACATCTAATAGCTATTTAAAAGCTCACAGAAACACAAGGATTGATGAGAAAGGGAGCAGTCTACCTCTATTGTGTTGGTGCCAAAGGCTTAGCAGAAACATTAACAAATAAATAGTTCATTGATGTCAAGAGATTTTAGTTAATCATGGGAAGAAGAGGAAAAGGATAAAAAGGAAAAATAAAATGAGATGTTGACCTATAGATGTGATTGATTGGAATCACATCCTTACAATTGTACCAGCAGAAATAAAAACACTAGGATCAACCACAAGAGGCAAGTTGGTAATCCAGTTAACAGGAGGTAGACCAGATAACTGAACTATCAGAAGCTTTACATATTGACCTTCAATTATTTAATGACAAAGGAAAATATGGTGAACACCTATTGATCTCACATTCTCATTTACAAAAAATAACAATTTGTTAGACAATTGCAATGTTTGAAAATGTGACGACAACTCAGAAGCTCAAAATAAAAACAAATGAAGAAAGGCACTTGAAAAGAGCCAGATATCAAATCTTCTAAATGTGATTTGATCTGCCTTAGAAGAAAAACACTAAATGCTACATCACTGTGATGGGGGCAGGCTGTTAGAGCTGACAGTTTAGAGGCTGAATGGAGAAGAGAGATCTTTGTCAACCTCAGAATGTCGCCATTTTGTTTATTTCTAGTTGCCAAAAAAGAACAAAAGCGATCTCAATCTAAATGGTGTATGTACATTGCGAGGGGCCTATTACTTGGTAATTTTTTCAGAACAAATGGGAATGGACAGACTGCCACAAGATAAAGCTATTTTTCCCCTAAACAAAGCACATTTGTTTCGACCGCAGGCTCTATTCCCTAAGCCCACAACCTGGGCTGACACAGATAATGCCTCAAAGGCAGGCTGCTTCCTCACAGAGACACAAGAACCTATTCAGTGAAAATAAGCAAATGTAGGTCCCTTTATCTCCCAGGATAAAGCTGACATCAACCTCTGCTGGAAAAATTAAAAGACTAAATTTTCCAACACTAATCAAATCCTGTGTACATAATGAGCACTGATGTCTTCTAGGGCAGCTGTGATTATGTCCGTTTTCCAAATAAAATCCTGGGAAACTAGTAATAATAATAATAGTATGACAGGCACCTGAGATATTTTCACATGCATTATGGCCAAGTGACTTGATGTCTACAGTAACTTCATGAAGTAGACATGGCAGGAACTATGAGCTAGATTTTAGGGACTTTGGTTAGACATATGGTTCCTGAAGTCAGGTGATCTGGGGTCAACCTGAACATTCACCTCTAGTGACCTTGAGCAATTTCCTCAAACCTTCCTGTGACTCAGTTTGTTTATCTGTAAGGGCAGAGAGGATTGCTATGAGAATCGATTGTGATAATCAAAGACCTTAGTAAGGTGTCAGGTATTTAGAAAGTGCTCCATAGAGTATATCTGTGATTACTGTGGTTATCACCACAGATGAGGCAACTTGGATGAGATCTCTTGGGATTCCAAAGTCAGGGATGCCACCAGAAATAGAAGCCACAGCTCCTGATCCCAGTCTATAACCCTTTCTCATCTACAGTAGAAATAACATCATTTTTTTTTAAAGTTGTTATTTTAAAAGGTGGGATCTTGTGCTAAATGTATTCTTGAAATAAATGAAAGCCAAAGTACTGTACAAAAAGGAGTAGTGTGATTTGAAGCATGGACAAAGGCTTACAGAAGGTCATGGTTTGTCTTAGTTCTGTCCTGTACTGTGGGGTGATGAATTTGAGACTTCAAGATGGTACATGTCCTTCCTACCCATCCCCCAAATAAAAATAGGGGCATGGTTGTTCTTCTACATCAAAGAGGAGCAATAACAGGAAGAAAGAACTTTGTCAAAATCTGCAGTAGAGAACCAAAGTCCTAGCCTAAGGGACTCCATTTTATGATTATAAAAGCAACACTACTGAGCTATCTTCAAAGCAAATCTACTTTCTTTTGAGTCTTGAGAATATATGTCCAAATTTATTGTTCAGATACACAGATAATATTACTGAGGATTTCAACAGCCTAAAAATTTCCCAGGATACACTTCTACACTGTTGGTGGGAGTGTAAATTAGTACAACCTCTGTGGAAAACTGTGTGGTGATTTCTAAAAAATCTAAAACTTGACCTTCCACATGACCCAGCAATCCCTCTTCTGGGAATATACCTGAAGGAACTCAAATCATTCTATAAAAAATTACCTGTGCATGCATGTTTATTGCAGCATTATTCACAATAGCAAAAACATGGAACCAACTGTGCTGCCCATCAAAAGTGGACTGGATGAAAAAAAATGTGGTACATATGCATGATAGAATGTTACACAGCCATAAAGAAGGACAAAATTATGGACTTCACATCAATTTGGATGAATTTAGAGTTTATCATACTCAATGATCTATCACAGAAACAAAGAACTGGTACCACATGTTCTCACTCATAAGTGGACCTGAACATTTATCATAATACTATAAGAAAAGGATTGGAAGTAGCAGGACACTGCCAGGAAGGTAGGGGCAAGGCACATAACATCAATAAGGGTACCTGATCTCAAACCAAGCGAACTAATGGGAGACCCAAACTTCAACTGTGCGATGACAACTTGAATACCTAACCCTGAATTGTTACCCCATATGTTTAAAATAAAAAATAAAATAAAATAAAATTTTCCAGGATATAATTAGACTATACCCAGGAGGAAAGCGTAAATAAAAATAAAAATCAACACATACCTTTCATTTCTGCTGTTTACTGAATTTCTGTATTGTATAACTGATGCTGAACCTCGAAGTGAATTTTATAGCTTTTAAGACCACTGCATTCACCTATTCAGCAGGTAAGGATTGAGATCTCATATGGCCAAATAATAGATTATTCTTATTTAAAGATTTTCTGTAAATTTGATTTTTTTTTCTTTTTGGTGCCAACAATTAGGAATATATACTTCCTGTTTCTAAGCAATTTCAGGTTTAATTAGGATTCTCTAAGCCCCATTTGTCTTAACAATTTGACAGCTTCGGCTTCCCCTTCCACACCCACACTTTTCCTTTTTTTACACTCTTCCCCATTTGTAGTATTTTATTCCATATAAATGCCAAGAGAGAAAAAGAAGCAAGGGTAAGTGCAAATCAGATCGCTTGTTTCTTCTTCGGAACACGCTGCTTTCAAGGCACCTATGATAAAAGGTTATTTTCCCTTGACTGACAATTATCTCTAAGCTAATTATTAAAGTGTCTTATTAAAATGTGCACGTTTGGGAGACTTCCAAGGGAGGCAGCGATGAAATCCCCCCTGGAAGAAGAATATGACATCACAGGAGTAATGTGCAGGAGAGCACCCTGTTTGTCCATTTAAATTAGTTTCATCATCCATAACAAGTGTTTAAAAAGCAGAAAAGCAATCGTGATGCATAATGCATTGTGTCATGATGCATAATAATTAGGCCTGCTCCCCGCCACCCCGTCTCCCAAGACTTAAAAATCTCTCTGAGTAAGCATTTTGTTCTAAAGGCTTTGACAAAAATGCCATTTAGGGACTTTCAAATTTACAGCTAGGCAATTTGTCATCATTTATATGAGAGGGAAGAAGGTAAAAGGAATATAACGCTGCATGGTTCATCACTTCACAAACCTCCTAGTGAGGAAAGTTCCCTGGGCCTTGCAGTGGGAAAGAGACATCAGCTTGTCCCTTGGATGCAGACCTCCCCCACAAATACACATGCCCACATGATATATTGTTTTCTTAAAAAAACAAAAACAACAAAGTCACATTAGACATTTATCCCATGCTTAAACATGAACAGAACTATTTGCTATTGGGATAGCAGCAGTTAATTGAAGGTTTAAAAAAAATTCCGAACTTTCTATGTGCTTCTCCTTCCCAACCCTCCATCAGGACTGGGGAAGATTAAAAATATTATTCATTCTAAAACAGCATTTTTAGAAGATGTGATTTTTTAGAAGATGTAATAAAATGTAAGAGGACAACTAAATTTAGATAATGACTAAAACACAGTTGAATCAAAAAGGAAAGAGATCGTTTTTGGAATAAGACATTGTTAACTTAAAATGATCCCATGATTATTTTATACAAACTAAAATTTAGATCTAAAATACAAATGTAACACTTCCTGTTGAAGTGTGATGAGAAATTGGGATTTGAGATCTGATGTCCGAAACATGGAAATATGATGCTTTTCCACCCATCTATTCTTTCAGCACTGACTAAGCACCTACATTGTGCTGAACTCTTTTCCATGACCTAAGGATATTTGCTAAAGAAAACCTAATTGAGAAAAAACACAGAGCAGAAAGTTGATTATTTCAAGCCTGATTAGAAAGAGTTAATGTAAATGATTTAATGATTGAATGATTAATGGAGTCCAAAAGGCAGACTCAAGTGACCAGAAAAATTCTCTTTCAGCTAATTTAACATTTTGCCATAATTGAACACAGATCGCCTCAAACCACAGTGTTGTGCTGGGCTGTACCCAGGAAGGGAAATTTTCCAGTGCTGCATGAATCTCTCCCAATGGGGCAAACTCTTGGACTTTCATCTTAAAAGACATTCAGTCCTGGAGAAGAAAAAAAGAGGGAGGCTCAAATACATAATAGTTGTGGATATGTTTCCAGTTGCAGTCAAACTTAGCATTCATTAAGCCATAAACTTAGGCACATAGTGCTGAAGACATATAATCACTAATACTCACAAACTTCTAGTATTAAGAACCCATCTCAATCAACCAAGGAGATAATTGCAGGCCAAGTCATTGGGATAGATCATGCAACCTATGTAGATATTCATCTGCATTGACTTATACATTAGTTTCTAGCTTCTTCTAATAACCTTTCCATTTATGTATTTGGCACAATGGAAATTGTCTGAAGCTGGGAGATGGGTCAGCTTGGTTTGGGCTCTGCCCTCATCGTCTCACATTGTGCCTTATTAAAGAAGTCAGTTTACATCTTTGATCTCATTTGCCTCTTGTCTCTCAAACAGAAGAATTTGACAGGCGATCATCAAAGCTCTTTCCATAGCAACTGTCCATAGTTCTAGGACTCTGAGGCCATAAAGCCTCAAAGAACAGAATGTCATCATCAGAAATGGCATGAGGTAGAAAGTGACAATTTGTGAAGGAAAATAATGTGTATTGGGGCATATAAATTAAAGAACCCTGCATGTGACCAGAAATATTAAAGCCACTTGAGCAAAAAAAAATAGGGCCATAAATATATATTGAGGAAACAACCCAAAAACATTATCTTAAAGTTGAACGCCATAGCCATGAGAAAAGACAAAGAAAAGAGAAAAAAAATTTAAGGAAATTTGAGTTAAGAGTTCACCATGGCCCCCAGTGTAACTCTACCCCAGGATTTATGTCCACTTAAATATCAGTAACCTATTAAGCAATAACTTACCTAGAGTATACTATTACATTGTATTTTATTATGCCTTTAACTTGGTCAATTGCTATAAGATATACTATTAGTAGACTAGTATGGCAAGTATTTTTACCCCAACCTGGCAATTATGTCTACCTCAGTTTCTTAAAACAACTTCACATGTTGACTTTGTCCAACTGTCTTCTTTGACTTTTTACCACCTAAGAATCAAGACATTTTCAATTTTATCCTTTTAGCTCTGTTGCATACAATCTGGCTTTGAGTGTCTTTGAAAGGTTTTCACCGCAGCTTGGATTTTGCTTCTCAGCCTCCTACAAATCCATGGGCCAGTATTCTACACACACACACACACACACACACACACACACACACACACACACACACACTCATACACAGAGTCGTTGCTGCCAATACCTAACCCATTCCTCAAACAGTTGTGCAGCACAGATCCACATTTCACAGGATTTTACTGAAACCACCTCTCTCTCATGAAGCCTTCCCTGATTTCAGCTCACAAAGTTTCTGCCCTCTTGTATTTTTAAATGTAGCATCTTTCCTGAGCCATAGACAGTTCGTTTTTTAATCTAAATAAATTAAGTTACTCCGTATTGTATTGGTTTATAATCTCTCTAATTTTAAAAGGTCCTGTTTCCTTGTACTTGTCTATGTCATGATTTCCAATGAAATGGCCAACTCAGAAATCATATTTATACTCTTCTTGTCTTATTCTATATTCCCAACAAACATATAATAATTACAGTGAATATTTGCAGATTAATTAAGAAACACTCTCCTTCTAAGGAAGCCCATTGGTGAGTTTATGCTGGTTTCATCATCAGTCATTAATAACATTAGTAACATTCTGCATCATAATCAGTTATCTTAGATAACACCAGTTCCTTACAATCTGTGTCATGTGGTGATGTGTATTTATAGTATCTATATCCTTGCTTCACCTTAATTTTTAGTTTTGAAATATAATTCTTCATCCAAAAATATAAAAACAAAGGATTTTTATTTTTTGTTTGAGTTGGAGTCTCACTCTGTCACCCAGGCTGGAGTGCAGTTGCATACTCACGACCAGCTCAGCGTTGGCCTGCTGGGCTCTAGTGATTCTTCTGCCTCAGCCTTCCAAGTAGCCAGAACTACAGGTGCACGCTACCACACCTGGCTAATTTTTGACTTACTGTAGAGACGTGGTCTCGCTAAGTTGCCAGGGTTGGTCTTGAATTTGCGAATTCAGACAATCCACTCACTTCAGCCACCCAAAGTGCTGGGATTACAGCCTGAGTCACTGAGTCTGGCCAAAAGCAAAGGATTTTTAAAATCAACTTCTTTTAAGAAATAATGCTTAACCTAAGGATATATAAATTGAGTGTGTGTGTTTGTGTGTGTGTGTGTGTGACTAATTGTGAAAAATGAGGAGAGAAAGAAGAGATGAAACAAGGACAAAAAGGACAAGGATAAAAAAATAAATAAATCATGAAAAAACTCAGTAAGTTGTACAACAAAAAAGTGAGATCACACATATGAAATATGACCTGTTAAAAATAGACTTTGGAAACTCATAACATAGAATACATTTTTAAACTTATAATTTTTCAGTATATGTATAAGGGAAAATTGATATTTCGATGATATTTAGTTATATTGCATGGCAAGAAGTATCAATATTCATACCTGTGCTTAACACTTGTTTTCCTAATAACTGTAGAACACTAAAAGATTTACAATAAAGAGGACCAAAATTGAGCCCAATTATTTGTAAAATAATAGGTGGTGATTGCTACAGTGAAACCTAACCCAAATTCACTCTGTCAATATTGCATTTTTGTATACGTTAGTTTAAAGAGAACAAAAAAAAAAAACAGAAGAAATTAAAATTATCAGTCTATTAGTTGATTTAAGCTGATTACTTCTTCCAGGTATGCTCTCTAATCTGTGCATATTTGTATATTTCAATCCAGTAAATTTTCAGCATCTTGTGGGCTATGCTATGATAAAATTGTAAAATTGTAGCATGACTGTCCACGAGTGGTATAAAAGTCCCTTGTCAATGTCTCCATTCTGGCATACAGAGAGGCAAATCTCATGAGGTCTCAAAAGAAAACAAGAAAAGATTCAAGTAGGCAGTATTGGTAGTAATTAAGTATATAAGGCTATTAGGAAGGACCTCCCCCTCCAAAAATTATATTTTCGAGAGCAGGCTTCCCCACTAGGTAAGTGTTCTGGGAACCCATTATCATCAGTGTACCAGGTAGCATTATTGTGAGAGTTTCAGTGAATTTTGGGGGGGAGATTCTTTCAACATGTTTGCCCATTTTATGATGGGTGATTCACGAGCACACCTGCCCACACTGCACGGAGTGTTCAGCAGTTTTTGACCTGAATCAGCATGACCCCTGTACCCCATCATTCCTATTCTTCAGTCTTGCCCTGAACAACTTGTTTTTCTGTTTCCCCAGCTGAAAAACATCCTCAAAGGGAGACGTTTTGCCAAAGTGGAAGAAATGAAACCAAAAAATGGCAAAAGCAATAAATGCCATCAAAATGGGCAAGTTCAAGACCTGTTTTGAGCAGTGGAAAAAGCGTCTTGATAAGTGTATTACATCAAACGGAGAGTACTTTGAAGGTGACTGAAGTTTAAACATGTAAGAATAAATACACAATTTTTTATAAATAAATTCCATTTTATGGGGGAATACCCCCTTGTGTAAATCTATCCACACCGTTAATTTATCAGTAAATTCACATAGTGAGCCACTCGCACAGAAATCATCTAGACCTGACTTCACTAGCAGTCAAGCTTGGATCATCCCCTTTGCGCTGCCTTCTCCCCAACTCCCACCCCAGTGTTCTACCTATAGGCACCCAGCGTTCACCACTCCCTTAGTGGCAGGTCCTTCCTTTCCTGCACCATAGAAGTAGCCCTTGTTTGGTTACCCTTCCACCAACTGCTCTGTGACATTTCCTGCACACCACCACCAAAACACTTCATTGATGGCTTAAATATAGGTTATTGTTTTAACACATAAACTTTAAATTCAAATTCAATTTAAATTGGATTAAAATCCCTTCATAGTCTGCTCCTTACCCCGTTGTTAGAAATGTCTTCTACCATGACTTTGCCCAGAAGCTTAAAGAAACTATATGTTTCTCCCTTCACACTCAGGAGCTTTCCTCCTCACCTTTTTTCCTGTTAATCTTTTACTGTATACCTTTCCCAAGCAAAAACATACACACCCCTAAAAGTCAAGTTTTGTAATTCCTTTCTCTCGGAAGTCCTTTTTAAACAGGCTAATTAAAAGTTGTTTTCTGCTTCCGAAAACACTGCAGAGATTGCTGTTTGTGTTCTGCATGGCAACTATTATATACATCCATTTTGTAGTTGTAAGCATGTCTTATCTCCTAGAGACTTTGCCATGACCTATAAAATAGGGAATAGTCTTGTTTCTTGTACAGCCCTTGATACAGTGGTTTTCTTTCACTTGTTTATTCAATAAACATGCATGGAGCATCCTCTGTTCTAGAAACTGGAGATGCTGTGATGGGCAAAACTAAAAACCTATCCCTTCTTAGATCATACAGTTTAATGCACATAATAGGTGTTCAGTAGACGCTTGCTAGAAAACTTTTGAACCAAATATCTTTGTATTCCCCAAAGTATGTATAAAATTTCTGAAGTTACATAGATAATTAACAAAGATTTTTTTAAATAAGGTGTTTTTATTGTTATGTCTTTATAAGTGGGTCAGAGTAGAGAAATCCAGGGCATAATGCTTGTTGGCCTTTCAATTAATCTGTACATAAAGACCTTCTACATGAAGAAACTACAGGCCCACAGATAGATACTATCATCCCATCAGAGGAAAAAAAATAAAGTAGAATTGAAGAAGAAGCAATGATACCAGGATCCTAAGAGCTATGCCCCTCTAAACAGCATTCATTGGTTTAATAATTCAATTAGTAAATACTGGGCACCTGTGGCCTGCTAATCATTCTTTTCAATGACCAGAATACAGTAGTGGATACAACAGATAAGATCCAGGCTTCCCCAGTTGGAGGAGACAAATGATAAAAGAAAACTAAGCATATTATTCCAGGTACTTGTAACTACTATGATGAAATGTGAAGCATGGCAAGGAGAAATCAAGTTCTCAAGATGACAGGATTCTGGACATGGATGGAGATTTCACTTTATTTTAGATCTAGTGGTCAAGGGATTCCTTTCTTAGGAGGATTATTTGGACAGACAACTGCAGGAAGTGAAGAATCAGAGCATGTAAAGGCCTGGAACAGAGCATTCCAGGCAGAAAGTACAAAGTTGTTGAGACCAGGACAAGCTCAGTAAGTTGAAGAAACATTCAGATGGCCAGTGTGGCTGAAGTGGAGGGATGTGGTGTGGACCATCTAAGCCAGGTAATGAACGGTCTTCTAGGTGTGGTAAGAAATGTACTTAGTTTAGGGATAAAGGGACACTCCTACAGGTTTTGAGCAAAAGAGTGTTGTGATCTGTTTTATATATTTTAATCAGGTCCCTCTGGCTACTAGGAGGAAATTTGACTGTGAGTTGGAAAATTATTTTAATATTCCAGGCAAAAGAGAATAATAGCTTGAAATGAGATCAAAGTGGAAAAAATGATGAGATTCTTAAAGTAGAGTTATTAAGATGTACTGTTGGCTTGATATAAGATGTGAAGAACAAAAAGGCATCGAGGATGATTATGAAGTTTTTGTCCTGAGCAGTGAGTGAAGACTGATGTTCAACTTGGGTGTCGGCAATGTGAGATATAAGTGGGTGCAGAGAAAAAAAATCCAAGAGTACGGTTTTAGATAGGTTAAATTTGGAGATGCCTGTAAGTTTTCTAAGGGAAGATGTTGAGTAGTCAACAGGATTTGAGAGTCTGGATCTGAGCTCAAAGAATAAGTCATGGATGGATATATGAATGTGGAAGTCATCAGCATATAGATGGTATTTAATGTCTTGGTTTAAATTAAACCATATAGAGAATCAGCATAGAAGGGAAGGGGAGAAAAGGGAAGGAGATTAGAAGAGAGGAGAGGAGATGAGGGGAAAGGAGAAGAAAGGGCTAAGAACTGAGCCCTAGAGTGTTGCAATATTTAGAGTCTGACCGGAGGCGAGAAGTTAGTAACAAGATCCAGAGAAGGAGAAGCCAGTGAGGTAGGAGGAAAACCCAAAGAACATGGCATCCAGAATCCATTGAAGAAGTTTTAGGATCCAGGATCCAAATGAATAGAAAAGTGATCTTCTGTGTCACAGTCGCTGAGAAGTAGAAAAAGATGCAGTCTAGAAACACGGAAGTCATTGATGACATTGACAAAGACAGTTCCAGTGGGGTGGTAAAGAAGACACTGAGATCAGCATGTGTTTAAGAGAAATTGAAAGTTGAAGATGCAAAGTGAGTTGAAACAGCTCTACTCAAAGTGTGCACAAACCAGCTGCTTGTTTCCTGTCTGCAATGAGAAAAAATACAGAAATTGAGATATCACGGCAACACTAAAGGGTATGACAAGTAGATACTATACTTAGTAAGTGGGATAGAGAAAACTTAGAGTATTATTTAATTCATGCAATAAGAAGCATTTGGAGCAAGCTGTGTACTAGGCTTATATCAATCTGCAGTGTACTAGGCTTATATCTGGAAACTGAAAAACTGGTCCATCATCAGTAAGATGAAGAAGAACTAGTATATGCAACTCATTCCAGTAGTTTTACTATGAAGAGTGTCAGAGAAATTAGGTAGGTGAAGAAAGTTGTAACAAGAGTCGAAGGGTAGCTGTTTGTTAGTATGTTTTATAGTAAGAGAAATAACAGAGAGATGTCGATGTGTTGATATGCTGACCCAGAAGAGAGGGAAATTGAGGAGTGAGATAATACAAGGGCACAGTCTGTAGGTGGATGGAAGATGACAGGATTCTGGACATGGATGGAGATTTCAGTTGTTAATGAGAGCAAAGCAAGAGCTTCTATCACCACAGGAGGGAAGACCATGTATATATGTCCTGTGGTTTAGGGCCTGAAATTAACATTCAATATCAAGTATTGTCTTGAATCAATTAAAATTTGGAAGGACCTCAAATGGCTTAACTGCTAGTTGTCCCCTACCTCTCTACTTTCATGGATAAAGTCCCCTAACCAAATAGCCCTCCTCTCATGGGGACCAGGCACAGTGCCCACATATTCATGCATAGTGGGCAATGCCAGATGTGCAGTTATCCAAGCAAGTCAATCACATCCTCCCTCAGCCATGGGGCACCTCACCCCCTTGTTACTACAAAGCCTGCTTCCCATAGTCCCCAGTTGTTTGCTCAGTTATTACGTGTAACTGTGCAACCACTATGTGATCCTGCAAGATGTACCTTGTCCTCCTTCCCTGGGCTATGAAAGTATGTGACTAAAATACTGCTGTTCATTTCATCTGCCCAGTGTCAGGTGTTCAACCACCACCATAACTGAATCCTTTTCTTACCAATGGAGTGAAAGGGAGGCAGTAAAAACAGATCTTGATGCTTACAGTGTGAAAAACTGAGGGTGCGCATTGTGGCGGTAAAGTGTAGTTCAAATAGTTCACTTTATTTTTCTGATCTCCCAGTAAATAAAGTGAGATCATTTGACCCAGAGTCTAGAAAACAAAGGAGCTTTGTGGTCAATTTAAGATAACACCAATCAGAGTGGCAATGTGTGCAGTACTCCTCCTGTCAAGTGCAATTGTTCTGATACAATGGCAAGCAAGCTGATAGATTTTAATCAGCTATACTCAAAGTCTCTGAGACATGGCAATTCAAGGTAGGTGTGAGCACCTGGTCAAAAGTTTACTGGGAAGACTGGTTCAAGAGAAGGCAGGTGACAATGCCAACCATCAGGTTATATACCATACACATGTCAAGATCACTACAGGTTGTGGTCACCAAGCATGGTCTACTGAAATGTAAAGGGTTTAATTTTTAGTCCAAATGCCATAGAAATTATTGTGAAAAGATAAGGGATACATGCTGGCATGTTGAGAAGCAGAGGTGACCAGTGCTTAGTCCCATGGGAGAGGCAACAAGTACTTGGCAATGTTTTGGCAACTAAGCATCCCATCTCCTGCAGAGAAATGCTGGGATGAAAACAAACTATGAAGTCTCCAAACTGTACCCAGCTTGCCACATTTTTCTAGCATCTTCCTTCAGGGAAAATTAGCAATGTTTGCTATCTGGCTCATCCCACTCTCTGCGCAACTAACATTTCCAGTTCTCCAGATAAGCATCCACTTAAAATAGTGTGTGTTCTCAGGAACCTACTGAACTATCAGAAGCTCAGTAACCAAGGAGGACAACCTGGGTGCCAAGTGCAGGAGTTCTGGAATTACACTGCCAGGTTCATATCTACCTTCACCACTGGCTGAGGGTGTGACTTTAAAATAGGCTCTTCATCTTTTTAAGCCTTGAATTTCTTCATGTGAAAAGAATGCCAATAAGCACCTCAAAAACTTGTTTGAAAATTAAGTGAGATGGTAAAATAAAGCACTTAGCACAGTTCCTGGTGCATAATAACTCAAAAAATATTAGCAACTATTATAAACAGATTCATTCAATACTCCATAGTCATTATTGTAGCCATAAACTTTAGGTTGCTTAGCCAGCAGAGAGAAAGGCAAGTATCTTTAAATGTCTCTGCAGTCAGACCCTCCAAGGTCTCACTAGGTGGTTGATTGCATTTGAATGAAGGCAATCCACATGATAGGGATTTAATCAGGGGACCCAGGTCGTGACTCCATGAGAACAGGCTACTAACCAACACCATGTAGTGTGTGTGGTGCAGGAAGGCCACCAAGACAATAAACCAAGCTCCACCACCTTGCAGTCACCAGCCAAGGGAGCACTGACAGAGCTGGGCTATTTTCATCACATTTGGACAATGGACAGACTCCACATACGGCAAATTTCCTTTCTCAGAAGAAATATGTCCCATGTAAATCATTGGTTTTAACCTTACCTCCATGTCAGAGAACAATAAGAATAGCACCACAGCATGGCACATGTGTGCCGCCCCCCCCCAGGCATGTATAGGCATATGCTATTCTTACTAATTACAAGAGCTCAATAAATGAGAATGTCTAGTAGGACTTTCCAAACTCTTCAAGACACATTTCTCATGGATACTTCAGTAAAATAATTCAGCTTCAATAAGATTCAGACTTTTAACCAAACTGACCTGTGTCTTTTTTTAATTAAAATCCCCAACTTATACAAAACTCACATCCAATTTTAGTCTTTAATTAGAAATTTCAAAGCAATATTTTTGTTCCAGTATTTTGGCATTAAGAAAGTTGATGGTCAGTTCAGGACAAATTACATGTAATGTACTTAAAGGTAAGTGCACAATTTAAACTTGGAAGCTGGGGGAAAATCCCATCTGTAATATTAATGTAACATAACTACCATCCCCTGCCAATTCTACTCTTACCAACAAAACACAATAACACTTCACCACCAACACTCCACCACCAAAGTGAATAAAAGTTTAATTAACCTGTATCTTACCTAACTTAACTCAAGTAGAGTGGGTCGACAAAGAGGAGTAAAAGAATTTTCCACATTTATACACTGATTTTTAAGAGTCGATATTTTTCTTGCCCAAAACAACTCTGCATTTCTCAACTTTACAGCAAATTTAACATGATTATTTTCAGTTTTAAAACTTCAGCTGAATAAATGAGGCTTTGTTTGGAAGATTTGGGGAAGATTTAAAGCCTGTGACACCAGACAATCTGGGTTCAATATGCTGATTATTTTGCTTTATTTTATTTCAATAACTTTAGGGGTATGGATGGTTTTTGATTACATGGTTGTTTTGTACAGTGGTGGGCTTTAAGTCTACCCATCACCTCCATTAGTGCACATTGTATCTGACAGATGATTTTCATTCCTCCCCTTTTCCCATCCTCCCCCTTCTGAGTCTCCTTTATGCCATATATACCATATATGCTGAGTCTCCTTTATGCCATATATGCCTTTAGCTTCACCACTCATATGTTTATAGCAGCACAATTCACAATTGCAAAGACAGAATCAATTTAAATGTCCACCAGCTGATCAGTGGATAATCAAAGTGCTGCTGATTTTGCCAGCCAATTGTGGGGGAGGGAGACTGATATTTAAAAATCTCCAAATCCTGGTTTCACAGCCTGTAAAACTGAGATTAAAAAATACCTGTTTGGCTGAGGATGAAATATTCTGCCACTTAACAATTGTGTGACCATGAGCTCATTGCTTATTCCACCTTCTTTACAATAATAATAACAGTAGTAATACCTCCCTTCCAGCTTTGAGAGTTACAGGAAATACTATACACAAAAGTAGTACCACACATCTAGTAATAAATCACAAATGACAGCTATCTTCATATCGTCACTATTATAGTTAATAAACATATCTAGTGTATATTATATAGTAACTCAAGCATCCACATGTTTTAGATACTCAATACATGCAAGTTTATTTTCAATCTCATTATTTTTTAAGGAAAGAGTTACAAGTAGGCTTTTTTTCTTCTAAAAAAACCAAAAGATTTAAATTTCTACAAATGGCGTTGTGCAACATTCAAAGGGGATATGTGAAAATCTATGCAGATATTTATTCCTTATGCTACCCTTAATTTTTGTGGCCAGCAGTACTTAGGACAAGGGAAGCAGGACCAATCATATACAGTATCATTGTGTGGCCCACTCTTAAATGAAGGAAGATGTAAGTTCCAGCCAGATAGAAACACATGCACATTTTGATAGAAAAAAATTACTATAAAAATTCTAAATATGTCTTATTTCTGGTAACCAGACCATCCCATTATGCTAATATAAAGGGAGAAAAGGCAGTAAGTACAAAGAAAAATTCAATCCTTGCTAAATTTGTCAAACTATACAATGAGACACCATAACCTCTTGTCTTCGAGTAGAAACCCATCAATAATAACATCACCGTCAACATCTTGCCCTCATGGTCTTTCCTAGGCATGCTCAATTTTCTTTTGTTAGAGAGCATTTTATAAACATTTTAACCCAACAAAATCAAAATCATCCAGACTAAAGTAGAGGGCATACAAAAGCAAACTTAAGCTCTGTTATTAAAAATACAAGACAAATAAATGGTAGAATACTTTTTTTTTAAAGGGAATACAAACTTGAAATATACACAGAGAAAGCCCCTCCTAGGGCCTCTACCTACACAAGAGGCTGATCATTAGCCTACACTCAGAAGGGAAAGAAAGGCAAACAGCAAAAGATCTCCCAGAGAAAATGGCACAGTGGACTCTGGAGCCATGGTAGCTTTCTCTGCTCACAGTTTTCTCTGCTCTCTCCTCTTCAAGTGTTTCTCCACATCTAATGTCTTCAAACCATTAGTGCTGTCTAACTAGGGTTTCCATATCTCCCAGAGTCCTCTCCAGTCCAACCTTTGCCTGAGAGAACAGATTACAAAAAGATCCCTTATCCCTTTTATTAGGCAACAAAGAGAGTTTGCAGAGCTTTGAAAACAGAAATCCACATCCAGGGGGAAAAAAAAACCAAAAATCAGGTCTCTGTCGGCCTGCAGAAAAGGGTGCTTCAGGCACAGTGCAACCAGGCGAGAGAAAATGCATTCAGAGCAGTTAGCACACAGGATTAATCACATTATAATTTAATCATCTGATCAAACACTAATTAGCATAATTGCTTGAGGGGGAAATGGCTAGAGGAACCCAGGAACACCCTGAGCATCCATGTTCTTAATGCTGAAAGAGGGAACACAGATTTGGCTACTCTCTATTCATTCAAAAAAAAAGAAGAAGAAAATAGCAAATACGGATTAATCAATGACAAGAACCATCAACTATGATTTTAGCAGGCAAAAGAATGGCAACTGAGATTTAGAACATTTTTCTTCTAACTGTCTCTCCAGGACTACTCCAAGATCCCTAGAAAAAGCACAAAACTGGTGTTCCATTGTAGTAACTACATACTAAACTATTTAAGTCAAGGTTCTGTTAAGTCATGAAAAGCTGTCCTGTGCATTGTAAGATGTCGAACAGCATCCTCGGCCTCTTTCCTCTAGATGCCAGTAGCAACCTCCTATCCAGAGCGGTGATAACCAAAATGTCTCCAGACGTTGTCCAATGTTCCCTGTGGGTGCAAAACTACCTTTGGTTTTAAAACACTATTTTAACTGAAGAATACAATTGATCAGGAGTGTACTTGTTTTACAAGTCATCAAGTAATAACAATGAGAGAGGAGTCTGTTTTATTCCCACATGCCCAAAATTATGAACCTAAAATTATAATTGTCCAGTTCCGTGGAACTTACTTTATATCTCATGGCTCTGTTAGAGCTGTATAATAACCCATAACACCTATGCCTGAGCACTTCAGAAAAAAAAAAATTACATACCAGCCTCCCCCCACTCAAAGGTCTTATGAGAGACACACCAGTCTTCCAGGGCATCTTTGAACAGGGATATTCACAGGCAGAAGGAACATCATCCCTTGCTTCCAGACTTTGGAGTGCCCGAGCAAGTGAGAGCTCATAGCAGTGTCTTCCACTCAACCATGAGAGAGGAAGTCACCAGTGACTTTGGAAATGAGGAGAGCCAGTGAGGGCCTCAAGACCCCCGAGAAATGCAACTGTCTTCCTACACTCTCACTGAGTGCATATAAGCTCTGATATTTCTCTCAATGTCAAGGAGGGACAGAGAACAGTAAAAATGGCAGAAAGAGTTGAAATGTAGATAGTACCTACATTTCTTGCAAATACATCTCCACTACAATAGATTCCATGCACCACCTTAACCTGCCTTGGCCACTAGTCAGGTTGAACCTAATAGTGTTCATTCTTATGGAAAGATGTTAGAAACCCCAGGAGAAAACTCACCACTTATTACTTTAGATTGTAAATATTTTCTATGGGTTAAGGTGACTTATTCTAATAATACATCTGAGTCACACAATCTCTCATTTTTATTTTTTATTTAAAAAATATTTTGCCGTTTACAATTACTCATGAGTCTATCACAGGTTATTAAATCTGATTATGGAAATATTTATCTCCTTTCCATGGGGGAGAGATGAGAAAAGGTTGACCTACTCTACTACAAAATTTTAAAAGGAACAGTCTGTGCTACATTATGTAGGTTGTGAAAACTTGAACTCAGAGAGGAATTGTGAGTTATTTTAAAATGGGAACTTCTAGAAATACTCTTGACGGAGCTTGTGATTTCTTAACATAATGGCCTCCTCTTTCTTTAAAGAAAGGAGTATAGGTGTAGGAAACTGTTATTGCAAAAAAAAAAAAAGACAGTCTACCTTATCTCCTGTAGTGATGAGTAAGCAGAAATTACATTTCTTCAACCTACAATGGCTTTTAAACCATTTTCTTCTAAAGCTAAAATTCAAAACAGCTACTCTGAAAGGTAATTTCTATAGTGAATCATAATAAAATTGTCAAAGGATTATAGCATCAAACTTGTTTAAGATGCCTAGGAAGGAAAGATACTTTTAATATTATCTAAAATAAGACCTCAGGACACAAAAAGATATTTTTAAGGTTCTGAATTTAGGCCTCTCTCCAGCACACGTTCAAGTCTATTTTAGTTCAAAAATCAAGAACACTGTTTTGAAAGAATTATTCTGCCACCAATAACTGCCCTCAATTTTATCACACATGTAGCAAGGTCTAGAATGCTTATATGCCAGTTTCTTTTTTCTGGTTACTTAGCGTAATGATACATACTTTATATGATAAACACAGTAAACTTGTGACCATTTACCTAAAAGAGAGCAGAGGACAAAAAATCTAACAGAGTAAATAACCTCAAATTCCTTTCAGTGTGTCTGAGCTTGTATACTGGATGAAGGCATTAACATTTCCCTCAACCCAGAGTCTTTCTTGTTACCAGCCCTCTCCATCAGCTCTCCCTAAAGGTACCCATATCCTTGGGTAACCAGTGAAGCCCTACCCTGCATATATACACCCCCAACAAATCACTACCCAGTATAGAATTTCCCAACAGTGCACTGAGATGTTCTTGGAACTTTAGCAGGTCAGCTTTCTACCTAGTGCCTGATCTCTCTATCTCCAACTGGGACTGGGTAGCCTCTTTTCAAGTGTGTGTTTTTACAAAGGTTAGATTATAGGTCGCATGAATCAGAGTAGCCACAGGTTTGTGTGAATACTGCACATTCCTAGGTCATGCATGCCCCCTAGGGCTACAAAATCAGATTCTCTGGTGTTCAGAGCTGGAAGATTGAATAAAAAACTATTTAAACTATAACACAGGGGACCTTAGTGGTGAGAAAAAAGATGTCAAAACACATGGAATTAGAAGCACCTAGGAATCTTTTCAAACTACAGCTCACTTCCCAGGGTGCTGGCATCAGAATTTTCAAGAGGACGCTCATAATAGGAAGTATACTCCAGGAAACTTCTATATCTTCTTCCTCCTTTCTTTCTGACCCAGCATACCTGGGTGTGCTGATTCTTTCTTTGGAAGGTCCAGATACTGGGACATTAAATAATATCTGGCTCAAAGTGTCAACAGACTGGTGTTTTCCTCCTCCACTCACATGCCTCTTACGCTGATGTGGCAGTGGAGGGGATGTGTGACTGTGGAGCTGGCGCAGCCTCTTCCTCCATATTTGTGGTCTTCCCATAAACTTCTGCCTTCATTGCCTCTGAACGTCTAATTCCACAGAAGCCTACAGAATATTCCATCCCCTCATCCTAAGTGATGGAGTGATGGGGGAAGAATGTAGGACCTGTGTCTGTGAATAATACGGAGGGGATTGGGACTGGTGTTGTGAGATCCCACAAGACACAAATGAATCAACCACTGATCAAAGTTAATTACTCAAAATAAATACCTAGATCACCTCTAGGTCAGAATTTTTCTACCCACATTTCTATATAAATATTCAATCTAGCCTCTTCAAAATAGTAGCTACCAAAGATTTAACAGCTATTGATTGTGGTGAGTCTTAACACACACACACACACACACACACACACACACACACACACACACACACACCTGTTAATTAACATCCTACCCACTTTCTGTTGTCATGTCAGAGGCTGCTAACTTGGGCTGCCCACTTAAATAACTTGTGAGAGCAGAATTATTCCCCTTAAAGATCACTACACATTTCTTATGCATCTTCTTTTCACTAGTCAATGAAATAAAAAAGTGATACACCTTGCAGGAGCTGCCAATAACTAGATCCAACTCGTTTTGCTGGTAGAGGTTGTTGTTGTCCTTGATGGGTGTCTTCAGCTCATTCCTGAAGTCTCACAAGTAATATTACATAGCATTGTTATTTCTATCCTGGAAGCTACACATCAGTTATTAAAAATGTTCTACAGTTGATATTAAACAATAAACATGGTAATTAAGCAAACTGGGACCTGGAGTTTTCCGTGTCCCTGTAGGAACCCCAAATCAAATCACACTACAAAGGTGTGCAAAGAAGAAATGAATCTTGAGTTTCCTTCATGAGAAAGTATGTTTACTTAAAGTAAAAAGTTTCCACAGTATAGCTCGGCACTTTATATAGAAAAAAAAGGAACAAAATTAAAATACACATCGTATTGCAGTGGTTCTAATTATCTTCATACTTGCCTCTGTCTTACAATAAAGTCATAGAAATATTCCCATTGTCCTACAGTTCATGCTATTGAGAAGAATCAATGCTTTACTCAGTATGAAGAAAAGAAATCAGCAGTAAGGGTCTCCACTATAATCGATCATTTCAAATTATATGACTCTTGAGTACGTGGCACAAGCTAGCTCATAGAGCTTCCCCTCTGTCCTCCTTGGTGACCCATTTATACTGGTTCTCATATAGCTTAAACCTGACCACCATGGTGACTCCATGATGAAGCAGAAGTCACTTTGATATCCTAAGGTCAACAAAGGTGTCACCGGGAGTGTATCACCATACTAGTATTTTGCAGAAGCATCCAATCATGAGAAAGTTCTATAGTTGTATCCTGAAACTACTATACACTGATTTTCACTGTACTATTCACAGTGGAAGAAAAAATAATGGTGTAAGTTCTGTATAAAACCAGGCTTAAATCAGTTTCTCCTTTCTTTGTTTTAATATTAAGAGGCAAGACGTATATGAGTCAAAATCAGTCATCAAATAGTTCAAATCTCTTTCTACCACCTAATCAATACACCCATTTCATAGTCTAGGGAGATCACCTACAAAATGATCCATTTTATAGATGGCTTTTCATAAGATAAAAAGCAAATATTTTTATACTGCATCATTCCTGAGGCAGATCAGAACCTGATATTTGGCCAGATCTTAATCCTGTCAAATAGCAGTATTTCCATGCAATTTCAATGACTCTATTTTTACTAGAAAATACAGCCCACTTGAGACTAGTAAGACCAGAATGTTATTAGGAAAAGATTCAGTCCTAGAAAGGAAAACTATTATATTTCTTTCCATTAAAAAATAATAATAATTGTATATATTTAAGGAACCTATAAGACATTATGTTAAATGAAATAAGTCAGACAGAAAGAAAAATACTCATGATCTTACTTATATACAGAATCTAAAAACAGACTGTTCCATTTCTAAGAGCAAATATGTTCTTTTTCCTTTGTCCAGTGACATTTATGTCAGTCAAGCAGCCTGGGGCAGTATCACCTGCCCCATCCAATCTTACCAATTAGAAGTGCATATGTCAAAATGTAAAACTCCAAAATTTAATAACAGGTGAATTTGGAGGGATAGGAGAACATAGAAGAACCGTGATAATCACAAGATCCTACATTTGAACGCTTCTCTCAGTGATTGCTTTACTCCAAACATGGATGTGGATTTCTCCCTCCTACTATTCTGCTGTTGAATGCCTTCAAGAAAGGCAATGCTTATTGAAGAATAAATATTTGTAGCAATGCTCTTAGTTCCATGCCCTCCCTTCATACTCCAGATGTACTCAAGCCTTTCCAGATAATATACACTGGTTCCTAACTCTCACCTTTCCTAGCCAAACATGGACTTAAACACTGAGAGTATTTCTAGAACATGCTGAAAAGAGTCCAACATTTCCACAAGGTTGGTATGCATTTTGTTGTTGTTGTTGCTGTTTTTCCCTCCTCTAAAATGCTGTACAGAGCCGGAAGTTAGGGGAAGCTAGCTGTTCATATGGCGGTAATCTCTTGAATTTACAATGCTTTCTTTCAGTGACTTTGCCGCTGGATTTCAAAATGGCTTTCTATAAATAGGACTGCTTGCTCACTCTTAAGTCTTGCTGTCTTCTGAGTAAAAAAACAACTAGAGATGTAGGCAATATTCATTAATCCCTGTCATTCTGTCTCCTTAAGTAGTAGTATCTTTCCTTCTTCTTCTCTTGACATATATCTTCTTAATCCCGTTCATCTCTCTCTGTTAAACCATGACTATATATTTACATAATCCAGGGGGTTTAAGATCAAGAATTAATCCAACTGGATGACTTTTTAAAACATCAGTGTTGACCACCTAGAACAAATACAGATCTCCAAAAATCAAAAGCTGATAAATACTGTAAGCTATAAGACATTTAATTTGATTCTTACATTTGAATAAAAATCAACATTTTAATAATGATTAAAACATATTCTTTTCATATTACTTTGATGAAGATGCCAACTTTCATATTCAATTCTGCTGCAAAAAATAAGAGATAAAGATAATGACAAGAAACTCATAAATCCATGGGATACTTTAAGGACATAGTAATGTGACTTTTTAAAGACTATTAAGGCCTAAGAAACTAAGCTTTGTTTTGATGCCATAGGTGGTTCTTTGAGAAAGAAATAAATTCCCAGGAGTCATTAGGAAAACCTAAATGTCGGTTTGAAGTGTTTGCCTGGCTTTCAGGATATGACCGGACAATAAACATTGTATAGGAATTTTAAATCAGGTCACTTAGCAGCATACACTTGAGAACAAGGGGTCTAGCACATTGACAAAATTATTGCCTGTGACATTCAACCCACTCCCCTTAAGGGCACCTAAAACAATTATATTACTGTTGTGTAACTGTGATGAAGACCCTTCACTTATTCAAATGTGAATTCTTTTTTAGAAAAGAGAAGACAATGCCCCAAGCCATAAGCATTTCTGGAAAACAAATGCTTCTAAGGCCATCAGTCACTATGTCAGAAGGAGGTGGCTGGATTAGGGAAATCCACAAGGTTGCTTACATATGCTTCTCACACAGGGTTTATACATTAAATTTAAAGATGGAGGCCAGAAGAGCAACTCAAGCAAAGAAGACTAAGATGAAAAGCCAGAAAGATGGAGGCAGGAGAAAGAGGCAGATGGGAGAGAGAAAGGTAAATTAAGGGTGAGGTAGGAGGAGAAGGCTCTGTTCATCATTTTGTTTATTCTTTCACTCCATACGGAACATATATTTCCACCTACTCCATACCATGTCCTCTGCTCTGTTTTAAGGACACACTAGGGCATTCCACACATTTCATCCCACGGATGTCACTATCTATCTAGTGACAGAGGCAGTCACCCTCAAAAAAGCACCAAAAATTCAGAGAGTTACATATTACCATAAACACATCAAGGAACAGCCGAGGTGTTACAAAAAGGGATAATATGGAGGTATCTAATTTTCCAAAGCAGGTCTCTGAATCCAGCACAATGAACATTCCGGTCAAAAGCTCTATGACCTCTGAACCAAAATCGAGTGATTGCACCTCCTTCCCTCCTGCCACCTTGGTGGACCTCGTGTTGCCTGCAGAAAACATCTCTGTCCTCCACTCTCATAATTCAGAACAGAATAGTGCATACGCTGTGAGGCTGCTGGAATCTTCCATCTCCACCACCTAATCCTAACCCATAAATTCAGAAGGGAAATGCAACTTTGTATTTGCTTGCATTTTCAAAACATTAAATAACAGAACATGAGTATAGTTGGGGGACGGGCGGGGGAAAGAAGCGAATTTCTGTGCCCAGCTCTTTGGATCATGAAGAGTTAACGCCTCAGTCCAGAGGAACAGGTGCTTTCCAATTTGCCTGAAGGAGAGGGAAGGGGTTTCCTAGTCCCCAGAGCCTGGCCTGCGGGAGATTGATGGACTGCGGAGAAGCAGGGCACGTCAGCCTCACCCCTGTCACCATCAGCAGGAGGAGAAGCGGCGGCTCCTGGAATGACATTGGAAGGTCAGCCAATCAGGCACGGAGCTTCTCCCTGGAGCTGCCACCTCCTAGACGCGCGCACGCCACGCCGGGGCTCCCTCGCCTGTTTGGAAAGGGGGGATGCAAAGGCACCCTCCGCGGACCCACTAGCCCCCTGCAATACCTCTTTATTTCCTTTCTGGGCACCTTGTAGGTTTCAAAATATTGCTTTGAAGATGGCCCTCCGTTGTACAATTGCAAACAAAGACTGCAGGACCCTGCCTGATCTGCCTTAGGCATCGTTTCTGTCAAACTAACTCCCTGGCGCGGGAGTCTGGGCGCAGTGAACTTGAGGGATCCTGGAAGGCGTCTTCAGAGGAGAGCCCCTGACAGTCTGCGCGGAGAGGCGGCGGATTTAGCCTGCTCTGTTGAAGGCTTGATGCACGAGTCTTGTGAGGTTTGCCGCCCACTAGCGTCCTATGACGGGGACACAATCGGCATGCAGGTAGCACCACCTCACTGTCTCCCCAGGATGATAGTGCGGGCACCAAGGCCCAGCATGCACTTCAGAGCAGCAGCCAAGAAATTGCCCAGTCGCACTTATCTGCGTGGGCGCACCCTAGGCTCCCCACCCTGCTTGGGCGAGGTGGACCAGACACTCGTAAAAACCAAGGAATGGGAGCGCTCATTTCTGAAAATGCGACTGAAGGCTCTGCCTGGTGCAAAATGCATTCTTTTCCAATACCTATTAATTATTCATCAGCCACATTCATAATCTTACCCATAAAGTCCAGCTAATTTTATGAAATCTTGATGCCACAGATTTTGTAAATGCACCCACTTGAGAAATCCATCGTTTTATTTTTCAGTCTCATACAGTGTTCATGGGTCCTTGTATAAAAATGATTCTCTCTCTCTCTCTCTCTCTTTCTCTCGCTCTCACTCCCTCCCCCATCAACTTGCAATGCACATTGAATTGAGTCTCTTTTCAAAATACTCAGTGCACCTTACCCCAGACACATCAATGATAAAATACTAGCTATGTAGAGGTTCATGAATTAGAAATTTAAATTGGCATATTTTTTTAGTCAAAATTAGTTCTACTACCAGTGCTGTATTGCACTGATTCTATACCCCCCTCCCCGTAGCCCCCCCCTCCCGTGACTCACTGATTCCCCGAGGAAGCAAATCATGGTCACACCAAAATGACAAAGGAGAAAGTCAAAAAGTGAGAAGGATCGGTTGGCATTTATTAAAGGTCTGCGTGGCATTTTGTTTTCCTACAGAGGGCATCTTGTAGGAGCATGCAGCTTAAGATAAAAGGAATTTTAGATGAACCCTAAAATTCTGGGGTAGAATTTTAACCCTCTTAATAAGGATGGTGGAGAAAGGAAAAAGGAGGAAGTCCTGAAATTATTCTACCAATAACATTTTTTTTCTTGCATGAGTTTATGTGAGCTAAATAAATATCACCTTCGAAGACCTCAAGGTGCATTTGTACTTACAAAGGCCTGCTTCTCCATTTAAATAAATTATCAAGTGTGTATTCTGTAATTCTCTATCAAGTGAATTGATAATGTTCAAAGATGCTGCACACCCACCTTCTCTTTGATAAGCACCTTCTCACTCCCATCATCCCACCATCTCCAGAAAGGATGCCTGGGGGTCCCTGAAAGCAGATGCCGTACAGCTCAAAATTCCATGGGTCAGGAAAAGACAATGTTAGGGATGCGTGTGTATAAAAACAAAGATGCCAGGATACTAGCAAAAATGTATCATATCTAACTAATCTGCTGATTCTTCATCATTCTGCTTATCTGAAGGCCTGCCTTTCCTGCTAACAAGAATTTTAAACTGAAATGTGCTCGCTGGGGTTAAAACCCAAAGAAGTGGTGATGAAACATGATGCAGTAGAATGTTAGCCTGAGGAGACACTGAGGGACATGTGTGAGTGAGTGTCTGCACATATGTGTACCCGGCTCCTTGCACTGTAGCAGAAGGTCTTATGTGAGTATTTCCAGAACATTGCAGAACAAGTTGACAGTGTTAAAACAGGATTACTGCACCTTATCAGGTGAGGTCATTCACTCAAGGGTTTAACTCATGAAGGGACTGGTTTCTGACTTCTAATTTTTGCCCAAAATACTGTCTGTAGCCTGTCTAGCAACCATGCTTTTATTAAGAAATAAATATACACCCCACACATCCATAAGAAAAATGTTGTTGTCTACTGTTAAAATGCAGCTATACTGAGGGCTTATTTTATTAACAGCCCAAAATATTAAACTGCATAATCTTTTACAAATGAAATTTTTAAAAAATCATATCTGGCATTTTGTTGTTGAAGGCCTATCAATAATCAGTTTAAGTATTAGAATTTATACATATTTTATCACACTCTCAGAAATTTTCAAAATTAAAGTAGAACACAATATGATAGTCGTTTAAAAAAACTTTTCTATATTTTTAAGTCTCGTTCAGATAGGTAGGAATCACGTATATTTGCATTTTTGGAATATGATCTTATGAACAACCAGCATTCCAAACTGGGCTCTTATTTTATTTTGACATGGCTATATATTTTTTGATCCTTCTCACAGTATGTATTGAACATCATTCGGAGAAGAAGAAAAAAAGACACTTTAAAGCTGGTTCCCACCCCTCACACCCCAACAAATGAAAGAGCCTAAAGCTCTATGGTCAGGCTTTTTTCTTTTTTTAATGATTGATCTAATGAGAGGGCCATTTTTATACAACAGGCTTCTAATAGGTAGGCTCAGAACACATAGTACAGCAATGTGAAATATTCATTTGTGTGTGCTGTTTATGTCTTATATTGTGTAAGTCACCTATACTCATTACAGTAACAGTAATGGTGATTAGCAAATGATTTTTAAAATCTTGAAAAGAAAATACTACCAGAACTCAACATAAGCATGCATATATAATCTTTACATATATTTTTCATATTGTAGAAGAATATTTGAGGTTTTATATAATTTTATTACTATATATGATGCTTTCTACATTATTGACTTATGAAATGCTGACTCAAAAAATTACACACATATATAGCATCTCTGTATGAGATTGATATTCTCTATCATAAATTATTCTATACCATTCTTGCCATACATAACTTAAACTGTAAATAGATATTGGTTGACTGACAACCAGTACAACCTCTTTCGTCATCCTGAAACATGTACTTTCCAATAGAGTGGGAAATTTTGTTTTCCTCCTATAACCCAAGCCTTTCCAAAGAGTCTGGAAACAGACTTCCTGACAGGTTAGAGGCTGACAAGGCTTTGTGCCTTTGGAACACATCTGTGAGCATTTGTACATTTCTTAGGAGGTTGCATTAGCAGAACAGCAAAAAGGGCTGACTTCCCTGACACATCTCCATAGGTTCCCTAAAGCAGATCTATCCTGCAAGGGAAATTCCCGGGAGAATGCAGGACAGGTACCCAGGTGCCCTCTGAAAAAGATGGGTGCCTTGTCAGAACTTGTTGCAATTCTTTCTTGCTAGGAAATCTCAAAATGAAAGTTACCGACACTTTGTTTTAGATTACATTAGAGATTAAAGTGCATCATTCTAACATTAATTTGGGGAATCTCTTCCTTCAGCTCTTCCATTTCTTAGTCATCATTTTGTTTTAAATTTGACAATGTTTATACATTTCTTCTGGCCTGTTGCTGTGTGGAATCTTTAAGCACTAACTAGGTGGGCAAAGAAAATGCACTCCTATGTATCCAACACTCAGAGCTTCCCTGTGTATCTTCCAGGAAAATCTTAGAGCCTCTCCTTTGCTTCTCGTATTTTCTCACAAGGGCCAGATTTCTTCTCTTCTATTCTTTTCTCTTCTCTCTCTCTCTCTCTCTCTCAGGGAATTCTGCTTAATGGTTTAATTCTAACTGTCAGCAGGTAATACATTTTATGCAGATGTGTGTTCCAGAATTTGAAATGGGAATTTAAGCTGCAGCTACTCTCAGGCAGTGTCAAATGATGGCAGTTTCTTCTCATTCCCACATGAGAGGAAGCCATTCATACATGTAAGTTCATATTTACGCCGAGACGGCGACCTAAGGTGCAGTCACACTTGCTAATTGGGTCTGACTCAGTCACGAGCAATAGCTTTCTAAATACCCAGGAAGAAAGCATTCCAAAATGTAATATTGGCTGGGCATGAGGAAAGGAATGCTATTGACAATATCCACCAATTTCATTTTTACAACTATACAGGTGTTTGATTTTTTCCTAATTTGTCAACATTTCAGATGATGTAATGCTTATCAGCGCATATTTTTACATAAACGACCGTGAGGACTGTGTAGTACAGAAGCGTGGGGGGGGGTACATAGAAGGGCAGATCTTTCTTATAGCCTTCATTATTGCTGGAGATAAATTGTAGTAGAATTAAAATGACATGTTTTGAAATCTCGAAAAGCTTTGCATCTGAAGGTAAATGTTCCTACTGACCCCTCCGCCTGCCTGCACTTGGAATGCCATGTCCCTTTTCAGGTTATAATATTCAAAGTGGCGATCTTCCTGTCTCTCCTCCTGTCACCGAACCTGGTTTATTCTGAATGAGGTAGCTATCTAGTCCTGGAGTTAGGCTCTGAGCTGTTACTTGGCTAGGTAAGCTCCTTCAAACGATTACAGAGCAATTTCTCCCCGGCCTGTCTTCGTTGCCACCTCTCCTCCCCAAAGAAATAAAAATAATATGTAAAAAATAAATAAATAAAACCACGAAAATTTAAACACAAATGGGGGTGGGAAAAGAGACGCTTTACCCATGCACCCAGTCCCCCCCCCATTCAATTATAAGAAATGAAATTCATCACAAACCGAAAGGCTCACCATTCGCGAAGCTCTGGAACAAGGAGAGGGCCAGTATCCACATGCCCCTGCCGCTCCCCGGCCTCCCGCGAGCGACGCGCCGGCCTCGCCCCCCGCGCTCCGCCCGGCCCGGCTTTGCTCGCCGCTCGGCACCTGCCCGGGGGCCGCCGCCCGCCCGCCGCCCGCCGCCCGCCGAGGACGCGCCGCGGGCGCCGCCGCCGCTGCCGAGCCGCCCGGGCACGCGGCGCGGCCGGGCTCCGGGGCGAGGGCTGCGCTGGCCGCGCGCTGCGCTCCCGCACACCTGCTCCCGGGCGCCGCGCCCCACGCCGCGCCAGAGTCCAGGTGCGCCGTCAGCTCAGGGGGCCCCCGGCAGGTCCGCGGGTGCAGAGAACCGCAGACGCGGGCGTGAGCACATCCCGGGCACCCGGCGCCCCAAACGCGCAGCCAGCGGCCTCCCGTGCGCCAGTCCTCAGCCTCCGCATCCAGGCAGCAGGCGGGCGGGCAGGCGCATCTTTCCTCCGCTCCGGCCTCAGTCACATTGGTCCCTCTGCCACCCTGCCCTGCCTGTGCGGCCGGCGAGCAGAGCCGAGCGAGCGCGGAGGCGAGCGGGGACCCCTCCCCTGCCTCTGGCCGCTGGGGCGCTCTGCAGTCTTAAAGCAGCAGCAGAGACGTGCAGCCGAACTGAGGCAGGACCGGGAGAGCGCAGCCACCGCACAGTCACGCACAGTCACCAGGATGAATTTCTTAGAGGCTTAAATAATCATCTCAACAGCCGATTATTTTTAGTGATTTTCCTGCCGGTTGCTAATAAGAGACTGCCAGGGTGACTGTTGGGGAAGGTTGCCAGCGACATGACACAGAGGTGACCATGAAATGCTCCTAGTTTTAATAAAATGTGCAGCTGAATTCAGATTCCGTATTGACTCTCGGAAAAGTCCAGTTCATTTGCCTAGAGGGAAATGCTCCCTGCAAATCCTTGCAGCTACTATAAAGATCTCGATGATTTCATGGGCTAATTTTTAATTATCTCCAATACATTGTGGAATATAAACACAAGTTCTTCTCATTTTGCTCTCTGAATGGTGCGTTAAAAAACTGATTAAAATTGCTGATAATTTGAGTCATCCCAAACATATAACCCCTTTCACGTCACTATGGAAAGCCAGTGCAATAACGTTTTCTGAATGTTCTGTGCGGTTCTTGAAGTCATAATAATATTGAAATAAAAGCTCTTAAAAAGGCATACACCCATATTCCATCACTTTGTGAAATAATGACCGACAGGGCTGGAAAGCACTCCAGCTTGGGGTGCAAGACAGAATGCTCAGGGACAGGACAGTAAGAACTAAGAAAAAACACTTGGCGTGGAGCTGAGGGAGACGGTTTCCTGGGGAATTGGGTAGGCTTCCTAGGCACTGGGTCTTATGCCTAGGCTCCATGCATCCCTCGGAATGCAAAAGAGGGATTCTGCACACCTAAAACAGTTCACAAAATGACACCGGAAAAGCAAACGGTGAGGCAGAAACAAAATGGTGCTTTACCAGGGCTGGGCACAAGATGGCCAGGCCCTGTGCACCGGGAAGGGTCAGCTGAGCCGGTGCTGCTGCTGGCTCGGCACCGCTCTACATCTGCAGGTGATCACGTGCTGCCGCCCACTCAGGCTGTGCCACCCAGCTCCGACAGGCCACACACCGGAACCAGGGTGTCCCTGTGGCTTTGCAAACGACGGGTGCTCACTCTCTGGTGCTTCCCAGATGCAATCCAGGAAGGCAGGGGATGGGCCTGGTTCCATCCCTGCATCACCCATTTATTCTATTCACAAATTCTTCACTGCACACTGGGCATCTGTGACTGAACTCAGCCTTCACAGGTGCTCAAGTCCTGGGGTCAGAGGTCAGGCACACCAACGGTGGGATCACAGTTCCTCCACTTGCCAGACGTGAGGCTTATGCCTCTGACCTGAGCCTCATTTTCCTCATATACAGAACAGAGATCATCTGAGTTCCTAACATACATGTTATGAAGATCTGATGGCCTTTTGATGGCACCTGGCCACTATAGTCAATGGTGGCTGTGGTTACTGCTACTACTGAATTTTGAAGCAGAGTTGACCACATGATTTGTGGAGTCCAGGGCAAAATGAAAATGGAGGACTCCTTTTTCAAGATGAAAAAAAAAAAACAAAAAAAAACACCATTAAAATTACTATAATAGCTGGGCATAGTTGCTCACACCTGTAATCGCAGTACTTTGGGAGGCCAAGTTGAAAGGATTGCTTGAGCCCAGAAGTTTAAGACTAGCCTGGGCAACATAGTGAGGCCTCGTCTCTACAAAAGAATAAAATTAAATTAAATTGCTGAGCTTGCTGGCACGTGCCTGTAGTCCCAGCCACTTGGTAAACTGAGGCAGAAGGATCACCTGAGCCCAGGAGGTCAAAGTTGTGATGAACTGTGATTGTGCCACTGTACTCCAGCCTTGGCAACACAGTGAGACTCAGACTCAAAAAAAATTTTTTAAAGTACTATAATAGAAAATTTATTTCTTTCACAGTCTCCCTCAAGCTGTCATAGTGTCTTTTATTTACCCCTAATGTCCAGCTTTCCTTGGCATGGGAATAGTCCAGCCTGGGTGTAGCCTCTCACAGATGCCACAGCTCCATCAGGGTCAGGTGACTCCATGCAGCATGAGTAGCCTACACCTGCCGAGTTGCTTCCCGCCCTGCACTGGACCCACATGCTCTGACCAGGCAAGGCTTGGTTGGGGTTGGGAAATCCACACTCTCTGGAAGACCTCCCAGAAATTGCACCTTCATACTGGTAAGCTCTTTGTACCTAGATTGGAAGTGGATGAGAGGATCTAGTTACTTGTGGAACGTGCCCTGGCACTGCTGGCCTAGAATGGGAACAGTCACTGTCAAGCCTGACCTTCAGACCCCAAACAGTATGTGTCCTGCATATGTTCCCAGGCTCCTGCCAGGGATGGCAGTGATGTCAGATCTCTGTTCCAAAGTTACCCAGTTGCCATGCTGAGAGAAAGCAGCAATAATTGTAGGAGAAGAGGCGGGTCAAGACTCAGGAGGATGTAGGGTGGAGGAGTGGCAGCCGAGAACCTCTCTCAAAGGTGGCAGGTGGCGGGTGGAAGGATTGGGCTGTAGCTAAGTCTCCAAGCACCCCTGCATTTTTCATTGTCCCATGAGAACTAGAGAACATAAATTCAGGGGTGATATTATTTAAAATGTCAAGATGGCAACTGCAGAGCATTTGACCCCAAGAATAAGCCCTTCTGAGCTTGGGTTCGGGTAGGACCCTGTGCAAATACATAGATGTCACCCCATGAAGCCAACCCTCTGTAATTTTCTGTCTAATGTATCTGCCACAGGTTGACTGGGTCAAGGATCTTGAAGGGGCCTAACGTGTGCCAAATTCTCTTTTCATGTGCATTTATATAACATACTTCAGTAAAACACAATTACTCCCCACTAAATCATGAGCTCCATGAGATCAGGCACTCTTTCCAGTTGAGCAAGTTATCTCCAACACCTGGCCCATGTACACACCGAGTAAATATTAGTAAGCTGGAATGGCGATCTCTAATGCAGGTAAAAAATGGAACCCTTCCTATGATAGGCACACATGTGTACACATAAAGTGGAAATTCAGGAAACAGAGACTATACTTCACATTCCTGTTCAAACGACCCTCTTTGGGGAAGTGGCAAGTTAGTTGAGCCTTCAAGTTCAGGTAAGATATTGACATGCAAAACTGAATTGAAGAAAGGGGCATGCTAAGAGAAAGAGCTACAACACTGGACTTTATAAAATACATTAGGTTTAACATGATTCCTCCTTTTGTATTCCTAATTAGTGTAATACTTATCCTCTAGAAGGCCAGTACCTGAAACAATTCTCTAAGGAATTGCCCCCTTTCGTACTCTGCTTGGGGCAGCCATCCTAGAGGAAGAGAGACAAAGGTCACTTTTGTGCCCACTCACTTATGTGATCTTGTTAATTTTCCTTCTTTTGTAGAGATGGTGTCTCACTATGTTGCCCATACTGGTCTCAAACTTCTGGTCTCAAGAAATCCTTTCACCTCAGTCTTCCAAATTGCTAGGATTAATGGGGTGAGCCACCACACTCAGACTTCAATCCATGCTAATTAAGAAACAAAGCACATTCAAGGAATTACATCATCCAGGTTACATCACCTAATTACAGCACCTGTCACTCCTCTGTTTTCTGATGGAGGACCCAGAAGAGCATCTCTGAAGCAATGTCATTTAAGCAGTGTACTTAAGGAAGGGATGGGGGTTGAACTTAGCAGGGATGCGTGAGGAGTGCATTTAAGCAGGAAGGTTGCCACCCTGTGAAAGCTCACTCCTGCCTGACTCTGATGAAGAAAAGAAGTTGTGGCCCAAATGGGACTTATACTCGTTTCCTAGGTCTGTTGAAACAAATGTCCACAAACTGGATGCCTTAAAACAACAGGAATCTATTGTCTTTCAATTCTGAAGACCAAAAGTACAAAATCAAGGTGTTGGTAGGGCTCTCCTCCTTCTGAAACCTGTACAGGGAATGCAATCCTTGGTATCCCTTGGCTTGTAGGTGTAGCACTCCAGTCTCTACCTCTGTCTTCACATGACCTCTCCCTATAAGTGTGTTTCTCTGTGTCTCTTCTCTTCTTCAAAGGACAACAGTCATATTGGGTTAAGGACTCATCCTACTCCAGGATGACTTAATCTTAACTAATTACATCTGTAACTTGCAATGACCCTACTTCCAAATAGATTCCATCATTCTGAGGTACTGTGGGTTAGTATTTCCACATATCTTTTGGGGAGGGGAAACACAATGAAACCCCAACTGGACCAACATGCCTGAAATAAAAAGACAAGAGGCGTAGAAGGGTTTCCATCTACTTGGACAAGGACATCAGGGTCTCTTGTGCCACCACTCGCTTGCACTATGGGCACCAGAGGCCCTCACAGTGCACTACATGCCTAAAGAGGGAGTTAGACTTTGTCCTGGAGTCTAGGTTGCTTCTTCTGAAAATTGGAGTCATAATATCTGCTCTTCTTATCTTAGAAGATCATTGAGATGATTAAATGAGATACAGGGGTTGACTCTGATAAGGATTACACAGAGGACAATTAAATGGCATTATTGCTGTCAACAACTGGGCTTACAGAAACATTTTGTGGTAATATATTGCTTGACAAAGCCTCACAATGGCTGAAGGTGTTTTGATTAAATTGAAATGAGGCATGATCATACCTCTAGTTTCAGAACCAGAGAGTCCAGGGATGGCTAAGAATGCAAGAATGTCAGCCGTCACCTACCCAATTCTTTCTCCAATGAACTGATGGGGGAGTCCTTCCACTAATATCTGGTATATTTCTGTTAACTACAAGTTGTGGTGATAGTTACTGGGGAGCTTAAAGATCAATGGAGGGTGGACTGGGAAGGGTACAAGAAAGTCTCTGGGCTACTTGAAATACTCTCCATTGGGTTGCATGTGGGTGTTACACAGGCGCATACAGATACATGAAAAAAGGCATCAAGTTGTACACTTAAGTCATGTACACTGTACATATTTTACTATCTGTAATAAAAACGATGAATACAATATCTCACAATGTAGTGAGGGATTCAAATAACGGTGACAATAATTTGATGCGATTAATTGTATAATTAGGAGTTTACATATCTACTTCAGCTAGCTAGTGTGTGTATGTGTATATATACGTTGTGTATGTGTGCCTCTTTGTGCTGGATGTGTATGTATCTGTCTGTATGCAGTGTGTCTGTACATGAGAATGTGTTGTTTGTGTGTGTCTGTGTGTGTGTTTCGGTGTCGTGTGTTTACATTTTCATGTGTGTCTTGTGTGTTTGTATGTGGTGTGTGTGTGTGTATTTGGGCGTGGTATGTGTGTGTGGTGAGAGGTAAGAGTGGCAGAGCCATCAGTCAGGAAATGTTTCCCTGTGGATGTTGGGGCTGAGTCTTGAAGGCTATGTTGGCTTCAGACTTGTAGATGAAAGAGCAATTGCTTCCCAGTGGAGAGAGCTAAATACAGAAAGATACAGACTGGCAGGAAACTGAATGTAATGGAAGGACCTGTGCAAGGAAGAATTTGGACTTCATTCTGAAGGCCAGAGGAAATCATTAATATATTGTCAGCAGGGCAGTGACACAAATCTATGTCTTGGAAAAACAAAGGGGGCCCCAAAACAACAGAAATTATGTTATAGAGGACAGGCCCCATGTAGTACAGGCTTCCCCCACTAGGTAAGTTAGGTAAGTGTTCTAGGGACCCATCAGCATCAGTGTACCCGCTGCATTTGGGTTCACCGATTTTTTTTCTGAAGAGTTTTTCAGTGTGTTTGCCCAATTCATGATGGGTGATTTACGAGCTCACCTGCCCACACTGTGCTGAGTGTCCAGCAGTTTTTTGTTTTTGTTTTTACCAAACACAGCATGACCCCTGTTTCCCATCCTCCCTGTTCACCCGGTCTCATCCCGAGAGACTTTTTTTTGGTTTCCTAAGATGAAAAAGTCCTCAGAAGGAATCATTTTGTTGATGTGAAAAAGGTAAAACAAAAAACAACCGAAGCACTGAAAGACATCAAAATAGACCAATTCAAAACTGTTTTGAGTGATGGAAAAAGAATCTTGATAGGTGTATTGCATCAGACAAAGAATACTTTGAAAGTGACTGAACTTTAAACATGTAAGACTAAACACACAATTTTTTAATAAATAAATTTCAATTTTTGGAGTCCCTCCTCATATTTATGTATTGGCTTATTCACCAGTATGAAAGTTGGGATTTTAGCTCTCTGTTCACTGCTGCATTCACCACACCTAGAATAATGCTCAGCATGTAGTAAGTGCTCAGTGAATGTCTGCAAATCATGAGGAAGAATAGATTTTCAAGAGAAACTTCACATGAGGCAAGACACTGGGACCATTAGTGACATCTTTTCCATTTCACATGCTGGGAGACACAGAACTGGGATAACAAAAAATAAAAATACTCAGTGATAGGGGAGATTAGAAAAACAACTTCTTAAGTGTCAAATCAACTTGCATAAACATTTCATCAAAATAAATATTTCCTTACTCTGCACTGGGCAGGCGGCTTGCTCATAGGCACTCTAACAAGGTATTTTTTAAATGAAGACAGGTACTGAGTCTAGGGATTTGAATTATAAGAAAAGGTCAAGGCAGGGTTTGTATCAAATACTTTTTAGAAGCAGATAACATTTCAAAAAGAAACACAAGCCTGAGTGGAGAGCGCTGATCATGACGGTCTACTGGGATTCAGTTGAAGGGAAGGAAGGATGCGGAAAGAAAAGGCTTGGGAAAGAGTTGGAATGGGTGAGCCAGACCAAATCTGCCTGAGAGATGTGTTTCTACCAAGCTCCTGGATTCCTGTCTGGTTCTGAAGATGGGAGGGTTACCACTGCCCCTCTTGAAAGAATAGTGTTCATACTAAATTCCTGAAGATGTGAGGAATGCCAAGCAGCTGTCCTTGGGTCTTCTTACAGGAGCTGCCTCTTGGATCTGGATGTGTAGTAGGAAGTCTGTTTTTGTTTTAATTTTTTATTTTTTTAAATTTTGTATAATTTATTTAGAGCTGTTGGATATAGGTAAGAATTTACTATATAATTAGGCTGTATGCAGGTGAAGTTTGGGCTTCTAGTTTCTCGTTGGCCCTCACTCCCCCAATAGTGAACCAGGTACCCTTCATGTTGTCACTTGCCTCCTACCCTCCTCTCTCCTTCCCTCTCCTAGCAATGCCCAGAGACTGCTAATCCCTCCCTTGTGCTAATGTGACTAGTGTTCAGGGCCCACTTATGAGTTTATTACAAGGTTACAGTACCCATGATGGCATGGTATTGGTACAGGAATAGACACATGGACCATTAGAACAGGACAGATATTCCAGAAATAAAAACATCTCAACCTACTTATCTTTGACAAAGCCACCAATAGCATAGTCATTGGGGAAAGGAGACAATGTTCAGCAAATGGTACTGGGAAAACTGGCTAACCACACACAGAAGACAAAACTGAACTGCTATCTATCACCATATACAAAAGTCAACTCAAAATGGATCAAGGACCTAGACTTAAAAAACTCAAATTATAAGAATCCAACAAAAAAAGTAGAAAATATCCTTCTAGGAATCGGAGTAGGCAATGAATTCATGACCAAGTCCCCAAAAGCAAATGCTACAAAAGCTAAAATAGACAAGTGGGATCTCATCAAACTGAAAAGCTTTTGCATAGCAAAAGAAACCATCAAGAGAGTAAAGAGACAATGCACAGAATGGGAAAAAGTATTTGCAAAGTATGCATCTGACAAAGGCCTAACATCCAGAATCTACAAGGAATCCTGGTTTTATTACAGGGTTTCCAGCATCTGGGACATGATCCATTGTGGCCCTGAGGGAATGAGAAAGAATGAGGAAGTAGCCAAGGAGTCCTTGGGTAGCTTTGTGTCTTCAGTCACAGCTCAGCTCTGTGGCTTCATGGGCAGTTTGTCGGAAGGAATCCTTGATAAAATGCTCAAAGGGTCTCTGAGAAGACTCCGTCATTGCTGGAGAGGTAACTAGAGTCTCTGAACGCCAAGTGGGGCTGATGTTGTGCTCATGGTAGGGGTGATGTGGGTCTGAAGCTCAGTGGCTAAGACCTGATCTGGGGTCAGATCCTAGCAGGGCCACTCAATCAGGTGTCCTGTGCAGGTTGCTGAGCCTCTGGGCCCCAAAGACTGGTCTAATAGCCCTGTCTGTGCCACAGTGCTGCTATGATGATCAAGTGAGTTAAAACTTGCCAAGTACCTAGAACAGTGCCTGATGTGCAGAGAGCAAATGGTCCAGTGAATGTCTTTATCATTATTATTATTGCTGCTGCAGCTTGGTTGTTGTTAACAGTGAAGTTTCAGGCAAAAGCAGAAAAAAAAAGGTAAGGAACAGAACAGATCAGGGACATGGAAAAGATAGGAAAAAGGCAATACAGAAAGCAGATGCTGATAGGGAAAAAAGCTATACAACGTTTCCTTTTGACTTACATGAACCAAATTTTAATGGCTTGACAGAAGTCAGACAAATTTGGGATAAGATAAAATTGGACCATTTCTTCATTTTGGACACATTAAAAATGCTTAATTTAAAAACTAAATAAAATATTTTTGAATAATGAAAACTGAAGACCAAGCAATTCCGATACAAAAATATTGTGGGAAATGTATGTATAGGACAGGGGTCAGGGATATGTTTTTAAACACGACAGAAACCCGGAAGCTATAAAATAAAAGACAGTCAATGACAACTATTCTCTTAAGTGGTAAAATATATCAAAACAAAGTCAGAGGAAAAATGGTGGGTGGATTGAGGGACACAGTCATTCCATTGACAACAGACAAAGGCCTGCTATCAATAAAAGGTTGAACATCTACCAACTGGTAGCAAAAGACAATCAATGGACTTAAGATTTGATATGACCATTCATAGGAAAAGAAATCAGAAGAGCCAGTAAACCCAAGAAGAAGCTGTACCACATTAACAGGCAGGAAAATGTGAATTTAAATAACAATTGGATGTTGCTTCTCACCCATTAAATGGAAAAGAATTAAAAGAAATGGAAATTCTAACATTTGTGGAATGCAGGAGGAAAAAAACACTCCTAGATATTGCTGGTAGCAGTTTGATTCTTTTGGCACTTTCTTAATTTTCAATGGATTCAGTGGATTCTGGAAACAAAACAAAAAAACAGTTACTATTCAACTTAGCAGTCTTAAGTCTTGGGCATCTATCCTATCAGGTACAAAACAACCAGAACTTAAAGCTGTATGTGTAGTACTATCTGATCTGCTGCAATACAGTTAACTGAGATAAAAGAAAGAAACAGAGAGGGTGAGAGGGGGAGAGAAAAGAAGGAGAGGAGGAGGAAGAAGATGAAGAGGAGAAAAAGGAGGAGGAGGAGGAGGGAGAAGAAAGAAATGAAGGAAGGAATAAAAAGAAGGAAGGAAGGAAGGAGGGAGGAAAGAATCTAAGTGTCCATCACTAAAGAATGGTTAATAAATTTTAAAACATACAATCAGTGGAACATTAGTCATTAAAAAAATCTGTGATGTGAACACATTTTCACTATATTTAGTTAAGTGAAAAACACAAGATGCTGAAGAGTATATAAAAATTTCACTTTTATAAAACAAACAAAAACCTATGTCTGTGTGTATGTGTGTAATTTTGCAAGGCAGAAAAAAAATGTTGCACATCAAATGTAGAAATTTGTTATATGATTAGGCTAAGGTAAAGAAATGAGGAGAAAAACAGGAGAAAAAAGCCTAAGGGGAAAAATAAAAGGGTTAATTTAGAAAAAAAATATATATAGCACGACCTCACATGGAAAATATAACTGTTAAAATAAAAATGGTATTGGTGGTTGTCTATGTAGTGGGAAATTAGTTTTTTTGTTGGTTATACTTTTTCTCAATTGTTTGATTCTTTTTACTTTCTTAATAAAAACATCTAAAATTAAATTAAAAGTCAATTAAGAAAAAATAATAAAGTACATTATGAAACTTGACAAGGTTTGTATACCATAATACAGGGAACAGGTTTTTAATGCTGGAACTAAAAGTCAATATTCTCTTGCCTCTTTCTCTTCTCATCTTTCTGGTCATGCTTAGGTGAAATCTAGCTGTACCTTTAGGGAGATATGTGAACACACTTTCCTCCACAGTCATGGGTCCACAGGCCCATTCTTCTCATATTATTCATTGCTTCTCCTTTTTGTCATTCATTTCCTCCTGAGAGTTAATAAGCAATCTACTGAATGTATGTTTACTCTGCAGCTCCCACCACCCTGAAAATGTGTGAGATGGGAACCCATTTTGATCTTTTCTCATTATTAAAGTCTCTAAACACAGAAACATACCTGTATTGGTCAATATTCTCCAGAGGAAGGGAAAAGAAAAACAATAGAATAAATATAAGCTATTATGGGATATACTTGTAAAACTACTAATAGTGTACATGTATATAGTATGTGTATGTGTGTGCGCGCACGTGTGTATGTGTATAGAGAAAGAGAGAGAGGAGGAGAGGAGACAGAGAGACAGAGACAGAGAGAGTGACAGAGAGAGAGAGTTTTATTATAAGGTAATAATCATGACTCACATGATTTTGGAGGCTGAGAAGTCCAACAATCTGCTGTTTACAGGCTGGAGACCCAGGACAGTCGGTTTTGTATGTAGTTCAAAAACTTGATAGCTGGAGAGCTGATGGTGTAGATTCCAGTCTGGGTTTGAAGTCCTGAGAACCAGGATCTCTGAAGGCATTATATTGCTGTCCCAGTTCAAGGAGTTAGGCATAGAATAAACACCATTTTCCTTCCTTGTGTTCTATGCAGGCCCTCCGCAGATTACATGAGACCTACCCACACTGGGGTCGGGGGGAGGGTGAGGACATCTGCTTTACTCAGATGTTAATGCTCTCAAATTACTATTATTATTATGACTATAATTATTACTATTATCATTATTTTGAGTTGGAATCTTACTCTGTCACCCAGGCTGGAGTGCAGTGGAATGCTCTCGGTCACCGCAACCTCGACCTGCTGGACTCAGGCAATCCTTCTGCCTCAGCTTTCCACATAGCGGGAACTATAGGCAGGCACCACCACGCCTGGCCAATTTTATTTATTTATTTATCTATTTATTGTAGACATGAGGTCTCACCAAATTGCCTGGGCTGATCTCGAACCCATGAGCTCAGACAATCCTCTCACCTCAGCCTCCCAAAGTGCTGGGATTGTAGGCATGAGCCACCACACCCAGCCTCAGATGTTAATGCTAATGTTAATTTCTTCCAAAATCACTTCACAGACACACTCAGAAATTATGCTTAATTATCTACCCGGGCATCCCATGACCCAATCAAGTTGACAGACAAAATTATCTGTCACAATGCTGCATCAGGTTCACCTCTTAACTCTCCTGCAGAGAGCTAAATCATGGGCTAAGGAAGAAGGCACAAGTCAAAACCCGATAGAGACAGTAGTTGAGAGCAGAGGAAGTATGGGGGGGGAGGGTCTGCTTTCTGGACTTACCTGCATTGCAGAGGTGAATGTTTTGAGGGAATGAGAGGTATGTTGAGTGGTTACAGAAGAAAGGCCACAGAATAGTCATAAGGATCTGTGCTTTTGGAGACAAAGCTAGAAAGAGAGGAAGGAGAAAGCCAAATTCAAAGTCTATTTGGCTATCTTGGTTACAGAAGAAAGGCCACAGAATAGTCATAAGGATCCGTGCTTTTGGAGACAAAGCTAGAAAGAGAGGAAGGAGAAAGCCAAATTCAAAGTCTATTTGGCTATCTTGCTCACGGTTTGGTATCCATTGCTTTACAGAAGCCTTGCATGCATGAGGTAACTGAAGGCAATGTCTTCTCAGAAGAAGGTCCAACAGGAGCAACTAGGAACAGAGCTCTCAGTCCATGGCATAACCAATGATATCTTCATATCAATGTCTATGTAACTTTGAAGAGCAACTTTAATATTTGTAAGATATTTCAATTTTTTCATTACTATTTCTCTAGGAATAATCATGGATATTACTTCATGGGTGGGTATGAAGCAATGAAAAACTGATTAACATTTGGTTGTTAATAATCTCTGTGATCTAAGGCAAATTCAGTTGTTAGCAGAACTTTTGGAAAGCAGGTGAAAGACCTCAGAATATGGTCTGAAACCAGGACATCTACTTGTTCACTGGACAAAGATTTATTGAGCACTTGCTACCAGGCTAGGACTGTGAACACATGGGATACATTGGTGAACAAAATGAACAGCAACTGTGTTTTCCATGGTGCTTACAGTCAGCCATACACACACATAAGCAAAAATATAAGCAGATGAATGATCAGCTTAGTGATTTTGCAATAACAGTTGGACCTGAACAACCCAAATATTCGCCATGAAGGAACCAGTTATATAAACAATGGTGCACGTAGTTGATGGAATACTGTGCAGCCATTAAAGTGACAGGACAGCTTTAGGGCTAATATGACAAGATTCCCAGATGTTTGAAGTGAAAGAACTAAAGAAGGGACTATCATGAATACTGCATGTTCTCACTTATATAAAGAAACGTATGTATACTTATATGTTTATATATGCATAGACAACTCTTGGAGATATATGTATTAGCTGTAAATATAAGATATATAAAATACCTTTATCCATAGTTGCCCCTCACTAGAGGCTCTAGGATAGGACATAGAAAGAATACATAACTTCATGAAATAGTCTTCTTTGTCAAATAGATGTGTTCTTACTGATTTTATTTTGCTATGCATGAGTTCTTTTTAGCATTAAAAAGATACCAATGAGCTTTAAGAGGTCATTAGTTTATAGTTCTGCATTGACCAATATGTCAGCTGCTAACCACATCTATTTCAATTGAAAGGTAAACTAATTCAAACAAAGTAATAAATTTAGTTCCTCAGTGGCACTAACCATATTTCAAGTCCTCAGTAATCGCATATAGGTAGTGTCAGGCACATTGGACAGTTCTGACATATAGAACATTTCCCTTATTGCAGACAGTTATATTGGACAGTTCTGGATAGTCTTTGAACCTAGAATCAGTGAATTTTTTATGAGATATGTAAGCCTTTGTTCTTCACACTAGAGTTGACTCAGAAGAAAAAAAACTCAATAGATTTGTACATCATAGAAGAAGATATACATTTCCTTAAAATTAGCACATATCTCTCCTTTTCTCCCTTCATTAATCAGCAGCAAAGTTAGAAACTTATCCTTTCAACCTTTTTACAGTGTCATGATTAAGGATCTAAGTTATTCTGTGTATATTTTAAGTATTACAATGTCTGGATACTTTTACCTGATGGCAACCTAAATTAATCAATATTTGTTGAATGTTATTTTTACGCATTAATTATTTTAAAAAGTATAAATCAAACATAATCTGAATTTTTAATGATTATGTAAAAGTACACTGGTATATTATACTGGTACCTCCTCACTTTTTCAGATCCCTCATATTCTAACTTGGTTAGGCTTCTGAAGTTCCTTCTGACTCTAGGAAGCCCCAGGCATAATCCCAGCTGAGAGTTGAGTGTGAATAACTGTGGATGTGTAAAGATTGTTATTAGTATATTTAGTTCAATAAGCCAACAAGTACTGATGAATTGTTAAGAGATTACCTATACATTTCCACTCTGAAAGTTTAATTTGTGTTTCTTAATCAGTCTAGTATGAATTTAAATCTTCTCTAGCCACCAAAACTGGGTCCTTGGTCAGTCAAATGCCAAGGAAGCGACGTTTAAGACTTAGAAGTCTTCTTCTTCCAATTAGTGAAAGATAAATGCAGACTCAGTTCTTATCCTTGCCCTTTAGAGTGAAAGTAGCTGATTTTAAAATTCTCTCCTCCTCAGCCAACTGCCTTCATCCCAGCTGAGAGAATGTTGGGGCATCATCTGGCTAAAAAGCTCCCCTCCTGAGACATCTTTACAGAGGACACATGCATTTCATCTGTTAATAATAGTATCTTCACAAAGAGCCCTGCATCCAGCCATCTGTTAAGTTGGGAGTTTTTATAATCAACCACTGAGGAGGAAGTGTGGATGAATGCAAAAAGCTCTTTCACTCTATTTGTCTTTTCTCTATTTGGCCTTCCTAGAAGAAACTGCAATGACCTGTTTTAGAGGAGAGACCTTAGAACCTACAGAAAAAACACAAACCTGAGTATTTACCTGCAAGCAGATATTCAGAATGACCTTCTTGCTACCAGGAGATGAATATAAATCTAACATTGCAAGCTCTTCTTTTTCTTATTCACAGGCTTTTGTGAGAATCAGCTTATAAAAGCAACTTGATCTGAGCTCACCATGCAGAAAACTAAGGTAAAATGGGACCTGACCCAGCCCGCAAAGAACATCCTGTCAGAGGCCAGGCATTCTACCAAGATAGCCTCAAGAAAGGCCAGAAAAGGGAAGATGTGGTAAAAGAGAGTATTTCTGCTATTCACTTTTAATCAGATGGGAAAATCCGACAACTGCAACCCTGTTATGAGTCTCTTTATGTTTTATTTTTCATTTTTCCTACCAAAGTGGTCATAATAAAAATTAATTATTAATAGTTAGTCAACTATTATTCAATCTATATCTATGGGTAATTTTTAAGTAAATACAACAATGAACCATAACATAGCACTGATTCTTTATAAATGAATTTTCCCAAACAAATGTGTCTTTTATGGGAGTAAAATAAACTTCTTCAAATACAGATTAATATTATCAACTTCAGAGTTGAACAGATAAAGGTTTAAGTCTGTATCTCCAATTACTAGTAATGTGACCTTGAGCAACTCATTGAATCTCTCTAGAATTCAGTTTCTTCATCCAAAAAATGATAGTATCCACAGAACACCATCACTAAGGTTCTTATGAGGTTTTAACAAAGTATTATCTCTGCTCAGAGCTGGGCCTGGCCTATCAGAAAAACTTAATGTGTCATTGCTGGTGATTTATCATCTTCTTCCTCCTTTAGGGAACACATGTGGAGTATAACCATTTTTTTTTGTCAATTTAAGCCCATCACTGTGAACAGGTAGGTTAGAGATCCTTTTGTCCCTTTATTTAGTGTTTCCAATGCCTTTGGGAAACTGTTGCTTGTGTTTGGGACCAGTTTCTGGTACCTGCCCCCGTATCATTTATGGCTTTTAGTCTACTATGAGACAGGAATACCAATGAGCAAATAAGTTACTACCCTACTTAAGATAGAGCCAATGGGCTCAAAGTTAGTGATTTAGTGATTCTCATATCAGAATCATCTTGGGAGCTTGATCTGGCATGGGTCAAGGCTTTGGCAGTTTATAAGTCCCCAAGTGAATCCAGTGCCCAGGTGGGGACCACTCCTATAAGTAAGTGAAGGTCAGTTCCCTCAGTCCCTGATGGCAGCCCAGGAAGTTCAGTAAGTAACCAACCTGCAATAAATATAGCTGGGGGCAGGAGGACCAAGGTCATAGACTGTCTTGTAAGTCCTGTGCAGAAGGACCAAGGTCATAAACTGTCTTGTAAGTCCAAAGTCAACACATCCCATCAAGGGGAGCCAGAGAGAAGGAACCAAAGCAAATTCTGTTGTTTAACCAGTACTAACTGGTGTCACTGTGTGCCAGGTCTTGTGCTAGACCTCTGCGGTATGTTATTAAATAAGACAGACATGGCCTCAACCCCCAGCAGGCACAGAGAAAAAGAAGGCCAATGGGGGTAAATAAAACCAACAATTGCATTAGTAGTTAAATAATTGAGTGGTTGAATAAATAATTGTACAGAGGGAAACACTTGGATGAAAAAGTGTAAGGTGCTGGGAGACAGAGCAAAGAAGTCTTCAACCAATGGTGGGTGATCAGACAAGACGTTTGTGAGCAAGACCAGATGGTAATGTATTAGTTTCCTAGGGCTGCTATAACAAAGTACTACACTCTAGGGTGGCTTAAACAACAGAAATACATTATCTTACAGTTCTGGAGGCCAGAAGTTCAAGATCAAGTGGCCATCAGGGTTGGTCCCTTCCGAGGGCTCTGAGAAAATTATCTGTTCCAGACCTCCCCTCAAGTGTCTGATGATTTACTGGTAATCTTGGATGTTCCTTGGATTCTGCTGTATCACCTTAATCTCTGCCTTTGGTTCACATGGCATTCTCCCTGTGCACATGTCTGTGTCCAAATTTTCCCCTTTTTTTTTTTTTGAGTTGGAGTCTCACTCTGTCACCCAGACTGGAGTGCAGTAGCCACTCCTGGCCACTGCAACCTCGACCTACTGGGCTCTGGCGATCCTTCCGCCTCAGCCTTCCGAGTAGCCGGAATTACAGGCATGCGCTACCACACCCGGCTGATTTTTTATCTATTGTAGAGATGAGGTCTCGCCTGCCCAGGCAGGTCTCGAACCCGCGGGCTCAGGCAATCCACTCACCTCAGCCTCCCAAAGGCGCAGGATTACAGGCTGAGCCACTGAGCCCGACTAAATTTTCCCTTTTTATAAGGACACTGGTCCTATTGGATTAGGAACCATTCTAATGAATTCATCTTAACTTGATCATCTGTAATGACCTATTTCCAAATAAGGTCATATTCACAGGTATTGGGGGTTAGGATTTCAATATCTTATGAGGAACACATTTTAACCAACAACAGGACAAAGAATAAGGTTGAGTAAAAATAAAGGATAGAAGAAGAAAGTGTTACTTAAGAAAAAACTAGGGCTGAGGCCCTGAGTCAGGAGGGCCACCACAGAGACTGGGAATGGCAGGGAGTCCAGCATGCCGGAGTGTGGGAAGCAGGAGAAGAGGCATGAGATAAAGGCAGCAGCCTGATCCTGCAGGGCTCTGTGAGAGAAGGTCTATGCAGAACGTTGGAGTCAAAATGGGAGGTCATAAAACCAGGACAACTGAAGGTGAGATGTACCAGATCCACAAGGGAGTCAAGAGGGAACTGCTCCTCTGTCACCTGACCAAAGACTAGAGGTTTAATCCTAGAAAGGGATAAAGCATCACTGGCCTGAATAATACCAGGCTCAATTCAGTTGAAAACAGAATACAAACTGAAAACAAGAGATTAGAGATATGTGTATACACTGAGTGCTGAGCTTCTTCAGCTTTTTTCTTCACTGGGTTCTTAGAAGTCTGGCAGCCAGAGATGATTCTGTGATACTTGATCATTCCAAAAGAAGAGGTATAAATAACTGGCATGCAGACTTTCCCAGTGAAACTACCTAGACATATCACCCATAACTTTTTTGGACTTCTCAAACTTTAGAACAAAGAACAATTATGGGGGAGAATGAAGGCATGAAAATACAGACTCCTGGACCCCACCACTAGAGATTCTGATTCAGAATGTCTGGGAGGGGCCCAAGAATATGCATTTCTAACAAGCACCTAGAGAATACTGATGCTGCTGGTCCGGGGACCACACTTTGAGAACCACTGCTCCAGAGAGCCAGTGAGTACATGGGGGTCAATGAGTTTCCAAACAGTATTTAAGAATTCTACTTCTAAATACAAACTGAAATGAAGCATTCATTAGAGCCAAAACACTTGAAGAAATCATCTATTATGAAAGATGTGACCAACACAAACACAAAGGAAAGAATAGAGACTTAGAAGACAGACTCCTTAGCAAGAAGAAAATTCATTAAATCAACCATTATTCTCAGAGAGAGAAGATGAAAAATACTGCATCTATAAAAATAAGAACAGATGTTATTTTCCTAAAAATAACATTCAAAGATCAAAAGTAAAGTTTTTAGAAACTAAAAACATGATAGCAGCATTGAAAACTTCAGTAATGGGCTGGAAATCATTATCTAGAAAGTAAAGCAAACATGCAATGAAAGAAAATTAGAGATATGAGACATTTTAATAACTAGGAAACCAGTTCATGGGAGCTGACATCTGAATTAAAGGAATCCAGAAAGAGAAAAGATCGCATGAAGGGAAGAAAATGGTCAAAGAAATAATTCAAAAAATTTTTTCAGATCCAAAGGCTATGTTTTTCTGGGCTGAAGGGGCCCATCAAATATTCAGCACAACTGATGAACATAGACCTACACCTGAGCACACGTAAGCAAAATTTTAGAATACAGCTACAAAGATTCTATAAACTCTTTTTAAAAATTAGCTTTACCCCACGCCTTTGGAAGGCTGAGGTGAGTGGGTTGCCTGAGCCCACGGGTTTGAGACCCGCGTGGGCAGCGAGACCTCATCTCTACAATAAATAAAAAAATCAGCCGGGCGTGGTAGCACATGCCTATAATTCCGGCTACTTGGAAGGCTGAGGCAGAAGGATTGTCGGAGCCCAGCAGGTCGAGGCTGCGGTGGCCAGGAGTGGCCACTGCACTCCAGTCTGAGCAACAGTGAGACTCCAACTCAAAAAGAAAAAAAAGTTAGCTTTAATACGAAGAATGGAAAATCAACACAGCATTGTATTTCTTAAAAAATAATATCGGAAATTGGAAAACAGAGGACCTAGTCATTTAAAATCATAGGTAAAATTATTTCCAACCTAGAATTCTATGTCCAAGCCAGCCATTAGTAAGTATAATAAACACATTTTCTTAATACAAAGTCTTTAAAAATCCATCTCTCCTATATGCTTTATCAGGGAGTTACTGAAGGATGAGTGCCACTAAAATGAAAGTGGAAGCAAAAGAAGAAGAAGAAAAGAAGATCAAGAAGAAGAAGAAGAAGAAGAAGAAGAAGAAGAAGAAGATCTGAGGTACAGAAAACAGAAGGTCTAAAACAGGGTAGAGATGAAGGGACTGTCCAGGATGATGATGAGGAGCCTAGCATACAGCTGCATGCAAAGCCTAGAGAGCAATGAGTCCACATAGTATCTGGTCAGAAGCTCCTGCAGGGATGTCTTCAAAGAGATTAAAATAGTAGAAAACCTGGGTGTTTTAACAGAATGAGCAGAAAATTACACAAATGGGAGAGAATTTGGAATTAATAATAAGTATATAGGAAACAAAGCAAATATAAATTCCAAAAATATTAATTTTAGGAAAAATGAATTTTTTAAATGAGCAGGGAAAAAGTAGTATACTGTGTAACTAAACTATGAATATTAATAATATTCAAAATGCTGAATATTGAAAATATAAAAACACAGCATTGACTTTATGAATAATATAACTATCTTGAGAGAGGCATAATTGAAGTATATGCATTTACAGGATATGTTAGAGTCAAATAGAGGTCAGTCTTTATCTGTTATTGTAGGAAGTTAATAAAACTGAAATTATTTTTCAAAAAACTCTGTTCTATAACTATATTATTTCTAAACAAGGAGATAATTTTTAAAAGCCAATAAAAAACAATTGAACGTGATTTTCTAAGGAGACTAGAATATGGGGATATTATTTTTATAGCAAACCATGTAAACTATGTGATTCTTCAACACAAGTACACTGATAAGTCTGAAAAAATTGAAAAGTACATAACTACATAAAATATAAACAAATAATAACACATCAAGGGAGACTTCCGGAATGGTGGCATGAGGAGCTACATGGATTCTTTTTCCAGGACAACAACCACAACTGGTGGAAAATGCTAGAGGGAAAAAAGTCTCTGGAAATTATTTTAATATCACACAGCAAATATAGAAGCACTGTTTCAAAAAAATTTACAAAGTCTCAGCAAGAATCTGTAGCATCTGAGACATGACTTGCTCTCTCCCCAATTCACTTCTTCCTCAGTCTGATAAAAGTCATACTCCAGGCAGTTAAAGACAAGAACATGAGGCTCCCATTTCCTTTAGTTTCTACTCAGTAGCTACAGTTTCCCCCCATTGCTGAGAAGCCACCAGTATTTCTCATTCATCCCTTCTCTCAGCTCTGTGCTACAGAAGTTATTTCTATTTCATGTAAGCATGGCCAAGATGTCTGGGGTTCCCCTCTTCTACCCAGCCCCTACAGATACGATAGACATTCTACCCTAGGCATGGCAAGCCAGGAATATTGGGTTCCAATTATCCTCATCCCAGTGCACTTGTAAGGTAGAGATTCTAGGCCAGGACAAGCAAGCTAAGAATACCAAAGGCTACCACCCTACTCCTCACTCCATTCATAGATCAGAGATGTAGAATTAGGCCTCTGTTCCTACTCCTAGCTTAAGAACAGTTTACAAACGTTTTTTCCAGGGAGAGACAGCTATATAAATAGAGAACTCTGCTGCTGCTTCTAAGACTTTATTTGCAACAGAGCATAGAACATTTCAAGCCAAAGGGCACTGTCAAAAACAATAGAGATTGTGGTGATGAACAATTAGAAGACTTAAAGCTTCATGATGCCAACAAGTGAAATGAAAGGCAAGCTAGAAGTTTAACAGAAAGAACTATGGAGAGTGACAGTTAAAAAGAGTCATTCTGGAGTAAGAGCAAGTTTCAAAGACTACCCCTGGAAAGGAACCTGACTTTAATTGCATCAGACTGTGGAACAATTTATGCCCCAGGGTATTGTCAAAAGCAATAGAGCAATCAGCTAGCAATTAGTGGAGGCTAATAATTGCCCGTGATACCAAAAGGGAGAGCAGCCTTAACAAAGAGATTGAAGAAAGAGATCGTCAAAGAGAACCTGGTTAAAACTACTGTCATGCTTTGGGGAGAGGACCGGTCAGTGTGGGGAAAACAGACTTCAATCAACTGGTCCTGCCAAATCACTAAACAGATTAAAAAGCAAATAACACCAGCAAGCCTCAGGGAAAGTAGGTTAGAGTCTAGAGTTGCTACACTGTGTTATCTAAAATGTTCATATTTTAGTAGAAAGAAAGGAGAGAAAATATCAAAACATTCAATGGAACAGAAAATAGTGACACATATAGAGAAAACAAAAACAAAAAGGGACAACAGAAAAGCAGAAACTGCCTTTGAGAGATTCACATTTTGAACTTAGCAGATAAATACATCAAAGCTACTTTTATAAATATTTTCAAAGAACAAAATAAATCTTGCTTAAAAATTTAAAGGACAGTGTGTTTACAATGTTTCATCAAATAAAAAAGTCAAAAAATAAGTAGAAATTAGGAAAACAAAGTGAAAATTCTGGAATTGAAAAGCACACTAAACAAAAAGAGTACACTTACTAGAGGGTCTCAATAGTTGATGTGAGCTCATTGAAAAAAGAATCAACAAGCTTAAAGATAGGTCAATAAAGACTAAGCAATCAGAAGAACAAAGAAAAAGGAATGAAGAAAAATTAACAGAGTCTCAGTAGATATGAAAAAGCATTAAGTGCATTAACCAACAGAGTTCAATGAATATAACAAAAGAGCAGAGAGAAAAAAGAACACAAAAAAATTCAAAAAAAGAATGACTGAAAACCACCTAAATTTAATAAAACATTTTAATCTGCATAGCCAAGAACTCAATGAACTTTAACTCAGATAAATGCAAGAGATCAAGACCCTGACACATGATAGACAAAATGTTACTTGCCAAAGGGAAAAAAAAGAGAAAACAACAACAACAAAATCCTTGAAAGCAGCAGGAGAAAAAAAAATTGTTATTTGCAAGTGATCCCCAAATATATTAACAGCTGACTTTTCATCAGAATCGATGGATGCTGATGTGAAATAGGAATGCTAAAATAGGAAAAAAACAAAAACAAACAAACAAAAAACCTTCCAATCAATAATCTTATATACAATAAGATAATCTTTTTAATACAAAAGCACAATAAAACTATCTTCAGGAAGGAAAAGGCAGAGAATCCTTTGCCAAAAAATGTGCCTTATTAAAAATACTAAAGTAAGTTCTCAAGACTGAACGCAAGTAATAGCAGAGAGTAATTAAAATTCATACAAAGAAACAGAAAAATGCCAAGAAAGCTAATTCAGTAGTTAATTATAAAAGATAGTATGACTGCATATTTTCCTTTCTTCCCTTAATTGATTTAAAAGGCAATTGCATAAAGTCATATGTATGTAGTTCTGTTATTGGGCCTATAACTTATACAATTTTAATATATTTGACAAAAACAGCAGAAAGAATGCAGCAGAAAACACAATTGTACTAAAGGAAGATAGTGACATATGCTGATAATTGAAATCATATGGCAAATAATGACTAGAAATGTTCAATAGAAATGTTAATGTAATTTTAATAATTATATAAAAATGGGGAAGGAATTGAGCTATATAAGAATAACATTTCTATGTCTCACTTGAATTAAGTTACCATAAGTCTAAAATAGAATCTGATAAGTTAAGATGTCTATTGTAAATCCTAGAGTAACAACTTAAAAAAAAACTGGAAAACATATAGTTTTTAAAAATCACTAAAGAAATTAAAATGCTACATTAGAAAATATTAACTTGATGCAAAAGAAAACTGCATGATGAGCAGGAAGAAATAGAGCAAAAAAAAAAAAAAAAAAAAACCACATGTGACATTTAGAAAATCACAAGTAAAACATAAAAAAACCCAACTATATAAATAATAACATTAAATGTACATGGATCAAGCAATCTAAATAAAGGGAAAGATTCATACTGGACAAAACAAAAACAGGATTTAACCACAGCATATCTACAGAAGATACTCTTAAATTCAAAGCTATAAGCAGTTTGAGATAAAAAAAAAAAAAAAAAAAGAATATGTAGTAATAGAAGACCTGGAGGAACTACATAAATCTCAGGTGATATAAGCTTTAAAAAAGGAATAATTCCAGAAATAAAAAAATAAATTCTATAATAATAACAATTATAATTAAAAGATATATGCACTTAACAACGGAGCACCAAAAATAGATGAAGCAAATATGACAGAATAAAAGAAAAGGTTAGACAATTTAAAAATCATAGTTGAATATTTCATTTTTCATAAGGGATACGATAACTCAGCAGAAGGTCAAGGAAAGTATCAAGAACTTGAATGATACCATAAACCAACTAGACCTATGGAACATCTATAGGGCACTCCAACCAACAGGAGCAAAATACGCATTCTTCTCAAGCACACATGGAACATTCTCCACATAGACTATATATTAGGTCATTAAAATGCCTTAAAAAACTTAAAAGTATTGAAGTCACACAAATTACATTTACTGACCACAATGGAATAAATTAGAAATAAGTAGCATCGTAAGATTTGGAAAATTCACAAAATTTAGATACTAAACATGTTCCTAAAGATCCAATATGTCAAAAAAGAAATCAAAAGAAATATCAGAAAATATTTTCTGATGAATAAAAACGAACTCATAACACCAAAATATATGTGATGAAAATTAAGTAAAGATTAGAGAGGATTTTACAATTACAAATGTCTATATCAAAAAATAAAATAGATCTAAAATTGATGACTTAATTTTACATGTTAAGACACTGACAAGCGGGCTCGGTGGCTCAGCCTGTAATCCCGCGCCTTTGGGAGGCTGAGGTGAATGGATTGCCTGAGCCCGCGGGTTCGAGACCCGCCTGGGCAGCGAGACCTCATCTCTACAATAAATCAAAAAATAAGCTGGGCATGGTAGTGCATACCTATAATTCCGGCTACTTGGAAGGCTGAGGTGGAAGGATCGCTGGAGCCCAGCAGGTTGAGGCTGCGGTGGCTGGGAGCGGCCACTGCACTCCAGTATGGGCGACAGAGTGAGACTCCAACTCAAAAACAAAAAAAAGACACTGACAAAGGGAAAAAATATTAAACCCAAAGCAAGCAGATGGGAGAGAGTAATAAAGAATAGAACTGAATTTTTTAAAAAAGAGTATAGAAAAACAACATACAAAAATATCAGATAATATAAACCTTATTTTATTAAAAAGTAATTAAATCAAAAGTTAGTTATTTGAAAAGATTAACAAAATGGATTCCTTAATTGCAACATTTTGTGAATTTTTGTGTCCCCTCAGAATTTATGCTTTGAAATTCTCCCCTAGGAGACGACGGGAAAATGTAGGCTGATCCAGTTGGACTATGCGAGTCTCGTGTGAGTGAATGAGTGCATGGAAAATTTTGTGTATGTGCTGGTGAGTGAATGGGTGTCTGAGTGGCTGACTGAGGGCTAGGGAGCCAGCTGCCAGGGCTTTCCTGGTGCAGTGACTGGTGCCACAGCTGTTGGGCTTGGACCCTAGTGACTCTCGGGATGCAGAAGCTGAACACCATTTTCTTTTTCTTTTCTTTTCTTTCTTTCTTTTTTTTTTTTAAATCAACAAACCCTTCCTGGGAAGAAAATGCTGGAAGGAAATGTCTAAGTGGGGGCTCATGAGCAAGTGGTCAGGCCCCTGGTGCAACAGGTGGCAATGCAGCTTCTCTGCTTCATCCTTGGCTCTTCCCAGGTCGCAGAAGCCAAGTGCCATTATTTTTTTAAAAAAACAGACAAAAGCGGAGAATATATTACCCCAGGCTCTCCCTCACTGGTGCAGCAGGAGAGAGACTGCCGGCTCCTAGCTTTGACTCACCACTTCAGTGCCTGGCAGGGCACTGGCAGCAGGACTGTGGAAGGAGTCCAGAGGTAAAGTACCACGGAAAGGACAAGAGAGGCACTCCACCACCATCTTGAAGGCAGGCAGGAAAGTGTTCCCACTCGCTCACCACGGAGCAACAGATCTGATCTCTGTGACTGGCAGATCAACTACTCAGGGATTGATCATGATCCAGAGGGAATATCCTGAAAGCAAAAACTTCAGAGGGATCTGACGAGTGCTGAGTTCCAGGCGCCCTACCCCCTACCCTGATCCAGCTGCAGGACAAAGGGTATGGTCAGAAAAGGATGAAGAAGAACTCCAAAGAGATCAGTGGTGAGTCCAGGGTTGACACAACCCCCCTCCTCCCCAGCAGTCCTCTGAATGTCAGACCCACACAGCAGGACCACAACTCAGAGGGACAAACCCAGGTAGAGCCTGGATGTCAGTCGCAGTAGGAGAACTCCATTCCAGGATATGCCCGACTGGGGCATTCCCCTCGAGAGTACATACCTGGGGAAGAGACAATCCCTTACCACTCCACTGGAGCAGATCTCCCTGACCATACGAGAGTGGAAGGGAAGGACTGCAGCACCACTCACCTCCACTGTCTCTCCTCCTTCCCTGCCTCAGACACCAAGGATAGAGTGAAAGAGGTAGCTCTGCCGGAGAGACCTGATTAGAAGAACAATTACAGAGCCTGCCACAAGAGGACAGGTTTTAAAAAAAATAAATTTTTTTACTGTTTGTTAGTTCATCTATTTTTTTAAAATATTTTCCTTTGTGCATGAATGGGTATGTGAGGGTTTGATCTGCTCCCCCTCATGTATTTTTTTCTTTTCTTTTTCTATTTCTTTCTTCTTTTATTTGTCGTTTTCTGTTTATGTGTGTATACGAATGATTAAGTGTTCATCTTTCAATTTTGTTGTTGTTGGTGGTTTGTTTTTGCTCTTTTGTTCTTCTGGGTTTTTAAAATTTCCTTTCTTATAGTTTAAGGTGTGTGTCAATATATGTGTGAGAGTTCGACCTGAATTCCATTTTTCTCCCCTTCTGGTCTTTCTGTTTTTCTTTATACTAGACATGTGTGTGTATGCTTAGTTTTCTTGGGTTTTTTTTTTTGTTGTTGTTATTACTTGTTTTGTTTCACTTTGTTGTTATTCCAGTTTGTTTTGGGGTGTGTGTGTGTGTGTGTGTGTGTGTGTGTGTGTGTGTGTGTGTGTATGTGTTCAATAGTCTTTTACATTGGTTTCTGCTTTGCATTGTCATATAGAGTGCTGGTGGGGAGTGGGTCTCAGGGAACACATACCACAGTAAGTGAACATTGTAATTTGCAAGCAGTTTCTGAATCCTAGTGCCCCATCCCCTACCTTATTCAAATTTCAAAAGCTACAAGAGACAGCAAAGCTTCCCATCCACCATCCTATTTCAAAATAGAACAAATCCAGAGCCTGGTACAAGGAAGAATAGAGAACTGAACAAACATCAGAAAGGAAAGCCTCTCCCACTGACACTGAATAACAGAATTAAATAGAAAAACAAGAAATCTGTCACAAATGAGGAAAAACCAAAGGAAGATGTCAGGCAATTTCAATTGTACCAAAGAAAAATTTCCTGAAAAATCAGACCTTGGTGCTCAATGTAAATCACCAAGACTGGCCCAGATTATGACAGGGATTAAGGAATGAATGGAAAGAGTGACTAAGACTCAAGAAAGATAAGATACAACACTGAAAGAACTTGTAACAGAGATTTTGGCAATACAAAATTTCATCCAGGAAATAAATAACAAGATGACAAGAATGGAAAGCAGAATTAATCTAGCTGAAGAAAGAATCGCAGAACTTGAAGACCAGAACATGGAATTAACCCAATCTGTAAAAAAACATAGAAAGAAGACTCAGAAAGAAAGAACAAAGCCTACAAGAGATGTACGATTATATCAGGAGACCAAACCTATGCCTGATTGGTATCCCAGAAGAAGAAAGGGAAATGGAGAACAACTTGGAGCAAATATTCTAGGTGGTAATCCAGGAGAACTTTCCCCATCTCACCAGAGATATGACCAGCCAAGCACAAGCGATACAGAGAACTCCCTACAAGACATCAAATGAGAAGACCAACCCCTAGACACATAGTAATTTGCCTACACAAAGTAGGCACAAAAGAAAAAAATCCTAAAGGCAGCAAGACAGAAAAGTCAAACTCCGTATAGGGGAAGACCAATCACAATAGCAGCAGACCTATCAGGAGAAACACTACAAGCAAGAAGAGACTGGAGCCCTATACTCAAAGTCCTCAAAGATAAACAATTTCAACCAAGAATTTCCTATTCAGTCAAGTTCAGCTTCATCAGTGACAGATAATTAAAATCCTTTCCAAGCATTCAATCGCTAAGAGATTATGCAGCTTCTAGACCCGCTCTACAGGAGACACTTAAAAAGATATTAAGCACAGAAGAAATTAAAAAAAGAATGACCACACACTTCCCAAGACAACAACAGGGCACAGAATCAACAGAGAATACAGTGCAAGAAACCTGAAAACACACACATACATTAACTCCAAAACCAAAAGAAAACAAACAAACAAAGAAAAAACTTTATAAGAACCTCATGACAGCAATAAACAATCACATTTCAATAATCAGCATGAATGTGATTGGACTAAATGCACCACAGAAAAGACACAAATTGTCAAACTGAGTAAAAAACCATGACCCAATTATTTGCTGCATCCAGGAGACTCATCTCACTACAAGGGACTCACACAGACTCAAAGTTAATGAATGGAAAACGAATTCCTAGGCAAATGGATCACAAAAGAAGGCAGGAGTTGCAATGTTAGTATCAGACAAGCCAACTTTAAGCTGTCAAATATTGTAAAAGATGCAAAAGGACACAACATAATGATAAAAGATTCAATCTGTCAACAGGAAATATCCATCCTAAACATTTATGCTACCAACTCAGGAGCCCCAGCATTTATAAAGCAACCACTAAGTAAACTAAAAAAAGATATTGACTCTAACACTATTATAGCAGGGGACTTGAATACCCCACTAACAACCCCAGATAGATCATCAAGGCGAAAAATCAACAAGGAGATCCATAACCAAAACTTGACATTCAACCAAATGGACTTAACAGATACCTACAGATTATTCCACACAACAACCACAGAATATACATTCTACTCATCACCACATGGAACGTACTCCAAGATCAATCACCTCCTTGGCCATAAATCAAACTAAAACAAATTCCATAAGGTTGAAATTTTGCCATGCACACTCTCAGACTACAGAGAATAAAAATAATATCAACACTAGTAAAATTTCCCCAAAGCCCACAAGGATATGAACACTAAACAGCATGATGCTGAACAACTACTGGGTCAACAATGAAATCAAATCAGAAAATAAAAAATTCCTGGAAACAAATGAAAATGAAGAAACATTTTACCAAAACCTCTGATATGTCATGAAATCAGTTCTAAGAAGGAAATACATAACTCTAAGAGTACACATCAAGAAAATGGAAAGATCACAAGTGGATAGCCAAACAAATCAGGGAACTGGCAAAAGAAGACCACCAAAACCCCAACTTTAACAGAAGAATCCAAATCACCAAAATAAGAGCCCAAATACGGGACATAGAAGACAAAAATATCATAGAAATCATCAACAAAACAAAAAGCTGGCTCTCTGAAAGAACTGACATAATTGAAGGACCCTTAGCCGGAATGACCAAGAAAAAAGAGAGCAATAGCCCAAATAAATACAATGAAATACAAAAGGTCAAACAAATCACAACTGACCCCGAAGAAATGCAAAAGATTATCAGAGATTACAACGTACACCTTTATAGAAACAAACTTGATAATCTAAATTAAATGGAGGACTTTCTGATATCACACAACCTCCCCAGGTTAAATAAGAAGACATTGAGACACTAAATAAACCAATAACAACCAAGGATATTGACTCTGTCATACAAAAACTACCTACAAAAAAAAGCCCTGGACTGGATGATTTTCCATCAGAATCCTACAAAACATTCATGTTGAGAAAGATGGAATTCTCCCCAAATCATTTTACGAAGTTAATATCACACTGACACCCAAACCAGGTAAAGATCTAACAAAAAAAGAGAACTACAGGCCAATATCTCTTAGGAACATGGATGCAAAAATCCTCAATAAGACTCTAGCAAACTGGATCCCAAAACACATCTCAAAAATCAATTACCATGACCAAGTAGGCTTCACCCCCAAAATGCAGGGCTGGTTCAACATTCACAAGACCATAAATGTAATTAAATACAACAACAGATGTAAAACAAGAACCACATGATTATTTCATTAGATGCAGAAAAAGTTTTTGATAAAATCAGGCATCCCTTCTTGATAAAAACCCTCAAACACCTAGGTATAGAAGGAGCATACCTTAAAATAGTAAGTGCCATCTACAAAAAAACCGACAGCTAACATATTGCTAAATGGACAGAAAAGGGAAACATTTCCCCTGAAAACTGAAACAAGACAATGCTGCCCACTCTCAACCCTCTTGTGTTGGAAGTCCTAGCTCGGGCAATTAGACAAGAAAAGGAAATCAGGGGTGTCCGAATAGGAAAAGAGGAAGTCAAGTTATCCCTCTTTGCTGATGATATGATCCTATACCTTGAAAATCCAAGAGAATTTGTCAAAAACCTGCTGGCACTAATAAAGGACTTTGGCAAAGTCTCAGGGTACAAAAATAAATGTGCAAAGGGCAGTTGCATTCCTATATACCAGCAACAAGCAGGCAGAGACCCAAGTTAAAAGCAAAATACCATTCACAATAGCCACACAAGAAATGAAATACCTCTGCATCTTCCTATCCAAAGAAATGAAAGACTTTTACAGTGAGAACTACAAAACACTGCTCAAAGAAATCCAAGAAGACACAAACAAATGGAAAAATATTCCATGCTTACGGATAGAAAGAATCAACATTGTTAAGATGTCCATCCTACGAAAGGCAATCTACAGATTCAACACAATACCCATTAAGTTACCAACATCATTCTTCTCAGTTCTGGAAATGACAATACAGAAATTCATATGGAAAGATAAATGACCATGAATAGTCAAAACAATTCTTAGCAAAAGAAACAAAATAGGAGGTATTACACTTCCATACTTCATACTTTACTATAAGGCTACAGTAATCAAAACAGTCTGGCATTGGAACAAGAATAGGCACATAGACCGATGGAACAGGATAGAGATTCTGGAAGCAAAGCCTCAATTTCTAAATGAACTCATCTTTGACAAGTCTCCAACAACAACCACTGGGGATAGGAGAACCTATTCAGTAAACGGTGCTGGGAAAACTGGCTGATCACATGCAGAAGATTGAAACAGGACCCCTACCTATCACCATACACAAAAATTAACTCTAAATGGATCAAAAACCTAAATACAAAACCTCAAACTATAAGAATCTTAGAAAACACAGGAGACACCCTTATCGAAATTGGAACTGGCAGCCAATTCCTATTCAGAATCCTAAATGCCCATACCTTAAGAAATAAGATTGACAAGTGGAACCTCATCAAACTAACAAGCTTCTGCAAAGCAAAAGAAACCATCAAGAGAACAGGGAGACAGCCCACAGAATGGGAAAAAATATTTGCCAACTGTATATCTGACAAAGGCCTAACATCTAAGATCTACAAGGAAAAAAATAAATCAGCCCCATTAAAAAGTGGGCAAAAGACTTGAATAGACACTTCTCAAAAAAGATATACAGGCAGCCAACAGACACATGAAAAAGTGCTCATCGTCATTCATCATCAGAGAATTGCAAATCAAAACCACATTGAGATACCACCTAACCCCAGTAAGAATGACCATCATTAATAAAGAAACAACAGATGTTGGTAAGGATGCGGAGAAAAAGGTACGCTTCTACACTACTGGTGGGAATGCCAATGAATGCAACCCTTTGGAAGACAGTGTGGTAGTATCTGAAAGAACTAGAATTTAACCTTCCATATGACCCAGCAATTTCCCTGTTGGGAATATTCCCCGGGGTAACTCATATCATTCTACAAAAAAGATAGCAGCACGTGAATGTTTGTTACAACTCTATTCACAGTAGCAAAAACGTGGAACCAGTCATGTTGCCCATCAAAACTGAACTGGATAAAAAATGTGGTACATATACACAATGGAATATTATGCAGCCATAAAGGAGGACAAACATATGAACTCTGCAGCAACTTGGATGGATTTAGAGTCGATCATACTCAGTGATCTATCACAGAAGCAAAGAACAGAGTACCATATGTTCTCACTCATAATCGTACCTTGAACAATTATAATACTATAAAAAAGCAATTGGAAGTAGTATGAAACTGTCAGTGGAATGAGGATGGGATCGGCAGTTGAGAGAAACTGCTGGGGAGGGAGGTGCAAACCTCATCAACAAGAGTACCCGCATAACCAACGTTTGTATATCTAACCTTGAATTGTACCCCACATCTTTATAATAAAATAAAATTTAATTTAATTTTAAAAAAAGAAATTCTCCCCTAATGTGATGCTATTAGACGGTATGGTCTTTGGAACATGATTAGGTCATAGGGGTACAGCCCTCACAAAGGATTAGTGTCCTTATAAAAAAGACCCCAAAGAGCTTTGTCACCCTCTTTCTGCCTTATGAAAATACAAGAAAGCAGCCATCTACAATTCATAAGAAAGCCCTCACCAGAACCTGGCCATGCCGCAACCCTAGTCTTAGACTTTCAGCCTTCAAAACAGAAATTGATTTCTGTTACTTGTCAGTCATCCAGTCTATGTCACTTTTATAGCAGCCCCAAAGGACCAGTGAGTGTGACCAACAGACACAGATAGGAGCCCAGAGAGCAGGAAGTGTGAGATCTGATTAAATAGCCCTCCTCCTTTCTTCCCCCACCCACAGTTTTGTTGGTGGTTGTGTTGCTGATGACTGCAAACTCTGTCTGCAATTCTCCTAGCCATAGTTTTTCGAACTATCATGAAGTTCCTATAATACCCTTTGCTCCCTTTTGCCCTTTCACTGTTAGGAGCAGAGAAGCTTACTGCTGTGACCATTCCATGGTTCATCCTCTCCCCTTGGCATCCACATCTTGGTTCATAGTCCTTCATTGCTCCTGCCATCTATTTTCTGCTGAGGATTTGGTGGCAGCAGGGCATTTCACACTAATTCCTTATTTGACAGGAACCCTGTAAGGTCAAAGGGAATAATTTGTTCCACTGTCCACACTCAACATACCATGTTCGGCCTTTGGCCTTTGTGTGCCTGCAAGCACCAAGTATCCCTTAATGGATGCAGATCCATGCCTGCACAAAAAGTCATGTTGCAATAAGTTTCCATTAAGTAGCCATTTGCTTCTAGCTTTTCATGCTAGAGATGCTTTTGCAAGCAATACAGTTTAACTATAAAAGTCAAATTTTTCCTACAAAATATACTAACCATAAATATAGTAAGGGTGCCTGTTTTATAATATCTCAGGTAAGATAGTAAGAGTCAAAACAATTTTAAAAGTTAATTGTGTGACATAAATTTGCTATCCAAATAATATTAAAAGTCATTGGATATGCATTTTTGAAGCAGAAATCTGAATTCCTGGCTTCCAGTCCTGGTCAGTGCCCCATTTGCCTTTATTGATGAAACAGTTCTCAGATATAGCTGATGCTGATCCAATGGGATATCTGTGCTTAGAACAGCCATGCTAGTAAACTTAGTCATTCCTCAGGATGGGTATTGATTCATCCAGAACTAGGAAGGCCATACATAAGGCATATTTATGCTCATTGCACCATATCTTTGAAGGACTGATTAAAAAATTATATAAAATAGAATAAAATCTCATGGGTCTTTTATGGGTTAAGAGATACATTGCACTATTTATTCATAGCCGCTTTAACCAAGGGTGGCCTATATTTGTTCCCTTCCTCCAGGTCATACAATATCAGATCTTTTTACTACCATGCTAGCTGGAGATGTGTTTAAAAGCATTTTCTCTATAGCAACTAAAATGCCTAACATAGAAAGCACTTACAGTATCTACTTTATCAAAAACCTGTGTCTTTGTGTTCTACACAAAACCTGACTTTAAGAAAAGTCAGTCAAGTGGAAGGGTAATTTGGGACATCTTCAGGCAGAATACTTATCTGAGAGTATCAACCTAGCTGTCAGTCACTCTATTGTGACAGGATCATCCCTTTAAGCCAAGGTTTCCCAAAGTATATGCCAACATCAGCATCAGTGTGGAGAAAGAAACTGGCCCACCTCTTAACTTTTATTATCCCTGGGGACAAGACTGGAAGGTACTTAGGGAAGAGAGAGATTATTAACATTTATACATTATATCATTTCACTTATTGCAACAAGTATGTATTACTTAGGTAGTTTGTTTTAAGAAAATTGATATTAAACATTTACAATGTAAAAAATAATAGAATTATTGTTCTAGGAACACATTTTGAAAATTCTGCTTTAAACTAGGTTCCCACTGTTAAAGTCCAGGCTCCATCTTCTGGCACAGAGAGCAAAACCACACTCCAGGCTGGAAGCTTTTCCTCTTCTTCCATGTTGCCCAATGTGCAGGTACCCTGAGTCCCAGAATCACCAGATAACCACAGATCCCCAAACACACCAAATATATCAAGCCAGACATTTCCTCCTTTCCCTCTGCCTAGGGAGAACCCACCCTCAACTCTTCTGGAGGCAGTTTAAATATCACTTCCTCTCAGCTAGGCTCTGGTATAACACCTTCTCTCTGGTATAACACCACAATATTTACCACAGGTTGTTTACCCACCTCAGGTCCTGGGGGACACAGAAGGTTCATGAGCTTGAATAGAGTGTGCTAATACGAGGTCTTTATTGAGTACTATTTGCTCCTCAATAACTCTTGTAAGCCTCTTCTCATTGAAGCCTCTGAACATCCTATGAAGTATTGAAGATTACTTTCCCCATTTTACTGATAAGGAACAAAAAGTTTGGAAAGGGTGCAGAACTAGCACAAAGTTGCATGGTTAGTGACTGGTATAGTCAAGATTCTGACCCTGCTGGGGCAGCCCTGGGTACCTAATCTCCACCTGGGTCCTTGACATTAAGACATGAGCTCCTCATGAGGCTGTCAATGTGAGCCTATTTTTGTATACCCAAGGGACTGCTGGCATGACCATTAGTAGATGTTTAACAAATGACTGCTTAACAAATAAAGGAATGCATAAATGGATCATAAAGATTAGATTATGTTTAACTCCTCACTATTAAGACCTAATAACTTCCGGACAGGATCCCATCTTAATCCCTTATCAGACGACCTGATGTAGCCTCTCTTATCAGCACCTTAACAGGGTCACTGGATGTAAATATTCCTGATAGAGTGCCTGAAACCCGGTAAACTCAGCAAATGTTTGGCTCCTTGCCTTCTTTCCTCCCAGACCTAGAAGGAGGGAGGTTGGATGTGTGAGATCTGGGAGGGTCAATGCCTGCCAAAAGGAGGGATTTGATTCAAGGACTGAGAAAACTTCAAAAACAAACTTCTCACACTTCAGCATCTTGATTAGCACCAAGCTTGTGCACATTACTAAAAAAATCAAGGAAAGTACCTAGTCTGACCCCACTCACTAAAATGTCCAATGAATATTCAACTTTAGAGTTAACCAACTGTCTTCATGTGTGCTATCTCAGATAAAATTCTCAGCAACCCAGCTCTTGTATAAGTGAACCCCGCTCACACAGGTTCAGTCAAGATGACTCTGCCAGGCCATGGGGCTAAAGACCAGGTCTCTTGAGTTGACGCCAATCCAAGGCTCCATCATTCCAGATGACACCCCCTTTCTGGGTATGAGTCTCATTTCTTCTCTTTGTGTGGTCTCATCTCTTAGAGATGAATAATTAGCAGCTCAAATGGTCTGACTTTGCTGTTTCCCCCTTTTGTTAGTCACCCCTCTCCCCTACCCCACTCAGTTCAAACACCAGGTTAAAAAACCAAGAGATCCCAAGATAAGCCTCCAAGTAAAGCACCCTCTTTTGTCCTTCAATATGCTTTACCTCTAAAGTACGTGACATGTTCATCTGGTCCTATTTGCTCTCCAGGTTCTTAACTGGGGCAGGACAAGGGGATTCCATGGGAAAGAAATGTCATCCAGGAGCAAATATTTAAGCTTCCTTCAAAGTCTTTCCTTTTTATTTCTGACAGCATGACTGTGTATAGAAACTGAAGACTAGTAGGATTAGAGAGAGGATTTTAAATATAAAATAATCTCTGGATGTATATGTGTCTCATTGGGCATGAGGGTGGGAGAATGAAGTCCTTATCTTTAGGTTAAAATGGAGTAGCCCAGCCCAGAATGATAAAGTGGGGGTCTTGAAACATGGATTTTCATCTCACCTTGGCAAATTATATGATTAGGCATGAGACCCTTAACCTCTATAATCCTTGATATTAAGAGTCTCTAAAATTAGAATAATACTACTTCTGCTATTTTTCTCACAAAGATATTGTTAAAATAAAAGATAGACTATTTAAAAGTTATTAAACATATATAAAAACCTATAGAAATGCCAGATTATTGTTATTAATTATCTATTCTCATTATCATAACTAAGAGATAGAATGAAGAAAATATGCTTTGTGTATTAATAATTAAACTCTGATAGTTAAAATATCTTTAACTATTGTTTTTCAAATAATGAAGTTTTCTGTACCATGACGTTCCAGTAATGATTGTTTATTTGTTTCCTCAGTGAACCAAACTAAAAAAGAACCAGTATGAGTTGATTATAGATCATCTATGTTTATGCAAATGCAGACTAATATTTTTCATCAGAAAATAATAGTTAAATTTTTTTGAGCCATTACCAGGTCATTGTAGCCATTTGCCAGACCATCGCTGCCATTGCCTTGCTAAGCTATGGTGTGGCCATGTGCTCTTTGAGTTATGGCCAAGCCATGTTTCCTGTCTTTGGTCCCCTTACCTACCGTGGGAGGTGAATCTTCTCTTTCTATTTCTCTCTAATTTACTTTCTAAATAAACTATATTTACTAATAAAAAAAAATTTTCCATGTGTCAGTAAATCTACAAAAATAACAACAGCTCTGAACACCCAAAAGGACAAACTCTTTCTACTGCTCACTATTATGAATAGTGTTGTAATGAATATTCATATACAAGTTTTGTGTGCACATTTTTCATTTCTCTTCAGTATGAGGTTCCTCTATTTTTAATTTCTTGAGGATTGGCAAACTGTTTTCCAAGGTGGGTACACAATTTTACATTCCCATCAGTAACATGTCAAGGTCAGCGCTGATTTTTGAAGACTGATCTTTCTTAGACAACCTGTATTTTGATTCCACTGCTGTGTGATCTTGTGCAAGTTCCTACGAGTAAGGGCAGTAGCACCTCTACCTTGAGGAAAATGATATCTGCCTCTTGAGTTCCATGTGTGGATGTAATGAGTTGATACCTGCAAGGTATACAGCAGGTGCTCAGATGCTACTCGACACCCACAACAAAGGTGACCAAAACATAGGGATAACAAAACAATCTTCATTGTCCATTTCCAAAACAGAGCAGGTCCTTGTGCCAAGTACAAGCAGGTGAGGCCAGAGAGGGCTCAGTGGAGACAAGAGTGAGCTTCCAGATAAGGACAAACAGCTGCTTCTCCCATGTGCCCCAGCCTCTCACAGAGGGCAGGGTGGTTCACTTGGCAGGCTTATTCTCCAAAACTGGGGGTAAGGGGGCGTTGAGAAGACTATTTCTGCTCAGGCGGCTCAGGCCAGCCCAAAGGTCAGAGGGTGCATGGAATATTTGGTTCACCTGAATGTACTTCCCTACGGTGCCTTAAGACAAAGCGGAGCTCCAGCCTGTGCATGTCCTGTGTTCCTTAAGAGACTAACCTCGGGGGGAGGGAGAAATGATCAGAAAGAGTCCATTTCGCTTCCTGTTCCTCCTCTCAAGCCAGCTACAAAGGCAAAACCAAGTAACAGTAAAACAAAAACAAAACGTGGTTGAAGGCGGGGACTGGAGAGATGTCAGCTCCAAGTTCAGCCCCTGTGGATCAAAGGCCTCATCCTACTGCCCATCACCTGACCGTACCACAAGTTTCCTCAGCAACATACAACTGAGCCTCTCTGTTCAGCACAGCCCCAAGAATCTGTCTTGAACCTCAGCGAAGAGGATACTGGGAGTAACTGAGAATCTTCTGAAACATTCCCAAGGAGACTGGAGGAGGAGGCTTGAGGAAATTAAAAAGGCCGTTTATGGAAAGTTAGATGAAGACTGCGGCCTTGCCAGGGAATCTGTGTCGAAAGGTGACAGTTATCTGCTGGATCGTGACACCATAAAAAGGAAAACCACTGAAGTCCTTTATAGAAGATTAGTGCCCATTTTATGACACCCTTTCATGACCAGAAATTCAAAAGCGATCACCAGAAGCAGGGCCAGTGTTCACATTCCCCCGTCTCCCGCGAGCGACGGCTGGTGTGGCACCTCGCGCTCTGCCCTGTCCAGTTCCGCTCGCCGCTGGACACCTGCTCCGAGGCTGTAGCCCCTGCCAGCCGCCGGCTGAGGATGCATAGCCCGCGCCGCCGCCGCTGCAGAGCCGCCCGGGCACCCGGCGCGGCCACGCTCCGGGGCCAGGGTTGCCCTGGCCTGGAGCTGCGCTCCCGCACGCCTGCTCCCGGGAGCCGCGCCCCACGGGGCGGCCAGAGCCCAGGAGCTCCGTCAGCTCAAGGGGCCTCGGCAGGTCGACTGGCACAGAGAGCCGTTGACACTGAAGTGAGCTCGTCGAGGGCACCCAGATCGCGCAGCCAGCAGCCTCCCGTGTGCCAGCCCTCAGCCTCCGTATCCAGGCAGCGGGCTGGAGGGCGGACGGGCGCATCTTTCCTCCTCTCCGGCTTCAGTCACACAGGTCCCTCTGCCACCCTGCCCTGCCGGTGCGGCCGGCGAGGGGGAAGCGATCGTGGACCCCTCCCCTTCCTCTGGCTTCTGGGGCGCTCTGCAGTTTAAAGCAGCCTCTACAGTTTAAAGCAGAGGCACCACTGCGCAGGGAGCAGAAAACAGCAGGGAGGCATCAGACTCAGTTTGAAAAATTCAGAAGTGGGCTGGGCTTTCGCTATTTGTACTCTGGCTCCTTTCTTGAAATGTAGCTTTGCTTCATTGTTTATTACATGTATTTCTCAAAAGGCTAAAGAGTATTACACTGCACTCAGAAGCCTGCCAACTTTAAACATGAGTGATCAACAATAGGCTGCATAGAGCACTTTTGCTTTGCTTTTCAGCGAGTATGAACATGGGGGCGGGGAGACAAGAAACAAAAGTCCAACAAAACAAGGAATTATCTTTTCGGAGGGTGAGCCCCTTGTAGTAGAGGCCTTTCTGCTAGATAAGTGTTCCAGGAACCCACTGGCAGAAGCTAGGCTTCAGTGAATTTTTTTTTGGAGATTCTTTTAATGCTTTTGCCCATTTCATGATGGGTGATTTTAGGAGTATACCTGTCCACATTGTGCTGAGCGTTCAGGCAGGTTTTTTTTGTTTGTGATTTATAATAATAATAATATAAATATTATTTTAAAGAAATGGGATATAATTCAGGATTAGGTATACAATACAAGTGAACATTTTACAGGTAAAGTCTGGGTCTCCCTTTGGTCCTCACTTTGCCTGGTTTGAAATCAGGTACCCTTATTGATGCTGTGTTTCCACCCCCACCCAGGCAGCGTCCTACTACTGCCAATCCCTTTCTTTTAGGATTACGGTCAATATTCAGGGTCCACTATGAGTGAGATCATATGGAACTCTGTTCTTTGTTTTGGTGATAGATTATCAAGTATTATAGGCTCTAAATCCATCCAAGTTGCTACAGAGTCCATGTGTGTGTGTGTCTTTATGGCTGTGTAATATTCCATCATGTATATGTACCACATTTTTTTTGTCCATTCCAGTTTCGATGGGCAGCATCGGTACAACATTGTTTTTGCTATTGTGAATGGTGCTGCAGTAAACATGTGTGTAGGGTATCTTTTTTGTAGAATAATTTGATTTCTTCTGCGTATATTCCCAGTAAGAGGATTCTTGGGTCATATGGAAGGTCGCTGTCTAGTTCTTTTAGAAATTGCCACATGGTTTTCCATAGAGGTTGAACTAGTTTGCATTCCCGCCTCCAGTGTAGAAATGTTCCCTTTTCTCTGCATCCTCACCAGCATCTGTTATTGTTTGTTTTATTGATGATGGTCATTCTTAATGGGGTTAGGTGGTATCTCAATGTGGTTTTGATTTGCATTTTTCTGATGATTAGTGAGGCTGAACACTTTTTCATGTGTCTGCTGGCTGCCCATATATCTTCTTTAGAGAAGTGTCTATTCATGACCTTTGCCCACTTTTTAAAGTGGTTTTTTTTTTTCCTTTCAGGATGTTTGAGTTAGCAAATATTTTCTCCCTTTTCGTGGGCTGCCTCTGCACTCTCCCGATGGTTTCTTTTGCTTTGCAGAAACTTTTCAACTTGATGAGGTCCCACTTGGCTATCTCATCTCTTATGGCATGGATACCTGGGGTATTGAACAGGAAATGGTTGCCTACTCTGATTTCTGTAAGGGTGTCTCCTGCCTTTTTTAAGATTCTTATAGTTTGAGGTTTTACATTTAGGTCTTTGATCCATTTAGAGTTGTTTTTGTGTATGGTGATAGGTAGGGATCCTGTTTCAATCTTCTCCATGTGGTCAGTCAGTTTTCCCAGCACCATTTACCCAATAGGTTCTCCTCTCCCCAGTGGTTGGTGGTGGAGGCTTTGTCAAAGATGAGTTGGTTGAGAAATTTTGCTTCTGGAATCTCTATCCTGTTCCCTTGGTCCATATGCCTATTTTTGTACCAATACCAGGCTGCTTTGATGGTTGTAGCCTTATAGTAAAGTTTAAAGTCTGAAAGTGTAATACTTCCCACTTTATTTTGCTGAGGATTGTTTTGGCTATTCGTGGTAATTTATATTTCTATATAAATTTCTGTATTGTCATTCCCAGGTCTGAGAAGAATGATGTTGGTAATTTAATGGATATTTCATTGAATCTGTAGATTGCCTTTGGTAGGATGGACATCTTAACAATGTTAATTCTTCCTATCCATGAGCATGAAATATTTTTCCATTTGTTTGTGTCTTCTTGGATTTATTTGAGCAGTGTTTTGTAGCTTTCGTTGTAAAAGTCTTTCACTTCTCTGGCTAGGAAGATGCCAAGGTATTTCATTTTTGTGTGTGTGTGGCTATTGTGAATGGGATTGTGCTTTTTATTTGGTTCTCTGCCTGTTTGTTTTTAGTGTATAAGAATGCAATGTAAATGTCTTTTGCCCATTTATTTTGTACCCCAAGACTTTGCCAAGGTCCTTTATCATTGAAGGGTTTTTGACAGATTCTCTCGAATTTTTGAGGTATAGGATCATATCACCAGCAAAAAAGGATTACTTAACTTCCTTTTTTCCTATTTGGATACCCCTGATTTCATTCTCTTGTCTGATTCCTCTAGTTAGGCCTTCCAACACAATGTTGAACAAGAGGGGTGAGAGTGGACAGCCTTGTCTTGTTCTGATTTTCAGGAGAAATGCTTCCAGTTTCTGTCCATTTAGCAATAAGCAAGCTGTGGGTTTACTGTAGATGGCACTTACTATTTTGAGTTATGTTCCTTCTATGCTTCTATGCCTAGGTGTTCAAGGGTTATCAAGAAGAGATGCTGAATTTTATCAAAGTCTTCTGCTGCATTGAATGATAAAATCATGTGGTTCTTGGTTTTACATCTGTTGATGTATTTAATTACATTTATGGTCTTGTGAATGTTGAACCAGTCCTGCATCCCAGAGATGAAGCCTACTTGGTCATGGTGGATGATTTTTGAAATGTGTTGTTGGATCCAATTTGCTAGAATGTTGTTGAGAATTTTTGCTTCTATATTCATTAGGGATATTGACCTGTAGTTCTCTTTTTTATTAGATCTTTACCTGGGTTGGGTTATCAGTGTGATATTAGCTTTGTAAAATGATTTGGGGAGAATTCCATCTTTCTCAATTGCCTGGGATACTTTCAATAGAATTAGTATCTGTTTCTCCATGTATATTTTGTAGTATTCTTCTGGAAGGCCATCTGGTCCAGGGATTTTTTTTGTGTGTGTGTGGGTAGTTTTCTTATGACAGAATCAATTTCCTGGGATATTATTGGTCTACTTAATACCTCAATATCTTCTTGTTTCAACCTTGGGAGATTGTGTGATATCAGAAAATTCTCCATTTCATTTAGGCTACCAAGTTTTTTTCCATACAGGTATACATGGTAGTCTCTAATAATCTTTTGAATTTCTTCAGGGTCAGCTGTGATTTGATCTTTTGCATTTCTGATTGTGTTATTTGAGTTTTTTTCTCTCTTTTTCTTGGTCAGTCTGGCTAGGGGTCCAGCAATCTTCTTTATCTTTTCAAAGAACCAGCTTTTTGTTTTGGTGATTTTTTTCTATGATTTTTTTCCTTCTTTGACCCGTATTTCATATTTGCGCTTTTACTTTGGTGATCTGGATTCTTCTGCTAAAGTTAGGGTTTTGATGGTCTTATCTTTCCAGTTCCCTTAAGTGATTTGTTAGGCTGTTAACTTGTGATCTTTACATTTTCTTGATGTGTGTCCATAGATTCCCCTCCTAGAACTGTTTTCATAACATCCCATAGGTTTTGTTAGGATGTTTCTTCATTTATACTTGTTTCCAAGAATCTTTTTATTTCTGTTTTGATTTTGGTGTGGATCAAGTAACCGTTCAGAATCATGTTGTTTAGTGTCCATGTCTTTGTGTGTTTGCGGGGGAGTTCAGTTGGTGTTGATATTTATTTTTATTCCACTGTGGTCTGAGAAGGTACATGACAGTATCTCGATCTTATGAAATTTGTTTATGCTTGATTTATGGTTGATCTTGGAGTATATTCCATGTGGTGATGAGCAGAATGTATATTCTGTGGTTGTTGGGTGAGGTGTTCTGTAGGTATCTATTAAGTTCATGTGATCGAGTGTCAAGTTGAGGTTTTGGATCTCCTTGCTGGTTTTTTGCCTCCTTTATCTATCTGGGGTTGTTAGCAGAGTATTTAAGTTTCCAGCTATAATAGTGCTAGAGTCAATATCTTTTTTTATTTTACTTAGTAGTTTGTTTGTCTGTTTATTTATTGAGTTGGAGTCTCACTCTGGTGCCCAGGCTGGAGTGCAGTGGCACACTTCCAGCCACCGCAGCCTCGATCTGCTGGGTTCCGGTAATCCTTCCACTTCAGCCTTCCAAGTAGCCAGAACTACAGGCTCACACTACCATGCCTGGCTAATTTTTGATGTATTGTAGAGATGAGATCTCGCCAAGTTGGCTGGGCAGGTCTCAAACCCATGGGCTCAAACCCAGGAAATCCATTCGTCGTGGCCTCCCAAAGTGCTGGGATTACAGACTGAGCCACCAAACCCGCCCACTAGTTGCTTTATAAACACTGGTGCACTTGTGTTGGATTTATATATGTTTAGGATGGATATTTCTTGTAGATGGTTTGAAGCTTTTATCTTTATGTAGTGTCCTTCCATATCTTTTTTAATTTTTGAAAGCTTAAAGGTTGTTTTGTCTGATATTAGGATTGCAACCCCTGCCTTCTTTTGTGATCCATTCCCTAGGAAATTCATTTTCAACTCTCTAACAATGAGTCTGTGTGCATCTCTTGTGGTGAGATGAGTTTCTTGAATGCAGCAAATTATTGGATTATGGTTTTTTTATCCAGCTTGCCCTTCTGTGTCTTTTCAGTGGTGCATTTAGTCCATTCACATTCAGGCTGATTATTGAAATGTGATTGTTTATACCAGTCATGAGGTTGTTATAAGGTTATTTCTTTATTTGTTTGTTTTCTTTTAGCTTTTGAGTTGATGTATGTCTGTGTTTTCAAGTTTGCAGTCACAATGTATTCTCTGTTGATTTGAGGTTCTCTTGTTCTCTTGGGAACTGCACAATCTTCTTCTTTCTTCTTTCTTCTGTGCTTAATAACTTTTTAAGCATCTCCTGTAGAGTTGGTCTGGAAGCTGCAAAAACTCTTGGGAATTGAATGTCTGGGAAAGATTTCAATTCTCTATCACTGATGAAGCTGAACTTGGCTGGGTAGGAAATTCTTGGTTGAAATTGTTAATCTTTGAGGACTTTGAATATTGAACTCCAGTCTCTTCTAGCTTTTAGTGTTTCTGCCGATAAGTCTGCTGCTCTTCTGATTGGTTTTCCCTGGTAGTCTGACCTTTCTCTCTTTCTGCCTTAAAGATTTTTTCTTTTGTATCTCTTTTGTTTAGGCAAATTACTATGTGTCTCGGGGTGGGTCTTCTCATTTGATGTCTTGTGGGGGTTCTCTGTCTCTCCTATGTTTGGATGGTCATATCTCTGGTGAAATGGGGAAAGTTTTCTTGGATAACTTCCTGGAATATTTGCTCCAAGATGTTCTCCCTTTCCCTTTCTTCTTCTGGGATACCAGTCAGGCATAGGTCCAACCTCTTGATATAATCACACATCTCTTAGAGACTTTGTTCTTTCTTTCTGAATTTTATTTCTGTGTTTTTTACAAATTGGGTTAATTCCATATTTTTGTCTTCATGTTCTGAGACTCTTTCTTCTGCTTGATTAATTCTGGTTTCCCTGTGTATTATCTTGTTATTTATTTCCTGGATGAATTTTTTTATGGCCAGTCTCTGTTACAAGTTCTTTCCGTGTTGCAACTTGTCTTTCTTGTGTCTTATTCACTCTTTCCATTCATTCCCTAATCTTTGTTGTATTCTGGGGTCAGTCAGTGATAACTTCAATTGTTTTGGTTCTGAGATCTGATTTTTCAGGTATTTTATCTTTGTTACAGTGGGAATTACCTGTGTTCTTCCATTGTTTTTTCCTCATTTGTGACAGATCTCTTTCTTTTCTCTTTAGTTCCATTATTCAGTGGCAGAAGAAAAGGCTTTCACATCTGATATTGGCTCAGCCCTCTAATTTCCCTGACCAGGGATCTGAATTTGTTTTATTTTGAAACAGGCCTATGAGTGGGAAGCTTTGCTGTCTCTTGTAGTTTTGAGAGTCAAATAAGTTGGAGGACGGGAAGTTAGGATTCACAACCTACTTGCAAATCATAATGTTCACTGTTTGTGGTATGGGCTCCCTGAGACCCACTCCCCACCACCACTCTATATGTCAATGCAATGGATACATATGTGTACACTCTGAGTCCAAGATATAGCAAAAAACAACCACACACACACACCACACACACACACACACACACACAAAACAAACAAATTGGAAAAAACTAAAACAAAACAAAAAAAAACAGGAAAACGGAACACACACGCATGCGTACACGCACACACACACACACACACACACACACACACACACACGCCCAAGACAAAACAAAAGAAGAAGAAAAAAAGAAAAGAGAAAAAAAGGGAATTCAAATTGAACCCTCACACATGCATACACACACATTAAACTAAAAAAAGAGAAGAAAAACAAAAAAACTGAAAGATAAACACTCAATCATTCACATACACACATAAACAGGAAACAAAAAAAAATGAAAGAGGGAAAGAACAGAAAAGAAAAAGTGGGGGGGAATGCAGATTTAAGCCTCACACGCATGTTCATGCACAAAGGAAAAAGAAAAAAAAATTTTTTTAACCAAAAATCAAATAACAAAAATCAACCTGCCCTCTTGTGTCAGGTTCTATAATTGTTCCTCTCAGTTGCTCATAGGTAATCCCCTCTGCTGTCTCCTATGGAGCTGCAGCCTTATTCACAATCTCCCCATTGTCCAGCCTGGGGAAGGGAGGTGGAGTCTGTGGGGTGGGTGGGGCTTCAGTCTTCTTTTCCCACTCTTGTATGGTCAGGGGGATTCCCTTCAGTGGGAATTGGTTCTTCCCCAGGTGCTCTCTGTCTTACTAATGCTGCGCCTGGCCAGACTCTGGCTGCAAAGGATGCAGAGAGAGCACAGTGAGGGAGTCAGAGGCAGAGCCGCACTGGAGAAGATAAAACAGGCACCCTGCACACATCTTGAATTCTGGACAGGGAAGTGCTGCAGCTTGCTCATCAAGGGGTGACATACCCAATCTCTGTGACTGGTGGATTAACTGTTCAGGGATTGATCATGATCCAGAGGGAATACCCCAAAAGCATAAATTCTGAAGGGACAGGACAAGTGCTGAGTCTCAGGTACCCCAACCCCTACCCTGATTCAGCTGAGAGACAAAGGGTGTGACCAGAAAAGGACAAGGAAGATCCTGAAGAGATCAGTGGTGAGTCTGGGACTGACCCAGCCCCCTCCTTCCCAGCAATCCTCTGAATGTCAGACCCACATGGCTGGGGCACTACTGAGAGGGATTAACCAGGCAAAGCCTGGATGTCAGCCAAAATAGGAGGACTTACTCCAGGATAAAACTGGGTGGGGTGCCCCCAAACCCCTGCAAGCACCTGACAGTTTCTGCCCAAGAAGGTCTTTGCTAATTTTTAAAAAATGGTGCTAGGTTTGTACCCCAGGTAGTGCTAACCTCCAAGCAGAGCAGCTGCAGCCTCAACCACTTCACCAGAAGAGCCGTGGCCACTTTCTCCCAAGTCCCCGCTCAGTCAGCCATTCATACGCCACACTCATAGACAAGTATGCAAAATTTTCCATACACTCACTCACACTGGGATTCACACAGTCTGACTGGCTCTGCTGCATCTTCCTCACTTGCTCTCAGCAGTTTTTGATAAAAAAACATGTAACCCCCATGTCCCATCCTCCCTATTCACCCAGTTTCTCCCCCAGCATGTTTTTTTCCCAGATGAGGAAAGTCCTCAAATGGAAGCATTTTGTCACTGTTGAAATAGGTGAAACCAAAAAAATGGCAGAAGCACTAAAAGGTATAAAAAATGATGAGTTCAAAAACTGAGCAGTGGAAAAAGTGTCTTAATAAGTGCATCGCATCAAACGGAGAGTACTTTGAAGGTGACTAAAGTTTAGACATGGAAGAATAAACACAAAATTGTGTATAAGTAAATTCTGGATTTTGGGGGGCCCTGCCCCATACATGGTTGGTCATGATCTCAATGACAGGTCTTCATAGATTGGGCTACTTTTCCAGAGGAAACAGATTTAACAAAAGTGACCTGTTCTGGGAGTGCAAGTGTTAATGAGCAAAACTCAGTCTTTCCCACTGCAGGCCAGGGCTTAGTGGCTGTGGTTGTATATCATGGCTGGTCCACATTGACTTCACATTCCCCAAAGCCTTTTAGGAGACATGTCAAACCTTTACAGATTAATCCCAAGGGCCTAAACATATAAAATACATTGTAAAAGCTAGGGGATACCCAGTTAACCATGGAGAGCTGCACACAAGCCCCTCTCAGGAACCTCATTCAAATAACAGTAAAAGAATCAAGCATCCAAAAAGACAAAGAGAACAGAAGAGAGATGACCAAAGCCCGAAGATGTCAATAGAATTTGAAAAGTCACAGAAGGCACAGTTGCAGGCTAACTGACTTGGGGGGAAGTACTTTGTCTGTGGGGAAGGAACCAATAGGAGGCATGGTTATTGGGCTGGACCACTCAGAATAGCTCAAGACCTGCAGGCACCAGGTGTTCTGAAAGGAGTATCTTTAATGAGTAGGGGTATCTCAGGGACCCCATTCTTCAGACAGCCTGATGTGGGCATCTCCCAGAGCTTGACCGGAGACTTAGACAAATCTCCAGTGAGTACCTGGGTTCAGTCTCCAGGAACCCCATGGCAAGATGAGTTACTCTAGAAATAAGGGGAAAAAAATATTAGGAGAAAATATATGAATTGAGAGAACTGTAGTTCTGTTTGAATGTGTGGAACTGATTAATGACAGCAACGTTGAAAACAAAGCAAATGCAAGGAGTGATGTACCTATTAACTTCAGGAATAAAAAAATTTGTACAAGAAAGAAAATGTAATTGTAGGACCCTATTGGCTCAACTGTGACTAATATTTGCACAGTGACTATGTAAATACTAAAACTGAATTAACTCAACGTTATTGCAAGCAAGATGGGAGGTATCTCCTTATGGGGCAGAGGGAGGAGGAACAAGAGAACTAATACTTCATTATCCAGAGTAAAAAGACAGTAGATAACTTCTGAATAAATTAAAGATTCATGGTATAAACCAGTTATTGATAAATACAAAAGTAGCTGCCTGCCCCCCCCAAAAAAAGCTCCTAAACTTGAAAATACCTGTTTTGAGGGAGTGGAAATTGGAGAGCAAAAACTGGGGAGTAATGTACCTTTTTTAAAAACTCCAGGAATGCTAAAGTAAAATGGCATCTTAAAAATGTTTAAGGCCGGGTGCGGTGGCTCAGCCTGTAATCCCAGCACTTTGAGAGGCCAAAACAAGAGGATTGCTGAGCCTGGGGATTCGAGATCAGCCTGGGCAACTTGGTGAGAACTTGTCTCTACAGTAAATTACAAAAACTAGCCTGGCATGGTGGCGTGCATCTATAGTTCCAGCTACTTGGATGGCTGAGGTGGAAGGTTCACCTAAACCCAGCAGGTCGAGGTTCTAGTGGCCGTGAGCATGCCACTGCACTCCCACCTGGGCAACAAGAGTGAGATTCCAGCTCAAAAGAAAAAAAAGAAGAAAAATGTTTAAACAAAATCAATGGCATAAATACAGGCATTCTCGTGAGACTAATGAACAACCAGGATGAGTTTGCCTATACAGGGAATGTAGGCTTAACGGCCAATCCTAGGCTGGTCCTATGTGCTGTTGGGTACCACCTGCTGGAAGATGTCTATAAGGGGGGACTCCAAAAACGTGATTTATTTGTAAAAAGTTGTGTATTTATTATTTATTCTTACATGTTTAGAATTCAGCCACTTTCAAAGGACTCTCCATTTGATGCTATATGCCTATTGACATGCTTTTTCCACTGCTCAAAACAGATTTTGAACTTGTCAATTTTGATTCCTTTAAGTGCTTCTGTTGTTTTTTGTTTCACTTCTTCCACATCAGCAAAACATTTTCCTTTGAGGACCTTTTTCATCTGGGGAAACAAAAAAAGTTGCTTGGGGCAAGATCGGTTGAACAGGGAGGGTGGGGAATGGGGTCATGCTGCTTTTGGTGAAAAACTGCTGAATACTCAGTGTGGTGTGGGCAGGTGTGCTTGTAAATCATCCATCATGAAATGGGCAAACAGCATTGACAGAATCTCCAAAAAAAATTCACCAAAGATACAGTCAGCCTCTCATAACAACAGTAGCTGGTACACTGATTCCAGTAGGTTCCTAGAAAACGTACTAGCAAAGGAAACTTGTACTACAAGGGACCCACCATCAAAAAGATAATTCCTGGGGGTTTTTTTGGTCCCCCCTCATACACAAGATTACCTTTGGGTAGGGATGATTTGGAGGTGTAGAGGAGTTGCCTTGATGTAAAGGATAGTGGGGTGGCAATTTCTGGATCCTCCTGGTGAGGTGGCACCTGTCTGATGCGGTTTGATCTGTGGATAGTCATCTGGTAGAGCACTGGAACCAAGGGACCTACTCCTGCTCATCTTCTCACCTTTTGAAATGGAGTCTCCTGACATTTCCCCTCCAGATCTCAACTTTCTCTGCAAGTCTTTCTTCTCCCCTGTCAAAGATGACTGCCAATTATATTTGTTCTTAATATTATGAAATCATTTTTTATTGCAAGCACATAACAGAATGATTACTGGTTTTTAACTTTAAACAATTCATAGTATTTGGATTAACTTTTCTAATAATAATAAAACAAGGAATAAGACAGTCATAAGCCAGAAACAATGTCTAAATATCCGATGAAAAGAAATCACTAACCTAACTCAGCCTAATCATCAATCTCGAAGTGCATGGATAGAATAAAGATAAGTAAGATCAAAGTGACACCTTCCATGAATTCTCTCCTAAATCCTTCTCCTACTTTCTAGTAGCTTTCAGCTAAGTTTTATCAGCTAAAAAAAAAGTTGACAATATATTTCTTTAGGGGCCTGAAATAAATTGTATGATTTTTTTGTTCTTGTGATCAGTTCAATGTTTAACACATTTTTCTTTACAAAAAAAAAGTCCTTCCATCTTTTCCTAGTTCATTGTTGTTATAATTTGCATTCATTTATTCAGTGAAATTCTAGGACAGGGATCCTTGCCCATAAATGTCCTTGATAGCCTTGAGGACAGTTTTAAAGTCACATCTTCTCCTTCTCTCCTCCTCAAGTGTCAAGATTCCCTTTCTCTGGAATCTGCTTGTCTTGAATTTTAGGCATTTAGGTTGACTTCTCTGGCTAGACTCCAAGTATATTCTCATGAGCTGCAGATCCCAACACAGCCTTGGACAGGTCTGCCCACAGATAGAAAAAGATGGCTTGTCCTGTCAGTGTCATGGACTCACACCCACAGAGAGCCTCCCTGAAAGCAGAAACCAACACCTGTGCATGCTCAGGTATGCAGAGTGTCCAGCCTGTTCTTTCCTCATGTTTTATCTAAGATTGTAGTACCATCAAGTGACAAAATAAAAAAAAATTTAACCAAACCAGCATTTGACAGTGTTACTGAATTTAACTTTTTCTTCTTAGTCTCATCAAATCATTTTTGGTTAGTGGACACGATAACAGTGTCGTTTTTTGTTTCATTGTTGGTAAAAATCACTATTTTTGAACTGGGACTTTTTTCTGTTTTCTCTTTTCTTTTCTTTTTTTCTCTTGTAATACATCTATACTACTTCTCCACCTCTTTGCAAGATCTTACTTCTATTCGATGTGTAAAATACATCACAGTTTCTTGAAAGATGTGAATTCACAGCCGTGAAAGACTTTGGGGGGGGGGTCTGTGTGTCTGCGTGGTCACTGGAAGCCTGCGAAGTCCAGGCCTGTTGAATATATAGGCACAGTTAGCACAAAACCTGGTGGAGCCCACTTTCCTAATTTTCCATCCAATTCTCTCTCCAGCTCAGCACAGGGGTGCCTGTCCTTGGAGATGCACATGTGCCGTCTCTCCTCATCTGCTGTGACCAGTACTGCACGTAGGGAATCTAGACGCGAGGTCAGGAAAGCTGGGTTTGAATATCCTTCTACCACCCCTTGGCTATGAAATTTTACTTGTCTTCTCAGTGCCTTATCTACAGAATGGTGACAAAAACATTGCCTACTTCATAGAGGTGCTTTTAGTAATAAATGAGATGCAGAAGAAGCACATTGAAAAGTGCTTGGCTCAGTAAATATTAGTTATCATTATTATTGTCATGATTATTGTTGTCACCCAATATTGTCCTGTGCCCCAGAAAGGTGTTTTGTGCGTGCAACTAAATAATGAAAGTCCATATGATTTTATTTACTGCTACCCATATCTTGATCTGTCAGCACCACACATATATAGAGAACTGTGAAGGGGCCAAGATTTTATGCTACTCAGAAGCTAACACATTTGTGAGACCAAGACAAGAGGATTTCCTGAGTCCAGGAGTTCAAGAACAGTCTAGGCAAAATGGTGAGACCTCCTCTCTATGATAAATTTTTAAAAATAGCAGGGCATGGTGGCAAGCACTGTAGTAGCAGCTTCCTGGAAGGTTGAAATGGAAGGATCACCTGAACCCAGCAAGTCAAGGCTGCGGTGGTCATGAGGCGTGCCGCTGCACTCCAGCCTGGGCAACAGAGTGAGACTGTGACAAAATTCTACCTACCTACCTACCTAACTACCTACCTACCTAACTAACTAACTAACTATGTTCATCTATCGCTGTTTTATGAAGGCTGACAGAAGACACAAGACTAAGCATGCTCAGGGTCTAGGGTGATTTTTCAAACATCAAGGTACTGGACACATCTCTTTCAAAATAATGAAATAAATAAAATATCTGTGGCTAACAGAAAACGTTTATTGTAAATCAAGACTAAAGTTTGCTGAGCATTTGAAATCTTATAAAGTTCATAACACTTTGAAATTTTTCATGACATATTGAGTGATGTTGGTCAGACATATCCATAGGCACCACCTGCTTTTAGCCTCACTGCAAGCCCCATAGAAACTCTTACCTACCCTGAGAGACTAGTGCATTTGTTACGTTTGTTATCTCACTTAAGCAAACTGCTAACTGTGCCCTGATATCATACACCCCGGCTCGTTCTCACTTTTTCCAAATCCCCTCCCACCCCAATGAAACTTACAGCCCTTGACAGGATTGCACCACTAATAATTAGGGGAACTGAGACTTGAAATCAGTCTTTGACTTTCCATTAAAGGTATTGAGACAGTGGAGCAACATGGCTAAGATCATAGTCTTTAGAATCAGTTGACTTGGTTTCAATCCTGCCTCTGCAGCTGACCAGCTGACCTTTGGGAATCCCTTCACTTCTCTATGCCTGAGTTTTCTCACCTGAAAAAAATGGATATAGTGATGTCTTCCACTTAGGACTTAAGTGACAACTAAATAAAATGGTTGCAATAAGTTTAAATTATAGGGAGCATTAAATAAATGTAGCCATTAGTATTTACTGCTTTGACTACATTTTCCAATGTTTAGTCAAATCCTGATGATCTACTCTGAATCATCTGCTCTCTTGGGATTCACTTCTTATGCCTCATGCTACACTCGACCACAGCACATGCTTTCTTTATGCTTCTCAGTATATGAGGAGGTCAATGATAGTTCGAGGTGTGGAACAGAGTGATGAAGACAATGGGAGAGTGATGGCCTGGTGCAGAGCTTGGCAAACTTTTCCCTAAAGGGCCAGACTGTAAGTGTTTTAGGTTGTGTGAGCCACATGATCTTGGTCCCAGTGACTCAACTCTGCTGTTGTGGCACCAAAACAACCATAGTCAACAAGGAAGTCAATGGGCATGACTATACACAGCAAAACTTTATTTATGGACACAATTCTAAATTTCACCTTATTTTCACATGTCACAAAATAGTATTCTCCTTTTTGTTGTTGTTGTTCCGATCACTTAAAAACATTAAAACCATTCTCTTAGCTGACAGAATGTGGACCATGGGCTGTAGTTTACTGACACCAGGACTAGCATATCAGCCATGAGCGTCATGCTGTCAAGAGAGGTGAGGCTCCCTGGGGCAGGAGGGGATTTGGAAAAAGTGGGGAGGGGCCAAGGGGTATGATATCAGAACACACCCGTTTTATTATATGAGGCAACAAATGTAAAAAGGTAGCACAATGTAGGGCACTTCATGGAGATATATATATATTCCTATATAAGAGGATCACTAATTTTTATTTGAAAGAGACTACACTAAGTATCCTACATGAAAGTCATTCAGATACAGTTCAGTATTGATATTTTGGATCATATGTCACAGTCTGTACGGCAGTCTGTAACATGGCTTCAAGGATTTGAGATCATATTCCTGTGTCCCTCCCAATTCAACAATGCCTGGAATTTCTTAATCAGCATTTTTCTGCAGCTTGAACTTCTGCTTGCTGGTAAACTACAATCCTACCTGGAAGGGGTTGCACATTACACCTCCTTAAGCATGTGCGTTGACTGATATAAAATCAGGTCTTTACTGACAAAGGAAAAGAGACTTAAATTCTGAGAGAAGCAAAAAAGAAAGAGGGGAAGAAGAAAGAGGAGAAGAAAACACCATCTAGGGATAAGAGTTTAGAGTGTCAGATTTAGGGTCCTCAGAGTCAGACTTGATCAGCTTTATCTTGTTTTTTTCAGTTCCATAATCATTATTCTGGACATCAATTTGTAGTAAAAAGATTGTTTTAAAAGCTAACAGTGAGTTCTAGTTTTAATCATGGATTGTAAGCTGGTGATGTTCAAAACACACCCATGCTTAATACAACCAGGGTTAAAGATTTTGGTGTATCATAATACAAATTTAACATCTATATAAATTATTTGAGGTTATGAATTCATTATTCATCTTTTTTACTCCTAAAACATTTAGTTCATTGTATTTGTATTTGGGCATGTAATTGAGTTTATTTCATTTTATTTTAAATAATGTAATAAAACATTATAAGCTTCGGAAGTATATTAGCACCAAATATTTGTACCTGTTCCTACCTAAGTTGACTGTAAAAATCATCTCATAACTCATCTACTGCCAAGTAATTATAATCCTAAATAGATCTTGGAAATAATAAATCTTAGTTTTTTACTGTCCCAGTTAGGACTCTGGAATCATTGTGGAGCGCCTTCCTCATGACCCTATCCATTCAGGTCACCACCTCACTCAATCTTTTTGAGGTCTGTCTCTGGAACTAAGAATCAGAGAGCCTGCATAAAGAATTGAAAACAGTTTCTATTTGTTTCAGTCGCAAAGTGCACTAAAACTCATAAGCCACAAAATAATAGTTCTAGCAAACGGCAAATGTTGACTGTGGAATTTACACTGCTCTAGTCCATTCCATCTCTTGTACTTTTTACAGCAATGTCATTATTGTGCTGAAATACATCACATGCCCTCTGGGAGTTTCTAAAAAATCTTTGTGTTTTACCTTTGGAGTGACTTCTAAGCTACCATTTCTGCTTGGAATCTTATGGACCATGAGAGCTTGTTTGGAGATTCTAGCAGAGAGCGCAGCTACTTGCATACCTTTGACCAAAGAACGGTAAGTCCTTCTCTAGCGAGGATATTCATCCTTTTCAACCAAGTACACAACCTGGGGAGACATGCATGTGGAGAGGGAGGAAGGGAACACACGCCTAGCCAACTACATCAGCCAAATCAACCCTGGCAATCAATGGGGTGACAGATGTCACAGCCAGAACACCCTCACATTCTCTGCTTAGACTTTTACGTCACAAAGTTAAAACAATTGAATCAAGCAGTCATTCATGGAATCTAGCTTCCACTCTCATAACTCATAACTTTCCAAAGCTCTAGAGGATCCAAGTCCAGGAGGACGACTCATCCCTGGCTGATGTGAGATTAGTGTGTTATGATCACACCCTGGTGTTGTAGGTTAGAGTCCTGGAAGACACTTTTCTGACATTGCACTAAAACTATGTTTAAGGCCTGGGATGTAGAATTATGAATCGTTAGTATTCTTTTATTTGATTTAGTAGGAACTTTTAAAATTTCACTTTAAACAGTTCCCCTCAAGACATGAATTTTGTTTTTTTAGTAGGCGCATGGGTTTTAGTAAATAAAATAGGCTTTTAAAAAATACATAGTATGGCATCTTAAAGTTAATATTCAGTTTTCTACTATACTATTTTATACAATTTTTCCAAGATTTCATTTTAGTAGTTCTAATCCATGTCATTTTATATTTTATGATATAATATTATATTCTCTTACACATTTAAATTGTAGGCCTTCTAGAACTTTTGCATGGTTGCTGTGCTTAGGATTGGTGGGCAACTTTTATAAGAAAAAAAGTGACTTCCAGCATTATTTTAATTTGATTATAAAAGAAGTACAAATATTCCTGGAGGAGAAAGGATCTATAATATAGTTATGATAATGATGATGGTAGAAGTAGTGGAGATGATGACAACAGCAATAATAATAATAATATATGGTGTAAATTTCAAGGGCAAATAAATATACAAACAGGCTTAATTCTGAATACAGTGAAAGCAAACTAAGGCACTGCAGGTCTCTACATTTCAGAGCTAAGGAGAAAACACCACAATTATATTAGAACCAAATGATTCTGATTGCTGGGGCAGTCTCCACCAGATCCAAGATGATGTTAGTGTTAGTAAACCCCCAGCTATTGTGAATCTAACAAAGTGTTCTGGCTCTTAGTAATTGAACTGTATGGGTTACAATCTTCTTTCTTCAATTCCAAACATCAGAATACTGTATACAATGGATTCTGATGTTGGCCACCATCTTGTGTAGAATTAAGTCTGGCACAAGGGTTCTTACACTTCTATCATTTTCACAATTTCTCTTTTCTCCAACTGATCATTAATTCACATGGGATTATTGATTTCTCAGTTCTGTTATTCAGTCTGTCCTTTTGCTTGCCAAGTAATGAAATACCACCTTTAATGCTCATCTGCATAAATCAATGTCAGATTCAAGCATTAATAATACTGTAGATTTGGATTCTTTACCAAATGTCACAATTAGTGGCAGCTTCAATAGAATATTAATGATTCATTAACTACACACCAATTTCTCATTAAGTGCTGATATAATCTCTCCATAAGAATTTATTACCATACTGTAGCCAAGCATTCAACATCTAGAAAGGAACAAATCCTCTAAGGAGAAATCAAATAGCACATACAATTTCAGGCAGACTCCATCCATCTTAACTGCAGTTAAACTAATGAAGTTGAGCTTTTTAGCTTTGATTTTTAACTTTATAACCTTAAATTAGGCCAATCAGTTTACTCTCTAAGTCCAGTTTTATCATTTTTGTAATGGGGATAATGACCTCACCTCAGAGTATTTTGAGAAAATGCAGGATGATAATGTCTGTATGACTATTTTATTTTTATTTTTATTTTTTTGAGTTGAAGTCTCACTCTGTCACCCAGACTGGAGTGCAGTGGCCGCTCCTGGCCTCGGCAGCCTCGACCCGCTGGGCTCCGGCGATCCTTCCGCCTCAGCCTTCCGAGTGGCTGGAATTACAGGCATGTGCTACCACGCCCGGCTGATTTTTTTTAAATTTTTATTTTGGAGATGAGGTCTCGCTGCCCAGGTGGGTCTCGAACCCGCGGGCTCAAGCAATCCACTCACCTCAGCCTCCCAAAGGCGTGGGATTACAGACTGAGCCACCGAGCCCGGCTTTGTATGACTATTTTATAAAAGAGGCTAAACTTGGGAGGGCATAGTCAGGAAATGACTTTACCACAATCTTCAAATGTGCTTTTAATTCTCTCTTCAGCAGAGTTGCATGATGTTTGAAGAAAGTTAGATTTTCTTGTCAGTTTGAGGTATTTGTAAAGTTTCATTTTAGGATACTAAAAAGCAAGTCTAGTCTAATTCCAAAATTTCAGTATCTTATGGATTTTCCTGCAGTTCAGTTTAGGCTTAGGCTTGAAAATCTGCAAGAATGATGTCAGGGTGTCTTTTCATCCTTCCTTGATCCATCTCCTTGCTGCTTCCCTTCTGTAACCTCCAGGATTGAGTTGAAAGGAAGCATGAGAGCTAGAGACACGATAATTTCTCTTGATGCAGTGGGTGCTGTCTATGGTTCTTTACCATGGCAAATGTTCAAATGCCAGCTCCTTTTCCCCCCAGGACTGTATCTTGGACGTTTCAAGAATCTACTCTGTTTCCTCCCTCACCCCCACCAGCCAAGAGCCCACCATGATGAACAGATGGGGTGACACATTCAGGCATCCTTTTGCTGGTAGATGACCTTTCTTGACAACCCTGGTCTGGCTACCTTTTCTGGCTCAGAAGAAAAGGTGACATGGTTCAGCTCCTTCCTCTGCCCCTACCTACAGTGAGACCACATCTCTGGGCATCATTCCTCAGCCGTACAATAGGATAATGATAGAACCTACTTTCTGCTGTTTACCTCCTGGAGTCCCTCAAGGATTAAGAGGTGGTCCAGCCCAAGGACACCTACCACAGCACCTGCTCAAGTTCACCTAGCAGAAAGGTAGCATGGCAAAAGTGGTTGGAAGCATGAGCCATAGAGAAGATTAACTAGGCTTGGATTCCAAATCCACTGCTCACTAATTGTAAAACATTGGGAAAGTCACAAGCTGACTCCCGTGTACCTTAATTTTATTTCTATACAATGGAAATAATAGCAGTAGCTCTATGTCCTGAATATTGTGTGTTGGCGTTCAGTGCTCTGCCTGCCTTCCAAATACTCCCCTAGTCCATAGGGGCAAAGCCTGGAGACTCACTTGCCACCTTTCTGTGCCAGTGGGTTCTGGGAGATTCTGCCAATGAGAAGTTCTCTGGAGTTGGCCCAGAGATCAATGGAAGGCAGCTATCTGTGCATGACCATGGGACAGATATGGAGGTTGGCCAGGGATTTTTAAGCAACCTCCTGAGAATCATGAACTTTGGAGCTCCAGGCACATGTGACCTCCCTGTTGTCCTGACAAAGCCCTACCAAACTCTAACTGATACCTGGCTTCATAGAGTTGCTAAAATGTTGAAGGGAGTTTGTACACACAAAGTTCTCAGAACATCTCTGACCACATTGTAAGCATTCAATAAATGTCAGCTACTACAATGCATCCATTATTATTCTCAAAACTATGAATCCATCTGTGCATATCAGTTCACCAAAGCTTCAAACTGACAGGAGGGAGGAAATGGCAAAAGAACTCAACACTTCCTCTACAGGCCTGGGAAGAGGCTGTTGTGCTCTCTGCTCCTTCAGAACACAGCAGATACAGTAAGTCCTCTACATACAAACCTTCAAGCTGAGAACTTTCAAAGACGCAAACATGTTCACATGTGCAACCATGTAAGTTAGTTCACATGTCTGGCATACATTGTCACATGCATGCATACTCTACAAGCAGTTGTGCTTTTGTGTACAGTAGTACAGTATCTTTATTTCAAGTCCAAGATGTCCAGAAGCAAGCGTAAAGGCAGCAGTGAGGTAGCTGGTACTGTACAGTCGATTGTGTCAGTTGGGTACCTAGGCTAACTTTGTCGGACTTACAAACAAATTGGATTTATGAACACGCTTTCAGATCAGAACTTGTTCTTAGGTAGGGGATGTACTGCTCACCCAAGTGAAGCATGTTTAGGAATATGGCAGGAAGATATATGACAGCAACAGACAACATCCACAGAAATTTACCTCTTTGATCTCTCACTTCAGCTGCTCCAGAGAGAAGTTCTGTTACCAAAAGAAAAAGCCAGTCTCAAAAACGCCTCACTATGCACTATCCAAATAAGGCACACACATTAAAATGCAGCATGTTGTTGAATTTCTCTTTAGATTTAATTTGGAGTCACCTTATATGAACAAAAAGAAATCAAGGAATTCTAAGTTAGATCATAGGCAAAGCAGAACCAAGCTATGAGAGCTGTTACACTCACCACCTCCATGCTAAATTATCCAGCTGCATTGACTTTGTAGTTTAGAGATGACTCCAGGGTGTTTGCAATCTGCATCACTTGCAAAATCTGCTGCATTGACTTCAGCTCCGCAGGGAGTTGCCAATGGATGCACGCTTGAGTACTGTGGCAATTGTATGTTTGTTTGAACCTATAACAGGACAAATATACAAAAAACCTAGACAAGAAGGGAGAATAAACAATGAAACATAAAGCCACTCATGCTACCTGGGATTTTTGCTTGCAGAGAAAGAAACTGCTCTTTTCAGGAACCTTATCTAGTCTTTGTCTGTGCCGCTATCACAAAATGTCTGAGAATGAGTAATTTATAAACAAGAAAAATGTATGCTTTACAGTTCTGGAGGCTAGGAATTTCAAGAACAAGGTACCAACTGGTTCCGTGTCTGGTAGAGTTCAGTCTCTGCCTCCAAGATGGCAACTTGAACATTGCTTCCTCCAGAGAGGAGAAACACTACATCCTCACATAATGGAAGGGATGGAAGGGCAAAAAGGGCCAAATTTCCTGTCAAGTCTGTTTATAATGGCATTAATTCATTTGTGAGGGCAGATCTATCATGAACTAAGCACTTATCTAAAAGCCCCACCTCCCAACACTATTGTAATTAGAGGTTAAGTTTCTACTACATGAATTTTTAGGAACCATAATAACCCCCAAAACTCTGTCCCAATAATATATTACACCTATAATTTAACTTAAAATTCTTAAGCATGTGGCATTTATGCCTAATCTAATGATTTCTCTCTATTATCATGACAGTTTCCCCCATTTACCTCCAAAATCAGACTAAAAATAGAACTTTTTTTTCATACAATCCTATTATCCCTCAGATGATTTTTCTGTGTTAAAATGGTCCAGGTTATCACAATCTTGGTTTCGTCAAACCCTGAGGTTGAAACAGACTCATAGCAGTAAAGACTGTTGTTTCTTTTCTAGAATGATCATTTTCAAAACCAGATGCCTCATTAGTAATCAAAAACAGGAGTGTATAGTATCATATGCTTATTCTAAATGAAAACATTCAGGTGAAGAGTTATCGCATATTTGAGAGCAGTTATATTTTTTCATTTGTCTAGTTTTTTTTTTACATTATAAAAAGGAAATGGATTTCCATTTGGGATCCTATTTGGATGCTTAAGATAAATAACATAAAATGCCAAATTTTGAAAAACATAGTGTTTCTTATTGATATATATGTATACACATACATGAACTGTAGGAAAAGAAAAATAATTAACCCTCATAAATTCTTAATTGGAATGGACCCTTGTAATAAAAAACAGATTAACAAGAGAAAAAGAAACAGAAGATTATTAGCATGTATATTTCATATACATGGAAAAACTCCCAGGGAGTAAGCAGTCTTCAAAGAAGTAGTCCAGGTCATCACAATCCTGGTTCCACCAAACACTGAGAATGAAATAGGCTCATAGCACCAGAGAATGTTCATTCTTTTCTAGAATTATCATTTTAAAAAACAGATTCCAGCTTATGTAGCATCTTCAACAAAGAACAGTAAATGTTTAGAGAAGTGAAAAACAAACAAAAAGGCTTTGAATCTCCTGGGGTGGCAACTTGTGGAAAGGCAAATAAATGACAAATAAAAGCTAGTTGGTAAAATTGGTTAATCTAGATTCCTGTGATATCATCTCTAGGCCTGCAGAGTCCAAAGTCACCTTTAATAGTTAATCCTTGTTCTCTCTGATAGAAGGCAGGAAAAGATATCTTTTATCTTTGTAAATCTGTGTCCTACTTTTAAGCAAATAGAGGAATGGCAGAGAGCTATCCTGCATCTATTTGCTTCTTCTTAACTACCTTTAGCTCAATAATAATTTATATTTTTAGATGGTATATGTTGGTCTTTCACTATGTGTGTGTATATATATGTGTGTGTGTGTGTGTATATATATACATATATATATATATACACATATACACATACACACACATACACACCAGGGGTGCCAAAAAATGTATATACATTTTAAGAGATGTTATCTATGGATTACTTTTAGTTTTCCATAATCAAAAATGTCTGGATACTGAAGGTAACCACTTTGAGCACCTCTTGTAACTGCAGAAGTCAAGCGTGACTTGTATTATCTTTTGCTATCGGTATATATTGAGTATTGCAATTATATATATAAATAATATAAATAAATACACACACACACACATATATATACATATATATATAGAGAGAGAGAGATTATTTACTTTTAAAGAACTTATCTTGGTCCAGGGATTTCTTTTCTAACATATAACTAAACTGAACTCAAAGTGCAGGCAACCGAGGAAGAAATAGGGTGCATCTCATTCTGGAAGAGAAGACAAGGGCATGATTAGAGATAAGAGATCCAAAATCCAGACCTTCAAATCTGAGGGCTGAACCAGGCACAGGCCTCACACACAGGAGTGAAGACACTAAAATGGTTTTTTAAGTTGTGTGTTAATTTTGGTTAGATGATAGATTCCTCCTGCATTTTTTCAGCAATATCAGAGTACATACCAGATAACTAATTATTCTTTCAACAAGTGTGCAAGGAACTTCTGCTAGATCCTGGGATGGCAACAATAAACAAGAGAAATGTGGTTTCTGCCTTTATGACTATTAATTGCTGCTGGAGAAGAGACAATTATATAAATGGACAAATATTATTCAGAGTAAATTTGTGATATAATCTCTGAGGAAGACTTCAGACATCTGTGAGAGTTGCCACTATGGGGCCTAGCCAAATCAAGTCGGGTGGGAAACAGAATATTTGGAAGGGTTTTATATAAGATAGAATGGTAAGAACAATAATGATAAACCATTGAAGCTATAGCCTGACAAAAAGTACAATTTAGAAACATTCACACCATGCTGGCCAAAAACCCAAGAGTGCCAGCAATTTCACCTGCCAAATGTGTGGCTCTGATAAGATTGATCTGTCCACATAGCATGTGGGAATCATTGTGACTCCATGGTTGCTCCACAAAATCAAGTCCACCGCATCCGATTGCCTAAGTATTCTCCTCTTGAATAACTATGAAGCTTTTTGGTTTTATCCCAATACGTGTTTTTCCACAGTGCATTCATCACCGAGATTAGAGGTGCTGTTTCCAGGGAGTGCTTATGAAGATAGCAAAGGAAGGAGGCCAAGTTGGAACTGAGCCTGCACGTCGCCCTACTGGGACATGGCTTGTTTATCTCATACTGCCAATGGGGCCAAGGGAAAGCCTTGCCAAGCCCCATGGGCATTGCCAAGATCGGTAGCAACAGACCATTCACTATTAACTAGATCTGAAAAACAAGAAGGCAAAATAACCTACTCCCTAAGTCATGTATTGTGCAAAAATCATGACTTCTGGATTTTAAGGAATATCTCAAATATGAGTTTTCAAAATGTGCCCATTTTACCATATTGTATTGTGTCCTAGCATTTTGATGTATATATTTAAAAAGATAAAAAATGTTTAATATTAACAAAAGGCAAAATGGTGAGGGCTGGGATGAAAAAGGATACTTATGTCTGAATCATAGTTATGGCTCAATGTTTGGTGTCAAAATGTGCATGTCACCTTGATAATTACCCATCCACTTGCCTTCTGCCTCATTACTTACCATTTTTCCTTCCATTTCCCAATGTTTTCTTCACTCCAGCCACTACTCACTCTTTGGCATTTCTCTCTATGCTTGTTTTTGTGACAGGTTGGCAAAATGCCACCCTGACAGTGTTTGGTCTCCCAGCTTGGTATCTGTGTTTTCCTTCTCTCTCTTCTACCTAAAAGAAAAACAGCATTTGATTTTTACTGAAGAATAGCTGGCAGCCCCCTGGTCTAGCTCAGTGTCACTGGCAGGCTTCCAGTGCCCATCAGCTGTCTGGTGACTGAAGGCAGCATTCAGAGGGAGAATTTGGAAGGGGAGGTGGCACCTCAGGAGGTCAGGGCAGATGTCCTCACCCTCCTGCCCACAACTTTCTTTACAACTCCTCCCCACGAGAAACCAGTCCTACTGGTCATGGCCTAGACACACCTGAACTGTGTGCTTTATTCTCCATGGTGACGACCATATCCCTCCCATCTCATTCCTTGGGTTTACCTGAAGCTTTGAGTTTCAGCCCGTGCTTTCACAGAGCCAAGGCTGCAAGATTTATGAAATTTTTTAACTTTGTAACCTCTTTAAGCTTACTAAAAATCTTTCTAAATTTTTTTCATACAAGGAAGGACCCCCCCTCCCCAAAATAATCATTTTTTGGAGGGCAGGTCTCTTTTATTGCAGACTTCCCCTGCTAGGTAAATGTTCTAGGAACCCATCGGCATCAGTGTACCAGCTAGCATTGTTGTGAGATGATGCATTCATCGATTTTTTTTTTTTGGAGATTCTTTCAACGCATTTGCCCTTTCATGATGGGTGATTTACGTACCTGCCCACACTGTACTGAGTGTTCAGCAGTTTTTGAATGGCATGACCTCCATGCTCTACCCTTCCTGTTCATCAGATCTTGTCCTTAGAGACTTTTTTAAGGGAAATATTATGCTTACATGGAAGAGGTGAAACAAAAAAACAGCAAAAGTACTAAAAGGCATTGAAATTGATGAGTTCAAAAACTTGAGCAATGGAAAAGCATCTCCATAGGTATATTGCATCAAATGGAGAGTAATTTGAAGGTGACTGAAGTTTAAACATGTAAAAATATGTACATACTTTTTAATAAACAAATTCCACATTTGGGGGGTTCCCCTTCATACTGTAAGTATGGACTTTGATCATTTTATATTTGGGATTGCATCTTAAAGAGAAACTGGATTTAAGTGCCTATTTGAATTAAACAGTTTTATTCGAGGAAAATATTGAATTCTTTAGAAAATGTACATGATGTATTCAGTTAAAATTTATTTTGAATAGTTTCTGGGAAGAGGATATGGAGCAATAATTATGCCTCAACTGCTTACATAGCTTTGCAAATTAGTTAAAAATGCATTGATTACTTGCATAATAATCTTATGAGATAGTACCTGATACTACCCCATTTCAGTGATGAAAAAGAAAAAGCATAAAAGATATAAGATGGTCTAAGCATTATACCAAGAATACTTACAATTTTAGATCAACGACTTGAATACATTTTCTTTGGGACTTGTGAAACTTGCTTTATTTCATTTCAAATTAAATGTTTGATTGAAGAAATTAAGCTGTGGTAGTCAGTGTTCAGAGGAGCCTGGACTATATAAAAGTTCACAAAATAAGTGTAATTATACAGTAAAGAGCATATGTGTGTGGGGGAAACAGGGGCTTTCCTGTAATGGGTCTTAGGAAAACACCACTTGGATAATTCAGTAGCCTTGATGTTGGGGGTTTCCATTCTATGTACATCTAGTGGAAGTCTCATTCATCTAAGTGAGAACACCTAATAAATTACCAGCTAAAAACGTCATCTCAGACTGGACATATGACTTATGCCTGTAATCCTAGCACTTTGGGAGGCTGAGGCAAGAGGATTGCCTAAGCCCAGGAGTTCCAGACCAGCCTGGGCAGCAAAACAAGACTTTGTCTCTACAAAAAAATAATAATAAAAAAATAGCCAGGCATAGTGGTGCAAGTCCGTAGTCCCAGCTACTTGGGAGATTGAGGCAGGTGGATCAGTTGAGATCAGGTGGTCAAAGTGGGCTGTGATCACATCATTGCACTCCAGCCTAGGCAACAGAATGAGACCTCAACTCAAAAAAGAAGTTATCACAGAAAACTTAAGGGGAAATTTAATTTAATATAACTGCCAAAAAAAACTGATTTGTTCAGGAGACACAACATAGAGCACAGGGGAAGACATGGACTCAGGTAAGACAGCCTCATATGATCTCTGTTCTTGGGGCAAGTTACTTAATCTTTTCACTATCTATCTCTTATCTGAAAATGTAGGTAACAAATAATACTTCGTTCAAAAGATTGTTAAAAGAATTCAGAACAACATCTAGCAAATGGTAGATAGTATATAAATATTTGTTGAATAAAAATTGGTTAAAGTACATTCCCAAGAATCTTGGGTTAAAGTAAATGTAGTCTCTTGAAGTCTGTACTGGTAAGAAGAGGGAATTTGGGATAAGTCAGACGTACAAAACTGGTTTAGAAAAGATGGATTTGAGCTTATTAGAAAATTTAGAAAGAATACTGACACAAAAGGGCTGCAGGGGTGGTGACATCTGGGAAGGTTCAGGGTCAACTAAAGTTTAGGCAGGCAGCCCAAGGAGTTCCAGGCAGTGCTGGGATGTGGGGGAGGTGATGGGCGGCCCCAGAGAAAGGCCTGTATGCCACCCAGTGCCAGGGTATTGCATGGCCTGGACAGGCAGTGAGTAGCCTGGAGGAGGTGGGACTTGCTTGAACCCTCTCCAGAGCTGAGGTTGCTAGGTCTCTCATTTTACAGAATGGATACGGAAGAACCTTAGCTAATTCTCTTGATGAAAACAAATAAGCAGGCTGTACATATGTAGGCCTTGCAGATGTGTTTATGAGCGAAAGAGTGAGCATCGGGTCACTAAGAGGATATCCTGACAAAGCAAGTTTTTTTTCCAGAAAGATTACTGGTCTACTAGATCAGGATGATCTGCTAGATTTCATCTCAGATATCAAGATCATAGGGAGAAGTAAGTTAACTTGAGTTCAGCAAGTGCTTTTACAAAGACTTTACTACAGTCTATGAATACAATGGAAAAGGATGACGAACAACTGAAAATAATTAGGGGAACTGTAACTAGTTGGAAAACTGCTTCCAGAGTGCTAATTAATGAGTTGATACAGAGATCAATGTATTTTCTACTGCCATACCATGATATTGTCTTCTGATATCCATATTGTATCAACAATTAGATGAAGCCATGGGCTTATCATTTGCCCATATGGCACTAGCTGTAACAAGTAGACACTACACTGAGTGTTGAAGCAAACTTTTAAAACACTCTTATAATGTGTAGGGAGTTTCAGTTGGAGAAAAGGAAAATCCTGCAGATGGATGGTGATGATGGTTGCATAGTAATTTGAATGTACTTAATGCCACTGAACTGTTCACCTAAAAATATTGAGAATGGTACAATTTTTGTTACATATGTTTTACCACAATGAAAAAAATGCAAAAATTTAAAAAATTGTTACAGCCAAGTGAAACAGGTTTATAATATGTGCATTCTTTTTTTGGAAGGGTAGTTAAAGCCAAAGTAGTGTATCTTACCTCTTGTGACAAATTTTTGGTGAGAAGTTTTCAGTTCACTCATGATAGGTTTGAAGACAAGAATGGGTTTAGAAAAGACATCAGAGAGATTCCATCTCATGCTCATGTTGGTTTTAGTATACACATAATTTGAAATTCAGTTTTGATAAATCATGAAGCCACCCTCTCAACATAAATAACAAATTTAAATAAGAACCTTCTATTAAATTACTTATGGGATACAAAGTCTATTAACTGGAGAATGGGCCACCTGACACCCAATCTCCACCACTACACAATGTGTCCATGTAAAGAACATGTGTGTGTAGCCCCTGAATCCAAAATTTAAAAAAAGAACATGACTTCTCTATTAAAAATAGTTATGATTGGCCAATTTATTTATAAAAATGTTTTAACAAATAAATTATATTTGAAAAGCATATAGGTTAAGTCGGTTTGTAAGTTTAGCCACATACATAGCATATTATGAATATACTTTATTTTATATTACATTTTTAATCTGCTTAGTTAACTTCTTATAACTACTTTTGATCTAGTTTCTCCATGAGATTTAGAAATGTTTCGTCATTATTTGTTGCCAATGTCATCGAAATAAATCCAGCATGTACAAGTTTTACTAGTGCGAAAAATAAAGCCAAGTCATTTATACTGTTAAAACAAATATTAAAAATAGAATGGAGGAATGGTTCAAATTAGATCAATGACCAAAAACTATTTTTTGTTTGTCTTAAGATCTAAAATGAGAAAAATACATTATCACCCCTCAATGTTTTTAAATAATCTGTACAAAAACTATTGAAAATGTTACTGAGGAAATCAAAGAAAAATCAGAAAGTAAAATAATTATTGAGAGAGAAACATGGATACAGTTGGAATTGAGCTATAAAGTCAGAGACCCTGGATTTAATCTCAGGTTCTAGCATGTATTAACTGTGTGGTTATCTAATATTTGTGCCTCAACATCCTCCTCTGTAAAATGGTTTCAGTACCCAACGTGATGAGAAGGAAATAAGGTAATGCGTATAATGGCTAATGTACTTACTGCTTAGTACCTGGTCCCTTATGTGTGTGGAAAGAAAGGATTAGCTCTTCTTATTGGAAGTCTCCCTTACCCATCAAACGTAGCAATGGGAAGATGCCTTCATCTTCTTCTCATAAACCTCTTGGAAGATGTTGTGTATGTCACACACAGGATGAGTTATTGTTGTGCCATCAAAGACCTGGCAAGAACCAGATGGCACTCATTAAGAGTTACTTGTAAAGAGTTCAATGACTGGGACCGTTTCCTGAAATGTGGGTAAGCAAGAAAGGATGTAAAGTGCCCAGGGACTAAAGAGGAAAGCCAATTTTACCCTTAGGCCCAATCTCTTTCTCTCTTTTACCCTCAAATCCTCCTCTCCTGCCTCCCATTGGGGAAACCCATAGAAGCTAGAGGGCAATGTCACTCTGGCTACATCCATTGAGGTCAGCCTCCAGGCTCAGCAAATGGGTCAAATGTGCATGAGCAGTTCAGTGACTGCTCTGTGCTCTCCTCTTCTCTTCAACAGGTCTTGATCAGAGTAGCAAGTTCCACACCTGAAGCTCTAACAACATTGTCCTTATTTCTTCATTAATTTGTCATGAGGTCAGGAATTACAGGAAACAATACCTACTTAGCTGTCACACCAAATGAAATAGTTTTTCAACTCAAGAGTTTTAACTCTAATATGGCCAAAGAAGAAAATAAAAGAAGTAATTGTAAGGATTCAGGAAAGGAAATCTTTTTAATAGTTGGAAGTTTAAAGTATGCACCTTTGGCAATAACAGTAAACTCAGCTTTAGAAGATTCCCATTAAATGTGTGCTAGGCACACCGAATCCTGAATGTCCTGGGCTCTGGTTTACACACTGCTAGGGTGCACCCTGCGTCCTGTTATGTACAACTCCCTAGTATCTTACATGAAGCCTTGGTCATTGTAACCCTCAATCAATGGATCAGTGGGTACATTGGATTACATTTTTTAAATAAACAGAGGCAGAGAGGATCACAAATTACAGGCTCTGGGCAGACTGACCATCTGTACTAAGGTCCACCACACTACCTGGAAGAAGATAATATACTGTTCATCTTGAAATTAGCTATCCTGAGGTGTCTGTCTTAATTTCCAGTCTCATTTCTCACCACCCCACTTTAATGAACCATTCACTTTTAAGCAGACAGGTCTGAGAGCCATCCTCCAGTCTCTTGGTACCTTTCCAGGTCACTTCCTGCCTAGAGTGCCCTCTTGGCTTCTTGTCACTTTATTGTATCCTCCCTTCAATGGGGAACACTCAACCCCAGTTCTCTAGTCAGACATCATCATAGTCATTAAATATTATTAGTGCAATTTTGATTACACAAAGATAGCCACAAGCTAAACATGACACTGCTATAACACCTCCCCCACCGCCTCCTTTCTTTCTCTCTCTGTCTCTCTCCCTCTTTTCCATGGAATTTAATGCCACTCTCTTGGTTGGTATCTATTTAGTGTCTATACTTAGTAAGAGTATTTTGTGACTTCTGTCTCCAATTAAGCTGTCAGCATCTTAAGGATCAAAATGATTGCTAAATATTTACAGGGCGCATTTGTTATCCATGACACAGCCTGGGCATAAAGGCATTTAACCTATGGCCCTTCTCATGATAAAACCCTGGTAATGGGACTAAGAGAAACATGTATGATATCAAAAGTTATCATGACAAATAGCTTTACTTCCACCATGTAGTAAAGATCACATGGCATAATTAGATGATTATATTTCACAAGGCATATTTCAGCTGTAGAACTACTCCAAAATCAAACTATCTAGCCATCACAGGAAATGTCTGCTGCCCCATTAGGAAAACTGATATGTTGATATGTTCTTTAAAAATGTTAAATATGATTTTAAAGTGACAATATGTTTTGGAGGTAAAAAAAAAGTAAAAATTTTGAGCTAAACAAATGCACATGTTTAGGTTAATTATATATAAATGTGTGTGTCTCTCTATCATCTGTCTATCTATCTATCCCAGGATTTATCATCTGCAGCAAATGACAGATAAATCTACCGACTGAGAAAAGCGCTAAGCAGAGATGTCTACAGGTGAGGGCAGGCCCAGGAGTTCATAAACTAGGGTAGAGCCAGATATAAATGATAGAAGGAAAAGGGTCAAATAACAGATGGAAAGGTCAATGCCAGGCTGAGCTTAAATGTTCCAAACATGACCCAGAAGCAGGTGAGTGTGCAGGAGCTAAGAACCAACCAGAAGAAGAGGAAAGGCCCTCAATATGCATGTGGGGCAGGTTCATCAGTCTGTAGCTTCCTCAGCACAATGTCTCTCAGCAATTTTTCTGCATCCTCTGAGCTATAAGGCACTGCCTTAGCTACAGCCATTCCCCTCTGCCCAGGCCTGAGTTAGCCAGTGACTCAGCACAGCAGGAAGCTGTTTTCAGTATGTGTCCTGCACAACTGCAGGATCAGCCATTGCATAATCTGCCGCCACACCTAGCAACCCAGCTGGCCACAGCCAGCTTCAGAACAATTGCTTCTCTGTACATGACAATACAAATTTCCCAGTGCCTACTGAAAAAGAAAACAAAGAAAAGCTATTAGCCATGTGTAATAATTAATCTGACAGTGGTTTTTCAATTATGCCAGCTTTGCCTACCTGGGGCTTTGTGTCCTTTCTACTATGTTTCTTTGACCAACTCTGCTCTGGCTTCCATGTCAAAGATCTTGCTCTCCATTGGTCACTCAGCATTTCAACTATAGTTTGAGACACTCTTCCTGATAACTTTGATGTTGGAAAATAATGTCATGAGTCCAGAGTTTCATTTTGTTTGTTTTTCCTTGGCACCCTTTTGATGTCTGTACTTTTCCAGTTGCCATTTCTTCTTTTCTCCCTATGGTCCTTCTCTGACCTGGATCAGAATTCCTGAGAGACGAATTCCTGTGTGTAACCAGAGCTAGGTGTATGAAGACAATTCAGGATGAGTTCAGAGGGCAGATAGGCCCAGCCCTAGCTTTCACCTTCCCCAGAGACCCTATGACTATGTGGGTGGGTATGAGGCCATAAGGCAGTCACACAAGATGTAGCTCAGCCACCCTTAGAGAGAAGCCTGAAGCTAGGAGTGTAGTTGGTGGACTGCACACAGTTGCCACAACTTCCAGCTCTGCTAGTGTTGACTCTGAGGTCACTCTCTCCCCAGATAGCTCTAGTGGGGTACAAGGGCCAAGCCATTTCTGCCCAATGCAGGTCACCTGTAGGCAGCCTCTGACCTGGGCTCTCCAGCAGCTTGGTCAAGACCTTCTGGGAGCAGTACCTCAGTTGAGCCTCTTCCTACTCAATCCTTCCTTCTCGCCTCTTCCCTTGCAAAGGTCAGACCCACATTGTACCCTAAAGTCTCCCTACCCACGTACACTACAGACTTTCTCCCAGTAAGTCACCTGCATATCGAATTCTGCTGAACCCAGCTTCCTGGAGTATTCAAGTCATATGAAGAGCAAGGAGGATTTGAAAACTTTGTAGGCAGAGTGTCCAGCAAGTGAGATCCCCTATTCATCTAAAATAGAGAGGCCCCCTTTTCTCCATTTCTAGGTCAAGCTTTCAAAAGCCACCCCCAGCTCCAATCAGTATTTGGGTTCTCTTAAGACCCTCTTTGTTTCTGGCTGCTGTGCCACTCCCATTCTAATAAATGCTCCTTCTATAGAAGCATTAATACCACCATTCAAATCCATGTTCCCTTATGAATTGCAATAAGCATCTCTGTATATCTGAAAACAACCATGAAAATGGTATCCAACAAGGTCCTTGGCCCATCTTCAGGCACGTGTGACTTTCCAGCCCTTCACAATACCACTGTAGGCTACAGGATGTCACCACCAGGCTGAGCCACTCCTTGGGGACAGAACATACACCCAAATGCTAACAAACTTTGTTGTTTTATACAGTGTTTGTAAAAGTCACTTTGCTAACTATACTAGTCACAAATGTTCATTAATAATTACTGGCCCACATCAGATTAGAGGCAGAGCTAACGGCAAGATGCAGGCAGCAGTAAAAAGGCAGTCAATAGCTGTGGGGAGAAGAGAGAAAACCATAAATAGAAGGCAGGATCCTGAGAGCCCAGTGGACTTTCTCTGCTGAGGTATTGGCCGTCTGGCTCCGCTAGCCACCATGAACAAAGGCAAGAAAAGATGGATGAGAGCTAAGGAGGATCATTCAGTCGACAAAACCAGAAGACTGGGGTTTGCCTAACTAAGATAGTTTGGATATTTGCTTCTTCCAAATCTCAAGTTGAAATGTGATCTTGGTGTTGGAGGTGGAGCTTAGTGGGAGGTGTTAGGTCACGGGGCAGATGCTTCATGAATGGCTGGGTGCCCACTCCATGGTACTGAGTGAGTTCCTGCTTGTTAGTTCACAGGAGATTGTTAAACATGTCTGGCACCTCCTTCTCTCTCTCTTGCTTCCATGTGACTCAGGGCCAGCGATCTGCAATATGGCCCAGAATTTGCCTATAGATAATTTGCCTATAGACACAGAGAGAGAGAGGAAAACAAAATCCCAGAAAAAAACAGTAAAGTAGTCAAGCATGAACACTGGCAATCACTGAATCATACATGATATTTTTATATTATTTAATTTCCACGTAGTGTTTAAGAGCACAGATTTTGGAGACAGATTCAGGTTTAAATCTCACCTCTCCTCCTCTACTCTGGACAGCTGTGTGACCTTTGAGAAGTTACTTAACCTCTATGCCTCAGTTTCCCCTTTAAAAATGAAAATAATAATAGTACCTACCTTATAAATTTGTTGTGAAGAGCGTCTAGCACAGGATAACAGAAATGCTTCTGAAGTAATGGAATTTTAAAAATTAATTTTCTACTTGGTTTTAGGGTTTCTTGAATTGACTCTCAATCTGATTTGACCTAAAAATACTAAAGACTATTTCTAGCAGTACAGAGATAACTGATTGCCCATGGTATGAGCTGTTTTTTGTTTTTGTTTTGTTTTGTTTTTTCCCTTTGGTTCCAATGATCCTCTGCAGCTTTTCAGGTCGAGGTTCTTGTCTCATGCCCAGGAAAAATGAGGGACACAGGCAGCCAGAAAGTGAGAAAGTAGGATTTATTGAGAGAACAGAAAAACTCCCATAGTGGGAGGGGATACGAAGAGGTTGCCCAGTACGAACTGTTAATAGAGACATGCAAAATGGATAAATTTAATACTCCTAATTCACCACTTTATAAATCAAGGAACTTGGTGACTTTGTACATGATCCTTTCTAACATTTATGGAAAACTACAAAATATAATGACATCAGTTGGTTCTCCTAACCTCACTGTACAAAGTGATGAAAGAAGGACGAGTTCAGGGATTCAAATTCTCTGCTCCAGATGCACGTAAGTAGCCTAAAAGCTTCTAAGTGTACCCTGAAGGAGCATCTGTATTTGCATAGTTAAAGGGTTAAAATTACAAATCAAGCACAAGCCTCATCCTGAGGTTGGCTAACTTACAATGAAGGCAAACTCTCAGTCTCACAGGGTATCTACTGTTGAAGTAATGGCATTGGTCAAAAAAGAATGAGACCCTGTAAGTTGTGATGGAGGCATGTGGGAAGATCCTGATAAAGCTAGAAACATTGATCTCCTAAATTCTGACGAGTCTTATTTGTCAGGGAAAGTGGTCTCCTCACCCCCAGTGGCAGTGCTGTCTTAACCTCCAACCCAGCGATGTAGACCTCTCCACCTCAGTCTGAGGGGATCAACCCTATATTGCCTAAGGAAACAGTAATGGCCTTACCTGAGGCAATTGACAAGCAAAACAATGCTGATTGTCCTCAGGATCCATTTCTACCACCCCTTATTTCTCATAGATCTAGAATTAGACTCACATCCAAACAGGATCCTAAAGATGAAGTACACAGTATGACCCGTGAGAAGGTACACTGCACACCAAAAGAACTACTTGAGTTTTCTAACTTTTACAGACAGAAATCCATGTGTGAAAATACATATTAAGAGTATGAGATACACCGAGATCGGTGGCTCAGCCTGCAATCCCAGCACTTTGGGAGGCCGAGGCGAGTGGATTGCCTGAGCCTGCAGGTTCGACACCTGCCTGAGCAACTTGGCAGACTCATCTTTACAATAAATAAAAAATTAGCTGGGTGTGGTAGCGTGTGCCGGTAGTTCCAGCTACTTGGAAGGCTGAGGTGGAAGGATCCCTGGAGCCCAGCGGGTTAAGGCTGTGGTGGGCAGGAGCGTGCCACTGCACTCCAGTCTACATGACAGAGTGAGACTCAAAATCAAAAAAAGAAGAAAAAAAGAATATGGAATAATAGTGGAAGGAACGTAGAGTTGGATCAGGCTGAATTTATTGGTATGGGTTCACTAAGCAGAGATTTTGATTTAATGTTGCAGCTCTGGAAGCTTTAAAAATCACTAATAGTTTGCTTGGTTGATTCCTTGGTTGGTTGAAACACAGATCAAAAGATGGCCTACTGTGAGCGAGCTGGAGATGCCTAATTTTCCTGAGGTTAATGCAGAAGGAACTCAACAGTTTCTGGAGACTGGAATATTAGAGTGGATTTGTTATTTAAGATCTACTCACCCAAAACTGAGAGGTCCACAAGACATTCATTTCACCAATACTTTGAGAATTAGATTTGTGAGAGAGCTTAGTATTTCTGATGCACTTCATATTGCTATTCTTTGTAGGGTGGATCTTACAGTAGGAACTTCAATCACTCAAGTAGAAAACTTGAATGCACTGGGTGTAATTAGGATCCTAGAGCAACGAAGGCCAAGAGGCAGCACTCGGCCACCAAAGGCAAGGTGAGCACAGATGCCATAATGAATAGCAGAGGCAATGCAAAAATCTGAAATCTATCATGGTGTTCCTAGAAATAAAATAAATGGAAAATCTTCCATATTCTTACTTGATCTATATAGGCAGAAAACTTTCAGGTCAAGTGAACAAAAGTCTAACTCAAATCATAAAAACAGAGACTTATGATCCCTCAGTCAGTTTCCAGACTTGAGCCAGTTAACTGACCTAGAATCCTTTGAGTGAAGGGAGACCAGGTCTCCTTAACCTTAGTATTCCACTGAAAATTAATACTGTTAAACTTTCTCCCATTCTTTCTCAAATAGACCTCTGGCCTTTTACTAGAGTGACTGTGCATTGTGGGGAAAAAATATTCTTTTAATAAAAACATTAAAAAAAAAAAACTTTGGTGGACTACTGGACACTGTCTCTGAACTGCCACTAATTCCAGGAGAACTGAAATATCACTGGGGCCATCCAGTTAGAATACAGGCTTATGGAGGTTAGATGATTTATAAACTTTTAGTTCATGTACAAATTATAGGGTCCAGTAAGTAAGTCCCTGAACTCTTCTTGTGGTTATTTCTCAAGTTCAAGAATGTATAATTGGTATAGATATACTCAGCAACTGACAGAATTCCCACACTGGTCCCCTGATCTGTGGCATAAAGATTGTGATGATGGGAGAGAACAAGTGGAAACCATTAGAGTTGCCCCTACCTAGGAAAATAGTAAATAAAAAATAATATTGCACCCTGGGATGATTACAAAAATTAGTACCACCTTCAAGAACATGAGAGTTGCAGGGATAATGATTCCCACTGCATCCCCATTCAACTCTTCTATTTGGCCTATGTAGAAGGCAGATGGATCTTGGGAAATGGAAATGGATTATCATAAGATTAACTAGGTGGTGACTCCATTGCAGCTGCTATACCAGATGTGGTTTCATTGCTTGAGCAAGTTAACACATCTCCTGGTACCTAATATGCAGCTACTGATCTGGCAAATGCTTTTGTTTCCATCCCTATCCATAAGGCCCACTAGAAGCAGTTTGCTTTCAGCAGGCAAGGCCAGCAATATACCGTCACTGTCTTAACTCAGGAGTATATCTCTCCAGTCTTATGTCATAATATCACATTAGTTTATTACATTGGTAACTTTATGCTAAAAAGGCCTCATGGGCAAGAAGTAACAACCACTCAGAACTCATTGCATCTCAGAAGGTGGGAAATAAACACAATTGAAATTCAGGGAATTTTACCTTGGTGAAATTTATATGGAACACGTTGAGATATCCCTTCTAAGATGAATAAGTTGTATATGGCCTTTCCTACAACCAAGAAAGAGGTACAATGCCTAGTGGGCCTATTTGGATTTTGGAGGCAACACAATTCTTATTTGGGTGTGTTACTCTGGTCTACTTATCAAGTGACCCAAAAAACTGCTAGTTTTGAGTGGAGCCCAAATTAGGCAAAGGCCCTTTTACAGGTCTGGGCTGCTGTGCAAACTGCTCTGCCACTTCAGCCTTATCAACCAATAGCTCCTATGGTACTTGAAGTGGAAGTGGGTGATAGAAATGCTCTTTGGAATCTTTGACAGGCCCCTATAGGTGAATCACAGTGGAAACCTTTAGGATATGAAACAAAGCCCTGTCATTCTCCGCAAATAATTCCTTTCCAATTGAGCAAGATCTCTTTGCCTACTACTGAGCCTTAGTAGAAACTGAACACTTAACCATGGGCCACCAAAGTATCATGCAACCTGAGTTGCTTCTAATGAACTGTGTGTTATCAGATCCACCAAGCTATAAATTTGGATGTGTACAGCAAAACTTCATCATCAAGTGGAGTAGTATACATGAGACTGGGCTCAAGCAGGTCCTAAAGGCACAAGTAGAGTATATGAAGAAGTGGTCCAAATACCCATGGTTCCTGCTCCTGCTACACTGCCTTTCTTCCCCCTGCCTGCACCGGTGGCTTCATGAGCAGTGCACAATATGCAAGCGCTGTCTCAAAGTGGACAGCTGCAGCACTAAACCCCTTTCTGGGATATCCATGAAGGACAGCAATGAAAGGAAATCTTCCCAGTGGGAAGAATTGACAGTGTCCATGGTTGTGCACTTTGGAAGGAGAAATGGCTAGACATGAAATTATAAACAAATTCATGGACTGTGGTCAGTCAGTGGTTTAGCATTATGGTCAGGGATGGGGTGGAACATCATTGGAAAATTGGTGACAAAAATTTGAGGAAGAGTTATATGGATAGACCTCTCTGAGTGGGAAAGAAATGTGAAGATATTTGTGTCCCATGTGAATGCCCATCAAAGGGTGAACTCAGCAGAAAAGAACTTTAATAATCAAGTGGACAGGATAACCTATACTGTGGATGCTAGTCAATCTTTCCCCAGCCACCCCTGCTATCAATCAATAGGTTTGTTAACAAACTGGCTATGGTGGGAGGGGAGGAGGCTATGCCTGGGCTCCGCAACATGAACTGTCACTTGTCAATTTAAACTTGGCTGCAGCCACTACTGAGTGCCCCATTTGCCAGCAGCAGAGACCAACACTGAGTCTCTGATATGGCACCATTTCCCAGTGATTGACTAGATACTTGGTGGCAGGTTGATTACACTGGAATGCTTCACCGTGGAAGGGATAGTGTTAAACAGTTTGGATCAGATTTGCCTTCTGTACATATAATGCTTATACTAGAACTATCATCCATGAACTCACAGAAAGCCTCATTGCATTCCACACAGCATTACTTCTGACCTAGAAACTCACTTCCTAGCCAAAGAAGTGCAGCTCATGAACATGAAATATGCTGATCTTACCATGTCCCCCATCATCATGATGCTGCTTACTTGAAAGAACGATGAGATGGCCTTTCAAAGTTGCATTTACAGTGCCAGCTGGGTGGCAATACTTTACAAGGCTGGGGCAAGGTTCTTTAGAAGGCTGTATATGCTCTGAATCAGCCTTCAATATGTATTACTATTTCTTCTATTGCCAGGACTCACAGGTCTAGAAATCAACAGGTAGAAATTGGGAGCGCTTCACTCACTATTACCCTTAGTGAAGACCATTACCTCTAATGACCTCAATTATCTCTAGTGACCCATTAGAAAAATGTTTGCCTCCTGTTCCTACAACTTTATGCTGTGCTGGCCTAAAGATCTCTTTCCAGGGGGAGAAATGTTGACACCAGGAGACACAAAAATGATTACAATGAATTGGAAGTTAAGACTGTCATCCAACCACATTAGGCTGTTCATGTCTCTGAGTCAACAGGTTAAGAAGGAAGTTACAGTGACAGAGTTGGGTGGGGTGACTGATTAGACTACTGAGGAGAAATTGACCAACTACTCCACAATGAAGGTAACGAAGACTATAGGACCTCTCTTCAGGTGTCTCTGAGTATTAAGGTCTGGAATATAGGACCTCTCTTCAGATGTATCTGAATATTAAGGTCAATTGGTCAACATTACAACAACTCATGAAGGACTATGAATGGCTTACAGCCTTAAGGAATAAAGATTTGGGTCACCCCACCAGGTAAAGAACTACATCCAGTTGAGGTGCTTGCTGAAGGCAAAGTGAATATAGAATGGGTAGCAAAACATAGTTATAAATGCCAGCTATGACTACATGACCAGTTACAGACCAGTGAGTCAATGAAGAAATTAAGAAGGAAATGTTTAAAATCTCTTGAAATAAATGAAAATGGAAACAACATATCATAACTTACTGGACACAAAAAAGTAGTTCTAAAAAAGAGAATTTTTAGTAATGAATGTCTAAAATTCAAGCAAAATTTGTAAAACTTCAAATAAACAAACTAATGAGTTTACTGGAAAAGCAAGAGGGAAAAAAACTAAGCCCAACATTAATAGAAGGAAAGAAATAATAAAGACCAGAACAGACTCAATAAAACTGAGTCAAATCACGCAAAGTGGGGACCAAAGGGAGGCCCAAACTTTACCTGTAGGATGTCCACCTGTATACATAATCCTGAACTGTACCTCGCATCTTTAAAATAAAATATAAAACACAATGAGTCAAAAAAACACAAATGATCAAAAAATCTAAAGCTGATACTTTGAAAAGATAAAACAAATTGACCAACCTTGAGCTAGAAAAAAGACAGAACTCAAATAAATAAAATCAGAGATAAAAAAGGAAGTATTATAATTAATTCCACAGAAATGAAAAAGATCATTAAAGAATACTATGAACAAATCTATGCCAATGAATTGAAAAAACTAGAAGAAATGAATATAACCTACCAAGATTTAAACATGAAGAAAAAGAAAATGTGAACAGACCAAGGATGAGTAATGTGATTGAAGCAGTAATAAAAAGTCTCCCATCAAGGAAAGGCCAGGACCTGCTGAATTCTACCAAAAGTTTAAAAAAGTAATAGCAATTCCATTCAAACTATTTCAAAAAATTGAGAGGAAACAATATTCAAAAACTCATTATAGAAGGTCAAAATTACCCTGATGCCCAAAACAGACAAGAACATAACTAAAAAGGAAAGCTATAGGCCAATATTTCTGATGAACATGGATGAAAAATCCTCAATAAAACGCTAGCAAACCAAATTCAACAACACATTAAAAAAGATCATTCATGGCTGGGCTCGGTGGCTCAGCCTGTAATCCTGCGATTTGGGAGGCTGAGGTGAGTGAATTACCTTAGCCCGCGGGTTCGAGACCTGCCTGGGCAACTTGGCGAGACCTCATCTCCACAATGAATAAAAAAAAAAAATTAGCCAGGAGTAGTAGCACGTGCCTGTAATTCCGGCTACTTGGAAGGCTGAGGTGGAAGAATCATTCACCATGATCAAGTAAAATTCATCCCGGGATGCAAGGATAGTTTAATATATGCATATCGATATGTACAATATATCAGCAGAATCGAGAACAAAAACTATATATTCATTTTAAAAGATGCTGAAGAAGCATTGGATAAAATTCAGCATTCCTTCATAATAAAAACTCTCAATAAATTGAGTATACAGGAAATACACCTTAATAAAATAAAAGTGATATATGACAAAATCACAGCTAACATCATACTTAATATGCAAAAATTGAAAACCTTTTCCACAAAGATCTGTAACAAGATGAGGGTGACCCCTTTCACCACTTCTATTAAACATAGGACTGGAAGTCCTAACCAGGGTAATTAGGCAAGAGAAAGAAATAAATAGCATCTAAATCGGAATGGAAGCAATTAGCTTTTCTTTGTCTGCAGATGACATAATCTTATCCTCAGAAAATTCTAAAGATTCCATCAAAAAACTCTTAGAACTGATCAATGAATTCAGTAAAGTCGCAGCATATGTCAAAAATCAGTAGCATTTTTACACTCTAATAGCAAACAATCTGAGAAACAAATCAAGAAAGCAATCCTATTTTAACAACTACAAAAAAAATAAGGTAATAAATTTAACTTAAGAAGTAAAAGGGCCGGGCTCGGTGGCTCAGCCTGTAATCCCGCACCTTTGGGCGGCTGAGGTGAGTGGATTGCCTGAGCCCGCGGGTTCAGGACCTGCCTGGGCAGGCGAGACCTCATCTCTACAATAAATCAAAAAATTAGCCGGGCATGGTAGCGCGCGCCTGTAGTTCAAGCTACTTGGAAGGCTGAGGCGGAAGGATCCCTGGAGCCCAGCAGGTCGAGGCTGCAGTGGCTGGGAGCGGCCACTGCACTCCAGTCTGGGCAACAGTGAGACGCCAACTCAAAAAAAAAAAAAAGAAGTAAAAGGTCTGTACAAGAAACACTGTAAAACATGAATGAAAGAAATTGAATGGTACATAATACACACACACACATACACACACAGACACACACACACAAACACACACACACGGAAAAATGTTCTGTGCTCAGGAATGGAAAAAAAATATTGTTAAAATATCTGTAATACACAAAGCTATCTGTAGATTCAATGCAATTCTTATTAAAAAATGATGACATTCTTCACAGAAATTATTTTTAAATCTTAAAATTTTATATGAAACTAGAAAAGGCCCTGAATAGTTAAAGCAATTCTGAGCAAAAAGAATAAAACTGAAGCCATAACACTACCTGATGTTAAATTATACTACAAAGTTATATGTAACCCTAAATCATGGTACTGGCATAAAAACAGGCATATAGACCAATGAAACAAAATAGAGATCCCAGAAATAAATCCACACACTCATAACAAACTATGATTTTTTATAAAGGCACCAAGAATATATTCTGGGGAAAAGACAGTCTCTTTAATAAATGTTGCTGGGAAAACTGGATATTCATTTGTAGAAGAATGAAACTAGATCCCAATCTTTCATAATATACAAAATCAACTTAAATGAATTAAAGACTTAAATGTAAGACCTGAAACTTTAGAATTGCTAGACAAAAACATTGGAGAAATGCTACAGGACATTGATCTGGGCAATTGAATAAGACTTCAAAAGCATAGACAACCAAAGCAAAAATAGACAAATAGGATTACATAAAGCAAAAAAGTTTCTCCGTAGCAACGTAAACCTTCAACAAAGTGAAAAGACAATCTACAGAATAAGAAAAACTATTTGCAAACCCTCAATCTGACAATAATTTAAAAACTGGAATACAGTGAGTCTCCTACATATGAATGAGTTCTGTTCTGAGAGTGCATGTGTAAGTCCAATTTATTTGTAAGTCCAACAAAGTTAGTCTAAATATGCAACTAACACAATCAGTTATAAAGTACCAGCTACATGAATGTTGCTTTTATGCTTGCTTGCAGACATCTGGGCTTGAAATAAAAGATACTGTATACCATACTTTATATAGCTATACAGTAAAGTACATAAAATAATCACTTGTAGATGATGCACACACGACAATGTATGTGAGATGCGTGAACTAACTTACATGATTGAACATGTGAACACACGTTTGCATCTTTGAAAGGTTGCAACTTGAAGATACATATGTAGGAGACTTACTGTATGTAAAAAGTTTAAATAGCTCAATGACAGAAAAAAATAATTTGATTTTTGTAAATGGGGAAAAATCTGAATAAACATTTCTCAAAAAAAGACAAACAAACAGCAACAGATATACTAAACTATATTCTCAATATTGCTAATCATCAGGGAAGTGCAAATCAAAACCACAATTATATATAATCTCACCCCAGTTGGAATGTCTTCTCTAAAAAAAAAAAAACAAAAATATCTGACAAGATGTAAAGAAAGGGGAATGCTTGCACACTTTTGGGGGGAGTGTATACAGTATCAAAATATTACATATACTCCAAAATATGTACTACTATTATAGATCATCTAAAAACTAATTAATTAATTAAAAATTAAATTTAAGAAATACTAAAATGCATCTATACTATAGTTGCAAATACCAAAAATATGAAGAAATAAAGAATGTAAATATGGTAGCAGAAAGGGTAAAGAGATTAAAATTAATTTTTAAACTTAAAAACATATAAATTCAAAATTTGAGATTTAATAAAATTAATTATGTTGTATTATTTCATCAAGGATAGTCTTAAGTGAATCTTGCTTTTTTTTAGTCTTTCTTATTTTTTTCTACTATGCACAGCAAATAATCTAGTCACTACTATTGAGTAAAAATCAGTAGCTTTCATTCATGGTAAAGAACCAGCAGTTTTATCCACTGTGGTGATTCATTTTATGTGTCAAGTTACCTAGGCTGTGATGTCCAGTTATTTGATCAAACACAAGTCTAGATGTTTCTGTGAAGGTTTTTTTTTTTAGATTAACATTTAAATCAGTAGACTTTGAGAAAAGCAGATTAACCTTCATTATGTGGGTGAGCTTCATCTAGTCAATTGAAGGACTTAAAAGAAAACACTAAATTCTCCTGAGGAAGAGGGAATTCTGCCTGCAGACAATTCTGCCTGGAAACAAATGAAAACAAAAGCACATCTCATCAGAATCTCTGGGATACCATGAAAGCAGATTTAAGAGGAAAATTCATAGCATTGCACACACACATCAAGAAAACAAAAAGATCACAAGTAAACAGCCTAATGTCACAGCTAAGGGAGCTGGAAAGGCAAGATTACCTAAATCCTAACTTCAGTGGAAGAATCTAGATCACCAAGATAAGTTTACAATTGAAGGATACATAAAGCAAAAATACCATAAAAAGAATCATCAAGATAAAGAGCTGGTTCTTTGAAAGGATAAATAAGATTAACATCTTCTTGACCAGATTTACTTAAAAAAGAGAAAGTCCAAATACATTCCTCTGAATTAAAAATTAAAAACACAAAAGGCGAAGTCACAATTGACCCTGAAGAGACTCAAAGATTATCAGCAATTACAATGAACACCTGTACACAAATAAACTAGAAAGCTTAAAGGAAATGGAGGACTTTCTGGCATCATACAGCCTCCAAAGTTTGAAACAAGAAAAAATTGAAACTCTGAACAGACCAATAACAATCTAGGAAATTGACTCAATCATAAGAATTCTCCCCACCAAAAAAAAGCCCTAGATCAGATGGCTTAGCAGCTGAATTCTGCAAGACATACCAAGGAGAAGGTGATACCAATCTTACTGAAAGTATTCCAGCTGGGTTCGGGGGCTCAGCCTGTAATCCCAGCACTTTGGGAGGCCAAGGCAAGTAGATTGCCTGAGCCTGCAGGTTTGAGACCAGCCCAGGTACCTCATCTCTACAATAAATAAAACAAATTAGACAGGCATGGTAGTGTGTGCCTGTAGTTCTAGGTACTTGGAAGGCTGAGGCGGAAGGATCGCCGGAGCCCAGCAGGTCGACGCTGGGTTGGCCGTGAGTGTGCCTCTGCACTCCGGCCTGGGTGATGAAGTGTGACTCCAACTCAAAAACAAATAAACAAAACAAACAAACAAACAAACAAAGTATTCCAGGCAATCGAGAATGATGAAATTCTCACTAACTCATTTTATGAAGCTAATATCATACTGATACCAAAACCTGACAAAGACCCAACAGGGAAAGAGAATTATAGGCCAACCTCTCTGATGAACATAGATACAAAAATTCTCAACAAGATTCTAGCAAATCGGATCCAACAATACATATCAAGGATCATCCACCAGAGCAGGTGAGCTTCATTCCTGGGAAGGAGAGTTGGTTCACCTTTCACAAGGCTATTAATGTAATTCAGCATATTAACAGATGTAAAACCAAAAACTATATGATTATATCATTAGACAAACAAAAACAACAATGACATGTTCTCTTTATAAGAACCCTTGAGCACCTAGGCGTAGAAGGAGCATTCCTCAAAACAGTAAGAGCCATTTATGAGAAACCCATAGCCAACATTTTGCTCAATGGGCAGAAGTGGGAAACAGTCCCTAAAGAACGGGAACAAGACAAGGATGCTACTTTCACCCTCCTGTTCAATATAGCACTGGAAGTCCTAGCCAGAGCAACCAGATAAAAGAAGGAAGTCAGGGGTATCCAAATAGAAAAAGAGGAAGTTATGTTATCCTGCTTTGCAGATTATATGATTTTATACTTTGAAAATCCTAACCTGATCTCAAACCAGGTGAACTGGGGACCCAAGTGAGGCCCAAATTTTGCCTATGCAATGACCATTTGTATACCTAATCCTGAATTGTACCACACATCTTTAAAATAAACATTTTAAAAAAGAAAAGAAAATCCTAGGGAGTCTGTCAAATGCCGCCTCGCACTGATAAATTACTTTGGTAAAGTCTCAGGGTAAAAAAATCAATGTGCAAAAGACAGTTGCATTTTGGCATTCACCTAACCAGAGAAGTACAGGATTTTTACAAGGAGAATTACAAAGCATTGCTCAAAGAAATCAGCAATGACACAAACAAATGGAAAAACATTCCATGCTTATGGATTGGAAGAATTGATATTGTCAAGATGTCCATTCTACCCAGGCAATTACATATTCAATGCAATACCCATCAAATTACTAATATTATTTTTCTCAGACAATACAGAAATTCGTATGGAAACAAAAAAGCATGAATACCCACAACAATCCTCAGAAAAAGGAACAAAGTGGGAAGTATCAAACTTCCAGACTACAGTAGCCAAAGCAGCCTGGTATTGATACAGGAATAGGCATATAGATCAATGGAACAGGAGAGATTCCAGAATCAAAAACACAGTCTCTCAACCAACTCATCTTCAACAGAGTTACCAATAACAATCACCAGAGAAAGAAGAACATATTTAGCAAATGGTGCTGGAAAAACTGGCTAACCACTTGCAGAAAAACAAAACTGGACCCCTACATATCACCATAGACAAAAATCAACTCAAAATGGATCAGAAACCTAAACATAAAATCTCAAGCTGTAAGAACCCCAGAAGAAAATGTAAAAACCATCCTTATACACATCAAAGTAGGCAAAGAATTCTTGACTAAGTCTCCAAAAGCAAGTGCCATAACAGCTAAGATAGACAACTTTTCATCAAACTGAAAAGCTTTTGCACAGCAAAAGAAATCATCAAGAGAGTAAGGAGACAACCCACAGAATGCGGGGGATGGGGGGGATGCAAATTAAATATCTGACAAAGTCCTCACATCCAGGATTCAGAGGGAACCCAAACTAAGTGAAAGAAAAAAAAAATCCCATTAAAAAGTGGGCAACGGACATGAACAGACACTTCTCAAAAGATGACATGTAAGCAGCCAACGGACACATGAAAAAATGTTCAGCCACACTAGTCATCAGAGAAATGCAAATCAAAACTATAATGAGATACCAGCTAGCTCTAATAAAGATGGCCATGATTAATAAGTCAAAAAACAACAGATGCTGGCATGGGTACAGAGAAAAGGAAACACTTCTACACTGTTAGTGGAAATTCAATCTAGTTCAACTTCTGTGGAAATTCCTTAAAGAACTAAAAATTGACCTTCCATATGATCCAGCAATACCTCTCCTGGGAATATACCTGGAAGCACATGTACACGCATGTTTATTGCCGCTCTATTCACAGTAGCAAAAACACTTAACCAACCGTACTTTCCATCAAAAGTGGATTGGATAAAGAAAATGTGTTATATATACATGATGGAGTATTATGTAGCCATAAAAAGAACAAAATCATGAACTTTGCAGCAAATTGGATGGAGTTAGAGACCATCATACTAACTGGTCTCCAACTATCACAGAAATAGTGAAGTGAATACTGGCATGTTCTCCCTCATAAGTGGGACCTGAACAATAGTCACATTGCACAAAAGAGAAATCAGCAGGTGCTAGGCACTACTAAGGGAGAGAGGGGAGGAGGATGGTGGAGCGCATGTAGCAACACAGAAGGTATCTTGTCCACTAACAAGGAGAATAAGGGCCAGTTAGAAGCTCAAACGTCACCTGCATGCAGCCTACTTATGTAGTTAATTCTCACTTGTACTCCACATTTCTATTAAAAAACAAAATTTTGAAAGTAAAAGATTTTAAGAAACTTAAATGCATATAAACTCAATATTTGTGATTTAATACAAATAGTTATTTTGTATAATTTCATCAAGGATATTCTTAAATGAATCTTGCTTTTTTTATTTCTTTTTTTTTTTAACTACTCAAGTCCAGCATAGAATCTAGTGACTACTATTAAGTTTAAATCAATAGCTTTCATTCATGGTGAAACACCAGCAGTTTTTCCCACTGTGGTGGTTCATTTTATGTGTCAATTTGGCTAGATTGTGGTGCCCAGTTATTTGATCAAACACAAATCTAGATATTTCTGTGAAGGCATTTTTTTTGAGGTTAACATTTAAATCAGTAGACTTTGAGAAAAGCGGATTAGACTTCATAGTGCGGGCAAGCTTCTTCCAGTCAGTTGAAGGTCTTAAAAGAAAACACTAGATTCCTCTGAGAGAGAGGGAATTCTGCCTGCAGATGGCCTTTGTAATTCAGACTGCAACATCACTTTTTCCCTGGGTCTCCAACCTGATGGTCTACGCTGCAGATTTCAGACTTGTCAACCCCCCAACTACATAAGCTAATTCTTCTCTCTCTCTCTCTCTCTCTCTCTCTCTCTCTCTCTCTCTCTCTCTCTCTCTCTCTGGATATATATATCCATCTATTTTCTATCTATCCATCCATCCATCCATCCATCTACTATAATGTATATACATATTGTCCTATTCTTCTCTCTCTTTTTCTCTCCCTCCACATCCCTTCCATCCTATTGGTTCTGTCTCTCTGGGAACTCTGACTGACATATCCATCATCACTTTTGCAATATCAGTGCAAATGTCTACACAATGAAAAAAGGCAAATAGCATCCTAGTATTATATTGAGAAAATATTTTTTGATGATACAATGTTGTAAAACTACTTTTGACCTCATGGTCCACAGAAAGGGTCCTGGAGGTTTCCAGAGGTCCACAGCCCACACTTGGAGAAACATTGTCCTTACCCTTTTCCTCCTACATCTCTGCAATCTCAAACCTTCATGATGAAGCAAATAACTGACCTCTTTATCAAACCTGATTAGCAAGAGAGACTTCAAGTCTTTGAGAAGAAGACAACAAGGCCATCCTGGTAACTCCTCCCCCACCCCCCAAGTGTTTTGATTCCTGTGAGAAGCAATTCTTGAACTATGCTGCCACACCATCTTTCTGACACCATTTCCCCCAAGTGCCCTTGCTTCAGAAGGTTTCTCTGATGATCCTTGTGCTTTAGGTATAAAAACCATGTATATTTTATTTCCATAAATTATGATAAACTGAACCATCATCGAATGGGAACAAAGCAGGATATACTATTTGTGCCTTTTCTGTCCCCTCAAGACTCAGCACAAGTGGGATGAAGCTGGGAAGAGGCCGAACAGGTGCTTCTCCTGTTGGCTGAGACCTCAGGAAGTCCTGGACCAAGGCCAGGCCACCTCAGGGAAAAGGAGAAGGGGGAAATTTTTCTATAGTTGGTGGTAGAACTGCTTCCTTGCCCGGGGGGAACTTTAACATTCAAGTTATTAAATAAAGCAGCCCATCTGGCAGTTGGCTATGAGAAGCAATTCATACCATTGTAAATGGATTAGTGAAATGTAATTCCTTTCACATTTCAGTTTCAATTATTCCAAATGGGTGCACAATTTTTAATGTTCAGTAATTGTTTTGAATGTCTGTAGAAATACAAAAAGTAATACGTTTCCTGTTTGGAGCTCTGAAGAGTGTTTTCCATTCTAGTTCTGTTCCTCTTTGCTTTAGCCCACTTTTTAGTGCCAGATAGACCAGCTGCCTCATTTGAGTGTGAGGAAGGAAACTCCTTTGTGTTCATTAAGATGTAAAGATTTGAAATGCCAGGAAATATTGGAGGAGGAGCTATTGTTGTCCTTAACCAACACTTTCAAGTGGTGATTCTGACAGGAACCTGGAGCACGTGGAGTGAGAGTTCATACCCCCAGAACCTGATTCTGTGGAATTCCTTGAAGATGAAGGGTAATCAACAGGCCCAGCAGCAACACCCATGGAGAGTATATACACCTACCTGAACTCTGCAATTAAGTGGCATAGCATGGCATCCAAAGAGCAATCCTCAGAATGATCACGAACTTGAGGTGCTAATATGAGTGGCAAGCAGCTGAGCCCAGCTTGTCACCAAAGGATGGGATCACCTCAGGGTAGCCTTTCCCACTAGAGGAACCATTTTGCTTCTATGCATTGGCACACTTTTATACACTTGGTCCTTTAGCTCAGTAAGTGCCATAGTGGTCAGCATTTGCTGCCATTTACACAGGAAGCGTTTAACAGCAGCAAACAGAGGCTATGAAAGTCAAGTCCAAACACAGTAATTCTATGGATTGTAGCTGAAAGAAAAAGTCTCCCTTTCAAATGTGGTGTTGGGGAGTGGGAGAGGAATGTCAGTTTTTCCTGGGAAATCATGACTCCACAAATTTCATTCATAGTAGCTTTAGGAAAATACAAAAGTCATGTCAAGTAGAGAAAAAGGAAAGCAACAAAAAACAAAGCCTGTTTGATCACAAAGGCAGGGAAGAGAGGCTGCAGTCATGGGGGGGCGGTGATCATCCCCATGTGAGACCAAGAAATGCCATGTAGATATTGAAGCAAAGCACCCAGGGAGGGGCAGGGGAAAGGGCAGCCATGGAATGACCGACCAGACCCACAACAAGCAATGGTGCAGGGCAGGACATGTGCACATTCCTCAGCCAATGGCTGCTGGCTTAAATCACTTCAAGAAACACGATCTCCACCTGGGGTTTAAGTACCTGAGAACCATTCCTGTATCTCCACTCCTGCCTTCATGTACACATCTCTATTGCATTTGAGTTGCCAGTACTCACCATCAAATACATCTAAAATGTCCAACTTAAGCCAATATATTGGAAATGTCATCAATTGCCAAGGGTTACACAGAACCTGGAAACTAAATCTCTCCAGGCTACTCAAGGAAATGTCTAACTCTGATTCTTTTAATTATTGAAAATTCTAGATGCTCCACATATAAAGAGATTAACACATGCTCCATGGGACGAGACCTAAGAAAATGCAATTGCTCTGTAATTTCTAGTCTTAGTTCTTTATTTCAACAGATTTTATTTTTCTAATGAGTTGAGAAGCATCTCTGGAAGTCTGAAGGAGTAACTAGGTATTTTGTCCCAATACTTCATCTCTGCACCCTAACTACAAAAAGTCACCCTGTTTTATTGTCTATCTCCTAGCCAAAGAACAAAGTGGAAAGAGTACTTTGAGGTTGTATCTTCCCATTTTAGAAATTCTTAATCCTTCTTGAATGGTCATTACATTGGATGATAAAGGAGGTTTTCACGGCCCTCACCTGTGGTAACTGGTGGGCCATCTCTCTTTCCTACATGTGAGCTCACTGAGAAGAATCTCAGGTGGGGTTTCTTCTATTTGTATTTCAGTGTTAAGCAGGAAGAATGGTGAGCTGCGCCTGACCAGTTTTCTTATTATATGTCAAAGACCCCATGAACTCTATAAGAAGGAAATAGGCAATGGGAAAAAAGAAACTGGAGTTTCAGGACTGTCATTATGGCCTGGAGTTTGATTGTAATAATCTGTGATTTCATGGTAATGCAAATAACAGGCATGAGGGAAGAGCGAGAATGAGAGAACTTCAGAGATAAGAGTAACTCATTTAAAGTCAGAATGAGGCAGAGGTCCAGGATATTGTATGTTTTTTCCACTTTTATTTTTATATCCAGTCACAGCTGCCAGTGGGATTCATTTTAAATGCATACCTAACTCCTTACAGAATGGAGCTTGCCATAATCAGATAATTATAATTTACTTATATAGGAGTAAAAATGGTCCAGTTAAATGATGCAGACTAATCTTCTAAACTGCCCAAAGTCACTTTCTTTCTATCTTTTGCATGCAATGAGTCTTTGTATATGTGTATATGTGCATCTGCATGCATGTGCAATTTCCATGTTTGTATGAGTGTGTGTTTCTCCAAGCAGTGACTCTGCCCCATCACTTGTGTGCTAATACTGGTGGGTGCTTTAAAGAAAGAGATTAAGCCGGGTGTGGTAGCACGTGTCTATAGTTCTGGCTACTTGAAAGGCTGAGGCTGAAGGATTGCCTGAGCCCTGCAGGTGGAGGTTGCGGTGGCCGTGAGCATGCCACTGCACTCCAGCCTGGGCGGCAGTATGAGACCCCAACTCAAAATTTAAAAAAAGAAAAATATAATTCAGGTGCTATAGGAATTTTATTATATCTTTTTTTATTTGCAAAAGCAGGATTTATTAAGAAGACAGAATGAAAGCTCCCACAGTGGGAGGGGACCCAAAGGGGTTACACTCTAGGAATCTTTAAATGTTTTCATAGTGTTAAGAAATACAAATATTTCTTAAAACTGAAAAGAAGCATCTACAATAAACCTTCTGTTATCTGATATGATAAGAGAGTTAAATTTATTGAGTCAAGTGTTGTCATTAAGGCTGAGTTGTCAGACTTTACACCCTATACAGATTGTCAATGTCTAGGAAACTCATTTGAAGGTTTTTCCAACAGTATAAGTGCATTAATGTTCAGCTGAAACTGAGCTAAATCTAGATTTCCCACAATATTCTAGGGAAAAAAAATATATAAACTCCTCTTCATTTCTTCCTACTCATACTAAACTTATGGATTTCAACTTGCTTGGAGCTGGATCTCATTTGAGCATCTATGCTGAAATGTAAAATCTATGGACTATCTCCCCCTAGAGACCCAATTTAGATACAGATTTTAAAAGTTTATGAATCTCCTGAAGCAGATACATTGACTATTTAGAAAGTTAAGAACTTTATTCTCATTCTTGGAACAAATATTTATTACGCATCTACTATGTGTCAGTCCATTACCAGGTGCCAAGTATATAAAGATCTCAGCTAAAGTAGCCTCTGATATCAGGGAGGAGAACAAAGACAACATGCAGATAAGCAAATAATAAATAAGGTTGTCTGATTATGATGAGTGCTGTGGAGAAAGTAATCCAGAGTGACTCATATTACTCCAGGAACATGATTTATAATAGCATACTTGTCTAAATATTGTAAATAATAGGACTTGGGGTTTTTTGTTTCTTTGGGTTTTGTTTTTTGGTTTTTGGTTTTTTTGGTAGAAAGCTGCTTTTAGGTCAGGCTCAGTGGCTCAGCCTGTAATTTCAGAACTTTGGGAGGCCGAGGTGAATGGTTTGCCTGAGTCCACGGGTTCAAAACCAGCCCAGGCAAACTGGCAAGACCATGTCTCTACAATAAGTTGAAAAAAAAAGCAGCTTTTAAACACTGTAGTTACCGCCAAACAGCATAATATTATTATCTGGATTAGTAGACTCTTTGAACTAAAAGTGATCCCAAGTCTCCCACAAATAAAGGAAGCCCCAGCTTGGTTTCTCTCCATTACTTGCAGAGGGTTCAACCTTCTAGAACTCTTTCCGGAAAGAACCAAGAGAATGAGACTTCACATGGTAACCTGCTCCATTTGAAACACTCTTAATTGTTAGATAGATTTTTTTTTTACTAATAACAACTTGAAATTTGACTTTTTATAACTTCTAAACAAATAAATTATGTTTACTTCTAAATTGCCAAATAAGTTGAATCTAATCTATGCTTTTGAAGATCCTTCCATAGACTTCTTTTTCCTAGGTTAAACATTCCCAATTTCCACAGTAATTTCTAAATAATTCACCATGCTTCTCATTTCAATCTTTTAAAACACTGGAGTTGAACTGAGCAATGAAAAATATTCTGTGGCAATCATCATCTTTGGTATAAATCAGTTTGTTTACATTAATCCTCAGATCTCATTTATTTTCTTAACTGTGTCAGCACCCTACTAATGCCATTGATCTTTTCATTGAATAAAACCACCTTGGTTTTTCTGTTAACTATTCTCTATCCAAGTCTTCTTCTTTCTCGTCATCATGTTTACCCTGTATTTTAAATTCAGTTTTTTAAATTAAATGCTTAATTTATTTATTTGTTAAACTTATTTAAATATTCATTGTATAAGACTATTTTTAAGTAAGATTGCATATTAAATATAGTCTTACTAAATATTTAAATTAAATAAATGCATTTAAGGCTATAAGTATACCCCTAAGTACTGCTTTAGCAGCATCCTACAATATCCTTAAATAGAATTTCATTGTTGTTCTAACTACTTTATAATTTCCATTGCAATTTTTCCACTAATTAAAGAGTTACTTAGAAAAAGTATAAAGTGTGTTTCCTGTATTATCTGATAATGCACAGGAACAAAAAGAGAATGGTAGAAACCCACAAGAAGAGTTAAGCTTAGATCTTAAGTGAGCTGGTAGTTTTAGAAATATAGTGAAACCATAGGGTGGGATAAATGTAAACACAAGTAATTAAGTAATAAATGTAGACACAAGTAATTAACATGTAAAACACAGATAAAATTGATAAGATGTGTTAAATATAAAAAATAAGTTACCTGGAAGATGTGTCAAAGTTAGATAAAACAAATTCTTAAAACATAGTGTAATAAGGAAGATTATGGTTCATAATTGAAAAAGGATGGAGAATGTGTCTTGATTATGTCACTTTTAGGCTGAAGACTATGTGTCCTCTAATTCCACCACCACTGGTAGCACCCACATGGTTTCACCATGGCCCCAGTGTTCTGCCAGGAAACACAGATGATATATGATATTTTATTAGGGCTGCTTGGGCAGACCAAGACACCTGGCATTGCAGCATTGGTGCTATGATCCAGTTTAGTGCCTTTTTTTTTTCATGCATAACTTCCTAACAGGTGGTGAGCTACTGCTGTACCAGGTGTATTTGTACCTGTGTCTCTCCAGTAGAACAGATGTGTTGCAGTGACCCTGAAAAACTGGGGAGCCCCTTGTTCAAGCCTCAACTCATAGCTAAAGTGTCAGTGGGAAGAAGACATGCAGCAGGAAGAGAGACAGGACACATGAGCATCAAATGATCTAGGATTTGGGAAATTCATCTCTTGTATCCCCTGCTAAGCAGGTAAACTTGCCCTTATCTCTCCCCTTATTTCCACTGTGTGCTTTAAGATGACTTAATAAAAGGTGTGATTGAAGCATCTTAATATAATCTATGTTCATTCTCATTGCATAACCTCTGGGACAACTTACCTAGCAGTGAACTTGGAGGCTATTGCTGCATTAAGGTAATTTCCTACATGTCTTCTTTTTAAATTTGTAATTTAATTTCATTCATTGTAATCTAGATCCTATTAATTCTTGTGTATATTTTGAAGACTTTTCTCTGTGACCTAATACATCGCTATTTTTTTGTTAATGCTCAAGGTGAACTTGAAAAGAATGTATATTCTCCATTTTTTTCAGTGTAGGAGGATATATATGTACATATTGTTTCTATCAGTTATATAAATGTACTTTTTCTTGTCTTTTATAATGTTACAATTTTTTTTTCTATTTGTTCTACCAGTTTTTGGTAGACTTGCACTGAAGTTTCTTACTAGGAGTGTGAATATGTTAACTTCCTTTCACAATTTTCTGAGGTGGATGGATGGACAGACAATGGAGTGAGATAATACTATAGATTTTCCTTCTTGTATATGTCAAGCTTTATACATTTTCAGACATGTTCAAGTCTGTGGTTGTTGCATGTTCTCATGGAAGCATATGTTTTATCATTAGTGCATCCCTCTTTACCTCTAATAGTGTTTTTGCCTTAAGTTCTTTCTTGCTGACATAACTCCAGCTACATTGGATTCTTTTTGGTTATTATTAATGGATGCATCTTCTAGTTAACTCTGCTTTCAATATTTTTTCTTCTGTATTTTGTTAGGTATGCCTCTTTTCAGCATCATAGAATTGAATTTTTAAAAGTTTATTTCCTTCTTTATTGTCTTTTAGTGAGAAAATGTAACCCTGTTTCTAATCAATCAAACCCCACATGTAATTACCAATATTCAAATAATTTCTTTCTTTTTTTTTTTTTTTTTTGAGTTAGAGTCTCACTCTCTCGCCCAGACTGGAGTACAGTGGCCGCTCCCAGCCACTGCAGCCTTGACCTGCTGGGCTCCAGCGATCCTTCCGCCTCAGCCTTCCGAGGAGCCGGAATTACAGGCATGCGCTACCACGCCCGGCTAATTTTTTGATTTATTGTAGAGATGAGGTCTCGCTGTCCAGGTGGGTCTCGAACCTGCGGGCTCAGGCAATCCACTCACCTCAGCCTCCCAAAAGCGTGGGATTACAGGCTGAGCCACTGAACCGGGCTCAAATAATTTCAACTTAAAAATGGCCATTTCAAATCCTTCTCCTAAAATTTATTGTGACATATTTTGATTTATTACTGTCATCCTCACACTTTTTCCTCTGGTTTATTTTTTCTTCCTTCCCTCCTTTGGTTGAATTTGATTTCTTTTTTATTATTGTTTTCTTCACCATCACTTTATTTCCATTGACTAGGAAGTTTTAACTTATCTTTGGTTCTTTGGTTGCTAATTTAAAATTGTTAATGCACAAACTCAATTATGATTCTCAATTGAGCCTAAATCTTTTTAAAAATCTCAATAGCTCTAGCCACTTCTAATCTTAATAAGAGGAAGATGACCTTTCTCTTACTATTGTTGTCTGGCTTCAATTCCACGTTTATCAACTTGAAAAAGGTAGTTATTTTATAGCTCATTATTCTTGGTTCACGTTTGTTTTGGCTGAAGTATATTTTGAAAAGTATACTTCTACCGCAGTCAGACTCTGCGGTAGAAGGCAAACATTTTTATGCTACAAAAAAGGTTGAGAGATTCAATCTTTGTTCAGGGTATGATAAACCTACTTGAAAACTGGGGTTCCATCACCTTAGAGAAAGGGAAGAATATCGGGGGATAACAACTGCTGTCACGGCCCTGACATGGATCAGCGAATGCTTGACTTGGTGGAAGGACAAGAAGGCAAAAGTTTATTCTGAAAAGAGAAATCAACAACTTCAAGATTGCTCTTTTGCTTATTTGAGCAAATAAAGTCAATAAGAGTTGTTTATTTTTTGGTTAATACTAAGAATACAGGTGTAGGCAACACAGAAGTCATAGAATAAGCTGTTTGGGTGGCAAAAGAACATGTGCAGGTGTGAAAAAGAGTAGCTTCTTCTTCCCCCGTGTTACAGACTGAATATTTGTGTCTTCTCCTTAATTCCTATGCTCTAACCCACAGTGCCTTTATTTGGAGACGGGACTTTGAATGAATGAATTAAGGTTAAATGAGGTCATAAAGGTGAGGTCATAAAGGTGAGGTCTTGATTTGATGAATTAGTGTCCTAATAAGAAGAGACAGCAGAGAAGTCTCTCTCTCTCTCTCTCTCTCTCTCTCTCTCTCTCTCTCTCTCTCTCTCTCTCTCTCTCTCTTCATGCACACACATCAAGGATAAAGTAAAGTCCACATTAAGACACAGTGAGAAGGCGGCTGTCTGCATGCCAGGAAGTGAGCCTTCATCAGAAACTGAATTGGCCAGGACTTTATTCTCAGACTTCCAGCCCCAGAACTGTGAGAAAATAAAATGTCTGTTGGTTAAGCCAGACAATTTATGGTATTTTATTAGGGCTGCTTGGGCAGACTAAAACAACTGGCTTTGCAGCATTGGTGCTATGATCTTATTTAGTGCCTTTTTTTCATGAGACAAGTAGACATTGGCTAGGAGAAGAGGTAAACAGAGATACAGGGTGGCCTCTCCCTACTAAGGGTGTCTTTGACAGTGGGCTGTAGTCACAGTGCTTTTCCATGGGTGTCAAGAGGAATGTGAGGTTCCCTGGAGCTGATGAGGGCAAAACCAGAGAGATGCTATTTGAGGACTCTTCCTGAGGCCACTTTTTCACCTGGCCTAGGAGGGACAGCATGCAGCACAACATTTAACCCTCAGTAAGATAATGAATAAATGTTGGAATGGATGAATAATAACTGAATGTACAGGCCCCATGACATTTGCAGGATAGAGGTTTCTATCCCCCTGGTAGAGATGGGAAATCTGTGCTTAAACAAGTAGCTTCCCTGGGATCACAGCCTGGTGTGCAGTTCCTGGGGATTAGACTTTAAATCTCCTTTGATATTTTCTTCACTGTGATAGGAATGGAAAGTATCCTCAGAAAGGATAAAAAGTGTCTACAAAAAAATACACTGGCATGAGGTTCGGGAGATTCAATACTTGTGTCTGCTCTTCCCTTAATGATTTAAACCATCTTAAGTGAGTCATCTGATCTCTCTGTCCCCCCCTGCTTTTGTCTATAGAGAGCAAAGTGGTTGTACCAGGTGATGGCCAAGGCCCTTTTCTGCACTGACATTTTTGGTCTCTTTCAAAATACAAATTAGCAAATTTCACCAGCATGTGCTTTTTAGAAGTGGTTCCTGTTAGTCAATCCCTTCACAGATGGCCAAGTCCATGCTGTACTGCACAAGACTTTGATGTAAAGGAGCACACACTTCCTGTCATTTATGTAAAGTATAACTTCTTGGCTTGGAAATCAAAGAGCTGTTTGAACTGCCAATTCTCCCTTGTCCATTTGGGATCTGACAAGTGTTTGAAATGCTCCCGTCATTTAGGGAATTGTCAGGCCTCTCAGTACTCTGTGGAGGCAGCTAGCTGCTGGCCCTGCATCCACATCAGGACTGGTCTCAGAGTGTCAGAAGAGGAGACACCTGAATTCCGTCCTATGAGGAAAGAAATGGAGGGTGGGGAAGTAAATAGTTATGGAAAAAGAAGGGCAATATTTTGGGTTTTGTTTTTTTTAATCGGGGTCTCACTTTGCCACCCAAGCTAGAGTGCAGTGGCACAATCATGGCTCACCACAGTCTTGATCTCCTGAGCTCAGGTGATCTTCCCATCTCAGCCTCCGAAGTAACTTGGACTACAGGCATGTGAACACCACCACACCCAACTAATTTTTTGATTTTTTGTAGAAAAAGGTCTTACTATGTTGCCAGGCTGATCGCAAACTCCTGGACTCAAGCAATCCTCCTGCCTCAGCCTCCCAAAAATCTCATACCTGAGATTATAGGCATGAGCCACTGCACCCAGCCAGTATTCATTCAGTTTTTCACTTGCTCTCTCTGCTTAGTGGTTTCATAGCATATGACAAGTAGGCATTGGTTTAAGTTAAGAGGTAGGGGTGAGTTTTTCTGTGGGACAAAAACCTTGCAGGAAGAAAAGCAGCATAGTTAGGGGTCAGAAATGTGTGTAGTGTAGTATTTGAATGAGTGCATATGGGGCAATATATACCCTGAGTGGTAGGCAGCAGAAAAGAACTGGGTCCAGCCCTGAAGACAGGGTCAGCAGCACTGGAGTCAATCTGTGGGCCAGGGACAATCGGAGGCCTGGAGAGGAGTTTAAGAGGGGGACTCACATTTTAAGGTCCACACTCATGAAAGATCTCTGTGGTTGCTAGGAGCATTTTAGAGCAGCCAGTCTGAGGGTTTGGTAATCATTCAGGAAACCATTGCAGTAATACTTGTGAAAGACAGTGAGATTATGAGGATTTGGGGATATTACAGGAGTGAAAAGAAGGTGTCGAAGGTGATTTCAGAGCTCTGGTTTGGGAGCTGGGGCCTTAGTAGGATCGTTCATTACCATAACAAACTCAAGATGAAGGACCAGCTGGGGAGGTGAAAAGTTGGGTTTTGGAAAAGTTGAGTTGCAGGTGGGGGCAAGGCAAGTAAGTGGCACTACGTGACAGAATGAAGTACCATGAGAAGATAGATGGAAAGGAGGTGGTTGATGCCACAGGAGCAGGTGAGAATTATGGGAACAGAATGTAGATTTCAGTGGGTGAAGGAGTGGATACAGATTGGGGACAGTGAGTGTAAACAAGATGCCTTCTAAAAGGAAGAAAGACAGCCGGGCTCAGTGGCTCAGCCTGTAATCCCACGCCTTTGGGAGGCTGAGGTGAGTGGATTGCCTGAGCCCGCAGGTTCGAGACCCGCCTGGGCAGGCGAGACCTCATCTCTACAATAAATCAAAAAATTAGCCGGGTGTGGTAGTGCGTGCCTGTAATTCCAGCTAATCGGAAGGCTGAGGCGGAAGGATCACCGGAGCCCAGGAGGTCGAGGCTGCAGTGGCTGGGAGTGGCCACTGCACTCCAGTCTGGGCGACAGAGTGAGACTCCAACTCAAAAATAAAAATAAATAAAAATAAAAGGATGAAAGACACAGGGACACAGGATTGAGGAACAACTGTTGTCTTGCTTTGTTTTCATTATTGTTAATAAAGGAGAAATTGGGCTTAGTTTAAATGCCTATGACAACATGCCAGTATAGGAGAGCTCTCCCACATGTGAACTTAACATTCACAGCCTGTCACCTAAAACACGTTTCAGCATGGCACCTGAGTCTGTCCATTAACCAGCCTGCTATGGGTAGAATTGTGTCCCTTCAAAAAATATGTCCAAGTTTTAGCACCTAGTGTTTGTGAATGTGATTTTCTCTGGAAACAGGGTCATGGCAGATGTCTTCAAGAGGAGGTCAGACTTGATGAGGATAAATTTCTAAATCTAATGACTGCTGTCCTTATAACAGGAAAATTTGGACAAACAGATTCACACAAGAAAAAAGCTGCCAGGCTCGGTGACTCATTCTGTAATCCTGCGCCTTTGGGAGGCTGAGGTGAGTAGATTGCCTGAGCCCGCAGGTTCGAGAAACGCCTGGACAGGCGAGACCTCATCTCTACAATAAATTAAAAAAAATTAGCCAGACGTGGTAGCGTGCGCCTGTAGTTCCAGCTACTTGGAAGGCTGAAGCGGAAGGATCGCCAGAGCCCAGCAAGTCGAGGCTACGGTGGCCGGGAGCAGCCACTGCAAGTCTGGGCAACAGAGTGAGATTCCAACTCAAAAAGAAAAAAAAGAAAAAAGCTATATGATGACAGAGGAAGAGCTTTGACTAATGAATCTACAAGCTATGGGAGCCAAGGATCTCTGGCCGTCACCAGAAGCTGGAAGAGCTTCCAGAGAGAGCATGGCCCTACAGGAACATGGATACCAGACTTCAATGATTTCTAAAGACTTCCGTTCTCTAGAACTGCAAAAGAATAGGTTTTCATTTTTTTAACCCATCTGGTTTATGGTTAACTTGTTATGATAACCCTAAGACCCTGGTGCACTCCCCCATCGACCTCTCACTGATCCTTTCCTTCCTCTGTCCCTCAGGGTGTATATACAGCCCAGAAGCCACATAGGGCTGCTCTTCATTCACAAATACTTTCAGCCGGTTCCTGCTTCCCGGCTTCTACTGATTTCTTCCCTCCTTCTGAAGTGTTCTTCCCTCACCTATTCCCTTGAAATTCTCCCCATCCCTCCAAAGCAAATACATCTCAGGCTTTGGATCTTTATAAAGATCCCCATCTCTTTGTCCACACATCTTGTTGATGCACCATTATCACCCTTACCTCATCATGTTTTGCACAACATTGTTCCATGTGTCCTCAACTATATTGTTAACCTCTGAGAGCAGAGACTAAGCCATTTTTATCTCTACTTCTCTGATACTGTTGAAATGGCGGATCAGTCAGGATCTGGCCAGGAAACCAAAATCCCCATCAGAAAATTTAGTAGAGAATATGATTTGGAGAATTAAATGCAAACATGTTTAGAAGAAATGAAAGAACACATAGGGGAAAGTGAGGCAATCCAGAGATTAGCAACACGAGGAGGCTCCTGCCGCCCTTAGGACTGGAGGAACAAGAGGAGAGGGCAAGGCAGGAAAAGGGCCACCTAGCGGGAGCCACTCGTAAGTGCAACTGGTATCCAGGTTCCATCCAGCAGAGAAGAGGCGGAAAGCCCATGCTTCTCCAAGCCCCAACACTTTTAACCCAACCTGAAACCAGCAGACAGGGACCAGAGGCCTGTTGATGGAGCCACTCCCACCATGTTTAGAAGCAGAGCACTTGACCCGGTGCGGTGACTCAAGTCTGTAATCCCAGCACTTTGGGAGGCCGAGGTAAGAGGATTGCCTGAGTCCAGGGGTTCAAGAGCAGCCTGGGCAACTTGGTAAGACCTAATATCTACAATACATCAAAAAATTAGCCGAGTGTGGTAACGTGGGCCTGTAGTTCCAGCTATTTGGAAGGCTGAGATGGAAGGATCGCCAGAGCCCAGCAAGTCAACGCTGGAGTGGTTGTGAGCCAGCCACTGCATTCCAGCCTGGATGACAGAGTGAGACTCTGACTCAAAAAAAAAGAAAAGAAGCAGAGCATAGAACAGCCCAGAAATGGGGGGGCAAATCAGTGGCCAGCATACATTGTAAGGGCTAGAAACTTCTCAGGCAAATGAGTAAATAGCTAAAAATGCTCCATCTTGGCATCCATAGGAGCCAGAGAGTGAGAAGAATGCTGTGGATGACAAAAGAGGGTCATACTTCATGGTGGAGAATTTGGTGAGGCCCTGAGGTAGGCTAAATAATGTCTACACCTCCAAGAAATTCCCTTGTCCCAATTCCCTTTGAATGTGTTACTTTACCTGATAAAAAGGACTTGAAGATGTCCTTGTGATGGTGAAATGTTCTTGAGTTATGCAGGCAGACCCAATATCATCACAAAGGTCTTTCTAAAACAAGTCCAGTATTGAAGGCAGCCTCTAGGAGCTGAAAAAAGGGCCAGGAAGCACATTTTCCCCGGAGCCTCCAGAACGAACCAGCCCAGCCAACTCCTTGACTTTAGCCTCAAAAGACTCATTTCAGACTTCTGACCTAAATAACTAAGAGAGAATGAATTTGTGCTATTTCAAGTCAGAAAGTTTGTGGTGATTTGTTATAGCAGCAACAAGAAGCCAGTACAGGCCCTTCATGAGGGAGAGTCAAATTTGTAAGAAGAGGTGAGGGGTTTCCAGGTTTATTATGTTTATGGTCCTAATGAAGGTGGTAGGTACTCAGGTGAGAGAAAATCCAGAAAGGAGCCGGGCACGATGGCTCATGCCTGTGATCTCAGCACTTTGGGAGGCCAATGCAGGAGGATTGCTTAGGCCCAGGAGTTCAAGACCAGTCCAGGTAACATAGTAAGACCTCATCTCTAACAAAAATACAAAAAATTAGCCAAGAGTGATAGTGCATGCCTGTAATTCTAACTACTGCTGAGGCTGAGGCAGAGGCAGAAGGATCACTTGAGCGCAGGAGGTCAAGGCTCAAGTCAGCCATGATTGATTATGCCATTGAACTCCAGCCTGGGCAACACAGTAAGATCCTGATTTAATTAATTTATTTATTAATAAGAAAAGACAAAAGTTTTCAGTTTGATGCGTTCTCACTTGTCTGTCTTGGCTTTTATGGCATTCATTTCTGGGGACTTGGTCAAGAAGTCGTTGCCTACTCTGATATGCAGAGAGGTGTTTCCTACATTTTCATCTAGGACTTTTATAGTTTGAGGTTTTATGTTTAGGTCTTTGATTCATTTTGAGTTGATTTTTGTATGTGGTGATAGGTTGGGGTTCAGTTTCATTCTACATGTGATCAGCAGAAGAGTTAACCATCAAGAAAGTAAAGAGACGACCCAAAGAATGGGAAAAAAATATTTGCAAATTGTGCATCTGACAAAGGCCTAACATCTAGAATCTATAAAGAACTCAAATGAAATGAAAGAAAAAACAAAAAAACTCTATTAAAAATTGGACAAAGGACATGAGCAGACACTTCTCAAAAGATGACAAACAAGCAGCCAAGAGACACATGAAAAAATGCTCAGCCTCACTCATCATCAGAGAAATGCAAATCAAAACTACAATGAGATACCACCTAACCCTGGTAAGGATGGCCATCATTAATAAGTCAAAAAACAACAGATGCTGGCATGGGTGCAAGCAAAAGGGAACACTTCTACACTGTTGGTAGAAGTGCAAGCTAGTTCAGTCCCTATGGAAAGCAGTGTGGCAATTCCTTAAAGAACTAAAAACTGACCTTCCATATGATACTTCAATACCTCTGCTAGGAATATACCTGGAAGAAACATATATAACTCTACCTACACATGTATGTTTATTGCCTCTCTATTCACAATATCAAAAACACTGAATGAAGCCTACTGCTCATCAAAAGTGGACTGGATACAGAAAATGTGGTACATATACATGATGGAGTATCACACAGCCATGAAGAAGAACAAAATCATGGCCTTCACAGCAAATTGGATGGAGCTGGAGACTATCATACAAAGTGATCTATCACAGAAATGAAGACTGAATACTGCATGTTCTTACTCTTAAGTAGGCCCTAAACATTCATCACATTAGCACAAGGAGGAATCAGCAGTTTCTGGGCACTGCTAGGGGAAGATAGGAAAGAGAGGCAGAGGGGTGGAGAGATGGAAGGAAGGAAGGAGGAGGGTGGGGGCCATGTAACAACACAAAGGGAATGAGGGCTAGTTAGAAGTCCAAATTTCACCTATATGCAGCCTACTTACATAGTTAATCCTCATTTGTACCTCACATCTCTATAAAAAATAAAATTTAATTTAAAAAAAGAATAAGGATTTTTAAAAAAGCAAAAAAGACAAAACGGGAAAAAGAAGGAGAGGAAAGGGATAGAAAAGAAACTTACTGGTTGATCGTGCACATCCCAGAAAAAAGATTTGTGTGGGTAATGTGAGGTTAGACTGAGCTCTGAATTCCTGACTGAAGAGCATGGATTGTATGTGGCTTGTAGGAAAGCATTAAACTTGTAGAGTGAAACTGTTACAGAATAAATGAGACTATCTACTGAAACAGAAGAAGAGAACCAGCAAATACTAAAATATAGAGATGTGGCCAAAGTGCAAGATGGAATATTCTCAGTCAACCAACTTAGTCGAGCTTGGCACATAGTAGGAACTCAAGAAATACTTCTGAGTGAATGAGTGAATGAGTTAACATAAACTAAATAAAAATTGTGATATGGAAGGACTAATTCATCAATGGGATGAAATTTTAATTAATGTTGTTCTTTGCAAGATTTGTGTTTATGGAGGAAAAAAAAATAAATGCACTAAAGACCCAGTTAGCTGGTGTGTGGAATGCAGTCACCACTCAGTCCTGCTGGTGTGTATCTCGTCTGAATTATTTGGGCAAAGCAATCACTTTTGCTTTACTATCAGATAGGCTTTTTTTGATGTTTTATTTCTTCTTGACCCATATTGTCCAACATTTGCTTTGATTTTCCATGAGAAAACCTGACTCAAATTTGACTTTTTAAAAATTTTTTGCTGTTAATCGGTAATTTCAGTCAAAAAACACTAAATGCCTATAAAAACTCTAGGTAGACTCTGTATTTTGTATTTTCTTTAGTCTTAATGGACATTTATTACTGTTCTGTGCTGGTCCTCTCTGAAGCTGCTTATTCATTTTGCCACCAGGCAGCCAGCATGGAATTCCATCACATTGGTGTGTTTTGTGTAACTTTTCAAAACTCCTGATGGGAGCTTTTCTGAAACTAACCTTCTTTTGTCTAAAATTATAGCTAAATCCACCTAATCCACATGGTTCTGGTAAAGCCATTGTTTGTAATTTATTTTAATTTTTTAAAGTGCATTTGCTCTATTTTGAAAGCACAGACCTAACCAAAAATTTCTCTAAGGGTTCAATTTGGACTCAGGACTAACGGAGGCAACTGGAGGATAATTTTCACATCACAACCTTCCAAGTCCTGCAAACACACAATGCCCCATTGTCAACTTTGACTGGCACATTGGTGATGGACAACAGGTTGGTTCAAGACTGCAAACAGGCCTCAATTAGTTTGCTGAATGTTTTGTTATACCTGAATATGATTTTTTGAAATGTTTCTCTCTAGCTACTCATTTCATCCTTTCAAAATTTAAAAGATTTTATAGCCGGTTTCCAAGATCATTGATGGGCACAATGAAACTAAGTTTCCTATTCCTCTTTTTCTTTTTCTTTTTTTTTTCTTTTTCTTGTCACATTTAACCACTTTATGTTAGTGATTTAAACTCTGTTGGCACTGAAATTGGTTAGCAAGTTGATCTTGTAATATATTAAATCAGCTTGACCTCTTATGATTCTAGTAACTATTATCACTATTGCTTTAGAAAAGTGGAAGAAAATTCAGATTTTAACAATATGCTTTGTGATAAGTAGGAAACTAAATGAGTCCATATACTCAGACAGAAGAAGAGACCAACAAGCACTAAAATATGGAGACATGGCCAAAAGCACAAGATGGAATATTCTTAGTCAACCAACTCAGTCAACCTTGGCACATAGTAGGAACTCAAGAAATACTTGCTGAGTGAATGAATAAAAGAAAATAAACTAAATAAATATTATGATATGGAAAGAATAATTCACCCATGGCATAAAATTTTAATTAATGTTCTTCTTTGCAATATTTGTGTTTATGGAGAGAAAGCAATTTAAACAACAAAATGAAGACTCCCAAACACATTACGATAGCATTCCACACAACATGTTTTTTGTTTGTTTGTTTTGAGTCAGAGTCTCACTCTTTCGCCCAGGCTGGAGGGCAATGGCACGCTTTCAGCCACCACAGCCTCAACCACTGAGCTTAGGCGATCCTTCCACCTCAGACTTCCAAGTAACTGAAACTACAGGCACATACCACCATATCTGGCTAATTTTTTGATTTATTGTAGAGACGAGGTGTCACCAAGTTGCCCAAGCTGGTCGGTCTCGAACCCCTGGGATCAGGCAATCCTCTCACCTCGGCCTCCCAGAGTGCTGGGACTACAGACTAAGCCACCACACCCGGCCCATACATGTTATACTTCCAATGCTTTTAGCATGTGATGCTGCTGAAGCTGTCTGAGCTGTGGCTGTTGCCTCTGTTAAACAAGTCACTGCCCACGAGGGCAGGTAGGAGCTCTCCAATATGCAGTATAACAGATTTATCAAGGATGGCTCTCAAAGAGAATTGGAAACCAGAGTCTGTGAGTGTTTTCTTAGAGGAAAGCAGAGGACTGGAGAAAATCTTCAAAAACCAGAAAACCTGGCTAGACACTGTGTCTCATACCTATAATCCCAGCACTTTGGGAGGCCAAAGCAGGAAGATTGCTTGAGTTCAGGAGTTTGAGACCATCCTGGGTAATGTAGTAAGACCTTGTCTCTACAAAACTAACAAAAATTAGCTGGATGTGGTGGTACACGCCTGCAGTCCCAGCTATTTGGAAAACTGAAGTGAAAAAATTGCTTGAGCCCAGAAGGTCTAGTTATGATTGTGCCACTGAACTCCAGTTTGGGCGATAAAATGAAACTCCAACACAAAAAGAAAAGAAAAAGAAAATGTAAAAAGATCTGTTTTTACATATGAAGAGACGCTAACAGGTGTAACATGACAAAGAGTGCTGAGATATATAACTCAGCATTGGAATCTTATTCTATTAGTTGAATCTTTATGATCAAAATTTTCCAAGAATTAGGCTGGACTTTTTGACTCCTTTTTTTTTTGTAACAGCCAAAAAATTTTATTTATTTTTATAATTTTTTTTATTATAAAGATATGAGGTACAATTCAGGGTTAGGTATGCAAACGTTGGTTATGCAGGTTCCCTTGTTGATGAGGTAAGCCCCTCCCTCCTCTAGCAGTTACTCTCAACTGCCAATCCTACCCCTCTTCCCTGACAGTTTCCCACTACTGCCAATACCTTTCTTAAATTATTATAATTGTTCAAGTTCTGCTTATGAATGAAAACATATGGCACTCTGTTCTTTGTTTCTGTGATAAATCACTGAGTATGATCGACTCCAAATCCATCCAAGTTGCTGCAAAGTCCATGTTTATCCTTCTTTATGCCTGCATCATATTCCATTGTGTGTATATACCGATTTTTTAAATCCAGTCCAGTTTCAATGAGCAACATGGTTGGTTCCGTGTTTTTGCTATTGTGAATGGAGTTGCAACAAACATACATACGTGTGCAGGTATCCTTTTGTAGAATGATTTGAGTTCCTCCGGGTATATTCCCAATAGGGGAATTGCTGGGTCATATAGAGGGTCAATTTCTAGTTCTTTCAGATACTGCCACACTGTCTTCCAGAGAGGTTGCACTAGTTTGCATTCCCACCAGCAGTGTAGAAGCCTACCTTCTTCTCCACATCCTGGTCAGCATCCATTGTTGTTTGTTTTATTAATGATGGCCATTCTTACTGGGGTTAGGTTAGGTGGTATCTCAATTTGGTTTTGATTTGCATTTCTCTGATGATGAGTGAGGCTGAGCACTTTTTCATGTGTCTGTTGGCTACCTGTATATCTTCTTTTGAGAAGTGTCTATTAATGTCTTTTGCCCACTTTTTAATGTGGTTGTTTGTTTGTTTTTCTTTTGGTGGGTTTGAGTTCCTTGTAGATTCTAGATATTAACCCTTTGTCAGATGTATAGTTGGCAAATATTTTTTCCCATTCTGTAGGCTGTCTCCCTGGTCTCTTGATGGTTTCTTTTGCTTTGCAGAAGCTTGTCAGTTTGATGAGATCCCACCCATCTTATTTCTTAAGGTATGGGCATTTAGGGTTCTGAATAGGAATTGGTTGCCAGTTCCAATTTCCATAAGGGTGTCTACTGCATTTTATAAGATTATTATAGTTTGAGGTTTTCCATTTAGTTCTTTGATCCATTTAGAGTTAATTTTTGTGTATTGTGATAGGTAGGGGGTACTGTTTCAGTCTTCTGCATGCGATCAGGCAGTTTTCCCACACCATTTACTGAATAGGTTCTCCTCACCCCAGTAGTTTTTGTTGGAGACTTTGTCAAAGATCAGTTGGTTGAGAAATTGAGGTTTTACTTTGGAATCCCTATCTGGTTCCATTGGTCTATATGCCTGCTCTTGTATCAATAGCAGGTTGTTTTGATTACTATGGCCTTATAGTAAAGTTTGAAGTCTGGAATTATGACACCTCCTGCATTGTTTCTTTTGCTAAGGATGGTTTTGGCTATTCGTGGTCATTTGTGTTTCCATATGAATTTCTGTATTGTCATTTCTAGGTCTGAGAAGAATGATGTTGGTAACTTAATGGATATTGTATCGAATCTGTAGGTTGCCTTCGGTGGGATGGACATTTTAACAATGTTGAGTCTTCCTATCCAGGAGCATGGAATATTTTTCCATTTGTTGTGTCTTCTTGGATTTCTTTGAGCAGTGTTTTGTAGTTCTCATTGTAAAGGTCTTTCACTTCTCTGGTTAGGAAGATGCCGAGGTATTTCATTTTTTTGTGTGGCTATTGTGAATGGGATTGTGCTTTCAATTTGGGTCTCTGCCTGCTTGTTGTTGGTGTATAGGAGTGCAACTGTCTTTTGCACATTTATTTTGTACCCTGAGACTCTGCCAAAGTCCTTTTGCAGTACCAGCAGGTTTTTGACAGATTCTCTTGGATTTTCAAGGTATAGGATCATATCATCAGCAAAGAGGGATAACTTGACTTCCTCTTTTCCTATTTGGATACCACTGATTTCCTTCTCTTGTCTAATTGCCCGAGCTAGGACTTTCAACACAATGTTGAACAAGAGGGTTGAGAGTGGGCAACTTTATCTTGTTCCGGTTTTCAGAGAAAGTGTTTCCAGTTTCTGCCCATTTAGCAATACACTAGCTGTGGGTTTATCATAGATGGCACTTATTATTATTTTGAGGTATGTTCCTTCTATACCTAGTTGTTTGAGGGTTTTTATCAAGAAAGGATGCCGGATTTATCAAAAGCTTTTTCTGCATCTAATGAAATAATCATGTGGTTCTTGTTTTACATCTGTTTTTGTATTTAAGTACATTTATGGTCATGCGAATGTTGAACCAGCCCTGCATCCTGGGGATAAAGCCTACTTGGTCATGGTGGATAATATTTGAGATGTGTTTTTGGATCCGATTTTCTAGAATCTTGTTGAGGAGTTTTGCATCTATGTTTATAAGGGATATTAGCCAGTAGTTCTTTTTTTGTTGTTGAATCTTTACCCGGTTAGGGTATCAGTGTGATGTTAGCTTTTTAAAATGATTTGGGGAGAATTTCATCTTTCTCAGTTGCCTGGATTACTTTCAAAAGATTGGTATCAGCTACTCCTTGTACATTATGTAGAATTCTGCTGGAAAGCCATCCAGTCCAGGGTTTTTCTTTTTTTTTTTTTTTTTTTTTGTAGATAGTTTTCATATGACAGAGTCAATTTCCTGGTTGTCATTAATCTATTTAGTGTCTCAATGTCTTCTTATTTCAACCTGTGCAGTTGTGTGATGTCAGAAAGACCTCCATTTCATTTAGGTTATCAAGTTTGTTTCCATATAGATGCACGTAGTAATCTCATAATCTTTTGTATTTCTTCAGGGTCAGATGTGATTTGATCTTTTGTATTTCTGATTGTGTTTATTTGAACTTCTGCTCTCTTTTTCTTGGTCATTCTGGCTAGGAGTCCATTGATCTTTTTAACTTTTTCAAAGAAGCAGCTTTTTGTTTAGTTGATGTTTTCTGTGATATTTTTGTCTTCTATGTCCTGTATTTGGGTTCTTATTTTGATGATTTGGATTCTTCTGCTAAAGTTGGGGTTTTGGTGGTCTTCTCTCCAGCTTTCTTAGGTGATTTGTTAGACTCTCCATTTGTGTCTTTCCATTTTCTTGATGTATGTTCATAGAGATATAAATTCCCCTCTTAGAACTGTTTTCATGGCATCCCAGAGGATTTGGTAAGATGTTTCTTCATTTTCATCTGTTTCCAGGAAACTTTTAATTTCTGCTTTGATTTCAGTGTTGACCCAGTAGTTGTTCAGCATCGTTCTGTTTAGTGTCCATGTCTTTGTGGGCTTTGGGGAAATTGTGTTGGTGTTGATATTTGTTTTTATTCCACTGTGATCTGAGTGTGTGCATGGCAAGATTTCAACCTTATGAAATTTGTTTATGCTTGATTTATGGCCAAGGATGTGATCGATTTTGGAGTACATTCCATGTGGTGATGAGTAGAATGTATATTCTGTGGTTGTTGAGTGTAATAATCTGTGTATCTATTAAGTCCATTTGGCTGAGTATAAAGCTTAAGCTCTGGATCTCCTTATTGATTTTTTACCTTGATGATCTATCTAGGGCTGTTAGTGGGGTATTCAAGTCCCCTGCTATAATAGTGTTAGTGTCAATATGTATTTTTAGTTTACTCAGTAGTTGCTTTATAAATGCTGGTGGTGCTCCTGTGTTGGGTATATATATGTTTAGGATGGATTTTTCTGTTGATAGATTGAACCTTTTATCATTATGTAGTGTCCTTTTGCATCTTTTTTAACTTTTGATAGTTTAAAGTTGTTTTATCTGATATTAAGTTGTAGCTCCTGCCCTCTTTTGTGATTCATTTTCCTGGAAACTCTATTTTCTATCCTTTAACTTTGAGTCTGTGTGCATCCCTTGTAGTGAGATGAGTCTCCTGGATGCAGCAAATAATTGGGTCATGGTTTTTTATCCAGTTTGCCATTCTGTGTCTTTTTAGTGGTGTATTTAGTCCATTTACATTTGGTCTGATTATTGAAATGTGATTTTTTTTATTGCTGTCATGAGGTTCTTATAAGGCTTTTTCTTTACTTGTTTTCTTTTAGCTTTGGGTTGATGTATGTATGTGTTTTCAAGTTTCTTGTTGCACTATATTCTCTGCTGATTCTGTGTCCTGCTGTTGTCTTGGGAAGTGTGTGGTCATTCTTTTTTTTCTTTCTTTCTTTCTTCTGTGCTTAATAACTTTTTAAGTGTCACCTGTAGAGCTGGTCTGGAAGCTATATAATCTATTAGGGATTGGATGTCTGGGAAGGACTTTAATTCTCTATCACTGCTGAAGCTGAACTTGGCTGGATAGTAAATTCTTGGTTCAAATTGTTTATCTTTGAGAATTTTAAATATAGGGCTCCAGTACCTTCTTGCTTGTAGTGTTTCTGTATCTCTTGTGCTTGGCTGGTCACATCTCTGGTGAGAAGGGGAAAGTTTTCTTGGATTACCTCCTGGAATACTTGCTCCAAATTGTTCTCCATTTTCCTACCTTCTCCTAGGATACAAATCAGGTGTAGGTTCGGCCTCTTGATATAATTGCACATCTCTTGTAGGCTTTGTTCTTTTTTTCTGAGTCTTCTTTTTATGTTTTTTACAGATCAAGTTAATTCCATGTTCTGGTCTTCAAATTCTGAGATTCTTTCTTCAGCTAGATTAATTCTGCTTTCCATGCTTTCCATCTTATTACTTATTTCCTGGTTGAAATTTTTTATTGCCAAAATCTCTGTTACAAGTTCTTTCAGTGTTGCATCTTGTCTTTCTTGAGTCTTATTCACTCTTTCCATTCATTCCCTAATCCCTATTGTATTCTGGGTCAGTCATTGCTGACTTCCATTATTTGGGCACCAAGTTCTGATTTTTCAGGAGTTTTGTCTTTGGTACACTTGAAATTGCCTGAGGTCTTCCTCTGTTTTTTCCTTATTTCTGACAGAACCCTTGTTTTCTGTTTAGTCCTGTTATTTAGTGTCAGAGGGAGAGGCTTTCCCTTCTGATGTTTGCTAAGTCTTCTATTCTCCTGATTCAGACTCTGGATTTGTTCTATTTTGAAATAGGGTGGTGGATGGAAAGCTTTGCTGTCTCTTATGGTTTTTGAAATTCGAATAAAGTAGGGGATGAGGTGCTAGGATTCAGAAAGTACTTGCAAATTACAGTATGTTCCCTGAGACCCACTCCCCACCTCCACCCTATATGATGATGCAAAGCAAAATCCAGTGCAAAAAACAATTGACACACACACACACACACACACACACACACACACACAGACACATACACACACAGATTACATACACACAAACACCCAAAACAAACTGGAATAACAACAAAGTGAAACAAAACAAACAACAAAAAAAACAAGAAAAATAAAGACACACACATGCCTAGCATAAAGTGAACAGAGAAGAAAAACAGAAAGACTGGAGTTAAAAAAAATGGAATTCAGGTCGGACCCTCACACACATATTGACACACACCTTAAACTATAAAAATAAAAATAAAAATAAATCCAAAAGAACAAAAGAGCAAAAACAAACCAACAATAACAACAAAATTGAAAGATGAACACCCAATCATTCACATACACACAATGACAGAAAACAACAAATAAAAGAAGAAAGGAACAGAAAAAGAAAAGAAAAAATATTTGGAGGGGGGAGCAGATCCAACCCTCACATACATATTCATGCACAAAGGAAAAAATATTTTAAAAATAGATGAACTAACAAGCAAACAGTCAAAATTTTTTTAAAAATTGAAAAATTAAAAAAAAAACCTGCCCTCTTGTTGCAGGCTCTGTAATTGCTCCTCTAATCAAGTCTCTCCTGCAGAGCCACCTCTTTCACTCTCTCCTCAGTCTCCAAAGCAGGGAAGGAAGTGGGTAGTGGAGGTGGGTGGGGCTGCAGTCCTCCCCTCCCACTCGTGTATGGTCAGGAAGATCTCCTCCAGTGGGGAGGTACAAGATTGTCTCTTCCCCAGGTATGTACTCATGGCTGGGGTGGCTGGGGGGGGCTGCTCCAGCCAGGCCTATCCTGGAATGGAGTTCTATTGTGACTGACTCTAGGCTCCACCTGGGTTTGTCCCTCTCAGTTGTGGCCCAGCTGTGTGGGTCTGATGTTCAGAGGATTGCTGGGGAGGAAGGGGTTTTGGTCAGTCCCAGACTCACCACTGATCTCTTTGGAGTTCTTCTTCCTCTTTTTCTGGTCATATCCTTTGTCCTGTGGCTGGATCAGTGTGGAGTAGGGGGCGCCTGGAACTCAGCACTCATCAGGTCCCTCCAAAGTTTGTGTTTTCAGGATATTCCCTGTGGGTCACAATCAATCCCTGAGTAATTGATCCGCCAGTCACAGAGATCGGGTCTGTTACTCTGTGATGAGCAAGTGGGAGCACTTTCTTGCTCTGCCTTCAAGATGGTGGTGGGGTGCCTCTCTTGTCCTCTTCTGTGGGAGTTTTTCTCTGGACTCCCTCCACATCCCTGCTGCCAGTGCGCCCCCAGATACTGAAGTTATGAGGCAAAGCCAAGAGCCGGAAGTCTCTCTCCTGCTGCACCTGTGAGAGACAGCCTGGGGGAACATTTTCTCCCCACCGCTTTTGTCACTGATGTCTTTGGAGTTCTTCCTAGTCCTTTTCTCTACTCCTTTGATTTGTGTTGGCCAATGGAGAAAATACACATAAATCAGTGAGATATTTATCAACTACTTCCCTGTTTGGAGGAAAGGTTGGGTTGTAGGTTTGCTCTGAAAGCAACTGAAAGCAACCCCATATAAAACTAGGCCTTCTTGCTCTTGCCTAAAGGACCTTCTCTATGTGGCGATGATGTTAAAGGATTGTCACTTGCTACATGATCAGTGAAATGCAATTTAAATCTTTAAGAAAGTCTTCAAAAATTGCCAAAGGGGGATTCATTAATGGTACACAGTGTGCAGTGATGCATCCTCAGAATTCCTCTTCTCTGTGTCTGTTTCTTTATCCAATGCACCATATCACTCCTGTCTTGGCTCCAAACACCTCAGGGTTCTCAAACCTAGCGCAACCTGAACTTTCCTGCTTCCCTTCCCTCCCTTCCAGATTTATTCTGTTCATTTTGCAGGCAACTTCTGTCCTAATTTTAATAAAAACAGTTCTCCTGGGATCCTATAATTCTCTTCTCACCCATCACCAAAAATCTGCACTAAAGCTTCCAAAACTAAGTGATCCAAGCTGCGATTATTGTCAATGAGCCAAAGAAGACAGAGCCACAGCCACATGGAGGCCACTCCCTTTGTACCATGACTGCTTTCCAGTGGCTTTCGCTTGATAGTCTTGACAGAAGTCCATGGTCTCTACTGTGCAGACTCTCTCTTTCCTCTGTGTGAATGAGACATTAATCATTCCCCACTAGATGGCCTGGTACTGTCAAGCTTCAGAGTGGGTATAGCAAGGAGTAGACTGTCCTTTCTGAGTCCCCACCACTCTCCCAGGCCTTATATGGTCCCTCACTCTTGCATGTGCCCACTCTCATGGGCACTGCACTGGCTCCTGCTTAGGGACTCCTTGTTCACCAAGGGGATTTCATCACAGCTGCATGCCAGCATCTCCATGTAACTGTGTAGTAAATTCCTCCCTCAATGTAGTCACCAAACCTCTGTGCTCTGTTCCCTGATGGCATTTGTGAAAGCTGGTTCAGTGGTGGTGTCACTTCCAACAAATAGGCCACTTTGAAAACTCTTGGTTTGTCAAGTGTGCTAGGAAAATAACAGAAGCAAACATTTGACTGTTGTGTGTGTTTGTATACATGTGGATATCTACTTATATATGTATCACAATACACTTTATTGCTTGTTTCTTGAATTTTCAATAGTTATTTGTACATTTTCCCTTTGATTATAGTCTATTAATCTTCCAATTATTTTCTTCTCCAATCTTTCTCATTCTCAAAGAATTTCTGATTAAAATTCAAAGTGAGAAAGTTAGACTCTCTTTAAAATATTGCTTATAACCGGGCTCGGTGGCTCAGCCTGTAATCCCGCGCCTTTGGGAGGCTGAGGTGAGTGGATTGCCTGAGCCCACGGGTTCAAGACCCGCCTGGGCAGCGAGACCTCATCTCTACAATAAATCAAAAAATCAGCCGGGCATGGTAGTGCATGCCCGTAATTCCGGTTACTTGGAAGACTGAGGCGGAAGGATCGCCAGAGCCCAGCAGGTCGAGGCTGCGGTGGCCGGGAGCGGCCACTGTACTCCAGTCTGGGTGACAGAGTGAGACTCCAATTCAAAAAAAAAAAAATTACTTATAACAATCTATCTACTCATCCTCAATCAATATACTTTTGGAATTTCTTTCTTGTTGTCCTACAAAATTTATTGTTTTCTTAATTCCTCTGTTAGATTTTTATGACTTTATCCTTTATTATGGTAATTTGTCTTTGATATTAGTTGCCTTTCAATATGTTGTGTTTGAATGAATGATCCTGTAATGCATTTTAAATTTTAGTGTATCCATTCAAAGGTCAACCATAAATACATTTATTTCATGTCTATTCAATTTACATATGAGATATTTTATTATTTATCTTAAGCAATGGTTCTCAAAATGGAATGGTAAGTGATTGTTTAAAATATTATTACTCCAGTCCTCTTTCTGAACATTAAATATCCAATGTAATACTACAAGAAAATGACTGACAGTAGTGGGAAACTATGGGGGAGGGAGGGAGATAGGATTAACGGTAGCAAATATTTGTCTGGGAACGGGGAAACACCTCTTATCAACAGGGTGCCTGAATGAAACGTATTTGTATACCTAACCCTTAACTGTACCCCACAACATCATAATTAAAAAATTGATAAAAAATATATATATTATTATTATTGATAATATTAAATGATCCATAGTTGTGGAAAGCAAATAGCAAGTGCACTGCTGGCATTTATGATTGCAAAGTGTCCAAATTCTGTAACCACGAGAGGAAAGAATCAAATTACTTTCTTTCCTATTATTTTCCTAAAATCATATTCCTAGAGATCAAGCTTAATTACAACAAATGAACATCTGTGTTCTGGTTTTACTTATTGATTTAAGGACTAAAATATACCAAGGGAGAAAGAACATTCTGAATGGGAAACTCAATGACAACAATTTTACAGTGATAGTAGCAGCTTAGAATGAGAGAACCATGAGCAGAACACTGTGACAGTCCCAGAGGCCCACAAGGTTCTTGAGGCTTTTATGCCAGCAGAAGCGCTTCCAGTGCAAACCCAAAGGGACCGAGAAGATGAAAGGACAGGAGGTTTTTGAACTCCCAAAATTCTACCAGCAGGAATCAGGTTGCTGAAACTGTCCAGCTGCAAATAGTGCTACCTTTCATGAAAAAAGGAAGATGACTCAGCAAACCTGAGCTAGAGGACAGAGTCGGGAATAGGAGGCCTATTCCCAGGCCTTTAAATCTAATGCAGTGTGTCTGGATGGATTTCAAACTTGCTTTAGATTGGTGACTTATTTTACTTACCATTTGATGCCATTTTGAAAGAAAGTGCCTATAGCTGTCAACCTATGCCTGTTCTGCCAGTCTTTATTAGGGCAGTAACTTCTCTCTTGAGAATTATAAATACAAGTCCATAGACAGGTAATAATTTTGCCCAAGAGCTATAATTTATGGATTGCTTATCTGCAACTGATTTAGATGATGAGATTTCATGCTTTTGAACTGATGAGGTTTTGATGATATTTTGAACTATGTGTTGGTGTTGTAATGGGATGAGACTTTTGAGGGCTTTAGAAAGTGTGAGGGATAATCATGGATCAAGAGGACCAGAGGACAGACAAAACTTAGGCCTCCATCATTTTGACCCCCGGTGTTACGCCCATGAATTTTACATTTCATGGCAAAAGTATTTTGCAGATGTAACCAAGGCTATAATAACATAATCTTAGGATAGAAAGATTATGCTGAATTATCCTGGTGGCCCCAATATATCCACAGGAATCCTTAAAAATAGCAAAAGAGGAAGACGGAGAGATGCAAAATGTGAGAAGTAATTGATACGTCATTGCTGACTAGGAAGGTTGAAAGGGCTCTGAGCCAAAGAATGCAAAAATTTTTAGAAACTTAGAGTGACCTTTGGTCAACAGCCAGAAAGAAATCAGGGAGTTCAGTTCTACAACCTTATGGAGCTAAATTCTTCCAACACCTGAGTGAACCAGGAAGGAAATTCTTCATTATAGTCTCCAGTTAAGAACCCAAGCTGGCCAATACTTTGATTTTGGTCTTCTGAGGCCCTGAGCAGAGGATCCAGCCATGTAATGCTGGGCTTCTGACCTACAGAACTGTGAGATAATAAATTTGCATATTCAGCTATTAAGTTTATGATAATAGGCAGCAACAATAGAAACCCAGTACATCTTCTCAGCCACTGTAGAGGAAAAGCCCCTTCTAATTGGCTAAGACAGGTCCATCGTAGATCCACTGGTATCAAGCAAAAAAGCTTTTACAGAAGAACCTTTTGCTCAGGTCACAACTCCTATAACATTGCCAACATGCTGTACCATGTAATTCTATCTCTTTTGTTTAAAATATATGCACTTTCAATGACGTTTTAGTTCATGCTAGACATTTCCCCTCTAGCATTCACTGTTGGGTAACAAATTTTACTTCAAATAAGAATAAGGCTTCAGATTTCCATTCAAATTCTTTCACAAGCAAACTATAAGCCTGAGGCTTTCACTCAGGTTAAGTTCTACATGGTTCAGTGGGAACTGAGATGAGGAAACAGGGAAAGTTGCCCCAGGCTGGGAGACTGACAACCACAGTCAGGCAGGATGGAGCACCTGACACTAGGGGATGGAGTCAGACAATGACAATTGTTTCTAGGGCAATGACACGTGGCCATATTGTTGTGCAACCTTTAGTATTGTTGTTGCAGCTCTGTTACCTGCTCTTGCTAGCCCCCACTCTTGCTCCATTTTGTTTCGTAGAACTTCCTAATTTTGAATTCTCCAGAGTGTAAATTCTCACCGGACAGGGATTTATGTTTGTTTCATCCATTGCTGCTTATATCCAGCCTCTAGAGTAGCACACACAGTGGGATCTTAGTAAAAATAGTTATTGAGAACAACAACAAAAAAAGTGAAAATGAGAGGACCTTCAGGGATCTGCTATTTGAGAGATGATCATGATTGACATGAGAGGTGATGGGTATTGTTAAGAGATATGTAAAACGTAACAGCAGTAGGTCTTGGTGTTAAATACAGTGATGTGGTGAGCAATGGCATCACGGAAAGTGCTTAACAATCAGTTCCTTAAAAAATAAAGATGGAGTGTTATATCATGTATAGTTTATTATCATATATATAGTTTATTATATATCATCTATTATCAATTTTACTCTTATAAAAGGTTATAGCACACAAATTACAAATAGTAATAACATATAGTATTCTTTATTATAAATTCCACATAGCAAATTGATTCTCACATTATGTTTTAATTCATTTTGACAGAATTCTTATAACTCCTATCTTCAGAGACCCTGTTTTCCTATTAATGAAGGATTTTAATTCTGACATAACTATTGGTTGGTGTTTTTGTACGCCTTAACAAGAGAAAAAAAGTGAAATCGTGAAGATGCATGTCAGGACTCCACTTATTGGCCAATGACATGATCCGATTTCTTAATTGAATGTGTTAATAGTTTTTCAAGTCTAGAAGTCCATGTTCTCACATTTTTTCCTGAGCTATTCTCACCATAATGACTAAACGCATAATGCACTTTTAAGCTTAATTCATATTGTTAACATTTTCTCCAACACTTTAAGTCTAGACAAGTATCAAGGCAATAAATAAAGTTCTGATTGGTGACATTTGCAAATTTCCATTGTGAAAATATTTGTTCCACGGCAGATTTCATGCTGTCCATGAGACACTTGAAGGCACGGCTAGGAAGAGACACAGCAACATGATTAGATGTGATCTACCCCACAATCTCTCATGAGCCAATACAAGCCAATTCCAGCTCAAGACTAGCTCGGAGAGGTCCTAAGAAAGATGCTAGAAGCTTCGCTTGTATAACTGGATAGAAGCTTCTGCTACGCACTTAGTGAGAAAACACAGTGGAAAACCACATTAGCATAGGAGGAGGAGGATGTAGATCATGAGTTAAGAGTCAGACAGGTCAAGTCTGACACGTCCATAGCACTTCCAGTGATGATGCCCAATTGGCAATTGAATATACAAGGGAAGACCAAAAATAAAACCAGAACTATCTTTTGGAGGGCAGACCTCATGTAGTACAGGCTTCCCCCACTAAGTAAGTGTTCTAGGAACCTATCAGTATTAGTGTACTAGTCAGTATTTTTGTAAGAAGTTGTGTCACAGAAGAAATATCCCAAGTTGTGGCATCAGGTGACTAGTTCCTCTACCATGGCAATGTACCTGCCCACACAGCACTGAGTGTTCAGTAGTTTTTGACCAAAACTATATGATCCATGGCCCCACCTTCCCTATTCTCCTGATCTCACCCGAAGTGACATTTTTTGTTGTTTCCTAGATGGAAAAAGTCCTTGAAGGGAAACATTTTGCTTATGTGGAACAGGGGAAACTAAAAAAGATAAAAGCACTAAAAAGCATCAAAATAGATGAGTTCAAAAACTGTTTTGAGCAGTGGAAAAAGCATCTCGATACATGTATTGCATCAGAGAGTACTTTGAAGGTGACTGAAGTTTAAACATGGATGAATAAATACATAATTTTTTATATATACATTCCAGAGTTTTTTTGAGATTCCCCCTCATATAAATCAGAGGTCAGAGGAGAAATTGAGTAGTGAGCTATCGGTTTATGTGTGGAGGAAGAAGCTGTGGGCATGTGGGAGACTCCCCTGGGGAAAGAAAACAAAGTGAAAGAAGAGAAGCTGAGTCCAGGACTTGAGAAAGGACATTTGATGACCAGCTAAGGGCAAGACTGCAGATGCAGTAGAAGACAGTCTACTCATTACAGTGTTGAGAGCTACTGAGAGGCCTAAGGAAGATGAGAGCTTGAGGTTAATGATGGCTTTAATAAGAACTATTTCAATGCAGTGTTGGGTTGAATCCAGATCACGGAGAACTAAGGAGTAAACAGAAAGTAAGGAATGAAGACAGAATATAAGATTTTTTTTTTCTTTCCTGAAGCTTGACTATAAAAGGATGAATGATATAGACTCAAATGTCAATGCAACATTGAGGGAAGGTTATTATTTAATGGGGAAAAAAGAATTCTGTTTAAGTCCAAAGGCTAATGGGTAAGACCCAGTTGCAAGATACAAGATTCACTGGAGAATGAAAGTTAGTAGTAATGCCATGATTCAAAGCACAGGGCAGGACTTGGCTTTAATTAAGAGGAGAGGGCTCATTGGCACTTAGCAGCTGAGAAGAAGGAAGAAAGATAGCATTGTATGTGTGGTTTCAGAAGTAAAGGAGAATATCCATTGGATTATTTTTCCTATAAAGTAGGAGCTAGATCATCTACTGAGAGTGTGCAGGGAGGTCTTTCAGATGTTTGAGGAGAGTGCAGATTATTTAAATTATTTTAAAATGATCAATTAGATTTGAATGCTTAATAATTAAACCAATTTTGTCTTCTCTTGGAAATTATTTTAACAAACAGCACATTAATAAGGAATGTTTTATTTAAGGAATGCAGGGTTGATTCAAAATTAGGAAATTAATTATAATTCACAGCATTAAGAATTAGAAAAGAAAAATCATGTGATTATCTCTATACATGCTGCAAAAACATTGATAACAATGAATATCACTTAAAAAACCCCTCCAATAATATAAAATTAGGTAGATACATTCTCAACATAACAAAATATATCCTTCTTAACCCAGAAACCATGCACTCCTATCAAAAGTAAATTATTTAAAATTGATATCATGTCAATTGTTTTAAATTGAAAATAAGATTAAAAACCAGAGGAATGAACTCTGGGGAGGGGGGGAATAAGATAAGAAAATTGTCTTCTTTTTTCTTTGTCTAGTTTATTTCGTTTGGCATAATATCCAGGTTTATGTTATCACAAATGGCATTAACTCCTTCTTTTTCACTATGCTAGGTGAAATAAGGCAGATACAGAAAAACCATAAACATGGCATGCTCTTACTTATATGTGGAATCTAAACTGAGAGAGAGAGAGAGAGAGAATGAAATGGTGGTTATAGACAGGAGAGGGAGAGGAAATGGGTAGATGTAGGTCAAAGAATACAAAGTGGCAGATACGTAGGATGATTAAGTCTAAAGATCTAACTACAACATGAGGACTATAGCTAATAACATTGTATCAAAGTCAGGATTTTTGCTTAAAGAGTAGACTTTAGATACTCTTGCCATAAAATGGGATAACTGTGCAAAGATGAACATGTTCATTTAGTTGACTACAGTAACCATTTCATTATGTGGATGTATATCAAAACATCATGTTTTACACTGTAAGTATATCCAGAAAAAAAGTAAACTTTTTAAAATTTGAGAGTTTGCAGAAAGGAATTGTAAAAGAGAAAGTGAAATTACAGGTATTTTGAATATTTACTTAGAAAACAGAAGAATCACCTGAAAGACAATTATAACAATAAGAGAATTCTGAGAGATTCAATATAAAATTTCAATTTATAAAAAGAAATAAGCTAAATAACAAATGTATAAGATCCATATGAAGAAAACATTAAAACACTTCAGAAGGAAACCAAGAGCTTGAATAATTGAAAGACCTATAATGTACTTGGATACAAAGACTTACACTTCTATGGTTACAATAAAAAAAGTTAGGGGGGACCTTTTTGTAAATAAACTAAGTATTTTAGAAATGTTTATGAAAAAAGAAATAAGAAAGAATCATCAGTGAAATTTTGAAAAAGTCACTTAATGAGGATACATATTTCTACATAAGATTAAAGTAGATTGTAAAACTATATTAATTAAAGTTGTAACACAAGGACAGATAAACCAATAAAAAACACCAAAACTCTAAAAATAGAACCAAATGTGTGTGGGGCTTTATTATATGTTTTCGATGACATTTCATATCATAAGGCAAACTTGATGCCATTCAAAGAAAGAAATTATGACTTTCTACTTAAAACCATAAATCAAAACAATTTCCAGAAAAGTTTTTTAAAGTATATAAAAGTTTTTAAAAGTATATTCTTTAAAAAACGTAAAAGTATCATCAATAAGCATGGATTTATTGTCTTTAATTAAGTTAAATTGAAGTTTAAAAGACCTTTGAAATATGACATAAACTTAGAAAACAAAAAAGCAGATGGAGAAATTTGACTACATAAAAAAACTTTTTAAAAAATTTGCATAGCAAAACATCACAATCAAGGTAAAAGATAAATAAATGAAAAACTCTATACATATTATTTGCAACTCATATTACAGACAAAGAACTAAAACTTCCTGAAAATAGAAAAGACATGTAAAGTTATATAAGAAGCAATAAGTCGATAGAAAAATAAGCAGAGAATATTAACAGAGTTCTCAGAAAGGAACATTTAAATGGCTCTTAAGTGACATTCAATGTCACTTATATGAAAAAATACAAAATGAAGCTATATCAAAATAAATAACATTCTTTTTCTTTATGTCAATAACTTTAGGAGGTACAAATAGTTTTTGGTTACATGGATGCATTGTTCTATGGCGAAGAAGTCTGGACTTTAAGTGTACCCAGCATCCCCACCTGTGCACATTATACCAGATTGGTGATTTGCCATTTTTTTAAATTGGCAAATTGAACATAAAATTTGTTGCACAGTGAGTTTGACAAGATGAGGGAAAATGAGTATTGTCTTAATAGGCTTGTTCAAGTGTAAATTGGTAGAGCTTCTGTGGGAGCAAGTGGGTATTTAAAATTACAAATAAAACTACATTTCAAACTTGCAGTTCCACTTCTGGGAATTTATCTCACAGTCTTGCATGACACTGTGCTATATTTTATCAATTCATAAGATATATCTCAGATATTGGGAAGGGTAACTGATGCTGTGGAATGTTTTAATTGGAGGCATGTTTTTCTTTTTTAATGGCACATAAAACAACTGTGTCTTATTAAGTCATCTTAGATTACATAATATCAGTTTCTAAAATTTTTTTTATTATAGTAGGTTTCAGGAAAGTCTGAAAACAAAGCATGAAGCAATGTGTGTAGTTGCTCTCATTTATGCAAAAAACATAAACTGTGTTCATAATCTATATTAGAAATCTACATTATATCTATACTGGAGGATACATATATTATATATCTATACATATTTATCCCCACACACAATAATTGTTTGAATATGTGTACAGTACCTCTGAGTGGATTCTGGTAACCTGGTTGGTCTAAAGAAGGAACATGGCAACTGGAGGAGAGAACTGGAGGAAAATTTCATATTTTATTTTCTATTGTAAACATTGTGTCTTATGAATACATCATATAAAACTGAATACAATTTTAAAACATCAACCATGGACACTGCAAATCCCTGCTTTGTGAAGGTTTCACAATTATGTTCACTTTTTTATTAAATGTGTATACATTTTAGCCCTTGGGCCTAGGGAGTAAGAAGGAAATGACGTTTATGCCACAAAATTATTATTTATTGAGTCTAGATATTTCAGGATATTCTCCACTCAATAACTGAATGTCCTTTCCATATTCACTATGTTTAATACCATAAAAACCCTTTTAAAAGTATGATTTGGGGTGACTAGGCTGATATTCCTTATAAATGAGTACAGTTCTAATAGACTTTTGAAAAAATTTTAATACTTTTCTGATTATAAAAGCAATATCTTCTCAGGGAACAAAAAAGGAGAAAACATAAAAATTGCTGTGGTAAAAATTAGAAATGCCTTTTACCAAAGATGGGAGTTAGTGATATACCCAGGTCCAGAAATGCCTGTTGCAAGCACTTTTTGATGTTTTAAAGAACAGTGATTTACATGTTGACAAGGTCATCTTGACCCAGCTAATGTCAAACAGTGGCATCTAAATGTGTGTGTCAAAATGTCCCTCAAATCAAAAAGCATGCTTTAAACTGCCCTGCTTCTTATGCTGACGGTGTGCCGGAACTAGTGTCACAGGGAAAGACCAGGTATCTCTGCAAGTTCCTTAAGGCTATCTCTAGATTCTCATCACAAAGCTTGGTGCCTGGCACATGTAAGGTGATCAGTGAGTGCTTACTGAACGTATGACGAGATGGCTTGAGATATGGAAATCCCACCAGCTTGAGACACCAGGCACACCTCAGTCTCAAAGCTCAAAGCCTGCAAGTTGTAGAGTCTAGTGTGAGTTGTTAGACTTTACATGGCCATAATCACACTCCTCCTGTTGTGAAGAAAAAAAAATTTAATCTATGCAAAGGGGGTAGCACATCTCTGAGACCAACACTGAAACATGCTAATTTGTAATTATGATGACTACTCTAGGAAGGAATTTAGGTTGATGGGGCAGAGTCTGTGCACAGTACTCTTGGGGCTGGTGGAGTGGTAATGACTGTATTATTAGGGCACAGTGGCCCTCAGGTAGGGCTCCACCGAGCCACTTCTGCAGTCATATCCAGACCACTGCAAAAGAGACATTATGTTAAGCAAGTCAAATAAAAACCTGTATTCCTTGGGTCTTTGTTTAAAACTAAAAGGAGACTCACATACCTTGTTATCTGAAGGCTGCTGGAGAAACCACATATCCATAGGATTGGTGCCATCACACAAAATTTCAAATGCCAGTATCAACTGAGCCCTCAGCCCTGTGATCTTTCTGCAGACCCCTGGTCAAAGTCTACCATCAACCCCAAAACATCTTATCTCTCTCTCTCTTTTATCATCTTTCTCTGGTTCTCGGGAGATAGCCTCACCTTCTATTCCACAGATAAATCAGAAATAGCATTATGGAGATGAAATTCACATACAGCACAATTCACCCTTTGGAGGTGTAAAATTCAATGGTTTTAGTATATCCACAAAATTTTGCAACCATCAATCACTTCAATAACTTTGAGAACATTTTCATCAACCTAAAAACAAACTTTTATGGACTAGGTGTTTGCATGTCTTTAAAATTCATATGTCAAAGCCCTATACTCCATTGCTGAGTGGTTTTAGGAGTTCAGTCCTTTGAAAGGTAATTGGGGTTAGTTGAAGCTAGGAGGGTGGGGCTTTTACCCTGGGGCTAGTCCCCTTATAAGAAGCGATACCAGAGAGCTAACTGTCTCTTTCTCTCTGTGCGTCATGTGAGGACATAACAAGAAGGCAACCACCTGCAAGCCAGGAAAATAACCCTTACCAGAAACTAAATTGGCCAGTATCTTGACTTTGAACTTTACAGTTTTCAGAATTATGAGAAATAAATGTATAACACTCAGTATTTTATTAGTGCCACCTGAGCTAAATCATATGAGGAGGAACACTAAAAACCTAGAATCGATTTATTTTAAAAATTGTATATTTATTTTCCATGTTTAAACTTCAGTCACCTTCAAAGTACTGTCTGTTTGATGCAATACACCTATCAAGACAGTTTTCTACTGCTCAAAACAGTTTTTGACTTGTTGCTTTTGATGCTTTATAGTGCTTCTGCCTTTTTTTTTTTTCATGTCTTCCAAATTGGCAAAATGTTTCCCTTTTACTTTTTTATTTGAATAAGGAGGGTGGGGCAAAGGGGTCATGTTGTTTTTTGGTCAAAAACTGCTGAACACTCAGTGCAGTGTGGGCAGTGCATTGTCATGGTAGAAAAGCCAGTCATTTGTTTGCCACAACTTGTAATGTTTTTGTTGCAGTGCAGCCTTTCACCACAATGCCAGCTGGTACACTGATGCCAATAGGTTCCTAGAACACTTACCTGGTGGAGGAAGCCTGCACTACAAGGAGTCCGCCCTACAAAAGATAATTCTGGTTTTTGGGGGGAGAGTACCCTTCATACAGAAACCGTGTCTCCAGTAAATGCTCATTCCCACTCTCCTCTTAACCTCTATTCCCAGCCCCAGGCAACCACTCATCTACTTTATGTCTCTACATATTTGCCTGTTCTGGACACTGCATATAAAAGGGATCAGACAATATACAGTCCTTTGTAAATGGTTTCTTTCACTCAGCAGAATGTTTTCAGTGTTTATCCATGTTGTAGCATGTGTCAGGACTTCATTCTTTTTATTGCTGAATAATCTTCCACTTTATATACATTCTACATTTGATGTATCTATTCATCAATTGATGGATATTTGGGTTGTTTCCACTTTGGGCTATTATGAATAAGATAGCTATAAACGTTCTTGTATAAATTTTAAAGTGAACGTGTGTCTTTATTTGGGGGGACATACAACTAGGAGTGGAATTTCTGGGTAATCGAATAACTGTATGGTTAACCATGTGAGTAGCTGTCAGATTGTTTCCAAAGCAGCTGCAGCACTTTATATTCCCACCAGCAGTATATAAGTGTTTCAATTTTTTTCCACATTCCTGCCAACACTTGTCTTTGCCTGTTTTCTAGGATCTTTCCATTCTAGTTGAGGTGAAGTGTTATCTCATTATAGTTTTGCTCTGAATGCCTAGCCTTTTGAAATCAACCCATCTCATCTCTTGCTTTAATTGCATTCCCATTAGCTTTTACCTAGTTATTTTCTTCTCAACCAAAAAGTTTGTCATCTAAAAAAAATACTGAGATATGATTGACATACAAAATGTTGTACATATTTAATGTACTTTACTTGATGAGTTTGGATATTAGTACACCACCATATTCCAATAGACCTATTCATCAATTCCAAAAGTTTTCTCCCACCCTATTTATTATTTCTTTTTTAAAAAAATTATTATTTCAAGCATACTTAGTTTCATTTTACTCTACTATACTGTGCTTCACAGATATTGCATTTTTTGTTGGTTTGTTTTTTACAAATTGAAAGTTTGTGGCAACTCTGCATCAACAAGTCTATTGGAGTCATTTTTCCAAAAGTATGTGCTCTCTTTGTGTCAAATTTTGGTAATTCTCACAATATTTCAGAATTTTTCATTATTATTAGATCTACTATGATGATCTGTGATCACTGTCTTTTTAAGAGGAATATCCACTGTTTATTACAACTACATTCAAGTCCTTCTAACAGAAACTTTTTTTATTGTTTGGCATAAAACCCAATGAAAGCATGATGAAGGACATTTAGTTATCTTTGTCCACCACACCTTTTTGTTTCTAGCAGGCAAAAGGATTCTGCTTTGTTTTGATAGATTTGAAGCCCACAGATTTAATGTCTTCTAACTTAGTTTTTGGCTTTATTGAAAGAAGAGGTGAAATGTGGGTGCTGTTCTTCTTCATTGTTTGGTTACTGTTTCTTTATGGAAAATTACCCCAAATTTTAATGGCTTTAAAAAGCTATTTTATTTTGCTGTGATGTGTGTGTCAAGAAGTTAGAGAGGACCCAACTGGTGGTCCTTGTTTGTAGGTATTGTGTGAGCAGTTGTCAGCTGGGACAGTGGGCATTTGAAGGCTCGCCTAGACATCTAAGATGACTCACTTACACGTCTGAGAGTGGACATTGGCTCTTGGAAGGGGGCTCAGCTGAAGTTTTCAACCAGATCCTCCACCTGTGAACTTTTCAGTATAATTGTCTCAGTACTCTGACTTCTTTATGGAGTCTGACTTCCCCTAGAGTGAGCCTTCTAAGATGATCAGGTGGAAGCTTCAAGGTTTTTTCTAAGCCTTGGAATCTCCAAAGTAGCTCTTCTATCATTTTCTATTGGTCCAAGAAGTTGAGTCTACTCAAATTCAAATTTCTCATATTTTCTGTTTTCCACAAAACAGAGCTAAAACATTTGTCCTCCCTAACAATAAGGTTGTTGTGAGTCTCAAAGAATTAAAAGGAGAAAACATTTGCCAATTATAACACGCTCTCTACATGTTCTCATTACTATTAGTATTATTGCAATTGATATTAATAGCGTTAGGCTAGACAGGCAGTTAGGCAGACATGAGTGGATTAAAGAAGAGGCTCTGGAGAGTGACACCCATGAAGGAAGGAATGCCCAACAAGCTTCATGCCCAACTTATAGCTGAAAACATCCTGGGAAGGGGGAAACAAAAGCAGAAAGAGGATTCCATGGGGTCAAACAGGTGTCCTAAAACCCAATTTGTCTGCTATATGACTTTCCTGGGGTGGCAGTAATGAGCAATGCCCCCATTAAGTAAGATTTGTATAACTGTCAAGCCCCACGCAGAAGCCCTCGGTTATATAACATTCCCAACCTTGGACAGAGACTATGCAAAATCATGGAGGGAGGGAAAAAAAGTCGGGCCTCTCTTTTTCTTTCGGAGTGTACATCTTCTTGCCTAAATAAGGCCTTTCCTTGCTTTGCTGCTCTTTCTGTTGAAATTTTTCCTCCAAGAAAAAAATGTGCTGCTAAATTCCCAAATTGGTAACAATAGGATAACTGGGCAGTAAGGGAAAGTTTCACGAGTTGCATCAAACAAGACCTTCCAAGTGTCGAGGTCTTGCTTGTTATTCATGTTACTGATAAGTCAGCTTTGCCCCCAAAATGGAGTTCCTTCTTGTTTTTTTGTGGTAAGGTCAATATACAAAACCAAAAAGGAGTATCAAATAGTGCAATTTTTAATATTATGACCATAAAATGGATAAGTAGGATCATAGTTCACAAATCAGCTTGTCACGTGGAAGGTGAAGGGATTAAAATACAGGGCTTCTTTAATAAAGAGGTTGGACATTAAAAGCAAGGGAGGGAATATTCACATACTTTCTGTAAATAGGCAAAGATTTCCCAGAATTCAGATCATGTCCTTTTCCCCCTTTATTTTTGGTCTGATATTTCCTAGCAAGGCTGCTGAGGGATGTGTCATTTAATATGGAAAGCATATTATAACAAAATTAGAGGTTCTTCAGAGGTCAAATGGACTGCCATCTTGGATCCCACTAGCTTAACTGGCTTGGTCAAGAGAGAAACTTCTGTCCACAGGCCTTACTATTTCTTAAAGATAAGCAGGTTAACTCAGGGTAGAAATCCAGCTGCATTACACTGGGTAAAATTCTGATATAGCAGAGCAGTTGAGTGGTAGTTTCTGCAGTCAGACTGTCTAGTTTGAATCCTGACAACACCCCTTCTTATCTGTGTGAATTTCAGTTTCTTTAACAGCAAGATTTGCATTGGTCTATACATTTAACTGAGGTACGGACCAAAGGAGACAATCCTTCTATGATACTCATCATGATGCCTGATCAATTAATATTAGCTATTATCATTATTGCTGCTATGTTTAACTGAACTGAGTCCATTAATAGCATGAACCTTAGACTCTTGCCTCCGTTGTGAGATGAGGTCTCATGTCACACAAGTCCAAAAACTTAACCTTAATGGACCCATTCTCACTAAATAATTTGACAAAAGATCAATGCAAAACCAAGAAGTAAAAATCTTAATTAGCAGTGGAGTCTAGACTGGTTAACATATGGCAATGCTTGAGAAAAATGGTGGAGGATACCTCCAGGCACACAAGAAGGAAGTGAGATCAAAAGGCTAGGGAAAGCCTTTGGGTGGAGGAGAGAGAAAGGAAGAGGTTTTTTTGGCTCTCCCTTTGTCTCTCCATGCATGCAACGCCCCTAAAACTAGAAGGACTGAGTTTTCAAAACTCATTTCCTTGACTGGCATTTCCCATGAACCAATCTTCATGGCACAACCTTTTCCCTCCTGCTCATGCCTCTGTCCAGCACTGTCTCCAATTTCACACCTGGGTTTTGTTCATTTCATTCAGACTTTTGGCCTTTTACAGTGGCTCATTTTGGAACCATTTTGCTAGAGCCTCCAAGAACAATTCAATTTCTAGTATCCTGATGCTTATTGCCCTGGCAGGCTCCCTTATATCCACCTTGGTTATAGCAAAAGAAAGAGATTTGACTTTTGACACTCCTTTGTTCTTTCTCTGATCCTTCCACACATCAGTAATTTGCCCCCATTCTTTTTCTAAGAATATTTTACAGTATAAATCGTAGCATGGAAAAGAGTATGTTCCCTCTGGTTCCTCATAAGGAAAACTGTAAATAATTTAAGGCTCCTGCTGTGCAAAATTACCCAAACAGAAAGTGCATTTTTTTATGTTTGGCACTGAGGATTGTAAAATAAGAAATTGTGCCAATTTTCCCATAGGTGAAACTTTAGCTTTTTTATACTGTAAGCACTTTGACTCTGAAATAAGTAATGTAATGAGATTTTTTGCAAGGCATGCCAGCGTTAATGTGAGACCATAGAACTAATAGCCCACATTGACCCTACACACACACACACACACACACACACACACACACACACACACACACACACAGACTACTGTTGAAAATCTATGCCTGGGAGCATTACCACACCCTGATCTCAAAGGCTATATATCCAGTAGCATTTATGTTACCACAATTATCACTGTGAGCACATCAAACTAACATGAAAAGACAGTTTTGTAGCACAAAACTCTGATGTATATGCTATTTGAATCTCCATATGCCCCTATATTTTGAAGCATCAGTGTGACCTATTTTTTCCTTCTTAATTAATGAGTCATAGTAAAATGGGGTTGTGTCTATTTTCACCTGGAGGACTGTGTGTTGTGAGTGCACCCAGAACAATTCTGCTATTCCTGAATGGATGGCAGGATTTTTCTCCTCTAGGTCTGATTTAGCACTGAAGCTGGCAATGCTTCATTCTCATAACCAAAAGGTCATAGAGCAGGAGGAGGAAAGAAACCATCTTTCTGGACTTTTCTCCCTGGGAAACCTGTGCTAGGAGCATGCAATAGATAGAAAAATGGACTCCCGGTCTCCATTTCAGGTGCCATTTCATGGTGGAGGCTGCTTCTCCAGCACCGGAACAGTGACTCCTGTACAAGCTCAGCAGTTCCTGAGTTTGCCCCTCATGATCCCAAAAGGGATCAATCATCAGGATGTATAAAGACAAAGAACAAACATTAATAGACAAGAGTCAAATATCCCTCAGGAATCATAATAAAAGTTGTTTATGAACAGCTACTAAGTATAATAAAATTTAATCTACAACTGGAGCTTGTTTTTGGTGATAGTTACCAAGAGTGCTGGCTTCATCTTTAAGTGTCAAAACTTCCATCTCTTTATTTCCCCAACCCTAGTCTTTTGGCAGATTTCCAGTTGCTGTACAGTTCTGAGCAAATGTTGAGAGGCCAGAGGGATGAGTCTTCACAGATATGAATGAACTTGAATGACAGCAATCAAATACAGAGAGAGAGAGGGAAAGAGGGATGGAGGGAGGAAGAGAGGGAGGGAGGGAGAAAGGAAAGAAGGAGAGAAAGGAGGGTAGAAGGGAGGGAGGGAGGGAGAAAATGTTGACAAAAGATGCCAAACTCTGTAAAATATTTTGAAAGATTTATTCTGAGCCAAATGTGAGTGGTCTAGACCCATGATACAGTCCCAAGAGGGCTGAGAACATGTGCCCAAATGACTGAATAACAGTTTGGCTTTATACACTTTTAAGGAGACAGAAGTTACAGGCAAAACATAAATCAATACATGTGAGGTTCACATTGGTTGGCCCCAGGAAGGTGGAGTATCTCCAAGCAAGGGGTCTGGTAAGCCATAAGTAGATTCAAAGATTTTCTGATTGTCAGTTGGTAGAAAGAGTTAAGCTCTGTCTAAAGAATTTTGAAATTAGTAAAAGAAATGCTGATTTAAGATAAGGTAGGGTTGGGGAAGCCAAATTTCTTGATATGTAGATGAAGTCTCTCAGTAGAAGACTTCAGGGAGAATAGGTAATAAGTGTCCTAAAAGGTGTCAAAAGTCCAGGAGTCTCCAGGAAGAAGATCATATACAGATGTGAATTTCCTCAAGAGATGGCTTTACAGGATCATAAAATATTTTTTATTTCCTTCTTTATCTGTTATGTTGTTTATGCCAGTGTTAGGTTGGAAAGTAAGCCGCATTACATAGGGTTAATAAAAACCCATCTGGTGACTTTGTAGGGCATGGCTTCCCAGGCCACTTTGCTAGAAATTTGGCAGGAGAAAAAAAAGTCAGAGTTTGGGCCTCAAAATTAATTATTAAAACACTACCACCAATGAAATGACCTCCGCAGTTGCAGTGGGAGGGATGTTATGGGCTTCCCTGACTGCAGAAGACAAAAGATTAAATCTTCAACAATGTTACCTGCAAAACTCCCCCTTTGTTCAAGGTTCTTCAGTCTGCTGATCATGTCCCTAGCCAGCAACCGGCATCCCAGGCCCATCTGCTTGGCATGCGTGTCTCACCTTCACATTTCAGTCCTGACAGTGTGTCTTTGGGGGAACTCTTTATGACCTTTGAAGCAAGCGAGGCCTTTCCCTTATGTGCTCATTATATGTTGTGGTTGCCACCTTCTTTCAATTTATTTCTTCTTCATTAATTATAAACTCTGCAAGGACAGGGGTTTTGGTTGTCTTGTTCACAGCTGCATTCCCTAAGCCGCCTGGTCAACCTTAGCAACAACTGTTTAACAAATGAGCTCAGAGTATCTCACTGACTATCATCAAGCTCATCTACATATAGGTAGCACAGGTTCTGTGTTCTCCTGAGACCAAAGAAGGTTATTGTATCCCTTTCCTGGTTTCTTGCTGGGTTGGTCACACACCTATCATTATAGTTTGGATGTTTATCCCCTCTAACCTTCCTGTTGAAATTTGATGTTGGAGTTGGGGCTTAATGAGAGGTATTGGCATCATGGAGACAGATCTCTATTGAACTTATGTCTGTTCTCCTGAGGAGAAGTGGAGAGTGAGTTCTCACTCTATTAATTCCTGAGAGAGCTGGTAGTTAAATAGAGTCTGGCACCTCCCTCCCCTTTCTTTATTGCTTTCACTCTCACCATTTGATCTCTGCACATACCTTCCTCTATGAGTGGAAGCAGCCTGAGGACTCACCAGAAGCCGAGTAGATGCTAGAGTCATACTTCTGGTACAACCTGCAGAACTGTGAGGAAAATAAACCTCGTTTCTTTGTAAATTACCATGTCTCTGGTATTCCTTCACAGTAACACAAACTAAAACATCCAGCCATCATAAATGTGACTTGGTTTGAGCACTCAGATCTTGAGAGAAGACTGAGGGCCAAACCACAGAGGGGATTTCTGAGCTCCATGCCACAACAACTATCTTAACTTTAGATCCCAAGAGATACAAGAAACTATGTCACCTAGCAATGAGTTCAGGTAGGGCTATGTCCATTGCCCTTGAAGAAATGGAACCTTAAGCCTTTAAACTGTTCCAGAGAACACATCACCCTCCCATAATTGATATATTTTCCAATTGAAAATATATCCCAGAGTCAGATGCACAGTGAAAGGACAGACCGAGAGTGAGGAAATGCATACTTTTTATCTTGTTCCTAAACCTTAATACAATGATAAGAAAGTAGAAGCTATGTTTTTGGAGAAATGCATACTTTAGGTCAAATTAACTTTGCCGACTTTATCCTTTCAGAAACACAGACTTCCTAATGCCAGAGGTATCTCATAGTGGTAATCAATCTTGCCTAGAGTAAAGGGAATTTACAAGGTCTAAGACATTATGCATTGGGCAAGGATTGTAAAAGTCATGAAACTTGTAATTACAAAAGTTATAACCTGCTTTGTTCTTTTTGCTGAGTATTGTTCTGACTATTCTTGGTCATTTGTGTTTCCATATGAATTCCCGTATTGTTTTTTCTAGATCTGAGAAGAATATTGCTGGTAATTTGATGGGTATTGCATTAAATCTGTAGATTGCCTTAGGTAAGATGGACATCTTCACAATGTTGATTCTTCCAATCCATGAGCATGGGATGTTTTTCCACTTGTTTGTGTCATCTTTGATTTCTTTGAGCAGTGTTTTGTAGTTTTCATTGTAAAGGTCTTTCATGTCTCTGGTTAGGAAGATGCCAAGGTATTTCATATGACCCTGTAATCCCCCTACTGAGAATATACCCTGAAGAACTCAAATCACTCTATAAAAAAGATACCTGCACACGTATGCTTTTTTGCAGCATTGTTCACAATAGCAAGATCATGGAACCAACCATGCTGTCCATCAAAAGAGGATTGGGGCTGAAGCGGAAGGATCGCTGGAGCCCAGCAGGTCGAGGCTGCGGTGGCCGGGAGCGGCCACTGCACTCCAGTCTGGGCAACAGAGTGAGACTCCAACTCAAAAAATAAATAAATAAATAAAATAAAATAAAAAAGAGGACTGGATTTTTAAAATGTGGTACATATACATGATGGAATATTACACAGCCATAAAAAAGAACAAAATCATGAATTTCGCAGCAACCTGGATGAAATTAGAATTTATAATACTGAGTGATCTCTCACAGAAACAAAGATCTGAGTATCACATGTTCTCACTAATAAGTGGACCTTGAACAACTATTGTAATACTATAAGAAAAGGATTGACAGTGGTGGGAAACCATGGGGGGTGGGCAGGGAGGGGAAGGGAGGTGGGATTAACGGTAGTCAATATCTGGGGGGGGCACACCTCATCAACAAGGGTACCTACACAATGCATATTTGTATACCTAACCCTTAACTGTACCCCACAATTTTAAAATAAAAAATATGTATTAAAAAAAGTTATAACTACTCAGAGGGAGAGCAGGTGGGGATTCAATCTTCCAGTAGAATGAGCCCTAGCTACAGGGAAGTCAAGGATCCCCTGAAGCTACCCGCTGGGAATGCACAGGAGATAAGGGGAAGTGCACCCCCCATTAGCTCTAAGGAATGTCATTCAGGAAGATGCAGGAGCACTGAAATCCTTGTCGCGCCTTTCTCTAGGGGCTATGATAATGTAGGTGGACATTAGGGAGTCTCTGTGTCACAGGTTCTCCAAGACATTCGCAGGTGGTCTATAAGGAAGTCACGGCAGTCGCAATCACCTGATTGCAACATCTCCACGGGAAAGGATTTAAGCCAGGGCTCGAAGGGCTACGGGGCCACACTCACGTAGAGTGCAGGCCCACTCCCTGTCTGTGGGGAGTGAACTTATCTTAAATAAATCTTATCTTCTTTCACCTCTTTGTGTGTTGCAATTCTTTGCATTACTCGGATCTCTGGGTTGCCAGTGCACACCTCCAGTTTGCTGGCTCTGGCGGTGCTGCGCCCCTCTCCCCTCCCTATCCATCCCTTCACCCTCACCCTATCTGTACCCCAACACACAGATTTTCCTTTCAGTAGTTTTCTGCCAGTTATGGGTTAAAATTTCTCAGGAGAGAGGGCTTGGGCTGTCTTAACTTGTGTAGGAATGGCACAATGACAAGTTTGATAAATATCATGTGATGATGTGTCTTCCCTGAGCTTCAGGTCAAATTGAGTCCACTTTGAAAATATGTACTTATTACTTTAGAAAAAAAATTCAGGAAGAGTTTCTGGTCACATGACAGAATCACAGAATAGAGTGCTTGATAGCTAATCTTCACAATTTACAGCCATTGTCTCTGTCAGTCTCTGGAGAAAAGGAGACTTGGCACTCTGGCTGGAGTCTGACAGCCTGTTTTTGTCACCCACCTCCTGAAAAATGGGCTTGGAATGAATGTCCCCTCACATTGGGATGTTCCACATGGGTGACAGGATTCAAGCTCAGCTTCCAGTGTCTTATCACCAATTTCTCCCCAGTGAATATCTAGATCTCTGAGACAGAGTGTAAGTCATATATTTAATATGTTTCACCTTCAGGCTTTATTTCCTAAGTTATAAACACCTGCTTCTGCATATCTGCTATTTAATCTTCTCTATTCTGGGTATTTAGTAACAATTTAAAGCATTGTTCTTTCCTCATAAATAATTTAGAGCACATTTATCCTAAAATAGTACAATTTAGAGTGATCATAGAATGGCTTTTCCTTAATTTTTTTTTGCCATTATTGTTAATAATTCTCCAATGCCAAGAGTGTGTTACAACTGTCCTTGCCTGATTCTGAGGACAGAGTTGTCGACTGTGAAGGCTGTGTATGGCAGTGGTAGAAAGACTCCAGCCCAGACAGACGTGCTTCCATTCTATACTCAGGACAGGCTGCCACCATGGGGACACAGAGCTGCCAATCACTCATGTGCAAGTGATAACTCCCTCAAGACTGATTCTGGGGAGCCGAGAAGTAGCTCCACCTTCAGTTATCCTCAGGATCAAATCCCTACCCTGACACAACCCCTTAAAGGGGGGGTGGATGTTGACTCCACAAGATAGAAGGGTAGGAGAAACACCTTAATCAATAGCTCTGCCTAACTCAGCAAGATTTCTTGATTATATTTGTGAACATAATCTCAATGGGATATGGCACAGAAATGCTCTCTACTTTCTAGACAAGCAGCAGTGCTGCTTTTCTGTGTGACAGTAGAATACACCTCACATGTGGTAGTCACATAAGGAAAAGCACAGGGAATCAAGATCCTTTAAATCAACCTTAAGTCCCCAGGGCCCTTAGCCACTGCTGAGTGTAGGGAGCACATTTTTATGTTTCTGAAGTAGAGGCTTTTTCTAAATACATTGTCTGCAGATTTGGGAACCTGGACTCATGGAAATTCCTTGGAAAGTTCATTTACAATGGCACAGAGAGTGAAAGAACTCCAGAGAGATTTACCTTGCTCCAGAGGCATATGTTTACATTTGAAGGGAAAATGAGTCCTGTGAACCTGGACACATCTTTACATCATAAAACCTGGCCAGTGGGGCTTACCTGACCCTAGAAGAGATGTATTTACATTCCAAAAGTTTAGAATAAGAACCCAGGATTCTTTCTCTTGCATCACCAAAGAACAAAAATCTGTTGTTCTTTTGTTTTTGTTTCTGTTTTTTCTCCCTTCCTTTTGGGGGTGGCTGAGAAGGCAGCTGCCTCTTTCTCCTGTAGATAAGGAAAGAAAACCAATTCCTCACTTAAAATGTAGACTTTCACTAGGTGTAAGACCTTTGGCCTGGCTCTCCTTAGCCCCAGGGTTAAGGATCAGGGTGTGGGAAACCAAGTGGTCATTATTTGTTTTTTTTAAATAAAAATAACTTAGGCTGAGGAAGTGGATTCCTTGAGCCCAGGAGTTTGATGCTGCAGTAAGCTAGGATCACATGATTGCACTCCAGACTGGGCAATAAGAGCGAGCGAGAACTTGGCTCTAGAAAATTAAAAATAAAAACCAACAGAAATTTAAGGGAAAAACTTAGCCTACATTGTTTCTCTTTAGGCTTTGCTTATGGCCAGTCAAGAAAGAGGGTTTGAAGAGAAATAACAGGGTAAATAGAGGGAATTCTCATTTCATTTACTTTCACCAATGTCACTGTTTTCTTTGCCAACTATATGGGGCTGAATTGGAGTCTGCTAAATCAGAGTTTCTCAACCTCAACACTACTGACATTTTGAGGTGTACCGTTCTTTACTGTGGGACTGTCTTTGCACAGAAGGTTTAGCAGCAACCCTAGCCCCAACTCACTAGATGCTAATCCAAATACACACTCTCAAACTGTAACAGCCAAAAATGTATCCAGATAGACATTGCAAGTGTCCAGTAGGGGGCGAAATGACTGTTTTAAATGCACAGTGACACCATGACTTCTATGCTTTTACACAGTACAAATCATAGATCAGATTGGGGGAGCTGGACTTAGGTATGGGCAAATCAGATTGTTATCTACCTGTCTGAAGAGGTCTTCCTAGACACTTCCATTCAAAAAACTTCTTCCATATGTTCATTCACTTAAATGGCAACCAAATCTTTTCATCCACGATGATAAAGCTTATTTTGTGAATACTCCTGAGAAAGATATCACAGTTATATAAATCCACTTGAAAGAGAGTGTCAGAGTAAATGACTAAGATAGCAGATGCTTTTGTTGCGATCAGCATTTGATAGAGGACGAGGCATTAGATCACAGTGGGAAAAGAATGCAAAAAGCAAAGACCAGTGGTCCCAAAGACTAGATTTGCTTACTACAAAAATGTGCAAAGAATGAGCACCACTGAGTATTGAAATAAGTAAAAAACAGAATGCATAGCATTATAAAATTCCATAAAAGTCAGCCAATGCTGATGTGGAAAATAAGCCCTATTTTTGACCCTCTTTTTAGAGCATCAGGGGGGCAGAGAGTTCAGCTCAGAGGAGGCCAGGGCAAGTAGACTCCTTGACAGCAGCAAGTATGGAAGAACAGGAAATCTAGAAGTGAGACCAAAACAGAGAAGAAGTTTCTCAGAGAAGAATGAACTCAAAAGTACCTTTGCCTAGTTCATATTTTCCCCCAGGAGTGCCCCATTGCCTAGACCACAGATGTGACTTAAATTGAGGTTATTAATCTAGCTCCTCCTCTCCTCCACTGGATTCTAGATTTTTGTGAGCAGTTTCTGGTCTTGACCATTAATATTTTTGCTGAGATGTCTACCTCAGTATCTGATACAGTAGGAGGAGGTACAGTAAATAAATCTAAGCAAAGAAAACCTGATGCTTATTAAGCTTTAGGTAGTATTTCTACAACTGTGTGTGGCTGTGCCTTAAGATTCAAGACACGTCTCAGAAGAAGTTCATCCCATCATGAATAGCCTTTCACACTTGTCATTTTAGGCAGCCTACAGGAGAGGAAAAACTGAGCACCATCACCCCAGATCTTGAAGACTCTCAACATGAAGGAGTTAAAATTCCCAAGTAGAATGGGAATATGGCTTAGGTACACATATCAGTTATTCTGTGCTATGTAACAAGTTGCTACAATTTAAAAAGCATTTATTGTCTCAGCTTCTGTGGTTCAGAAGTCTAAGCACAACTCAGCTGGTCATTTGTTCAACATCTCACAAGGCTATGTTCTCATCTAAAAGCTGGACTGGGAAGGAATCCACTTCCAAGTTCATGCAAGGTGCTGGCAGAATTTATTTCCTTGTAAATGTAGAAATGAGGCCTCCCAGTCCTTGCTGGCTCTTGACTGGAGGCTTCCGCAGCTCCTAGAGGTGACCACAGTTCCTTGCCATGTGGCCCTCTCCAAAGACAGATTGCTTCCAAAACATGGCAAATTGTTTCTTCAAGGCCCACAGGAGAGCAAAAGTGAGTCTGTGAAGTTTTTGCTGTCGTTGTTGTTTTGAGTTGAAGTCTCACTCTGTTGACCAGGCTGGAGTACAGTGGCATGATCACAATGATTACGGCTCACAACAAACTTGCCCTCCTGGGCTCAGGCAATCTTTCCACCTCAGCATCCTGAGTAGCTGGGACTACAGGCATGTGCCACCCCGCCTGACTAATTTTTTGATATTTTTTGTAAAGATGATGTTATGCTGTGTTGCCAAAGCTAGTCTCAAACTCAGGCTCCAACAATCCTCTTGCCTTGGCCTCCCAAAGTGCTGAGATTATAGGCATAACACACCCTGCCCAGTTGAAGTTCTTTTTTCTTTTTGGAATCAGAGTTTCACTCTGTGGCCCAGGCTAGGCTACAATGGCATACTCCCAGCCACTGCAGCCTCGACCTGCTGGACTCAGGCAATCCTTTCATCTCAGTCTTTCAAGTAGCCGGAACTACAGCCGTGTGCTACCATGCCCAATTACTTTTTTATTTATTGTAGAGACGAGGTCTCACCAAGTCTCCTGGGCTGGTCTCAAATCCGCGGGTTCAGGCAATCCACTCACCTTGGCCTCCCAAAGTACTGGGATTACAGGCTGAGCCACAGAGTCCAGCCAGCCTGAAGTTTTACATAACACAGTGCAATCAAGGAGATATGTCCTACCACCTTTGCCATATTCCATTGACTATATGCAAATCTCACCCAAGCTCACTGGGAGGAGATGGCCCATGGAAACACCAGAAGACAAGGATCACTGGGATGTCCAGGGAATGCGGTCACCTTAGGATGTCTACCACAGGAGAGAATAAAATTTAAAAAGAATTGTAACAATTTTCCCCTATTTAGCTTATTTGAAGCTATTCAGAAGGGACCTGGTTACCACCACTTTGCAACAATTCTGATTCTTCCCATTGGATGGAAAAGTCAAAGAGAAAGGAATGCACAACAGTGCAAATTTTCTTCTTTTCTGCACAGTGCTATCCTTGCAATAGGTCTCTAGGTCAGGAAGTGCTAGGATCTTCCTCTATCTTATTCATCTCTTTGATCTACTGACAAAACACAGAGTCTAATTAATGAATGGGGATGGGGAAGGGAGAAGAAAGTCTAATCACTTCAGAATCCCTGGATTGGAACTCTGGAATGTAAATTCTTAAACTTTTGACACACTATCCTCTTCCCCATCCCTGTCCACCTTGTCATTCCTCCCTAGTGTGACACTTATGCATAGCCAACATCCATCTAGCCTTCCTCCCTCCCTCCCCCCACCTCCCTCCCTCCCTCCCTTCCTTCCTTCCTTGTTGAGACAAGGTCTTTTTCTGTCACCTAGGCTGGAGACATGGCAGGATCACAGCTCATGCAGCAGCCTCTCAAGTAGCAAGATCTTTTTTAATGAAGAGTCACACACAGAACTTTTTGCTCCTAGAAAACTGATATGCCCTTCCCCCATCTACTCTGACCAATTTCTTTTGAATTTTCCTTGGAAATCTTTTCTGATCTTATTAGAATTAGGTTTGTTCTGTTTCAGTGGTGTGTTCCCAGATCCTGTCCCTAACCACTGTTTGACTAAGCACAAAACATTTTCTTCATCAGGCAAATTTAATTAAGAGGCCAGTCACTCAGCGAACCCAATCATCTCTGGCTGAAGGCTAAAAATAGAGGAAGAAAAAATCCTCCCAGTTGGAGATGCAAAGGTGAATCATATTCTAAACCTCTCTGTGCAATGACCCCTTGGTCAGAGAGGAAACAGCCATCGTTTCTCACTACTTAGAAGCAGCAGATTCTGAGTTAGCTCCTTTGTCTCCTTGAGCTGTGCCCCCATAAAAGGGTTATTTCACCTTATTGTACAAGTTGGAATTGTTCCTTCTCCCCACCCGCTACCCTCAATTACCTTCTGTTTCTCAGCAGTGCCACAAATAGTGACATGAGTCTGGCTTGCAGCCCACTATGACCCTTGCATTGTTTTCTTCTTATTCTCATAACAGTCATCTGTAATTTCACTTACCTCTGGTTGCATATTACAGTTGTATGTCTCTTTTCTTACTTCAATTCTTCCTTTAAAAAAATTATCCGTTCGAGACCCGCCTGGGCAGCGAGACCTCATCTCTACAATAAATCAAAAAATCAACTGGGCGTGGTAGCGCAGGCCTGTAATTCCAGCTACTTGGAAGGCTGAGGCGGAAGGATCGCCGGAGCCCAGCAGGTCGAGGCTGCAGTGGCCGGGAGCGGCCACTGCACTCCAGTCTGGGCGACAGAGTGAGACTCCAACTCAAAAAAAAAAAAAAAAAATTATCCGATGTTTCTCCAACTTTTACAGTATGGATTCTAAGTCTTATAAAGGCCTTCAAAGATCTCAACCCCTTCATCTAACAAATAAGAATAACGGGAATGAAGCAATTAAGTGGCTCATCAAGAGTCATGGATGATCTTTACTGGAAGTAGAATGAGATCACACATGAATCTTTTGATTTATTACATACTATACTAGCCCCATGAGAGGCAAAAATAGAGGTCTGGTTACAGGGTGGAATCCTGGATTATCAGATTTATTGTGATTGTCTTGCAATTGGTCAGAAGACACTGTCACAACTTACAAGAACCTAGAAGAGGCCACAGTCAGGAATTCTCCTCTGGGAGCCAATCCCAGTCCCCCACACTCGCATTCTGTGCTTGTCATCATCATTCTTCTCTTCCCAGAACACAGGCTTTCTTGCCATACCATCACCACCTCCTATCTCTGCCCCTTCATCTCTAATCTAGTGGCTTCATTTGGTTCTCATTCTACCACTATCCCTCTCTCCCACCACTTGAAATGTCACCTTCTAGTCATGCTACTACCACCCATAACCTGACAATTTCTCTTTCCCGTGCACCACATCACTATAAGATCTGTTCTTTATGAAATGCCTACTAGGTACCCAGCATTGAGTTTGATATGAATCATATATCACTAACTTAATTGTCACCAAAACCTTATAAAATGGACTTTATCTTTACATATGAGGATACCGAAACTCAGAAAGATTAATGACTTGCTCACATTCATTCATTAAGTATAGTGCCAGGATTTGAACCCCAACATGACTCCAGAATCCATGTTTTTTCTACTGTCCCAACACAGCATAGCAGTATGTTTTGCATTTTCTAGAACACTTGTGATTTCAAGTACTCTGCCCCCTCGGACTCCTAAGTTTACATACACATATGTCAGATTATTTATTCTCTTTTGTGTTTGGGAAAAAAAAGAGTGCCCACATCTATGTACAACTAATGACACACAATTTATCTGCCTTTGTTTTAGTGCACACATACTCACAAATACATGTGCACATGTGTAAATATGCCTCCATATTGAACAAGCAGACATTCCAACCCTAGGGAACTCCTAAAATGAACAAAGATATATTTGCAGCCAAAGGCTCATACCATCCCTTTCCCCTATCTGTCTTACACTACAACCAATTTGAAGTCATGCAAACTATTCATTTCACAGTTGTCTCAGGCACTTGACAACCCACATCCTTGCCAGGGATGTTGAGAAATTAAAGTGGTAGTTTCTTATTTTTCTGCAGCACACTGGACTAATTGGAATTCTATAATATTGAAATATTTTAAGTTTTTTTGAAGTGAACTTTTCTTTTATTCTCTTATTTCTGAGTTTTACTCCCCTGTTTACCATTTCCAGGATAATTTTTTTTGGTATACCTCTAAGTAGTCCTTTGTGAATCTACATTGGATGCTTCCTGTTCTTTGTGTTGTTTCTAAAGAAATTGCAATTTTCTGGGCTCTAATTAAAGTGCCCCACAGGATACTTCAGTTTTCTTCTGCTTCATGTAATGTTGTGTAATTTTTTTATTGTGCTTTCTGCTCCTCTTTATGGATGCTGAATTCTTCTCCACTGCATTCCCTTAAATGCCCATAAGAACGATAGATGTATGCATGTTTATTATACCTTTCAAAGTTTGAACTACAAATATTGGATTTCTACTCTTCTTGACAGTCAACTGTAAGCATGTGGGGAAGATTGCATATACCTGGTTAATTTAATGAACTGATAAATGATCAGACAGCTTTGCTGGTATCTCCTACCAGAAATAGTGCATACAGGCAAATGTCAAAATGAAAGAATTCTACTTTTTCTTACTGAAAAATAATAATCAATGTCTTCTAATTCCAGGTGAATATAGTTAGGCAAGGCAGACAATTACCACTCCTGCAACATTTTTTTAAAAAGCTGATGAGTTACATAATCATATTTTTAAAGGGTTGGAAAGCTACAGTGCTATGGTTCATGTGTGTCCCCTAGAATTCATGTGTTGGAAACTTATTCTCTAATGTGAGTAATGTCATTTAAAAAATGGATCATGGGAGCGGGTTTCCACTTTTGCTCTCTTACTTGTCTATCTTCTGCCATGTGAAACATAGCAAGAGGGCCTTTGCCAAACACCAGCATTTTGGCCTCCAGAATTGTGAGAAAGTAACTTGTTTTTATAAAATTACTCAGTCTCAGGTATTCTACTACAGCACACAAATGAAATAAAACATATGAAAATAGTGAAGACTAGAAGAATGAAAGCCACAGAGACAGAAGAGTTCCCTCTAGGAGAGATGGTAATTGTTGACTATTTTTTGTTTTGTTTTGTTTTCTCTTGATATAACTTGCCAGTTCTGGACATGAGTAAAAGATTAGATGAGGCTCAAACTAAAGGATGCTACTAGTAGACTAGGCAGTCACTTGTGTATGGAATAATGTCTTGAAAACTACTGTAATCCTCAAACAAATATGTCTTCTCCATGAGACTTTGCTGAGCTTTGTGGCATTACTGGAAAGGAGAAAACTTAGACACAAATGCAAAATAAAAGTTGCTATAATCTAGTATTTAAGAGACTGAGTACAATTAAAGACAGAAGTCCTGCAGCAGACACAAAGCCAGTCTCCCTCTCAAGCTGACAGCCACATTTGAACCTGTGTAAAGTGAGAGCTAGGCTCAATGATGCTTGAAGGGTGCAGGGAACAGTCAGAAGGGCATCTCCCAAGATGGCGCTAAACACTATATAGAACCAAACAAAGACAGCAAAGGCCCTAAGCTCCGACTTTTCCTGCACGCGCAAAGCTTAAACCTGTGCTCAAATAACTTCTCCCTACAGGAATACTGCCTCATAGTTTCCTCCAATAAAACCCAAACACGGCACTGGCCAGCCCCTGCAAGGTCCATAAATAGACCCCTCTTCCTGCATAGCTCTCTCTCTCTTTCACACTCTCTCGCCCTCTCTCTCTCTCCCTCTCTCTCTCTCTTTCCCTCTTTCTCTCTCTCGCCCTCTCTCTCTCTCCCTCTCTCTCTCCCTCCCCTGTAGCTGTCACTTTAATAAATCTCTTGGCCTTAACGGGTGTGGAGTTATCACTGGCACCTAAGTTCTTCCAACGCTGAAGGGCAAAAAGCTCAGAACTGAAAAACCAGAGACTTTTTAACCAAACATCTAGGAAAGTCACACTCAATGAAGGAATTTTAGCATAAAAGCAGAGCAGTCTACCCAAGACCCCCTTAAAAGATAACATCTCACAATAAGGAGGTGGCCTACAGAAAAACACGACTGGTCTCTCCTCAAGACAGTAGCCAGATTTTTGAATTTGTATAAGGTGGAAGACTAAGGAGCTAAGCTCAAATTCTCTAAAGGACAGACATTCTGGGCTGAGGAGATAAAGCAAAAACCTAGGAACATCATACCGAAGAAACAGAGACTTACCAGAAAGGAAACAAATCCTACTAACATTTCATTCCAGCCCTGACCCAAGATAATTTTAATTGGATTAAAATGATCAGCCCCTCATCATATGTCCCTCATCATATATGCAATAAGAGGAAGGCAAACTGTCACTGATGGAAGACATCTGGAGCATTTATGATTTATTTGCATGCAATGCCTGGAATATAATTTTAAAAATCATTAGATAGACAATGGAGCCAACAAATAATAAAATATTTCAAAAAACATATATACAAGAGGGGGTCTCCCCAAAAAAACCCAGAATTTATTTATTAAAAAAGTGTATTTATTATTACATGTTTAAACTTCAGTCATGTTCAAAGGACTCTTCATTTGATGCAATATACCTACTGAAATGTTTTTTCCACTGCTCAAAACAGTTTCTGAACTCATCATCTTGGATGCCTTTTAATGCTTCTGCCAGGTTTGTTTGTTTGACCTCTTCCACATCAGTAGAATATTTCCCTTTGAGGACTTTTTTAACCCAGGGAAAAACAACAACGATAACAACAAAAGTTGTTCAGGGTGAGTTCAGGTGAAAAGGGAGGGTGGGACATAGGGGTTATGCCGTTTTTGGTCAAAAACTGCTGAACACTTAGTACAGTGTGGGCAGGTGTGCTTGTAAATCACACATCATGAAAAGGGCAAACACACTGAAAGAATCTCCAAAATAAAATTCACTTAAGCCTCTCACATCTTCTCACAACTACACTAGCTGATACACTGATCCCAATGGGTTTCTAGAACACCTACCTAGAGGAGTAAGCCTGTACTACAAGAGGCCTGTCCTCTAAAACATAATTCTGGGCTTTTTCGGGGGTCTCCTCTCATATGCAGGCTCTTGGTTTTAGCTCTGACATGTACAGAGCTTGTAAGTTTTCATCTTATACTTAAAATAAGAAAAAGCTGGAGAAACTGAAAATCAGTGACTTTCCTTGAACTCAACAGATAATTGAGGTCATAGGGAAAACTGTCACCCTAAAAATCTAGAAAGACAAGCAAATACAGGGAATCATAGCCAAGATCAGCTTATCTGGAGGAGATGTCACTGGACCCATAAACTGGTAGGAATGCTACATGGGAATTTTGAGGAATTGCTAAAGGCTAAAGTATAGGGTAGCATGACCGTGAGAAAACTCCTGGGAGCCACAGTCTTGGGGAGCTTCCACACATTTATGGGTTTTATTTCTTGAAAACACACCAGGTTCTCATAGTGAAGATTTGAGAAAGATGGCCTCCTGGCTCTAGCATAGGAAAGGTAATTATCATAAATTACAACAAGAATCTTCTACAAAACAAAGAACGACTATCCAATGGAAAAGAATATGCCAGAACCTTATTCGAGCATTCCTCCCAATTAAGTCCTATCTAGCCTTCCTGTCTGGCTGATGGGAGTGGGAGAGGAGGGATGATCACCAGGGATCAGATCAAGGAACTAATTAAGAATGCTGCAGTCAAGGAAAACAGAAAAAAGAAGGGGGGAAAGAAAGCTACGCCAGTAAGAAAATACTTATAAAGGTCATAGCCCAGAGACACAGGCCCACTAAAACACTGAGATTTGATTATAGAAGGCTTTCCCTCCTCCATACCTTACCGCCACAGCAAGAGGGCTTCAGTATAAAAAGCAAAGGATGACAGGTGAAACAGCTGAAAAATGCAGACTTTATATAGAGAGTACCTAGAGAAACCCAAAGTCAACAGGTAAGAAAAATCAATGACACTGAAAAAAGTTCTTCAAGCTGAAGGAAAATGATTCCTGATGAAAACACATAACTGTAGGAAAGAAACACGGGCCCTGGAAGGAGTAAATACAGGAGAAAAATAAAATAATAATACCTTTTTAATAATAATAATTTAATTTTAAGAATAATGTCATACAAAAAGTAGTAATAGTGATTTGTGAAATTTAAAACACATACAGAAGTAAAAAAAAAGTATGAAAATAATAGCATAGACGTGGAGAGTAGATAGAGTGATACTTGTTTACATTTTACATTATATATTAATAGAAAGTAGTAGAAGTAAATACTTGTCAGCAATGAACATTAAATTCCTGACAGGGAACAGTGGCTCACACCTGTAATCTCAACATTTCGGGAGGCCGAGGCAGGAGAATCGCTTGAGCCTAGGAGTTTGAGACCAGTGTAGGCAACACAGTAAGACCTTGTCTCTATAAAAAAAATTAGCTGAGTGTGATAGCACACACCTGTAGTCCCAACTACTCAGGAGGCTGAGGTAAAAGGATCACCTGAGCCCAAGAAGTGGAGGCTGCAGTGAGCCATGATGGCGCCACTGCACTCCAGCCTGGGCTACACAGTGAGACTTCAACTCAAATTATATATATACATGCATAAGTAAATTCCTAAAATATTGCTGTAAAAATAATAAGAACATATAAACAAAAATCTAAAAAAGTAAATTAAGAACACTTGACTAATCTAAAAGATGAATTTCAAAAAAACAAAAACAGCTGGGATAAATAAAAAGCAATAGGAAGATGATAAAATTAAATTCAACTCTATTATTAATTACTTTAATAAATGGACTAAATGATCCAATTAAAACAATTAAAACTGAGCTCTAACAATTTAGTGTTTGCAAAAAAAAAAAAATAGAACACTGTTATAATAAAAGTAAAAGGAAAAGTGTAAAAAAATGGACATACACAAACATAACCAAGCTATACATAATATATGTATAGCTACATATATTAATATCAAAAAAGCAATATTTAAGACAAGAACTATTTTTATAGACTAAGCAAGATCTATCATAATAATAAAAGAATCCATTAAACTAGACGATGCACAATATTAAATGTGTATACATTTAATAACAAAGCTAAAATATAACTAAAGCAAACATTCACAGAACTAAAAAAGAGAAATAAATCTGTCAAATTTGGAGAAAATTAAACTTCTCTTGGTAACTTATAAAGTATAGAACAAGCAGAACAAAATAGTAGGGCTTCAAAATAAATAATGTGATTAATTAAATTAACAGCATATACAGGACACTAATCCTGAAATAAAAGATACATAAATTTTCAAAATCATATGGAATATTTACCAAAATAGAGAGTATGCTGGGTCATAAAATAGATTTCAGCTAATTTCAAATAATTAAAATTACATAGATTAAATTATCTGACCATAGAGAGATAAACTTGACATAAAGAACAGAAAGGTAACTAGAATATTCTCAAGGAACTGGAAGTTAAACAACATATCTCTAAATAATCTGTATTCAAATAAGAAATCATGATGAAAATTAGAAAATATGTACAACTGAATAATCATAAAGGGTAAACTTTCCCAATCTGGTAGTTTAAGCAGCTCTTAGGAGAAAATGTATACCTTTGAATAAATATATTTACAAAGAAGAAGTTTGATAATTAATAAAAGATTCCATCTGAGTAAGCAAAAAAACAAAAACAAACCTAACAAAAGTCAAAAGATTAGAATAGTAAAGTTAATAGCAAAAATAAGCCTAATAGAAATCAAATATAACAAGTATTTATACAAAGTACTAAGCCAAAAGCCGATACTCTGCACTCATAATATTGTTCAAACTCCTGCAAGAGCTTTCAAAAATATGAAAAGAGCTAAAAGTTATAATAATCGACAGATTTTAAAAGATTTTACTAAGAATCTTATAGGCATTAAAAGGACAATAAGAGGGCACACAATAATTGTGACAATTATTTTAAATATTAAATGGACAAAATGTGAAAACATGCATTACTACAACTGGCAAAAGAAGAATTAGAAACCCTGAAATTTATTACATTTCTTAAAGAAGTAGATTCCATTATTGTTCCCACAAAAAAATTCCAGACCAAGATGGCTTCTCTAGTGGATTATTCAGAATATTTAAGAAATAAATAGGCCGGACTCGGTGGCTCAGCCTGTAATCCCGCGTCTTGGGAGGCTGAGGTGAGTGGATTGCCCGAGCCCGCAGGTTCGAGACCTGCCTGGGCAACTTGGCGAGACCTCATCTCTACAATAAATAAAGAAATGAGCTGGGCCTGGTAGCGCGCACCTGTAGTTCCAGCTACTTGGAAGGCTGAGGCGGAAGGATCGCCGGAGCCCAGCAGGTCGAGGCTGCAGTGGCCGGGAGCGGCCACTGCACTCCAGTCTGGGCGACAGAGTGAGACTCCAACTCAAAAAAAAAAGAAAGAAAGAAATAACAGCAATCTTCACAGTTTCAGAAAATAGAGGATAAGGGACTACTTTCCCAAATCAGTTAATAATCTTAATAACAAAACCTGACAGGTTATTTTAAAAAAGGAAAATTTAATCGTTTTATGCCTCAATTTTTCAGGTTTTTTGGCTTATATTGACAGCTGTGCATTTGAAGAAGTAGAGACCTGTTCCAGTCTTTACAGACTGGCTTTCTCTAAGAGAGTCCTTCTCCAGTCAGACCATCCAGAGATTCTGGGCAGGCTATTTGGCATAGTCAGTGGGCAGGCTTGCTGCTGGAGTTTTCAGATTGGCTGGCCTGGTGCCTGGGTCTGCAATTGGGCAGGCCTAGTGCTGGGTGTGTGGGGTCAGGCCTGAAGCCTGGATTCATTGGGGTGAACCTGTTGATTGAGTCAATGAGGATGGGCCTGGAGCTTGTATTTGCAGTAGCCAGTCTGGAGCCTGGATCCAAAGGGACTGACCTGGCACTGGGGTGGGCCTTTAGTCTGAGTCAGCAGAGGCCAGCCAGGCACTGGGATGAGCCTGGTATTCAAAGTCACAGAGGCTGGCCCTGGATCCTGGGGTCTCTGGGGCCAGCCTGTAGGCTAGGTGTACAGGTACTGGCCTTAAGGATAAATCTATTAGGAGTGACCTGAAACCTGGATCTCAGGGGCAGTCCTGGAACCTGGTTCCATGAGGGCTGCTCTAGCTAGACTCTACAGGGAGGGGCCTGGGCCCTGGGTCTGCTGGAGGGTGGGGCTGCAGGAACTGGCCTGGCACTGAATAGGCCTGAAGCCTCTCTCTAAAGGTACTATCCTGCTGCCTGAGTCTAGGAGTGCTAACCTGGCACTGGGGTGAACCTGAAGCCTGGCACTGTGTGGATAGACCTGGTTCTGGACTGGCCTGGCTTTGGGATGGGCTTGGAGACTCAGTCTGTGAGTACCTGCTTGGAGTCTTGGGCCAAGGTGGCCATCCAGTCCTGAGTTTTACTGGGGTGGGCTCCGTGTCAGGTCAGAGGCAAAGTCCAGGGCTTAGTTCCCTCTTCCTTTCCCAAGCAAAGAATATTTCTCTTTGCTGCCTGGGATTGGATAAAGGTAACCTAAAACTGTCTTTCTTACCCTCTCCAATGCATTTGTTCTTATTTCTGTGCTACCCCCGGGTGCTGTAATCTCTCACCTGGTTTCTTTAACTCTTGTCAATGGATTTTTGCATGTGGATGGTTGTGTTCAAATGGATGTTTCTGCAGGAGACACGCACTGGAAAGTCCTGTTCTCTCATTCTGCTGACATCCTGCCTGTATATACATTATCAACAAAGGAATACCACAGGAAAAATATAAATGTCATTTCAAATGGTCTTAAAAAGTCAAATACCTGAGATTAAGTTATCAAAGATATAATAACTCCACACTGAAAACTAGGGACTGCAAAAGATTTAAATAAGTTATTTCTTTAAATAAATGAATAATTAATAATATTAATAATTAAATAAGTCACTACTGAGATACTCAGTGTTTTTAAGTCTTCCCACACTTTCTATAGCATCAGTAAAATGCCATCAAATTCTCAGCAGATATATTTAGAGAAATTAACCAGTTGAATAATATTTATATAAAATTCAAAAGACCTAGCTATTTATGAATCTTCATGATTTTAGGATAAACCAAAAAAGTCAAAAATGACTTAAAAAGCATGAAAAATGCACACTTAGCTTACATATATAAGCTGGGTGTGCATAGCTAGACCTTATCTCTACAAATATATATCTGTAGAGACAAAGTCTAGCTATGTTGCCTAGGATGGTCTTAAAACTTCTGGACTCAACATTCTGCCTGCCTCAACCTCCAAAAGCCCTGGGATTACATGTGTGAGCCATTGTACCTGGTTCAAAAAATTCCACTGAAAGAGTAAAAGAGCCAACCCTAAGTGGCAGAGGATTTTCTATCAGACAAATGAGTCCAGAAAATTTAAGGAGATTTTGAAAATCAATAAGAAAAAGATAAACAATCCATTTTTTCATGGGCAAGATAATTGCATGGGCATTTCTCAAAAGATGGTATCCAAAAGGCTGTTGCCCATACTGAAAGGTGCCTAATTTCATTGTTTATCAATAAAACACAAATTAAGAACACAATGAGATACCAGTACATATCCACTGAAAGGAATAAATATGTAGAATTTTGAGCCCTTAACTTTTTGTAACACCTCAGGAAGACCCCAAGTAGGGGTAAGCAGGTTCCATTAATCCTTGCAGTCGCAAAATGAATTTTGGCATTTTTTGGAAGTTAATTACATAAATGGGCAAGTATAAACTTTAGAAATTTTTTTTTAATTGTGTTTTCCTGAAGTGATATAGAGATGACATTCCTAAGCTTTAAGGCAGCAATTTTGGGTTTTCTTGTAGTGCTAACATGGGATAAAAATAGACTTCTAGAACTCATATCATAGCCTTAAAACATTCTAGAATACATGCTATTCTTCCTGAGACATTTCCCAATCTTTCTCAGTGAATTTTTCCCCAAAATCAAATCCAAGGCTTCTAAATTGTTGGAATGTTGGCTCCTTGGAGCTTAGGAAACTGGAAAGTAGCATGTCTCTATCTTCCTTTCCCTCTTCACTCAGGTCCCATGTCAGAATCTCATCTTCTACTAAACTTGATGTTGACATTAGCTTCTTTAATGTGTTGCTTTTATTAAGTAGAGTTTATATATTCTATCTGCAATATTTAAAGGTTTAGAAAAGAGCATTTTAGGTATTTCTCAAATAACAATGTTGATTTTCACTCAAGTGATCCTTCATTAAATGTATGTGTATCAGTGTTACTTGGTTAAAAATTTGTTGCATCTATGATCAAAGGATGAACTGAATGATCATCCTTAGTTCTGGAGCAAGAGGAAAAGACTCCCCTTACGATATTTATTTAGGGAGGAGGAGGCAGAATAAGTTCTCCTAAGACTCTCACTGTAAACTGCTCTATTTCCCAATATTGATGAGTTGTTTTCTTGAGTCTTCTGTCCTTACCTCAGGGAAGGGAAAGTACTATCACACATACCACACACACAAATACACACTACACACACAAATATACACACTTCATACACACACACACCACATATGCAAACACGCATCACATACACAAATACACACACATCACACACACAAAACACATACCAACACACACATGTATGCCCAAATACACATCAGACACAAACACATGCTACACGCAAACACATACCATACACACGTGCACGAGAATAGACACAGACATACACCACACACTTACCATACACACTATACACAAATGCATGCCACACACGTCACACACAAACACACCACATACACATACCAAACGCACAAACACATACCACAAACACACCACATCCCACACATACTCATATCACACACATGCAAAAACACACACATCCTTTGGAATGAAAGAAAAAATGTCACACCATTTACCTTGACAGCATTCCTCAAGCTTCCCTCTCTCCCTTTACAGTTTGACAGTGACCTGAACAAAAGGATGAGAAGGGCGATGTGTGAAGATGACAGGGCACTTAGGAAAATTCATTAATACAGCAGGAGCATCTGCAGAATATTTGTCCTTTTTAAATGCCCAATTGACCAGTACGCCAGAAAGGACACTCTTGAAAATGCTCCTTCCTCAGAAGGGTCAGGCAGGGTAGGAGAGAAGGCACTGATCTGCAGTCCTGGAGAAAGCTGGATGGCGTCAAGTCACCCAGCAAGGCTTGCCCTGTAGTCATGATACATGAGTTTGAGCTGTCCAGCAAGAGAACTTTGTCCAGCAAGAGAACCTCTCCAAGTCTTAATTTCTTCTCCAGTAAGATTAGTATTGCTAAATTAGTCAGAGGGTGAGAAAGTGGACTACTATAAATCCATACAAAGGGCTGTCTGCCATTTTTATGAGAGACAACACCAAGAGTCAGAGACTAAAAAAAGAGTGTCTTCTATAGAATACAGCAAACAGGAATGAAGCCACGGAACTCATGGAGATTGACTGTGAAGGACAAAGCCTTGGTGTGATTGCTAAGAAGCTGGATTTTCATAACATTAACAAGAGAGGAGTTTGAAGACCTAATGTTGCTTCTAACCATGTGTGGTCTTTGGATGTCAGAATACTCCCAAGGATGAAGCCAACAATAGGTCAGGAAGGCTCTGTGCAAACAAAACCAGATGTCTCCTTTATGTCTCAATGTTCACACATGGAGTCTGACTAGCCTGAACTTGACACCTCGGAACTGGAAGGTGGAGAAGGACTGAGCTTCTTTTAAGGCTTCACTGTTTTTTAAAAAGAGAAACTTGAGTTATTTCATCCCAGCTCTCTGTCACTGTCTCAGGCGTGCCCTTTTCTAGGTAAAAGCATCTTTCCCTGCTTCTTATAGACCATATATATTCTGGCAACATCCCCTACATATTAATGGAGTACAACCCCCTTGGGGCAATTTTATGGGGAATGTATGTATAGGCAAAAAAATTCTAAAATAATGATTTCAAAATATGAAACATTATTCAAAATTCATGTGTGTCAGGAAATACAGATTTTCCAGATACTCTTGAAGAAACTAATTTTTTTCTAAAAAGAACTCAATTGGGAAAATCCTACAATTTCTTCTTTTCTAGAAGAAGTGACCAAGGATATGATGCTGCTTTGTTTTTGGCCTTCAGGCCTTCATCTGCATAAAAAGGCTACTCGTGGAAACACACAAATGAAATAGAAACATTTTCTTTTTATGTCATCTTGGTGTTATTTTACATAGATGCATCATAGCACAGATTGGGATGGTTGAAGGAAAAACTTTAAAAAAATGTTTTGTTAATGCGGTAGAACAGCAGGTGATATTTTTATCTATTTTTAAAAATTCTATAACATATTGTCTTTACAGTTCAAAAGAAATATTATGATTACGCTTGTTTGGTTTAGAGAATCTGGACTTGTGATGCATTTGGTTCAGAGCACTGATCTTCTAGTTTGTCACACTTTCTCTGCATTATTTTGGGAAATATGGTCCTGGCAGCCTCCAGTAGCTGATGCTATAACAGTCTAGAGAACAAGAGAAACATCGTCCCAAAGAAGAAACACAGCACTTGGTTTGAAGAGACTTTCCATGAATATGACTAAACCCTATATTGCTGAGAAGAAAGTAATACAAGGTTTTTTTTTTTTTTTTTTTTTACAAAATTGATGTCAAAACCCACAAGTGAGCCAAATAGCCAAATACGGTTGATCCTTGAAATTATGGAATTTAGGGACACCAACTTCCAGTATGGTCAAAAATTTGTGTATAACTTTGACTCCCCAAAAACTTAACTACTAATAGCCTACTGTTGACTGGATGCCTTATCAATAATATAAAAAGTTAACACATCTTTTATATACTATATGTATTATGCACCTTCTGTATTATAAACTGTGTTCTTAAAATAAAGTAGGCTAGAGGAATGAAAATTACCTCCTCAACCCATCCCTGATCCAAAAATAAATGTCAAGAAACATTGATCCGCTGGGCATGGTGGCTCATGTCTGTAATCTCAGCACTTAGAAAGCAGAGACAAGAGGATTGCCTGAGCCCAGGGGTTCGAGATGAGCCTGGACAATTTGGTAATACCTCGTCTCTACAATAAATCAAAAAATTAGCCGGGCATGGTGCTGCATGCCTGTGGTTCCAGCTACTTGAAAAGTTGAGGTGGAAGGATTTCCTGAGCCCAGGAGGTCAAAGCTGTGATGAGCCATGACTGTGCCACTGCACTCTAGCCTAGGAGACAGAGTGAGAATCCACCTCAAAAAAAAAAAAAAAAAAAAAAACCAGAAAGAAAGAAAAAAGAAATGAACTTGTTATTAAGAAAATTGAGGAAAACAAAATGTATTTATTATTCACTATGTGGAAGATCGTCATAAAGGATCATCCTAAAGGTCTTCATCCACATCATTTTCACATTGCGTAGGCTGAGGAGAAGGAAGAAGAGGAGAGGTTGGTCTTGCTGTCTCAGAAATGGCAGAGGTGGAAGAGGTAGAAAAGGTGGAAGGGGAGGCAGGAGAACCAGGCACACTCAGTGTAACATTTACTGAAACAAATCTGTGTAAGAATGGAGCCGCGCAGTTCAAACCTATGTTATTCAAGGACCATCTGTACAGCACCTTTAAAAAAAGAAACTGCGTTTTACTGATACTCTACTCTAGGCCAGGCACATATTTTATTATCTTACTGAATATGCACAACCAACTTGTGACTATCACCTTCACATAACTGATACGGCTCAAAAAAGGAACAATAACTAATGAGTGGTAGAAAAGGATCCAATGTACAGTATAAAATTTACTTACCTGTGATGATATACCTTGCTATTGAAAGAAGACTACCAGGCACGGTGACTCAAACCTGTAATCTCAGCACTTTGGAGGGGCCAAGGTGAGAAGACTGCCTGAACTCAGGGTTTCAAGACCAGCCTGGGCCACTTGGCAAGACCTTGTCTCTACAATAAATCGAAAAGAAAAAAGCTGGGTGTGGTAGCGTGCGCTTGTAGTTCCAACTACTCGGAGGAAGGGTTTCCTGAGCCCAGCAGTTCAAGGCTGCGGTGACCATGAGCATACCACTACACTCCAGCCTGACGACAGAGTGAGTCTCGAACTCAAAAAAAAAAGGAATACTAAGAAATTCTTTTCGTAACTCTTTTTTGTCATTTATATATCTTCTTTGGTGAGATGTCTGTTCATAGCTTCTGCATAATTTTTTTAACTGGATAGTTTGTTTCCTAGTTGCTGAATTTATTATTTATTTATTTATTTTTGAGTTAAAGTCTCATGCCTTCGCCCAGGCTGGAGTGCAGTCCCGGCCACAGCAGCCTCAACCTGCTGGGCTCTGGCGATCCTCCCGCCTAAGCCTTCCAAGTAGCCAGAACTACAGGCACGCGCTACTACATTCGGCTAATTTTTTATTTGATGTAGAGACGAGGTCTTGCCAAGTTGCCTGACTGGGTCTCAAACCTGCCGGCTCAGGCAATCCACTTGCCTTGGCCTCCCAAAATTCTGGGATTATAGGCTAAGCCACCGAGCCTGGCTTAATTGTTGAATTAAAATATTCTTTGCCTATTTTAAATTCAAGTGCTTTAACAAATGTTGACAAATATTTCTCCCAGTAGGTATCTTTTTTCATTCTATCACTAGTGTTTATAGATCAAGGTGGGAAGAATTAACATCTTAAGAATATTAAGTCTTCCAATCCATGGACATAGAATAAACTTCCCTTTATTTAGATATTTGATGTTTTTCATAAGAGAGTATAGTTTTTCTACATATAGATCTTACAGATACTTGCTGGTCTTTTGTAATATATTTTTTCTTTTTATTGTTACATTTATGTTAAGTGTATTACAATATACTTTTTCTTCTTTTATTTACTTATTTCTCTTTCTTTCTTTCTTGTCTTTCTATTTTGTGCTACTGTTTATTAGTTTCCTGGGGCTTTCATAATAAAATATCATAAACTTGATTGCTTAAACAACAGAAATCTGTTGTCTTACAGTCCTGGAAGCCCCAAAATCAAGGTGAGTTAATTTCTTCTGAGGTCTGTGAGAGAAGGATCTGTCCTCTGTCCCATGCCTGCTTTCTAGTTTCTGGTAGCCTCAGTTATTTTCTGGCCTGTAGACTGCAATTCCCCCTGTGTTTTCACATCCGCATCCCTCTTTGCATGTCTCTGTCTCTATACATGATGTTCTCCTTGGGGACACCAGTCACATTGTATTAGGGGCTCACTTTATGCATTATAACCTCATCTTAACTATATCTGCAATGGCTATAATTCCAAATAAGGTTATATTATGAAGTATGTTGGTAAGACTTCAATACATCTTCTGGGGGAACACAATTTAATTCTCATTTAAGGTAATTTTTTTGTTTTTACATTTTAAATGCCAAGTGTTCATTGCTGATACATACACAAGCAAATGAATGTTATATGTGTTCTCATAATATTTGTATTAGCTACAGGAGTTTTTTGTCACTCCTTTGGGATTTTCCACATAGACAATCACGTCCTCTGCAAACAGACATTGTTATTTCTACCTTCCCAGTGTGTAGCTTCTATGTTATTTTCCCAATAGTAGCTAAAACTTCCAAAATAACATTAAAGAGGTGGTGTGAAAGGACATTCATGCCTTGTTCCTGATATTAGGGGCGAAGTGTACAGTTTCTCCCAATTAATTATGATGTTAGCCATAGGAGTTTTGATTTTGCTTTTTGTTAATATTGTCTATCAAATTGAGGAAGTCTTTCCCTATTTCTCCTTGTGTGAGTTTTAGTAGCTTATGTCTTTCAAAAAATTGGTCTGTTTAATCTAGGTGATCAAATTTGTAGGCACAGGTTGTTCATAGCATTTCTTGTAATGTCCATAGATCGATAGTTATTATTTCATCTTATTTCTGGTATTGGTAAGTTTTGTTTTCTTGTGGTTATCATGGCTAATGTATTGATCTTTTCAAAGAACTAGCTTTTGGTTTTGTTGATTTTTCTGTATTGTTTTCCTGTTTATAGCACCACAGTTTTTGCTCTAGTTTTTATTATTTTTGTCTTCTGCTTATTTTAAAATTAAATTATTCTAATTTCTCTAGTTTTCTAAGATGGAAACCTAGGTTATTGATTTTAGACTTTTTCCTTTCTAATATATACATTGAATGCTATAAATGTCTCTCAAAGCACTGCTTTTAATGCATTCAACTAATTTTGATAATAGTATTTCCATTTTTATTTAGTTAAAAATATTTCTCTTGAGACTCTTCTTTGACCCATACAGCATTATTCAGATGTTGTTTAATTTCCAAATATTTAAAGATTTTCCAGCGATTTTTCTGTTATTGATTTCCAGTGTAATTTCATTGCTGTTTGATAACTTACTCCAAATAATTTTTATTCTTACAAAAGTTAAAGTGGGTTTTATGGTCCTGAATGTAGTCTGTCATGGTAGATATTCAATGTGAGCTTGAGAAGAACGTGTACTTTACTGTCACTGGGTGGAGTGTTCCATAGCCGTCAATGAGATAAAGTGGATTTATACTGCTGTTTAGATCATCAGTAGCCCCACCTATTTTCTGCCTTCTTGACCTTTCAATCACTAACAAAGGGATATTGAAGCCTCCAACTAAAATAGTCAATATATCTTTTTCTCCTTTTAGTTCTGTTAGTGTTGGTTACACATATTTTGACACTGTGTTGTTAGGTTCATATACATTAAGGATTCTTATGAATCTTTTGCAGACTTGACCCCTTTATGTGATGCCTCTCATTATCCCTGATAATTTTCCTTATTTTGAAGTATGCTTGCCTAAGACTAATATAGCTATTTCACCTCTCTTTTGGTTAATGTTAGAATAATATATCTCTCTATCTCTTTACTTCATCTGAGTCTTTAGAGACTTGGGTCTTGTTTTTTAATCTACTCTGACAATCTATTTTAATTATATTTAGACTATTCATATTAAAGTGACCATTGACATGGTTGGATTAATACATACCATGTTAGTAGCAGTTTCTGTTTGTTGCACTTTTTTATGTCTTCATTTCCTATCTTTTTTGCCTACTCTGGTTTTCGCTGATCATTTTATATGCACCCATTTTATCTCCTCTCTGAGCATATAAATCATCCTTATTTTTTAAAAATAGGTTTTGTCTCAGAATTTGAAATACACATTTTAATTAATCTTGGTTTAATTTCAAATAATAGTATACCGCTTCACATGTAGTACAAATGCTTTATAACAGAATATCCCAATTTTTTCTCTCCCATCCTTTGAGACATTGCTGCAATTCATTCATTTATCCATATGCTGTATTCATCAAATACATTGATACTATTTTTACTTGAAACAGTTCTTTTAAGCAGTTATTTGCTTATATTTTAGATAAATTATAAAGGAGAAAAGTAAACGATTGTGTGTTTTACCTTCATTTATTCCTTCTCCAGTGTTCTGGATTTGGGATGTTTTCTCAACTGCTTTTCTTTATGTAGATCCTGGTTTCCTTATGTAGATCCTGGTTTCTGAATCATGCCATTTTATTTCTTTTTAAAGAACTTCTTTTAATATTTCTTAGAGAGAAGTTATGTCTACTCATGATAAATCTCCTCCATTTTAATTTGTTTGAGAAAGCTTTTGTTTCTCCTCACTTTTGAAGGATAACTTTGCTGGATGTAGAATTCTAGGTTAATGGTATTGCTTTATTTTTATATTTTTCTTTCAACCCTTAAATATTTTCTGATACAAATTCTATTGTAATTCTTAACTTTGTTCCCTTATAGGTAAAGCAATTTCTTCTTCTGGCTGCTTGCTATATTTTCTCTATATCTGATTTTCTGTAATTTGAATATGATATGTGTAAGTGTGGACTTTTTTTTGAAGCTTTCTGGTTCTGTGACTGGGCTTGTGTCATTAATTTTGGAAACTTCTCAGTCACTATTGCTTTAAATATTTCTTCTTCTCGGTCTCTCTTTTTTCTTTTTCCTTTTTTGCGTGTGTGTGTTTCAGTTATGCATATGTTATACCTTTTGAGATGATCCCATGGTTCTTGGATATCCTGGTCTTTTTGTTCCTTTTTCCCCTTGCATTTCACATGGAAGCTTTCTGTTAATTTATGTACATTGTTACTAATGTGAACCTCCATTGTGTCTAGTCTACAGATGAGTTCATCAAAAGCATTTTTAATTTTTGATACAGTGTTTTGCCTTCTAACTTTCCCTTTGATTCTTTCTTAGAACTTCCATTTCTTTGCCTACATTACCCACCTGTTCTTTCATGCTGTCTAGTTATTTTAAATTTCTAGTCTGATAATGCCACAATCTGTGCTGCATCTGAATCTGGTTTTGATGTTTCAGACCACTTTGTCTCTTCAAACCGTTTATTTCCTTTTAAAGATGCTTGTATATTTGTGGTGGAAGCTGGTCGTGATGCATCAAGTAATAGAAAATGAGGAAAATAAGTCAATGGTGCTAGATTTTAAGTTAATCTGGTTGAGAGATATGCTGTGTTTAGTATTTCATGTAGTTGTAGGTGTCAGAGGTATCAAATTCCTCCAGCATCCTTGCTTTAGTCCATCTCTGTTGTCTTAGTGCTTCCCTGGGAACTTCTCCTTAGATAGAGTTTGTTTCTAGGAGCAGCCTCAGCTCTAAGCCAGTGTTAATATACTGGAGCCCTGTTGGTGTGGTGGAAAATGTAGGAGGAGGTATTTTAAAATTTTAGAATTAAATGTTAGTATTTTGTGGGCCTGTGCCCTTGGGTTGTGAACTTTACGAGTGTTTCTTAGCTTTTTTCTCCCTTAAATGAGACAAAAAAGGGCCTCCAGGTTGGGATAAGGTCCTGATAAATCCTTTCCCCTTGCTGGGTGTGTCTTTGTTATGGAGAATACCCTAGGCTTATTCCAAAATGTATACTGCTGCCAAAGACAACAATGGAATTTTTCTTGACTCTTCAATGTGAGAACCTGATAGCATTCCTAGAGATAAAACCTAAAAATAACATAAGCCTCCCTAAGTTGGTAGCCCCTAGTAATTTCTCACTCTATTGCTTTCAGCAATTCATCAAAATTACCATTTAAGTGCTTCTCCCTATGGCACCAGTGACTTCTGCTCCAGATAAGCAAAAGTGGGTGGCTATATTTTTCTAGTTTTCTGATCAGTCTTAAAAAAGGTTAATTTTCAGCTATTTTTCTTGTTGGAAGGATGGTCCATTTCAAGTACAACTTTCAAGCTCTCTACATTTTGAAGCTGAAACTAGAAGTCCTGGATATGTATTTTAAGGTGAAAAGAAACTCAAGCTTCCTTTCAGGTTGAATATGGAGGTAAGGAAAAATAAATTGTTATTTTAAAAAGTTATTTAGTGGATGATGATTAATAGTTGCATTCACTGTACACGATACGTGTGATCTATAAACATTACCTGGTGCTGGGAAAACAGTCCATTATGTGTCACACCTTAGCTTTACTCTGAATTCAGAGGTCCCAAGCAGTTAAGCTAACATTACTTCCATTACAAGGTGGCATGGTAAACACTGTGTGCTTCTGAGTCAAAATTACTTTGCCCTTCAGAATTAGCCTAGGGAAATCTGATAAAAATATCTTCTAAATGGATAATTTCAATAGTGCTGTGGTATAGACCTAACCTTGGCTCCAAGTCAGGTGCTTAGCAGATTTCAACAGCTACTGGATTTGGGATGTTTTTTCAACTGCTCTTTGAAGCCCACTATCTGCATATTTGACAACAGTAACAGGATCCTGCAGCCTCAGGATTGCCAAGGTTGGAATGAACATTTAGTGAAGGAGACATAAATCCAAAATTATTCAGGAGATACTTGCCCACTGATGCAATGAGACAAACAGATCTAGATTTTAATCCAGTCTCTGGACAAAGATATAACTCTTTTGCCTGTGTTTTGCTTCTGTAAAACGGGCTTAATTATATCTTAATGTTTATGAAATTTAGCACTGATCTATGCAGCATAGATGTCCAATCAATATGAACTCATCATTTGGGTCACTTGCTTACTCTATGGTTTGGTAACATTTCTACCACAAAGATTGACTATTTTGCTTCTGAATAATGATTTCCTAAGAGATTTCTTAGGTTAAAGTTGGAGGTTTATTGACCAAGGATCTAATTAGCCATGTCATCCTGCAGCATGTGGTGATGGGCAGTTGAAGGTATATAGGATGGGTTCTGGTTGAGTTCCTAGAGGTCCCTTCTCTTGCATATGAAGTTACTCTCCTCCCCGGAATGAGATGGCTTTCAAAACCTTAAACTTTTATTCTAGAAATATGTCTGTACTATGTTAAGTTCTAGTGACACAGTGGTGAACAAAATAGATGTAGACGTCTTCTCACAAAGCTTACTATTCATAGGGGAGGACAGATTTTAATCCCCTACTCTCAACAGTATGAACTTTGCAAGGATTACAGTAAGAAAACTCATTGTGGACCAGGGAGGTCATGAGAACCCAGGGAATGGGAACTGAACCAAGGTAGGTGTTAGGAAGTCTTTCTGGAAGAAATGGCTTTGAGTACGAGACACTGAGGGATGAGAGAGGAGGTCAGTTGACAGGGGCCAAGACAGAAACACAAGAAAGGTGGCATCTGTAATCAAGGCACTGGCAAACATAGTCTATAAATGACCACCTAGAACATATTTTTGGCTTTGCAGACCATATTTTTGGCTTTGCAGACCATATCTGTCATAGCTACTCAACTCTGCCATTGGAGTGGAAACCTTAGACAATAAGCAAACAAATGAGCATGGCTGGGTTCCAACAGAACTTTTTTTATAAATGCTGAAATTTGAATTTTGTACTATTTTCATGTGTCACACAGTATTTATTTTATTTCTTCAGCCATTTAAAAATATAAAAATCATTCTCAGCTCACAGTTTTCATGAAAGTAAGCAGAAATCAGATGTGGTCATCGGGTTGTAGACACCTAAAGTAAACCAAGGAGGGAGTTGTGGGCAGCAAGGCTCAGAAGGGCAAAAGGCCCTCAAAAATAACGACTGAGTATAACAATGTACCCAGGAACATGCTTTCTTCCTTGCAATATATGCTGAAAATTGAAACTGCCATTTTGTAAACTATTAAATGCTACACAAACTCAGGGCATTCTATCACAGTTGCCATTGATCTTATCAAATGTTAATGTTGGGGCCTGTTAAAAGGATATCTAAGTTCCCTAATTTACATATAAGAAAAATGCACAATTGCCCAAGGTCAAGGAAGCTGTCTAAGATCAAATTGTTCTTAAGAGACCTCATTTTAGACTAGGAAAGAGTCATCTCTCCTCTATTGATTATTATGTCCTCCAGTTCAAATGACTTAACAATTCATTCTCAGATGCTAATGAATAACAGTTGACAAAATATGGAGTATCCCAAGATAACACTTTTTCCCAACAGAAGAAAAGCTCAGAAAATCTGTATACATTGTCATTAAAACAACAATTAAGTAGTCAGGTAATAGTTCTGTGCTTCATTAATTTGCATATTCAGTAGCTAGAGAGACTGCAAGGATAGATATTTATTCAGAGATGAACAGTGGTGGACAAAAGAGATAGGACCCTTTGCGCAGTAGAGAGGGGGAGATAGTTATTGAATGACCACACAAAATTACATATTTTCATAACAAAGACAGGTGCCACAAAGGAAAAGCAGAAAAAAATTGTGAGGCAATTCAGCAGGCCTTATCATTTCAGTTGGGAAGTTGAGATGGCCTCTGTCTCTGTTGAAAGGACATTTAATCTGTGACTAAAAGGGAGGACAGAAATTTGCTAATGGAAACAGAGGAGGAATGTGTGTGTGTTTGTGTATGTGTGTGCATACAAATACATGTGTATGATAATCTGTGCCTGTGTATAAGAGAGGGTATGTGCGTGTGTACATGTATGCTGTTTGCATGCAAATGTGTGCATACACAAGTGTGTATACATGCATGCTTGTGCACTGGAAACAGGATACAAAAGGAGCAGCTATGGGCTTAGACTCCTTGAAAAACTCTACAGTGGCCTTGGGGGCCACATACACTGGGATAGGTGGTCTAAGCCAAGGTTAAACTGCCAATGGGGGTGTATCTCCAAAACCTTGTAGGCTCTTCTAAGGAGTGTGAATTTTATTATTTGTGCAAAAAGTAGTATCTGAGGGGTTTTAAGCAAGGGAGCATCATTCTGTGATTTCCATTTTAACAGGAGGGCAAGGGAGGGGCCGGCATCACTAATGAATCTGGGTGTGTCTAAGGACAACTAGATTCAATGACATTTTCTTGTATACATTATATAGCTTAAGTTCTAGGTTCTTTGGGCTGCGTTTTACTCTTTGTCATGTCAGGCACCATAAGAAAGTGAAATCGTTCCAAACTTCTCCTATTGTTGATGCACCAGCCAGAAGTGAGTACACATGCTCTGAGGAACCCATGCTATGACTGTGAGACTGTACCTGGCTCTATGAGAGATTCAGGAGATGGATGCTGTATTAGTCAGAATTCTCCAGAAAGACAGAGCCATTAGGATAGACTTATACATGGAAGGGAATTTACTGGGAAGGATTGGCTCACGTGTTGCACGTGATTATAAGGCGAAGTCCCACCATGATGGGCTATCCACAAGCTGGTCAATGAGAAAAGCCAGTAGGGGGCTCAGTCCAAGTCCGAAAGCCTCAAAACTAAGGAAATTGACATTGCATTCTTCTGTCTGAGGCCAAAGGTCCGAGAGCCCCCCCGGAAGCTGCTGGTGCAAAGCCCCAAGTCGAAAGGCACACGAATCTGGAGTCTGGTGTTCAAGTGCAGGAGAAAAGGAAGCAAAGTGTCCCTCCAGGCAAGGGAGAGATGGAGTCTGAGGAAACTCAGCAAGCTGTGCGTCGCTCTTCTTCTACTTGCTTTTTTGTAACTGCGCTGGCAGCTGATTTAGATGATGCCACCCACATTGAAGGTGTCGTCCTCTCCCAGTCGCTGATTCACATGTCAATCTCCTCTGGAAACACCCTCACAGGCACATCTAGATGTGATGCTTCACTAACCATATAGGCATGCTTCAATCTACACAAACTGACACCTAGGCTGGAGAGGTTTCCATTCTATGTGTATCTGATGGAAGTGTCATCCATCTAAGTGAGAACATCTAATAAATTACCAGCTTTCTAATAGTGCTAAAAACATTATCTCAGGCTGAGCATGGTGGCTCAAGCCTGTAATCCCAGCTCTTTGGGAGACTGAGGCAAGAGGAGATTGCTTGAGCCCAGGAATTTGAGACCAGCATAGGCAGCATAGCAAGATCCTGTCTCTATTAAAAGAAAGAAAGAGAGAGAGAGAGAGAGAGAGAGAGAGAGAGAAGAAAGAAAGAAAAGAAGAAAGAAAGAAAGAAAGAAAGAAAGAAAGAAAGAAAGAAAGAAAGAAAAGAAAAGAAAAAAAGAAACTGACACCATCCAAAACGCTATCTGCTTGCCTGAAGCCATAGAACATGCAGGAAATAACTCTATGGTGTGAGGTTTGAAAATATGTGCAGTTTGGAAACACAGCATTTAATGTTTCAGGAGAATCCAGTGGGACATTTTATTTATTGAAAGTTTTTTTTCTTAGATAAAATAAGTTGACATGATGTTGTATGGGTTCTTTAAAACAAACTTGTAAATGTTAAAACAAACTTTGCTTGTTACTGCGACTGTTTTCTCTGTACATCTTCCCTCTGCTTAATTCATTTACCAAAGATAGAACCAAAAAAAGGTAAGGCAAAAGGGCATTGAGTAAAGGCTATTCCCATTAAAGTCAATGAAAATTCTTATTGCCAGAACTCTTAATATCACTCAAAAATAAAAAATATCTAACTAAGAACAAAGAACTATTTTCTTACTAAAATTTGTGTCATATCTATCTAAATGTAAGTCCGGGTATTTATTTATTTATTTTTGAAAGCAGGATTTATTGAGAGGACAGAAGATCTCCCACAGTGGGAGGGGACCTTAAGGAGTTACCCAAGTCCGGAAATTTAACTTGGAGTGGGGGAAGGGAAGTATTCCATGTAAGAATACTCTGAGTAAATGCACTGCACCTTTTGTTCCCCCACAGCTCCTCCTAAGTGTATGGTGTCTGACCTGAAGCAAAAGCAGAGAGAACACTTGCTCACCATGGGCTGCCTCTGTCATTCTGGTCACTTAATCCTACAGAAACAAAACTGACTTTGGTTACTTGCACTGAATGTCTGTATGTGTTTTCCAGAGCTGCCATAACAAAGTATCACCGACCAATTAGCTTAAAAGCAGAGTTCTGGAGGCTGGAAACCCAAAATCAAGATGTCAGCAGGGCTGATTCCTCTGAGGCCTCTCTCCTTGGCTGTCAGACAGCGTCCTTCTATGTCTTCTAGTATATTTCTGTATCCTCATCTCCTCTTCTTGTAAGGACACCATTCTGATTGGATTAGGGTCCCATCCTAATGACTTCATTTTACCTTAATTACCTCTTTAAAGACCTTATCTCTAAATGCAGTCTCACTTGAAATACCCGGGTTGAGGATGTCAACAAATTGATTTGGGGGATACAATTTAGCTCCTAAAGTGCTGAACAAAAAGGAAGGAGTATTGACATGGCAACAGGAGGTGAGTGGGAATAATCAATGCTCTGGTCTAGAAAAGGCAGAAGAGGTGATGACATAAAGCTGTTCTTCAAGGATTTCTAAGTCCACCCAAGAGCATAGATTGTGGAGGGGTGGGTGGGAAAACAAGTGGCCTCACAAAATCCCAGCTTCCTGTGGGGCCCTAGACACCAGTGGAGCAGGGAAGGACTGAGCAGGAGATGCTGAGTTGGCACCCTTACTGTGTGCTTCTGACATGTTCATTGGCAAGTAGAGAGCAGAGGATCATGCAAAGAGCCCTCCTTTGTCAGTGAGAAAAATAGGCATTCACTGAAAAATGAGGGTTTTTCCACCCAAGTTCTTTCTCCCCAAAGACATTGTAACCACCATGTGAGTAGCAAACCTCCATTCGTGCAGATGTGATACCACGCCTAGGAGCCCACATTGTATTACAGTGTACATGCTTCACCATTTGGACATTGGGAGTTTGTGAAGAAGATATACTGGGCAAGGTTGAAAGCCAGAGTGTAGCAAATAAAAGGTGGGGAGGAACTTAAATGGAAAAAAAATGTAACATGGACACTGATCCATCAGACCTCTAAAAAATAATCATTACAATAATAATCACAATAATAATTGTGATCTTTCTGTCCATGTTCTATAGAGAGGAAAACAGGTCCCTAGAGGTAAGGGTTACTTGGTCAGTAAGAAGTTTGACAATTATGTTCACAAACTCGCCATTGTGCAAACAACTCAGTAAGATTTCATAAGCTTGATATATCAGTGTCTCGCAGCTATGTTCCTGTCAATGTGTGGCAGTGCCTTGCTGAGTGGCATTCATTATTGTTGTTGCATGATTTTGTGTGCCATCATGAGAATGCTAGAGCTTGAATTAGAGCAATGAATAAACATTAAATTTCTCATTAAACTTGGCAAGAGTGGAAGAGAAATCAGTGACATGTGAGTCCAAGTTTACTGGAGTAATGCTATGAAGAAAATGGGAGTGTACAAATGGATTAAAAGTTTCTCTGAAGGGAGAGAAAGCATCACTGATGAAGAGAGGTCAGGGAGGCCAGTAATGAGCAGAACTGATGAAAATATTGCAAAAACTCATCAAATTGTCCATCAAAATAATCAGTTGATTTTGAGAAGCATGGCAGACTAAATAAACATTGACAGAAAAACAATTAGGAAAATCTTAACTGAAAACTTTGGCATGAGGAAAGTGTGTGCAAAAATGGTCCCAAAGGAGCTCGCATCACAACAATGTATCAGCTAATACAACACTGCCAGTGAGGGAGTTTTTAGCCAGTAAACAAATAACTGTGTTGGAACACCCTCCCTACTCACCTGATGTGGCCCCCAATGATGTTTTTCTTTACCCCAAATAAAGGAAATACTAAAAGGAAGACATTTTGATGACATTTAGGACTCAAGGGTAATATGATGACAGCTCTGATGGCCATTCCAGAAAAAGAGTTCCAAAATTGCTTTGATGGGTGGACCATGCACTGGTGTTGATGCATAGCTTCCTAAGGGAAGTACTTCAAGATGACTGCAGTGATATTCAGCAGTGAGGTATGTAGCACTTTTTCTAGGATGAGTTTGTGAACTTAATTGTCAGACAAAGCCAGGCTCGGTGGCTCAGCCTGTAATCCTGCGCTTTGGGAGGCTGAGGTGAGTGAATTTCCTAAGCCAGTGGGTTCGAGACCCCCCTGGGCAACTTGGCAAGACCTCATCTGTACAATAAATCAAAAAAATTAGCCGGGTGTGGTAGCATGCCCCTATAGTTTCAGCTACTTGGAAGACTGAGGCGGAAGGATCACCAGAGCCCAGCAGATCGAGGCTGGAGTGGTCGGGAGCGGCCACTGCACTCCAGTCTGGCTGACAGAGTGAGACTTCAACTCAAAAAAAAAATTGTCAGACAACGTAGAGAGATAAGATTCTACCTCAGGTCATCTGGCCTCGGGACCTGAGCTCCTAACCTTGCTGCTATAGGCCACAGGTCATTGGCCTGGGAGCAGCCTTGGTATAAGCCAGTTATTTAAATTTTCAGAGACTCAGTTTGCTCATCTGTCACATGTGGCAAGAGGCAGTACCCACCTCCTAAGATTGCTATGAGAATCAAAAGTAAAATGTCTAGCAGAGCCAGCCTTTAGTAAATGACTAATAAATGGTAGCTCTTCTTTCTCAAAGTGAGAACCTGAGTTGTATCTTCAAAATTGTCACTGCCGTTGCTCTTTGCAAGAGCAGAAAGGACAAACATGGTCAGGGCTCAAATCCCACACATGAAACCTATTAAAAAGAAACAAGAGAACTAAGGCAAGTCATAGAAGCGCCTGTCTCCGCTTGAGCAGGGCAGGTCTCTACAGTTCTCATCAGCCCCGAGCTCCGGCTCCTCACCTTTCAAAGTTGCCATCTGAGTTGATGAAGCTCTTTTTATTTTCATCTGTGCCAGTCAATAAATCATACCTGGCTTTCCTCAGGAAACCTGCTGTTTGGTGCAACGTTGCTATGAGACTCTCAGGTAGACAAACAAATGGAGCTACCAAGCTGAGCTGCAGGTTTGGAATTATTAAAACCACTGTCTCCCTGAGTGTTTTTTAAAAAGCAAACTGTGAAAAATAACCATGGTCCTCACACCAAGCTTGGAAATTACAGCAAAAGTTGATCAGGGGATGGATTCCCAGGACCTGCAGGAGAATCTAGACAGACTCAAGGAGAGAGCTCATCATGCTGACTAAAAATATAGAAAAGAGTCCTGTTAAATTTTTCTCTTGAGAGCATGACAAGGAATTAATGAGACACCCAAGGGTGTAAAAAAAAAAAGGGGGGGGAAGGCGAGATGCAGCCAGAGATTCTGCAGATCATGTTGAAGTCCCTGCCCATTGCCAGTGGACCTCTGATGACATCTAAGCCCAGCATAAGTTGTGGATATCTCAAGGAAAGACGTGAAAGCTTTTGCTAAAAGTTTTTAATTAAAAAGTAAATTTATCCATAGATCACTTATCATAAGAGAAAGAAGTCTTTTAAAAATATGAGCCCAAGTTTTTAATGGTTTCTAAGGGATTTTTTTGTGTGGGATTTTTTTTTTTTTCTAAAAGAGTAAGATGGACTCCCTGGACAGAACTGGAAGGCACATGGCCCTCCCAAGGCCTTGCTTCTGTAGATGTCCAGGGCTGCTCTGAATGGTAACTTCCTAAACAGAGAGACAGTGGAGGGTGTGGTGAATGCATCACCCAGATCAATAAAGGGTTTACCCTGTAATAATTTCCGCTTGCCATAGGAAAATAAAATCTTTATTCCTGGGAGGGAAATAGCCTAAAAGCTATTACACAAACACACACACACACACACACACACACACACATGCTTATGCAGATATACATATATTCATATGTGTGTGGCATATATGTATGTGTGGGGCAGGGCTAGGAGTGTGGAAGCTGCCCCTTATCCACTGAGGAAGAGCTGGAGAAGGGGAGTGGCAGGGGCCTGAAGAACTGAAGGTTTCCCTGAGCTGAGAAGGATCAATGTCCTACCACAAACTACCGCCCTAAGCTTCTTTATACATACATAATCCTGTTTCCAGGGAGATGCCCAGGTCTTTTTCTTGTTTTCATATCCTGAGCCCAGTTTTCTATTGCATTGTTCCCGTTTTTCTTGTCACTTTTTAAAGATATCGGAGCTTTATTAGTCATCTCCATTCAAACACATTTTCCACAACTATCACTTATTTTTTTAATCTTGTTCCTGGCATCTTCCTGCCATGAATGTTCATATAGAATGTGCAGCTCTATTGCCCCATAGCTCTTCAGTTTCTTTGTTAACAATGTCTCCATCCTCTTGCAACTGCTTTTAGTTTAGTGATTTTTAAAACATATGTCGTTAATTCATCTGCAATTTATTTTGGGATACAGTCTGACATAGTGGTCCAATGTTATATTTTTCCAGACGGACAATCAGTAAGTTGTGCCAGCATCATTTTTCAAACAAGCCAACTTTTCCAAATAAAATGTCAATTCTACTTTTATCATAAATTTAGTTTTCTTATATATTAGAATCTATTTCTAGATCTTCTATTCTATTACATTAATTGTTTAATCTGTTCCTATACTAAAACTGCATTGATTAAATTGCTTTCAATGTGTGATGTAAATTTCACTCATTAGTGTTCTAATTGTTTCCCAGGTAATTTTCAGGCATTTTCCCCCATATGATCATTTAATTCTGTTCCATAAAAATCCTGTTGGGATTGCAATTTTTAGAGAAGCGATATTTTTACAACACTTTATCTTTCTGGTCAAGAACCTACTCTGCCTTCTCATTTATTCAAGGCCTATTCAATGAAATCCTGACAGAGCCCGAAGCCTGTATCCTAAGAGCCCCGGGAGCCCCCTCACTCAGGCCAGGAGTGGGAGGGGAGCTGCAGCCAGAAGAGGGGAGAACTGGTGTGTGCCCTTCCTTTCAGAATCCCTGCCACATTTGCCTGGTCCACCAGGTGTTCACCAAGACCAGAGACCAGATCCCACGGATGAATCAGGAGAGAAACCCTCAGGCACTTCAGAGGCCTGGGAAAGTGCCAGTCTGCCACCTTATCACAACCACCACCCTCACACTCACACATTCATACACACACACCACTGCACTCTTACACAAACACATTCTCTCCACTCACACTCAGACACAAATATACACATGCACACATACAAACACACATACATACTCATATTCCCTTCTTCTCACACTCAATCACAAATGTACACATGCACACACAAACACATAGCATATGTACCCACTCACATTCCCCCACGTACACTCAAACACAAATATACACATGCACACACACACTCATACACTACGCACATTCCCCCACTCACACTCAGGCACAAATATACACACACATTCACACACAGCATATATGCACATTCACATTCCCCTCACTCACATTCAGACACAAATATACACATATACACTTGTGTGTCCACACTCACACACATACATTTCCCCACTCACTTAAACACAAATGTATACATACACACTCACATACAACACATATACACACTCACATTCCCCCCCACTCACATTTAGATGCAAATATACACATACACACACACATACACACATTTTCCCCACTCACCCAAACACAAATATACACACTCACATCACTCACATAACACACACATACTCATACACTCACACACATACACACATTCTCCCAGTCACACTCAAACTCAAATATACACATACACACATACACTCACACATCATACATACATTCCCCCATTCACACTCAAACACATGTATATACATACACACACAGTCACACACCACATACATACACACTCACATTCCTCCCATTCACACTCAAACACAAATATACACATACACACTCATATACACACAGTTTCCCCCATTCACATACATACACTCACACATACATACACATTGACACAGTCCCCAAACTTACCACATTGCCTCATACCACATATATACACACTGACACCTCCCCACACACATATGCACATACACACCCACATACTCTCACACTCACCACACGTAAACTCATTTACATACATATGCATACACACACATGCACACCAACTCATGCACACACACTGACTAAATCTTTTTTTTTTTTTTGAGTTGGAGTCTCACTCTGTCACCCAGATTGGAGTGCAGTGGCACGCTCCTGGCCACTGCAGCCTCGACCTGCTGGGCTCCGGCGATCCTTCTGCCTCAGCCTTCCAAGTAGCTGGAACTACAGGCACGCACTACCACACCCAGCTAATTTTGTCAATTTATTGTAGAGATGAGGTCTCGCCAAGTTGCCCAGTTGGGTCTCGAACCCGCGGGCTCAGGCAATCCACTCACCTCAGCCTCCCAAAGCACAGGATTACAGGCTGAGCCACCGAGCCAGGCTCTGACTAAATCTTGAAGTTAAAAAATTGGACACCATTTCTTTGTCCTAAAATAATTACTCCCATAAGAATAAAGGCAATGGGCAGTATTTCCCAGGAGCTTTTAAAAATGCAACTGAATATGAATAAATCCATAAGGCACCATTGCAAGAGGAGCTTGCTAGAGAGGTAGAAAGAGAGACAGAAAGAAGACCTGGAGATCCCTGTGGAAAGTTCTAAAAGAGGATGTCTATGGCAGACAGAAATAAGGAGATGAGAACCTGGAGTGTGTAGGGCAAGTTCACTTATTTATTGCAATAGTTCTTTTCAAACAGGGGCAATATACTTTTTCTTGAAAGTCCAAATAGTAAATATTTTTAGACTTTGAGGGCCAAGAGACAATATAAAGGATTTTATGTAGGAACTTACACAACCATTTCAAATTTAATCATTTAAAAATGTAAAAGCCACTCTGAGCATGCAGCCCGCAAGGAAACAAGTAAATGACAGAAATGAGCCCATGGACTGCAGTTTGATGATCCTTGCTCTAGAACTTTCCCCAAACATTGTTCTTGGGATTCCAGAATTCAGTGCTACTGTTCCACTAAAATGTTGGTAAGTATGTATGCACATAAAAATATTGTTCCTGTAAACAATATACTATGTATTGTGTATACATACGATATATATCTTCCATATACTACATATCCACATACAATATATAGGTAAAATAGATATGTCTCCTATATACTATATATATACTGGGTACTTATATTTACCTGTAGATATATAGATATACTACATATTATATATGCACAATATATATCTGTATACTTTATATATACTGTTAGATATATACACCTATACAGATACAGATATAAAGATATGTCTCCTACCTAATGTACATATATACACCTATATAGATATAGAAATGAATCTCCTATATATTTCTACAAAAAAGCCTCAAGGGCTTAGAAACAATGACCAATTCCAGTAGTATCAGTATCCCTTAACCCAGATTGTTGTTTGGTACTTAGAAATAACACTTCCAAGAAAAGAAACATGGACTGCTTAAAGAAACTGTTGATTCCAAGTTTGGGAAGAGAAATGCACAAGAGGAGCCTAAAATATCTCTTTACACCATACAATATGAAGGCTATTTAAAATTACTATGTCAAACTAAGGATAACTTAAGGAAGCTCCCACTGGCCAAAAATGGGACAATTTTAGCTTTAAAAAAATAACAATCACCATAGGTCAAAGTATATCAAAAATATTAAAATCCAGTATTTAATTAAATCCATAATGATATTTTAAAAGCTAATTAGTCACTATTGGACAATGATAAGGAACTAAGTAGTTATCTTAAAAACTGGTAAATAAGAAAAAATTATAGCATTTATCTTTATAACAGTATTTATCTTGAAAACTGGTAAATACAAAAGAAAAAATATAATATTAACTACTGTGCATTCATGAACTACTGGGTTACAAAATAGTAGCTGTGAGGAAAGTCTCTTTATAAAAGTATTCTGGCTAACACGTGAAAAAAAATCACTTTGAAAACCTTCCTCCTCCTCCTCCTTTAAAAAAAGACCTGTCCATTAATAGATTAAGACAATGAGCACCTATGACTAAAAACACCAAAAACAAAGAAATACTTAGGAAAAACTCTCAAAAAATTTTTTTTTCTGTTTTCACAATACAACAATCACACAGAATACTTCTATGACCCTAAAATATGTAGGGATTCTCCCCCCACATACACAAGTAAGCAATCAGCTCTGCCGTAAACACCAACTGCGTGTCCTCTAATTCAGCTCCAACAATATCTACTGAGATACAGCATCCTTTCCCAGAGGTTGAGAGCTTGGTCCCACAAAACCAACTCCTCTTCCTACCAGTGGCAGGTCCCAGCCTCTGAAACTTCTGACTGACCTGTTTCCCTCTTTGAGTTTAATTAATCTTTAGAGTGACTCACAGAACTCAGGGAAACACTTTCTTACATATATCAATTTATTATAAAGGATACTACAAAGACACAGATGAAGAGATGCACATGGTAATGTATGGAAGAAGAGGCATGGAGATTCCATGTCCTCCCCAGGAGCCAACCTCCAGGAACGTTCATGTGTTCAGCTATCTGGAAGGTCACTGATCCCTGTCCTTCTGGGGCTTTATGGAGGTTCATTCATTACCTAGGCATGATTGACAATTGTGTAAAAAATATGATTGAACACAAAGGGTATGATCTCATACTAATAGTCTGAGTGGAGAAACCCAGCAAGTCCTGTCTTCAGATTCTTCTTGGCCTCTCTGTATAGCAATCCTGCTTCTAGAGGAAGGGGCAGGATGCTCTTTGGAACAAGGGTCTTCTAAACCACAATCAGATTTGAGTCCTTCTTTGGGCAGGTAAAGGGAGGACATGAGAAAGACAGAAAGAGAGAGATTCTATTTTCCAAGGTGAACTCCAGAGGTCTAAAGCACCTCCAACATGATAACAAAAGATCAAAACAAGAGTTATGGGAGGTTGGAGGGTGGACCTCTTGAAGTGCAGGTTTCCCTTGCTAGGTAAGTGCTCTAAGAACCCATTTGCATCAGTGTACCAGCCAGCATTGATGTGAGAGCTGTGTTTGGTTTCAGCGAATTGTCTCTTGGAGATTCTTTCAATGTGTTTGCCTATTTCATGTGGGTAATTTCCATAAACAACCTGCCCATACCACACTGAAAGTTCAGCAGCTTTTGACCAAAAAGTCCTCAAAGGGAAACGTTTTGCCAATATGGAAGAGGTGAAACAAAAAAATGGCAAAAGTACTAAAAGGTATCAAAACTGACAAGTTTGAAAACTAATCAGTTGAAAAAGCATCTTGATAGGTGTATGGCATCAAACAAAGAGTACTTTGGAGATGACTGAGGTTTAACCATGTAAGAATAAACACCCAAAACTTTATAAATAAATTCCAATCTGGGGTCCCCCTTGCATATGTATGTATACATATAAAATAATAATATCACAGAGATAACTAGACATCATATTGTTCCTGATGAAAGAACACCTACAACCTCTAGTCTTGCCAAAAAGACCAAATTTGAGTCTGATCAAACCTCAGGATCCAGTTCCCAGTTTGCAGGATTCTGAAAGAACATGCTGGAATGGGCGACAAGTGTGCATTCAGCAAATCCAGACCATGGATATCTCTGCAGCTCCAACAGCTTGGTTGCCTCAGCAGGCTAATTGTAAAGGAGAGAAAAGAAGTAGAGGCAGTGGAGGGGAGATCTGTAAGTTCAAAAAGACTTAACAAGCTGTCAGTTTAGAAAAAAATGGGTGAGACTAGACTATGGAGTCTAGGGATTCACACTAGAAGAAGAAACTATAAAGAAATACAAGAAAGGTATCAGTATAAAAGTCAGGGGAGTGGTTACTTTCGGTGGCCTTGGTGTGATTGAAATAGGGCTTATGAAGAAGATCCGGGGTGTTGAGAAACACAATCTGTGTACTGGTTATACATGTACTTTAATTACATGTACTTGTATTATAATAAATAAGTGAGCTATGCATGTGTTTGTGTGGTTTCTCTGGACTTCCTACGGTATACAAGAGGGACCCCAAAAAACATAGAGTTACCACTTGGAAGATGGGCCCCATACTGTACACTTCGAATTTGTTCCTCCAGATCAGATAATCAACCAAAGTTTTTATCTGACAATTTTGAAGTTGCATCAAGATTTGCAGAAGAAATGTCCCAAGTTGTGGCAAACAGGTTACTGGTTCTTCCACCATGATGATGGACTTGCCCATACCGTGCTGAGTGTTCAGCAGTTTTTGACCAAAAATGGCATGACCCCCATGCCCTACCCTCCCTATTCACTCAGTCTTGCCCAAAGTGATGTTTTCTTGTTTCCATGGATGAAAAAAGACCTCAAAGGGAAACATTTTGCTGAAGAGGTGAAACAAAAAACAGCTGAAGCACTAAATGACATCAACACTGATGAGTTTTAAACCTGTTTTGGGCAGTGGAAGAAAGCATCTCAATGGGCGTATTGCATCAAACGGAGAATACTTTGAAGGTGACTGAAGTTTAAACATGTAAGAATAAATACACAATTTTTAATAAATAAATTCTGGATTTTTGGTGGTCCTCCCCTCATATAGTAAAATATTTTAAAAAGCAAAAAAAAAAAAAAAACAAACCAATAAACTGAATAATCTTCAAAATCATCTTCCCCTTCAAGAGTAAATTTATTTTATATACAGGGCTAAGTCTTTAGAAGAAAATAAAAAGATAAAAAGTCAGGACATGGCTTGGAGAGGAGAATTTAAAGTAAAAATAATTAGCACTACTCATGCAAAGCCATGTCAAGAGAATAATATTAGTGGGAAGACTAATTTTGAAATTTCTAGCCACTATATAAAGTTATATATTTCAAATACCACATTTTGAAAGTCAGATTATGTATTCTAGAAATCTGGACTTTCTACTACAATGGTGATAGACTTGCGGATCCTAGATTGGAGAATTTGCAAATTGGGCCTCCTAGTAATTAGTCCAGCTGGATGATTGAGTTAGGCCTGTCTATTCTTAGGCATGGAAGAGACTCACTTGATTTTCAATTCTATCGGTCTTAACAATCAATGTTTTTGACTTAGATATTGTATTTGAAATATTTATTTGAAAAGCAATGAACAAAAACATCTCATATTAAAGTTCATACCCACAGCTGAATATATCTCTAAGTTGAGCAGGTGGTCTATGCATGGCTAAAGCTGTCAAGTTTGCTTGATCTGTGTATCCTTCAAGAGAAGCAGGACAGCAGGGCCTGGAATGTGCATGAGCTACTAGCAATCTAATTTACTCCATTGTCTCCTTGTATAAAGCATCAGCACAGCTAGCCCAGGCACAGAGTTGAATTGAATTAGCAAGGTTATTCAAAGCCTGAAATCACTATGATAGAGGAATGCTGTTCACGGGGTAATCTTATTCCTTATTCTAAATTAGATTTTTTTGGTACCAAGGTAAATTAAAAATGCTTTGTTAAAATAAATAAAATTTTCTTAAGAGTCTTCTCAGATTATAAACACAGCACGCACACAATGGACCTGTATATCCTTGCTATCTGTTCAAGAGCCAAGTGGAGACCTTTGGAGATGAATATATAGTGTCCCTACTATAGAGAATAGTCGTGTTGCCTCTGAGATTCCAGATCAGCTTCACCCAATAAAATTTACGGGTGAATGCGAGAACTCAGAAAGATAAGAGGAAAGTGTGGAGACAAGCCAGATGGAATTAGATTACATAGTCAGACGAAAACATTGGGGAGACATTAAATAACCCTTTATAAACTCTAGAGGGAAAATGTGCAAAGTTGCACTTGCAAGAATTCATATATATGTATATATATACAGTCTGGCCATGAATAAAGCTTCTAAAGAGCAGAAGTAGAGCAAGAAAACTCAAGCGTAATGTTCTCAGAAAGGGAAGAAGCTTAGTGGTCACCCAGTCCAGCCTGGCCCCAGCCCAACACTCATACAGCCAAACATGAATTATCTGCATAGCATCTCAGAAACACTGTCATCCAGATGTCAAGGAAAGAGATGGCAACAGGGACCCAGGAGACTAGAAGACAAACAACTCAACTCAGCCAGCACTAGAGAAAGTCATAAATGAAGATATCTTCATAGCTCCCAAGTTTCCTCCTTGATGCCCTTTCTCCTCAGAATATACTCTGCACTTTTTCATTGGCCCACTCGCTGGGAATCTTTGCAGTTAATTAGAGTTCCATAAAGGAGTGTGCTGTCTTGTGTGATAAGAAGTTCCTCTCATGGGAAGCAACCAAGCCAAAGTTGTGTGGTAATGAGGCAGGAACACTGTAGAAGTGTACTGAGTGGGGAAGCAGGACTGAGGCCCTCCACTGCACACACAAGAAGGGACACCCAAAAGCTGGAACTTATTTAAGAAAAATGGTATATTTATCTTACATGTTTAAACTTCAGTCACTTTCAAAATACTCACCTATCGAGATGCTTCTTCCACTGCTCAGAACAGGTTTTAAACTTGTCAGTTTTGATTATTTCTAGTGCTTCTGATATTTTTTGTTCACCTCTTCCACATCAGCAAAATGTTTCCCTTTGAGGACTTTTTTAGTCAAAAGCTGATGAACACTAAGTGCGGTGTGGACAGGTTGTTCATGGAAATCACCCTTCATGAGATGGGCAAGTGCAACAAAAGAATCTTCAAAAATATTCACTGAAGCCGAACATAGCTTCTCAAGCAATGCTAACTGGTACACTGATGCCAGCGAGTCCCTTACCTAGTGGGGGTAGCCTGTATTACAAGGGGCCCACCCTCCAAAAGATAATTCTGGTTACTTTTGGGTACCCCTTGCAAGGTAAGGTCATTATAGCATCAATTGTATATATTGATATCAATTCAACAAGTCTTATTATTGTTCTTTTACAATAGAGCAGGCACTGTGCTGCTCATTACCAGGACACTGAACGCTCAATAAATAAAGACACAGCATGCTTTATTCAGTGCACAGTATTTGTGAAATGAATGAATGAGTCATTAGCACAATGCTGAATAATTGTTAGCTAAGAGATACAGTCAGTTTTCCAAACTTGCAGTGCCTACGTTTTCCTAAATATAAAATGGGATTAATAATACTAAATTCTTCATGTTATTAAAATAATTAAATGTAAAAGTATAGATGCTTCCATTTACCCATGAAAGAGTAAATGGATATAGTACTTGTACTCTTGATATTAAAAACAAATAGAAAAACTGGACAAGATGTGTGAAATAAATGTTTTCAGATATCAGACAATAAGACTGCAGGACAGTGATTCCTGATTAAAGTGGAAATAAACAAGATAAACATTCTGATTATCCAGGTTTTCTGCCTGGAGGCCATTTCCAGACCAAGTATAGAGAGGGGAAACCCAAACAAATACCAGCTATCTGTCCAACTAAGGAAAAATAATTAGAGTTCAGAAAGTCTCAGGCAGCTAGAATTTATAGAACAGAATATCGGAAAAAAGAGAAGCTACACGGAGAAAGGATTCCAAAAATCTGTATCAGGAATCCCTTGAATATGAATCTGCACATGTCTAGGGTGAAATTCATGATGTTAGAGAAAGAAAAACTGCTGAGCAAAGAAAAATTATTCGTGGTAATAATAAGCTGAAAAATTCCCAGAGTTCACATATAACCGGGAATTATTCAAGTTCTCACCAACCAGACATTATTTATTAAGTAAAAAGAGTCACTTATTATAAATACAAGAAGGGATCTATAGGAAATAAATTAGCCCTGCAAAAAAAGCAACTCTAGACTCCATCCCATTTTTGAAAAGAACTTGAAAGGATCAATTAGATCTACAAGTAACTTAGCTGCTTTCTAGACAAAGTCAGCACTCTTTAAAGAAAAGGAACAAAATTCAGCACTCAATAGCATAAAATACAATGTCTAACTCAAACAAAATAAATTACTAGATATATAAACAAGATAAGAAATGTGACCAAGAACCAGGATTTTTTTTTTAAATCTACTGGCATCAATGACAAAAATGATGTTATTAGCTGGAAGAACATAAAAACAGTTTGCTAATATTATAAATCTGTTCAAACATTTAAAGGAAAACATAAATGCTATGAGTGAAATAAAAGATGTTTTTAAAAAGTCAAGGGGAACTCTTTTTAAAAAAATTTTGTATTTTAAAGATGTGGGGTACAATTCAGGGTTAGGTATACAAATTCATTATGCAAGTACTCTTGTTGATGAGGTGGACTCCCCCCAACCCTCCCACCACCCGGCAGTTTCCCACTACTGCCAATCCTTTTCTTATAGTATTTCAACAATTGTCCAGGGTCCACTTACGAGTGAGAACATGTGATACTCAGTTCTTTGTTTCTGTGATAGATCACTCAGTATTATAGACTCTAAGTTCATCCAAGTTGCTGTGAAGTTCATAATTTTGTTCTTTATGGATGAATAATATTCTATTGTATATATGTACTACTTTTTTTTTTTTTTGAGTTGGAGTCTCACTCTGTCGCCCAGGCTGGAGTGCAGTGGCCACTCCTGGCCACCGCAGCCTCAACCTGCTGGACTCCGGCAATCCTTCCACCTCAGTCTTCCAAGTAGCTGGAACTACAGGTGCGCGCTACCACGCCCGGCTAATTTTTGATTTATTGTAGAGATGAGGTCTTGCCAAGTTGTCCAGGCAGGTCTCGAACCCGCAGGCTCAGGCAATCCACTCACCTCAGCCTCTCAAAGTGCAGGATTACAGGCTGAGCCACCGAGCCCGACCGTACCACATTTTTAAAATCTAGTCCTTTTTGATGGACAGCACAGTTGGCTCCATGGTTTTGCTATTGTGAACAATGCTGCAATAAACATATGTGTGCAAGTATCTTTTTCATAGAGTGATTTGAGTTCCTTCGGGTATATTCCCGGTAGGTGGATTGTGGGATCATATGGAAGGTCTATTTTTAGATCTTTTAGGACTCACCAAGTTGTTTTCCACAGAGGTTGTATTAGTTTACACTCCCACCAACAGTGTAGGAGTGTTCCAAGGGGAACTCTTAAAGATAATATAGTATCTAAAATACAAATGTCACTGAATGGATAGGAGCAACAGGAGATTCATCACTGCAAAAGAAAAGGTCAGTAAACTTGAAGCTATATAAATAGAAGCTATCTCAAATAAGATATATAGAGAAAAAAGACTGAAAAAAACACTGGACAAATTCTCAGTTAGCTGTGCAATTATGTCAAGCAATCTAACATACAGATAATTGAAGTCTCAGAAACATAAAAGATACCAGTGGAGAAAAAATGTTCAAAGAATAATGACTACAGTTGTTTTTACAAAACTGGGGGGGGGGGCTCCAAAAAAATCAAAGATCTAAGATTTTAAGAAACAGGATAAATGTGAAGAAAAACACCAAAGCACATAATAAGAAAATTGCTGAAAACTACTGATGATGAGAAAATTTGAAAAGCAGCCAGAGGAGGAAAAAAAGAGTATGTATTGAGGAACAGGGGTAATAAAAAGCACATATGTCTTGTCAGAAACTACATAATCACAAAGACAATGAATTAACACTGTAAAAGTGCTGAATAAAAACAAATATGACAACTGAGAATGTTATACTCAGCTAAGATATCTTCCAATATTAAGGTAAAATAAAATTGCTGCAGGAAAAACAAAAATTCAAGACATATCCTTTCCAGCAGACCACACAAAAAGTCATGTTACAAGTAGTTCTCCAGACAGAATAAAAATGGTACCAGATGAAAACCCTACATAAAGGAATAAATAGCACCAGAGATGATAAATATGTGGGCAAATATAAAATAAATCCTAAGAGTCCATCTCTTTAAAAAAAAATTACTGTTTAAAGCAAAAATGGGCTGAGTGCAATGGTTCAGCCTATAATCCCAGCACTTTAGAAGACCGAGGAGAGAGGATTGCCTGAGCCTGGGGGTTTAAGACTAACCTGGGCAACTTGGTGAGACCTTGTCTCTACAATAAATCACAAAAAAAATTGGCCAGGCGAGGTGGTGTGCACCTGTAGTTCCAGCTACTTGGAAGGCTGAGGCAGAAGGATTGCCTAAGTCTAGCAGGTTGAGGCTGCAGTGGCCGTGAATGTGCCACTTCACTCCAGCCTAGATGATGGAATAAGACTCCGACTCTAAATAAATAAATAAATAAATAAAGCAAAAATTAAAGCAATGCATTGTGGAGTTTACAACATTTAGGAATAATGTATTTAAGAACATTAGCACAAATGAGGAGGGAAATAAATATATTGCTATGGGTTTCTAAGTAGTGGTATAATGTTTTAAAATTGACTAGCATAAGTTGAAATTAATATTTTGAACCCTAGAGCAACAAAGAAAATAATTTTAATAGTTAGACTAAATTATATCTTGAAAGTCTCAATAGAATGACTAGAATTTCAAAGACAGACAATAACGAATATTGCCAAAAAGGTGAAGAATTTTCAATTCTCATACACTACTAGTGAGAATTGTTCTAACACTTTCTCAAAACCAGTTTAGCAGTTTCTTACAAACTTGGACATATACAATCCAAAATTTCACTCCTAAGTATTTACCCAAAAGAAGCAAAAATGTATGCCCACTTTAAGACTAATACAGGAATGTTTATGCCAGCTTTATTCGTAATAGTCACGAACTAAAATCAACAGAAAAAAGTCCAAAAGAGGTGAATGGATAAACTAATTATGGTATACATACACAAAGGAATATGACTCAATTGAGAAAAAAGAGAGAGAAGCAGAGGAAGGGGGTGGGGAAAAGCAGGGAAAAGAAAGGAGGAAGGGAAAAAGAGAGAGGAAGGGAGGGAGGGAGGGATTATTAATACACACAACAGCTTGAATTAATCTTAAAAGCATTTGCTAAGCAAATGTAATCAGACCCAAATAACACATGTTGAATAACTGCATACACATAAAGTTCCAACAAAAACAAAAATGCATAATGACAGAAGACAAGGGAGCTACACAAACCCAAGACAACCAGAATTGAAGTCCTCTGAGTGAACACTGAGCAGGAATGTGCGACTCCCTGCACACTCGTTTGTGGACTATGACTGGTAGCTGAGACTGGTACTATTTGTCCTGCCCAAATGGGTTGGTCTATCTCCATCCCACTCACCCTGCTGAGCTTCAGTGCTGATGACTCTGGGTAGAATATTCAAAATGAAATTCCTTTTCTCTCTCAGTATCTTTTAAAGAGTTAATTTGTGTTTACTGAGAGTTGGTTGAAATTGTATTATGCAGCTGAAACAACTGTGTTGATTGCCTGGATAAGCTCATTCAAGGAGATTTTGATTTCTTCTATTAAGTGTGGAGCGGCTTTGAGAGGACCCACAAGGAGGTATTCATTTGTCCTCCCAACTGCAGGGAATGTGCTTATGTGAGGGGCCAGACCCAGCACTTGGGGTTTCCAATGAAGCCCTGATTGCACTCCTGATCATGCTACTTCTGAAGGTAATCAAACCTCTTTCAACGGGCTTAGTGGTTCAGCCTGTAATCCCACGCCTTTGGGAGGCTGAGGTGAGTTGATTGCCTGAGCCCACGGGTTTGAGAACCGCCTGGGCAGGCGAGACCTCATCTCTACAATAAATCAAAAAATTAGCCAGGCATGGTAGCGCCCTCCTGTAGTTCCAGCTGCTTGGAAGGCTGAGCGGAGGGATTGCCGGAGCCCAGCAAGTCGAGGCTGCAGTGGCCGGGAGTGGCCACTGCACTCCAGTCTGGGCAACAGAGTGAGACTCCAACTCAAAAACAAAACAAAACAAAAAAAACCTCTTTCACTGTTATGTTGAAAGTAACTCAAGTTCTAGAGAGGAAACAGTAAAAAGGAGCACAAAATCAGTAGGTGCACCCCTCTCCATGGACCAAATGACTGAACTTCCAAAGAAGACCTCTCAATGTCAGAAGAGAAATTCTGTAGGGAGTGGGATGAAAAACAAGCACCACTTGCCTGGTACCAAGACTTAAGCAGCTCTTCTGCAGCAGGGAAGCCACTGATGCAATTATCTCCATGAATAATTTTGGAAAGTGTACCTGTTTGAAGGGGCTATCATGAGAAGGTTGAGGTTGATTCTAAAGAGTTAGTTGCCTTAATTCAAGGAGAGCCAGTACTAGTATTTGGAATGGAAATATTTACTTTTTAATCACAGAATTGATGGTCTTTATTGTCTTTAAAAATATTGAAGAGTTTTGTTGCTGTTTTCTTCAAGGTGATTGTAGGTCCTTCAATTCATGGCCAAATTTTATTCAGTAGATCAGTCATGAATAACCCAGAAATGGAAGTATCTCAGCCAAATGGCCCAATCACAGTAAGATTAGGCCAAAACAAACAATTCCTGACCCCTAGTGTGGTGGGCAAAATGATGTTCCCCCAGAGATGCCCACATTTGAATAACTGGAACCCATGAATGTATTACAACATTAGGCAAAAGGGAATTTGAAGATGTGATTAAGGATCTTGAAAGGGGAGAATTATACTGGGTCACATGTGATTATATTGAGTTGACCCAATATAATCACCAAGATCATTATAAGAGGGAGGCAGGAAGATCAGAGGCACAGAGAGGAGATGTGATACTGGAAGAAGAGGTCAGAGTCAGAGAGAAAGACAGAGAGAGACAGAGAGCAACAGACAGTGAGAGGGAGATTGGAAGATGTTATCCTGTTGGCTTTAAAGATGGAGGAAGGGACTACATGCATACATCTTCTAGAAACTGGAAAAGTTTGGAAAACAAATTCTCCCCCAGTGACTTCATAAGAAAAGCAGTTCTGCTGACACCTTGATTTTAAGACTGCTGACTTTCAAAACCATAAGACAGTAAATGCATGTTGTTTTAACCCACTAGATCTGTAGAAATTTGTCACAATAGCAACAGGGAATTAATTAACACACTTGAGGACACAGAGAAAAGGTATAAAGGCACATCCCACCCTCAATGGCATCAGTTGATTTTTTCATGTGGCTTGATTGTCACTGACATTTAGATATATAAGAAATGTCCTTCACCCACCCACCAGCAAGATTGGTTATACCTCCTTAGACTTTCAGTCTTTTATCCCAAACAATATATTTTCGAAATGTGACTGGTATTTGTCAGACCCATGCTTCATTTTTGGCAAAGACCTAACAAAATAGAAACTAAATTTGAGGATAATGCTGAAGCTTCTAACAGACCATATTCCAGAAATCACATATAAGTCAAATTGGGGGAGATTTTTGGCCCTATCTTCTAAATTTCTATGCAAATCAGAAGCAAACTTTGAAGACTATATAAACTAGTATCATGAGGCCATGCATTTTTTCTAACATAAGACTGCAAAAGTAAGAGGAGACTTTTTCTTTCCAAGAAGCCAAGTTCTAGAACATACTTTTTCAAAGTAAGATTTGAGAGAATAATCAAGATGACCAGAAATTTGAACAATTATAATGCTATAAGAAAGCAATTGGCAGTAGTGGGAAACTGTCAGGGGAGGTGGGGGTGGGATTGGCAGTTGAGGGAAACTGCTAGGGGAGGGAGGGGCATACCTCATCAACAAGGGTACCTGCATGATCAATGTTTATATACCTAACCCTGAATTGTACCCCACATCTTTATAAAACATTTTTTTAATTCATCTTTTCATATTCAAGGTATTTAGTAGGCATGAGTTGTAGAGACAAATAGTTTGTTCAATCAGATTGGTCAGTATTCCCCAGGACTTAGATGATATGAGAATGTGTCACAAAGGCAGGATGTTTAAGTTAATATACAAAAAGAATGCCTGACATGCAAACAGACCACAAAGTAGCTCAACTGGTATATGTTGATGTCTACCTCAGACCCCTAGTATTTGGTATTTCAGTTGTGTTAGAAGGAGTTAGCAAGTCACCAATTTCTCCCCTGCACACTGAGCAGACATCACCAGTTAATTATGGCTCCCTACCTGCTCAGCCTGGGCACAGTCTCCTAGTTTTCAACACAAACACTAGCAATCAAGGCTGGATCTGAACTCTCGAGGAAATCTTTTTGCCAGCCCTGAGAAGAATCCTGTCCATGGAGATCTCCTGCTAAGGCAAAAATTATCAAAGAGGGTCTTTGTCCTGTAGGACTTTAACACTGTAAGACTTCCAGGTCAGCATCATCAATCCTCTTTAGGCTACAAAGAAGCAGGGCCTGAGACAGCTAAGGATGCGTGGACAGGCCTGCTCTGTGAAATGCTCCCAGGTCCAGGTAGCAAGTGAGGTTCCTGAGTAGCCCAAGAAGGGTAGGATTGAGAAAGCAAGAGGAGGGAGGACACAAGAGTGGCAGAATGAGTGGAAGACAAGCTTCCCAGTCTGACAGCTTTCCTTCTGATAAAGGAAATATCAGGGGTCTTCTTCCTTTTTGCCACATGCACCCTCTTCATCCCCACATATGACTCCTGTTCTCAGGGCTCACACATCAGTTCAGTTGCTACGGAAACCTCTGACCTCATCTAACAATATCATCAGTTTCAGTGAACGAAACCATACGACTGTTGTCCATTGGTTATAAAGGCTGGACAGTAGCCTGGTGTTTAGAAGCTCTGCTGAAGTCATGATTTTTCATTAAGGCTTATTTGCTCAGTTACTAGGGAGGAATGGCATGCAGATACTGGCTGAGGGGCAGAGAGGTAATTTAACACCACCTCATTTAGAGGAAAACCTGATTGCAGAATATCACAATAGAGTTAGATAGACACCTGCCTCTGACCTCACCTCTAAGTTCCAGAGAAAAAAAGGCAGTCAGGAAACTGGCAGTTAGATCTGGTGATACAGAAAATGGCAAACAAAATGCTCCTCTAAAAAAGCAGCTCCTCCCCACCACATGCATGCAGGCTCACACTAGACAGTCTATTTTTTTTTTTCCTTCCTTCTCCTCTGGGTATTTGCGGTCAACATAAAATTTGGGGCTACATCATTCATTAAAGTATAATAATATTATCTAATTCATCCCTTACATTGAAAAGCTAAATACACCTAAATAGAAAATTAGGGAATGGATTAAAATTAATTATGAAATATCCCTATATGGGTTACAGATATCAACAATGTTGCTGAACAACATGCAAGTCAAAAAACAACTTATGAAACTCTATAATAAGGTCCAATATCTGGTGATTTGTATGTGTATGTATAAAAGTTTGAGAACTATATATGCAAGTAATGGGTGTCATTTTATTGTATTGTCTTTATTTTCTGATGTTTTTTACTGTTCAAATGGTGTATTGCTTTTGTAAAAAAAAGATAGTTTTTCAATGTTGACAACATTTTAGTAACTCTAATAAGCCTGTTTGTTATTATTGTCTAATAATGGATGGAAGATAGGTGACTAAACACGTTATTGGCTACCTTTTATTGCACTGGTTCTCACTTCTAGAAACAAGAGAAAAATGTGTTCATGGCAAATTCAGAGGAGTGTGTGGGTGTTCTTAACACAATTCTTTAGATTCCAGCTGGGTAATTGCCATCATCACCATCATCTCCACCACCATCATCATTACCATCATCACTATAACCTCAGGGCCCTCCTTGATTGATTCTTTTAATAATAGGCACCTGCTAAGCCTCAGTCCTCTACTTGGGCTCCAGTATCCAGGGCAGCCCTTTGGATAAAGCCCCATGCATTAAATCCAATCAACTGGAGAAAGCAGACTTTTTCCAGAAACTAATAGGGATAATGTTTATTTTGCCCAAAGCTGCTCTACACACCCAGGTAGATGAGGAACATTATATTCTCTTCCCATTTCTTCTGACATTTTTTTGCTGGTACAAGGAGGAGGAAAGAGAAAAATAGGAACTATAATTCCACATAAATCATGATGCTGTGAAAAGTGAGACCTAGACTACCATTCCAGTGCCTAGAAAACAAGTATGGCACTGTGGGGACCAGGAATAAAATTTGGGAAATTCTAGGAAGGATAGCAATATTTGGGCAATCATCTGAGCACTGAATTTGAGCATAATTCACAATATTTGTATTTCCAAAAGGCTTGTCTGGGATCCCAGCATTTAGGGAGCTGAAGACTTTTCTCAGGAGTTTGTTTAATACTTGTCTTTCAACGTGTGTGTGTGTGTGTGTGTGTGTGTGTGTGTGTGTGTGTGTTTGAAAGTGTGACCCCATTATTAGTGTTTTTAAGCTGGGTGCGGTAGCTCAAGCCTATAATCCCAGTACTTTGGGAAGTTGTAGCGGAAGGATCACTTGAAGTCAAAAGTTTGAGACCAGACTAGGCAACAAAGAGAGACTTTGTCTCTACAAAAAAATAGAAAAATTAGCCAGGTGTGTTGTTGTGTATCTGTAGTTCCAGTTACTCAGGAGGCTGAGGCAGGATGATCAAAAGTTTGAGACTGTGATGAGCCATGAATATGCCACTGCATACCAGCTTGGGTGACAAGAGTGAGACCATGTCTCAAAAAGTAAATGGATGGATGGATGGATGGATGGATGAAGGAATTAATGAATAAATGTTTGCAAAGTTGTCACATAAACACACCACACACACACACACACACACACACACACACACGCACACACACACATACACTGACACGCCATAGTCACCTTCCTTTAAGAAGGTTGATACAAGGCAATTTTCCAGTGTGTATTTGAATCCTGGACAGCAGAACAATGTTCCACTCACAGTGCGGTAACCAGATGTACTTTGGGTGTAGCCCTGCACACAGCTAGTCTCGGTGAACTGTCAGGGTGCTACCCAGAGCCCAAGAACAGTGGGACACAGGGCTGAAGAGTCAAGTAGATTGCTGGCAAAAGGTGGCTAAGTGGAGACAGAGACATAGTCTTCAAACATGCACGAGAGGGTACACTGGGAAACAGCACCCATCCAATGTAACTGTTGTGTCAATGGCAAGAATGCTGCAGGCAAAAGTAGAGAGAGATTCAGAATGAGAAAAGTATCCAGGGAATATACACTGAACTATAAAGAATATTTACCTTTTTTGCGTGGCATTTGAATGTACTTCTGAAGTACTTGCACTTTTTACAAATAAACAAGCATATTTTGAAAACTAACGGAATGAATACATATTTAGATGAGTATTGGAAGCTGATATGCCAATATCTGTGACCCTATCATCCAATACCGGCCACATGCATTCCCCTTCCTCTTTTTATCTCCTCTCGTACATCCCCATCCCCTTCTCCATTCCTCACCTGCATGTGAGAAAGAGAAGAGGAAGAGAATGCCCTTTCTCTGAAGGTCAGACAGTGCATTATCTAATTCTTGTTGGCCCCTCATGCTTCCTGTGCTTCTGTCATGATTGTGTTCTGTAGTGGAAAGTTGAATTATCTAAGCCAAACTCCCACTGTGGGGTCTGGATGGATGCATTTAATGATGCTCATTTTTACTTCAAGTAGAAAGCAAAAATTATGAGATCACAGTTTGTGCTACTTGTGTACATAATTATTTAGTCTAGCAGTAGTCCATCTCAAATACTAAGAAAGAGCATTTACTAATGCAGAAAATAAAATATAGAGGCAATAAAACCTGGTAACCTCCAACACACTCCCTTACCCCCACAGTGGGAGTACAATTGCATTCATCAGTCAATACACCTGGAGAGTCACTTCCTTTGGTTTCCATTTTGAATGCGACAATTTCCCAAAGAGAAAACCTGACCAACGTGGATAATTATGAATTGCCCCAACAATGCCTTGGAAGCTAAAGCCATCTGAAGGGATTTGGAATTTTCTTCAGTCCACAGCCTCCCCTCTACATGCAGAAATAGCTCTGCATTGTGAAATATGAGGCCATCATCATATAGATATGCAGAAAATGCAGCCATTATAGAAAACATAGCCAAAAGCAAGAAGGTTGCACAATTAGAAATAGTTAAAAGGAAAGAGGCAGACAAAACCAGAGAAATACTCACTTCAGACACAATCTGAGGATGACAAGGAGGAAAATATTCCAAACAAACCTGTTAAATAATTCCCAACCAGTTCTACAGCTGTTGGGAACAAACAGGGACATCTCTGCAGAGCTTTATAACTGGAGGTGCATATACCTCATTGTGCAACATCCCTTGGTACACAATGGAAACATCCAAGGAAATACAATGATCAGAACACACCTCTTTACTTTGGAGGAATGAAATCACGTCCTTTGCAGCAATATGGATGGAGCTGCAGATCGCCATTCTAAATAAACTGACTCAGAAAAAGAAAACCAAAAACTGCATGTTCTCACTCTTATGTAGAAGCTAAACAGTCACAAAGACGGAAAAAAATAGGCACTAGGGACACCAATAAGGTGGAAGGGGGCAGCGCCAGGGTTCAAAAATCACCTATGAGGCACAATGTTCACTATCTGAGGAATGGGCCACTCTAGACCCCATCCCTACCACTACACAATATGTATGTCTAACAAATACACATATGTACCCCATGAATCTAAATTAAAAATATGAAAATTTAAGAAATATACCTAGTAATAGAAAGAGAGACTGATTTTCAACCTATGTTTCACTCTTACTCATTTCCAGATGGTTAAACTGACCTAGCATTTAGTGGATGTTTTCAGAGTTGAAGTTTCTTAGTTATTTGATAAAGACTTGTGGCTAGGCTTTGGAAAATATAAGGGCAGAAGTTTGGAGGTAGCACATCCCAGATAAAAAGAGCTAACCTGGACACTAAGATCCATGGTGAGAGGTAGGTTAAGATAAGATTAAGAGTAATGCGAGGAAAAGGAGTATGAAAGGAAGCATGATACCACTGCAATCTACATGGATCACTAAGATAATTTTACATGGAGAAGTAACTGATCATTAAGATAACCTGTTCCTATTATTAAACTTTTATCTAGGAAGCAATAGAGTAGATCCTATTTCTTTGGGTGTTTTTTTCTAATTAAACCTATGAAAGAGCCGGGCTTGGTGGCTCAGCCTGTAATCCCGCGCCTTTGGGAGGCTGAGGTGAGTGGATTGCCTGAGCCCGCGGGTTCGAGACCCGCCTGGGCAGCAAGACCTCATCTCTACAATAAATCAAAAAATCAGCCGGGCGTGGTAGTGCATGCCTGTAATTCCAGCTACTCGGAAGGCTGAGGCGGAAGGATCGCCGGAGCCCAGCAGGTCGAGGCTGCGGTGGCCGGGAGCGGCCACTGCACTCCAGTCTGGGCGACAGAGTGAGACTCCAACTCAAAAAAAAAAAAAAAAAAACCTATGAAAGAATATTTTAAAACCATAGCAAAGTATATAGAAGTTGAAGTCACTACAAGTATATTTTGAGTATCCTTGTTTCTGAAGGAAAACAAAAACAAATGAAGAAAGGGAATGTAACAATTAGCTCTTCCATTGTAACTAACCACCCTAAGACTCAGTGGATTAAAATAATTTCCATTTATTTAGCCCATGATTAGGTGGGGCTGGGCTTCACTGGGCAATTCACCTCATCTCAGCTGTGCTCACTCATGCATCTCTGTGTCAGCTGCTGGGTTTGTTGAGGGATGGATCATCTAAGATAGCCTCAACTGGAATGAGTCATCTCTGCTCTACATGGTCTTTCATTTTGTAGTAGGCTTTCATGTAAGCTCCAGGACTTTCTTTTTATTTTGTTTTGTTTTGTTTTTTGAGTTGGAGTCTCACCCTGTAGCCCAGACTAGAGTGCAGTGGCCGCTCCTGGCCACCGCAGCCTCGACCTACTGGGCTCCAGCGATCCTTCCGCCTCAGCCTTCCAGGTAGGTGGAACTACAGGTGCGCACTACCACACCTGGCTAATTTTTTGATTTATTGTAGAGATGAGGTCTCGCCTGCCCAGGCGGGTCTCGAACCCACTGGCTCAGGCAATCCACTCACCTCAGCCTCCAAAAGGCGCGGGATTACAGGCTGAGTCACTGAGCCAGCTAGCTCCAGGACTTTCAAAAAAACAACTGGAGTTGAGCAAGATCACTTGAGGCTTAGCCTTGGAACCACCTACTACCACTGTTGTCACATTCTCTTAGTCAAAGCAAGTCACAAGGCCCACTAAAATCCAAAAGATGGGGAAATAGACTCTTAATGGGAAGAGCTGCAAAGTCTTACTGCAAAAATATGCTCATAGTAGGGAGTGAAGAATTGGCCCATTTATTTTGCAAGTCACCACAGAGAGAAAGTTTGAAAATTATTTTTGCTTTGTGTAGTTCAGCTTGACTATGAAAAGTGGCTTAAGTGATCCACCACATGGGAAACACTCAGCTCTCTGGCTCTCCTTGATGAAAGAGTGAGCCACTAAACTAGGCTGCTTTTCCAGGAATATCTAAGAGGTTATGCATGCATTAAATTTTTTCATAATTTAATCTTGCACAAAGTTCTCCTAAATATAAATCGAAACAGAAAAGACTTATTCTGGGCTGGGAACCCAGCTGTCTCTTGAGAGATGTGGTATTCACTCTTTTTGAGGAAAAAAAAAAATCAAAGGCTTTGACTTCTAGAAGCTGAGAGTTCCAAACTGGCAATAAATGCACACATAACTAAAAGCAAAGGAGAATCACTTTTGGTGAGAATTTTATATACATTTTGTTTTCAGAGCAACAAATTATGTTTAAAATGTCAAATAGTATAAATAGGTCTATAGTGACAAACAAGAGTACCTACTCAATTCCTTTCCAATAATTAATTTCTTTTTTGCATAGATTTTATTTTTCCTGGAGTATTTGATACTCTGATCATCTATCTATCTATCTGTCTATCTAATCTTGTAATGTCTGCCTTTATCATATTCTTACCATCATCTAATGTTTCAAGCACATTTTCAAATACAAAGAATTGCTTTCCTCCCTTTTCCCATATTTACTGAGCCCTTTTCCTCTAGACTAACCCTTCTCTAGTTCTTTTAAAGAGCTACTGACCTGGATATGATCTACTTTTACTGAACCTTAAGTCATTCTTTCTTGGTTCACTGCCTTGTTTTGCTGAGTATATCTTCAAATAGCTTTGTCACAAAGATTGTCCAATAAATAAAGTCTATGGATTCTTCATAATCTGTGTGCCCACCTAGTTGATCACTTTTTTGCATATATAATTAGGCTTCAAATCACTTATCTCAGAACTTGGAAGACATTCCTCCTTGTCTTGTAATGTTGAGTATTCCTAGGATGGATTCTTTAGCCAGTCTGACTCTGATCCTTTATAGGTGAACTTACTTTATGGAGGCTTTCTGAGTCTTAATAATTGATGTATGTTGAACCTTTGTAACAGTTTATCTCAATATGGTCTTTCTCATAATTACACTAGGATCAAAGGGCCATTTCAGCTCAAACACATGTTCCTTCTCAGCCCTAGGAAATGATCTTCTAATATTTCTTCAAAAACAGATTCCCTTTGGTCTTCGTTTTTGGAAATTCTTAATCGCTTGTTGGCCTTTTAAATAGATCTGTGTTGTCTTTTAGGTGCTTTCACATATTTCTATCCTTTTTTGTTTTGCTTTATTTTTGTTTTACTCGATAAAAAATTTCCTTGACTTCCATTGTCAAGCTTTCTGTTGAATTTTGTAGTATAAATATAATTTTTTTCTTTCTAAGAACTCTTTCTTGTTCTTCAATAGTCTTTTTAAATTTAACATTTTGTTTGTGTACTATGGATTTTATACCTTAAAGTTCACTTTTATTCCATGAATTATTTGTTTTCTCTTGGATTATTTTCTCTTACTTGTTTACCTTGGGTCTTTCTTCTTTACATTGCAGACTCCCCTCAAAGGTCTGTGACCCAGTTGTCCATTCATATTTTAAAATATGGGAATTGCAAGACTGTGAACTCTGTGTCTACAAATGAGGAACCTTATAGGAAGGTTTCACTCCAGCATGAGCAGGATGGAAGCCAGCCATACCCCTGGTGCCCCAGAATGCAGAGATTGGGGACACTAGCCCTCACTAGCTGCCTTCCACTCCACAAATTGATCGGTTTTGTGGAAAATCCTTTGCTTTTTTGCCTAAGGGGTAAACATCTGTCTTTTGGCTGTTCTATGCTCAAAGGGTGGGAAGGGGGGTTTGTTAGAGCTTAACTCTTGGTTAATCCCCTGACATCTCCCTATCACCTTCAAAGTTTTATGAATTCAGAGCCTTCATGGGCTTCTATGGGTACACGGGCAGTTGTAGAATTAAGGATCTCACCTAGTTACGACCTCCTCTAGGTCTTATCAGTCACCATTACTCCACCCACTTTGTCTTCAGGAAATGTATAGAAAGCTGTCATTCATTGGCACTGGTATTGGGTTCCCGCCAATTCACTTTATAAGTGAATACATTTTTTATTCCCTTACTCTTCTTGTAAAAAGATCTTGAAAGGAAGAGGGAAAAAAACATGCATTTTGCCTGTCATTCTGAACTGGAAGACACTTTTTTAAGGAACCAGCTCCCCAGAGAAGAATTTTACTTAGTTCGTATTTAAAAGAATCAATTAAAATAAAATAATTCAGACAGGCTTAGTGGTTCAGCCTGGGATTCCAGCACTTTGGGAGGCCGAGACAAGTGGATTGCCTGAGCCCGAGGGTTCGAGACCAGCCTAGGCAACTTGGAGAGACCTTGTCTCTACAATTAAAAAAAAAATAGCCAAGTGTGGTAGCATACGCCTGTAGTTCTGGTTACTTGGAAGGCTGAGGCGGAAGGATCGCCGGAGCCCAGCCGGTCAACTCTGGGGTGTCTGTGAGTGGTGCCACTGCACTCTAGTCTGGGCAATGGAGTGACACTTCAACTCAAAAAAATAAATAAATAAATTTTAAAAATAAAATAAAATAATTCTATTAAATGATATTTTCTTGGGTGCCCACTCTGTTCAGAGTACAGTACTTGACTAACTCAGGGATTTACAAAATAGTAGGATTTGATCCTTTCTCCCAAGGAATTTACATTCTGCTAGAAATAGCAGACATTTATCAACATGCTCTAACTATTCATTTGACTTTATACAGATTTTTTTTAATGACTAAATATGTCTGAATGCACCCAAGTATGACTTTCAATGTAACCTTCTAATCTGGCTGCAAATATCACAGCTAATGGTAGCCTTGGGCCCAAGAGTATTGTGTATTTGTTATACAATGCTGGGTCTTTTGCATTTCAAGAAAAAGTCTCCAAATCTCTCCATATCAAACACTCTTTTTCTTGATTTTCATGTGTTTATAGAAATGAGAATTTTGGATATTGTGAAATAAATACTGGCTAATGCCAGAGCTTCCCACAGCTCTCTCAGGACTCAGAATAAGACAAACACTTCTATTAGATTTCCCTTGACTAATTTTAAAGTCAATATTTCTTTCTGTTTGCCCAGACTTCAAGGCTTTACCCCTGCAATGCCATCTTCTCACCCTTTTCTGTCCTTGCACCATTATGGTTTCTCCAGCAAAGCATATGTATTATTTCTTCAAACTCAGCTAAAGCAGCACTTGCCTTCAAACCTGTAACTTTTCCCTTATTCTCTGACTTCCTTAAGCCAAGATGGGTGACCCCTCTTATGATGAGACATTTGCCAATCACTGACTATCTACCTGCCCCCGCTTCACACACACACTTTTTAACCTTCTCCCATCAGTGACATCTGATTACTATTGGCCTTTGAGTTAGGAGCAAAATAGCATGAGTCACTACCAGGTCAAAGCAATCAACTACAGGTAAAAGACTTTCCAGGTTTTTTCCCCCTAGACCCACTGACCTGGATGCCACTTGTTTCAATTGCAGTGCTATAAAACGCAAGTAACCTGGATCTCTGATTCTCCATTTGGAAGGAAGCTGTACTGGGGAGATGCTGGGCCTGCAGCAGAACTTGTAAACAACAGCAACAACAAGAAAATACCTTTAAAAATCAATAAGAGAAGATATAAACAACTTAACAAAAAAATAAGCAGGAGAGGTCACTTCACAAAAGAGGATCCAAGTGGCCAATAAGCACATGAGAAAGTCAAAACTTCATTAATCATCAGAGAAATACAAGTTAAAAGCACAATGAAATACCTACCTGCATGGCTAAAATAAAAACCATTGACATCCGTAAGTGTTTAAAAGGCCATGGAGCAAATGGAACTCTCACACCTTCCTGGATGAAATATGAAATGGTACAACCTCATGGGAAACTGTCTGACAATTTCTTCTAAAATTAACACATGCATATTCCTAATCTAGTAATCTGACACCTAAATATATGCTCAGAAAATATGTAACTATATGTTCACAAAAATATATGGACAAGACTTATGCTAGAACTATGTGTAATAGTCAAAAAACAAGAAACAACTCAATTGTCCATCAACAATAGAATGGTTAAATATTTTGGGGTGTATCCATGCAATTAAGTATTATACAGCAGTGAAAATAAACTCTCCCTGCAAGCACACAGCAGAATCTCACAAACACTGTTGGGCCAGGGAAACCATTCTTCTAGATATCACATTGTAATCTTCTTTCGTAAAAAGGTAGGAATGATTTTATTTTTGAAAAGGTCAAACAGTTTTTTCAAAATATTCTATAGACTAGGCACAGTGGCTCACACCTGTACTCCTAGCACTTTGGGAGGGCAAGGCTAGACAATTTTTTGAGCCCAGGAGACTGAGATCAGCTTGAGTAACACAGCAAAATGTCATCTTTACAAAAAATTAGTGAGGCATAGTGGCACATGCCTGTAGTCCCAGCTACTCGAGAGGCTGAGGCAGAAAGATCACCTGAGCCCAGGAGGTCAAGGCTGTGGTGAACTGTGATCATGCCACTGCACTCCAGCCTAGAAGACAGAATGAGACCCCTACTTAAAAAAAAAGTCTATAGTATTACTTAGGGGGATTAATGATGGGGAGAGAGCACAACTGAGGGCTTTGTTTGTGAGAAATGCTTTATTTCTTCATCTGGGTGCTGTTTACAGGAGTGTGTTTAGTTAAGGATTTGTAAGGTTTGGGATGTAACCAGGTGTATCTGTAGAGAGAGTTTTTGCTGCACATTTCAAAAACGCATCTGTTTTTAAAAGAAGAAATAAAAAATTAAAAGGAGGTCAAGTTAGCTCAAGTATCCATCCCTTGAGAATGTATTCCAAAGGGAAAATCTAAAGGACAAACCATGAATTCCTTGGAAATTAGAACTGTTCTTTATTTTATTTCTGGCACTCTACATAATACCTGGCTCATAGTAAGTGCTCAGTAAATGTCTGGAGGAGAGGAGGGAGGGAGAAGAAAAGCAGGAAGAAGGAAAGTAAAAAGAAAGGTAGGCAGGATGGAGGTTTTATGTATTAAACCTTGGAAATCTGAGGTTAGTTGTTTTTTGTTGTTGTTGTTGTTACCACAGCATAACTTTACTTAACCTAACTAACACACCTCCCCTGTGTTTCATCAGTACCACATACACAAACATTATAGCTTCCATCACTACAGGTATATTATGGGTTCTGTATCATACAACAATAAAGTGAATATCACAATAAAGAGAGGCATACAAATTTTTTGGTTTCCCAGTGCATTTAAAAATTATATTTATGCTGTATTTGAGTCCATCAAATATGCAATAGCATTATACCTAAGACAATGTACATACCATAATTTAAAAATATTTTATTGCTAAAAAAAAATGCTAATGATCATCTGAGCTTTCAGCAAGACCTAATCTTTTTGTTGCCTTGATGTGGATGACTGTTGACTATCAGGATGGTGGTGGCGGCTGAAGGCTGGGGTGTCTGACAATTTTTAAAAATAAGACAACAATGAAGTTTGCCTCATTGATTAACTCTTCCTTTCATAAAATATTTCTCTGATGAATTCAATGTTGTTTGATAGCATTTGACTCAAAATAAAACTGCTTTCAAAATTGATGTCAATCCTCTCAGATACTGCCTCTGCTCTATGTATGTTTCTATAAAATTCCAAATCATTTATATCATTTCAACAATGTTCACAACATCTTCACCAGGAGTGGATTTCATCTCAAGGAACAATTTTTTTTCCACTCAAGCAATTCCTCATTCATTCAAGTTTTATTGTGAGATTGCTACAATTTAGCCACATCTTCAAGCTGTATTGAAAATTCTACTTATCTTGCTATTTCTACCACATCTGCAATTAACTTCCTTCACTGATCCTGAACCCCTCAAAATCATCCATGAGAGTTGGAATCAACTTCTTCCAGACTTACGTTAATGTTGACATTCTGACCTCCTTCTATGAATCATGAATAATTAAGAAAAATGGCACCTAGAATGGTGACTCCTCTCTAGAAGGTTTGCAATTGACTACTCAGGTCATTCAGAGAAATCACTACCTATGGCAACTACAGCCTTGCAAGATCTATTTCTTAAATAAGTCTTAGCCAGGCTCGGTGGCTCAGCCTATAATCCCACGCTTTGGGAGGCTGAGGTGAGTGGATTGCCTGAGACCACAGGTTCAAGACCCACCTGGGCAACTTCACGAGACCTCATCTCTACAATAAATCAAAAAAATTAGCCGGGTGTGGTATCGCGCGCCCGTAGTTCCAGCTACTTGGAAGGCTGAGGCAGAAGGAACGCCAGAGCCCAGTAGTCGAGGCTGCAGTGACCTGGCCACTGCACTCCAGTCTGGGTGACAGAGTGAGATTCCAACTCAAAAATAATAATAATAATAAGTCTTGAAAGTCGAAATTACTTCTTGATCCATGAGCTACAGAATAAATGTTGTGTTAGCAGGCAAGAGAAATTATTAAGATTGTTGTGCCAGACTACCAAAGGTCACAAAAGTAAAGGCGCTGTGTCTGAAAGGTCAAAGAAATGACCCAGAGAGAATGGACAAAACATGGGCTTTATTCAGGAACTTACATACAGGGAAGATGATCCAGAAGTGGCCATCTGGATAGGAAAAAAAACCACTCCTCCTTTGTAAAATGCTCACAGGTTATATAGCATTTTACATAGGACACAGCATAGAGTTAAGTGTAAAAATAGTAGGGTTTCTAGTGCACAGATGTAATGTGAGAAGGTACTTAAAACATATGCCATATGTACACAAAATGGCTATAAGTTCTTGCTCGGGGTGGTATTTTTAGTATTAATATTATAATAAATTAAAGGTAACCAAAAGTTATGGGCATTAATTTAAGCATGCACAATCTGGTCTGAGCCAGCCCAGACAGCTAAGTGCCTCACAAAAGAGTGCATGAGAAGATTCACTATGCATAGCTGCAAGATATAGTCAGTAGGCATGGAGAACACTTGAACATGGCTTCAGCATGACTTGCATACTCAGGCACAGAGCCTGAGGGAAAGAGGACTTCCTGAACCCCTCCTCATGCTCCAACTCTCTGTTTGGGGCCATAGCCAGTATGTGCTCACTGAGTGTGTTTCACTCCATTAATACCCTTGTATATCTCCATCACAGCTTTTGGATAACTAAGTGTACTGTTAATAAGTAGTAATTTTTTAAAAAACATATTTTTAGTAGTAATTTTTTTTTAATCTTTTTTTTTTTCTGAGCAGTAGTTCTCAACAGTGGGCTTAAAACATTAGCAAACCATGCTATAAACAGAAGTGCTATTATCCTGGCTTTGTTGTTGCATTTTTGGAGGACAGGCAGAGTAGATTAATCATAATTCTTAAAGACTCCAGTGTAGAGAAATATAAGGCACAAATAGGCCAGCAACAATTGGATAAATTATACTGAGGAAAGGAGACCTCAGTTTGAAATTTACAGGGAACTTACCAACCACAGTAAGAGTCATAAAAGCTTACTGACTCCTGTAAATTATTATTGTAAACTAACCTTTAGCTGAATGCTGTAAATGAAAAAGTCGTTAACCACTGTTGTAAATTAACCTTATTTTAAGAAACAGGACATCACAATCAGTCAACTGTCTTGAAAATCTCTAGCACAACACATACAACTTGTAACTAACTTCCCTCTCCAGAAGTCTTGGTGCTGCATGCAAACTCCCCAGAACAGTCCTATAAAATTCCCCTCTAGCCCCTGCCTCAGTGTAGAGAGTAAACAGCTTCACTTAGCTGCTGCCCTGCCCGTTACTCCCTTTGCAAAGTAGCCTGCATTTTTTATTTTTTATTTTTTATTTTTTTTGAGTTGGAGTCTCACTCTGTCGAACAGACTGGAGTGTAGTGGCCGCTCCTGGCCACCGCAGACTCGACCTGCTGGGCTCTGGCGATCCTTCCACCTCAGCTTTCTGAGTAGCTGGAACTACAGGCATGCGCTACCACGCCTGGCTGATTTTTTTTGATTTATTGTAGAGATGAGGTCTCGCTGCCCAGGCAGGTCTAGCACCCGCAGGCTCAGGCAATCCACTCACCTCAGCCTCCGAAAGGCGCGGGATTACAGGCTGAGCCACCAAGCCATTTTCCTTTCTTAATTCACCACTGTCTTGGTGAATTAATTTACTGCCTGCGCAAAATCTGACCTCAGCCAGTTATACCCATGGCACCTAGTATTTTTGAAAAGTAAATGAACATTGGTTTCCACTTAAAGGTATCAGCTGCGTTAGCCACTAACAAGAGAGTCAGCCTGTCCTTTGAAGTTTTGAAGGCAGGCATTGTCTTCTTTCTAACTATGAAAGTCTTAGATGACGTCTACTTCCAATAGAAGTGTATTGTAGCTACATTGAAAATCTGTTGTTTAGTGTATCCACCTTTATCAATGATCTTAGCTGGATCTTCTGCATAACTTGCTGCAGCTTTCACATCAGCACTTGCTGTTTCACCTTACACTTTTATGTTATAGAGATGACTTCTTTCCATAAACCTTATGTACCAACTTCTGTTAGCTTCAAATTTTTCTTCTGCAGTTTCTTCACCTCTCACAGCCTTCACAGAATTGAGAAGAATTAGGGCCTTGCTCTGGATTAGGCTTTATTTAAGTAAATATTGTAGCTGGTTTGACCTTCTATACAGATCACTAAAGTTCTCCCCATATCACCAATAAGGCTGTTTTGCTTTCTTATCATTTGTGTGTTCACTGAAGTAACATTTTTAATTTTCTTCATGAACTTTTCCATCACGTTCACAACTTGGCTAACTTTGGTATAAGATACCTAGTTTTCAGCCTATCTCAGCTTTCAACATGCCTTCTTCACCAAGCTTAATCATAGCTAGCTTTTGATTTAAAGTGAGAGACCTGAGACTCTTCCTTTCACTTGAACACTTAGAGACCATTGTAGGGTTGTTAACTGACGTAATTCCAATTATTATTGTTTCTCAAGTATAGGGAGGCTAGAAGAGAGGGAGTGAGACAAAGGAGTTACCAGGTGGTGGAACAGTCAGAACCCATACTGCATTTATTAACTGAATTTGCCATCTAATATGGGTGTAGTTGGTGTCCCCTAAAACAATTAAAATAGTAGCAAGAAAGATCTCTGGTCACAGATCAGCATAACACATATAATAATGATAACAATAAAATTTAAAATGTTGCAATAAATATCAAAATGTGATACAGGGACACAAAATGAGCACATGCTGGTGGAAAAATATTGCCGACAGATTTCTCATAGGCAAGACTGCCACAAAACTTCAATTTGAAAAAACACAATAACTGCAAAATGCAATAAAGCCAAGTTCAGTAAAACGAGGTATGCACATATTCTGTCTCTTTCTCTCTTCCATAATGAAATCCTTAAGGATAGGAGCTATTCCTTCACAATTAAACCAATACCTGGTCATAATAGATGTTCATTACATGTATTTAAAATGAAATAATTTTTCATCTTCACCTGCCAATTACAGTGGTTTTTATGTGGTAGATTCTCAACCAACACAACGTTTCATTGATCACTGTAGGAAATGATTTCCAAGAGACTACAGACAGGAGAGACAACTATAAGTGGCTTTTCTCATAAATTTGCTGAAATCTCACTAAAAACTTCAGTTAATCTGCTGTGCTTGCAAAATCTCCTCTCATCAACATTCCAATAGCTTGTCTTCATTTCTCACCTTCCAGTCCACCTTTGTAGCAAATGCTACCTTGCAAAAATGCAGCCTCGGAGATAAGGACAATAAGCTGGGTAAGACTCCTTCAGTTCAATATGATGAGCTTTCCTTAATGCCTCCCAAAAGAAATATGAATTCCGCTCCTCCTGGGCTTGCCGAACCATAGCAACCTCTCTGGGCTGCCACATGCTCAGCTCTGAAAGGTTGGAGAGCCAGGATGGCCGCCTTTCTGCCTGTTCACAGGGAAACTGAAGAAGGTTACTCAGAGAATGAGCAGCTGTAATGTTTCCCTGAGGGGGTAGCATCCTAGGGCCTGTGGAGAATTTTGCAGCTTTTCTTTATGCATTTTTAATCAATTCTAAGCTACTTACAAATATGTGCAATTACTTTCTGCACTTCGCTTTGTAATAAGATTTAATGACTCTGCTACAATCCTCTGAGTGAACATTGATAATCTAACTCTGTGATTTAAAATTTAGCACTAGCAAAGGAGGAGGGTATAAACTGAGAGAAAGGATTTTTAAGTATTTTAGTCTTTTTTTAAAAGAAAATCAGATGTTGGAATTATTTTAGCTTTCAAAATATCTCCAATACTGGAGAACAAAAACATCTCATTCATTTGCCACAGCAACTGATTAATACATGAGTGGGGGTTGGGGGGACGCTCTGAGCAACACAAACCTCTCTTTTCTTTAAAACATTTTACTAATTGTAATAAACAGAGAGGCCTGGAGGCACCCTGAGAGATTATCTAATCCATTTGCAAGCATTTAAATGTGGAACATTCTCCAAGTACCCTTGACAAAGAGAAGCTCTTCCAACTCATCCTTTGGAGGATAGGCTGTTTCTGCCATCCTGATGTATGCTGACCAAGTTATTCCATAACAAATAATCAGAAATACATCTAAAATTTACCAAATGTTTGCTTTCTGCCAGCCACTGACCAAAGTACCATACATCCTTTTAAAAGCCCTGCGAGGAAGGTAGTATTGTTCTCCCCATCACAGATGAAGAAACAGAGGCTTGAGTAAGGTTTCAAGTACTCTTTGGGCACATCAAGAAGTTACAGTGCCCTTTTTTATTTAAAAAGGGCCCATGAACACACAGGATCCTGGAACTATTGCTGTAAACCCTTTAACTTAACTTTCTACAGACACCTATTATTGTCAAACCAAACTGGGGTCTGCTCACCCAGCACAGTAAGACTAGATGTCCACAGTGAGTTGCAATGGAAGAAAGGAAGACTTTTATTTACAGGGCACCAAGCAAGGAGGGCCATACAGCTAACACTCAAATCCTAGCCTCCCTGATGGCTTGCAGGTAACATTTTTTAAAGGCAGGGATACATTTCAGAAAAGCAGAAGCTACAGACAAAATTGCAGATCTATACATGAAGGTTACACACTGGTTTTGGCCTAAAAGAGTAGGACATTTTGAAGTGTGGGTTTGCAGATCATCTTGAAGATCACTTCGTCTTGAAGTGTGGGTTTGCAGCTTTAAGAGATTTTTCTGACTTTTTGACTTGCAATTGGCTGAGGAAGGGAAGCTTTATTTGAAAATCTGGGGTCAGCAGAAATGAATGTTAGCTCTGGCTTATGGGAGTGATTCTTTCCAGGATCCTCAGGAAGAAATTTGGAATAAGGAATTGTGGACAGAGTTCAGTCTTCAGTTCCTTCTTATCTGAGGTCTACATGTTGGTGGATCCATTTGGTAGGGGTCTGGGTTTCTTAAAATCTACTTAGGGACATGTATTATGATGTTATCTTTAGATTCTTTCTTTTTTTTAAGAAGGACTAAGCAAATTGTACTTACTTTTCATTTATTTATTTATTTTCTATTTTACATTCAGGAGTACATACATAGTTTGTTATATGGGTGTATTGTGTAGTGGTATGGTTTGAACTTCTATTGAACTTGTTACCCAGATGGTAAGTATGGTATCCAGTAAGTAGTTTTTCAACTCTTGTCCCCCTTTCTTTCTTCCCCCTTGAATAGTCCCCAGTGTCTGTTGTTCTCATCTTTATTTCTGTGTGTACTCAGTGTTAAGCTCTCTTATAAGTAAGAACATGCATGTTTCTACAGAAAGCCAAACATCCTGTGAATTTAACTTCCTTGGCTATTGTTTTAGGCTGCTATCTACTATTGTCTTCTTCCTCTTCAAGTTGTTCATTTACTCCTTGAGTCTCGCTGGGTGCCTAGAATTTCCCTTGAAGAAACTCAAGATTTTCCTTTTATTTCCATGCATGGGGGTGCCTGCAGGCATCTATGAGTCCCTATTTCTTCTCACTAGTTTTCCATTGCCAACTAACACAGTCCAAGTCTGGCTCGTCCTTCTGCTTTTCTATAAAAAGTTTCCAACACAAAAGGCATATAAGAGATTTAGCCATCCTGACCAATCTCCTAGAGTGACTTTCCTCTGTCTAGGATTCTAAAAGGCCACATGGTCTACCTAGGAAAAAGGGGAATGGGCAGGAAGTCCCAAGGCCTAGTTATCATCATCAAGTTGCTCTCCAATAAGGTAACTAATTTGGGGCTCATGTTCTTTATCTAGAAACTAAGTAGGGGGTAGATAGATAGCTTCAAAGATCTTTCAGTTCTACCATATGTGCATTTATTTAACGATCATTTACTGAGAGTCAAGTATGTGCTGGAAATTAAAGAGAACTAAGGCTATTTCTGGACACAAACAAATATAAAATCTCTGAGTGTGCAATGGTAACCCTGTGACAAAAGCTTCAGACTCAGGCTCCTTCTCAGAGGTGTCCTGAAATAAGGCAGATGTCTTGCTATCTTGTTGCACAATAAAACATTCTACTGTCAGAGGGTTCATCTTTCTTCCAGGTTTCCTGGGAGCAAAACTTAGAGGTATGTCTCAGTCATGGACTAGATTAGCCATGGGATTCAAAGTAACTGAAGCAAGTAAAGTCTGATTAGGGTTTATGAGTTGTTGGACACATAAAATATTTGCCCTTGTTCTATGGTACTGTGCACTGTTGAGCCATTCTGTGTGATTTACAGCATATCTGTAGTTGTTTCCATTATCAAAAATGAATCATAAAATACTGTGAGAACTACCTTTAGTTTCCCAAATAGAAATGCCAGGGCAAGCCCCTTTATGCCCACACAGCTGCAGCATTACAAGGCATCATGTGTAAAGATCAGTCCCTGGAAGTCAGGCAACTTGTGACTTTATAAATAATGAGTAATACTTCTAAATGTTTTTTTTTTTTTCTAGAAGTGGGGCACAATTTATTGTCATTGGCCATTGTATTCTGAGTTGTTGAACTTCAAGTTGGAGGTATGTATTTATTCCCCCTATTTAGATATGGAACACTGGTGTTGAGATCTAGAAAGGTGCTTGGAAAAAAATGCAAGTGAAAGAAAGGTTGCATGAAGTGGATGTGGTAAGATTTTCATTCTTCATGCAGTAGTTGGAAAGACTAGGGCCTAGGGGAAAGAAAAGAATGGGAGACTGGGAATAGAAGGGAGAAGCTAAATGCAGACACCCCCATGATTGGTGTAGGCCCCAGGGTGCCAGCTGGGGAGGGCTATAGGGACAAGAATGTTTGTGAGAGAGGCTATTTCCAGATAAGTCTGAGTATGGATGGGAAAGAACATTTCTGGACAAGAGAAAGGTAAGTCTTAGTATATCAACCCCTCAACGGCCTGAAAAACCCAAATGGAACCCTGGGCTCTAAAGCCCAGCAGGTAAGGCAGGGAAGGGGAAGGAAAGAAGCAAAGGCCCTGCCTGACAAGGACAGGGTGGTAGAGGATTGACTGGCAAAGTGGCCAGTTGAACTGATAAATTTATTTGCATGAAGCTTGTTTTCCATAATAAATAATGCGCCAGAATGCACATATTCTCAGACAATTTCTTCCTGCTCTGTGAGCAATTGTCCACTAAATGCACACTTTCCAGAAAATCCTTGAGGGGGTCAGAGTTTCAATTACTATGATCAAAATAAAATCATGTACTTAGAAAAATAATTCATGCAGAATATTTGCTCAGTACATTTCGGCACTACAAATATCCTACATGGTGGAGATGAGGCAGAATGCCTCTGCAAAAGGCCGCTATTGGGCTCCTATAATAACATTCTTGCTAGAAATTGCAAAAAAAAAAAAAAAAAACCAAAGCAAGAGCATCACTCTTTTCAAAAATTTAAACACTTCCAGTCAATAGCAAATATTTATTTAGACATTTTCTTTAAGGCTGCTCTCACTTTAAAATTTTGACTATTTGTTTCTCTTGCAAATGAAAGATAGGCCTTATAAGGAAATGTGTGGAGAGGAAGTAATACTTAGAGGAAGTAATACTTATTAAGCTTTCTTAGACCCTGAGCCTTAGAATAGCCTACAACTTGTCCAAGGTACTACATTAGCAGAAGAGAATCTGCTGATTGCATCAGTCTGGCACTGCCATCTAAGTTGATCCTCTCCACAATACAGTGATATAACAACTGTTAGAACTCTAATTTTCAAGTAAGGAAACTGAGGCAGGTAAGGAAAGGTTTCAAAGGTATGTAGCTAGTAAACTGAAGAATCTGAACTCAAACCTAGGCTTCAAAAGCAATACATAATTTTAAAATGAATTTTTAAAAATACTATTTATGATAGCATAAAAAATAAAATACCTAGGCAAAATCTATGCAAGATCACTAGAGTAAAAGCTAAAATACTGATAAACTGAATACCTAAATAAATGGAAAAAATACCATAATCACACATGGGAAAGCTTAATATCGTTCAAATGTCAGTTCTCCCCAAACCAATCTATACATTCAGTGCAATCCCCACAAAAACCCCAATACAGTCCCCACAAAAAAACCCAGCATATTTGTGTGTGGGGTGTGTGTGTGTGTGTGTGTGTGTGTGTGTGCACGTGTGTATGTGTGTAAATCGACATGATGATTCTAAAATGTATATGAATGTACAAAAGACCTAGAATAGATAAGACAATGAAAATCTGGAAGAAGAACAAAGTTGGAAGACTTTACCAGATTTCAAGTCTTGCTACAAAAACTTATTAATTAGGATACTATTAGAACTGGCTCAAAGAGAGGCAAGTAGGCCAATGAATAGAACAGAGAACCCAGAAACTGACCCACACGTGGTCAGACTCCTGGTTTGCAACACGAATGCAATTTGGTGAAAGCATGGTGATCTTTAACCCCCGAAAAGGTACTAGAGTAATTGGATGTCAATTTGGGGGATAAAATAACCTTGATTTCCTATCTCATATTATACACAAACTTTAATTTGAGATGGATAATTACAAAATCTAAAACTCTAAAAGTCAGAGAAGAAAACAAATCACATGATCTTCATGACATTGATGTAGGCCAAAATTTCTTAAATCTGATCCAAAGGGCACTAACTATCAAGAAACAAATAATATATTGGGATTCAATTAAAGAAAGAATTTCTATTCTTTAAAAATCTCCATTTATGGAGTAGAAAACAAGCCATAGAGTAGGAGACATATTCACAAGGCATATATCTGACAAAGAACACATTAAGAATATTTGAAGATACCTACAAGACAATTAAGAAAGATAAAGTATTCAGTAAAAAGTGGACAGATGTCTTTACAGCTCCTTCTCCAAAAAGAACATCATATTGGCCAATATGCACTTGGAAATGAACTAAATATCATTACTCCCCCAAAATATAAAACCACAAGGAGCTACCACTATATACTCACCAGAAAAGACTACATTAACAATGAAACTATGAAGTAAAGAGTTGGCAAGGATGTGGCGCAACTCAAATACTTTGCTAATGGGAGTGTAAAATATACAACCACTCTAGAAAACAGTTTTGCATTAACTACAGTAGGTAAATGTACCCCTACGACAACCCAGTCATTCTACTCCTAGGTTTATACCAAGATAAATAAGTGCATATGTCCATAAAAAGACCTGTACACAAATGTTCATAGTTGCTCAATGTTCATTAACAAGGGAATGAATTAAACAAGTTGTGATATATCCATAGAAAAGAACCAACTGAATGATACACAAAATTGTATTGGTAAATTTCATAGACATGATATTGAATGAAAAAAATTCATAATAAAAACGTGATCGCCATATGATTTCATTTATTTTTAAGTTCATAAACAGGCTAAACCAGTCAATAGTGTTTGATTTTAGTTGTGGTTATACCTTGAAAGAGTATTAACTGGGAATAATTTTTCAAGAGCCTTCTGGAGTGATGGATATATTTTCTACCTTCACTTGGATGATGGTTTTGTAGGGCATAGCTGTGAAGTTTTATCTATTATTCATTTAAAATTTGTGCATTTAATATGCCTTACTATTTGTATTTTTTAATCTCAATTTAAAAAACAGTGATTGCCTTGGGCTGGGGAAAAGGGGAGTTATTATTTAATAGGTACAGTCTGTTTTATAAGATGAAAAAAGTGCTATTGGTAGATGATCCTGATGGCTGCACAACAATGTGAATGAACTAAAATGTCACTAAAACTTGTAAATGGTTATGATGGTGAATTTTAAGTACGTGCATTTTACAAATTTTTTTTTTTTTGAGTTGGAGTCTCACTCTGTCACCCAGACTGGAGTGCAGTGGCCGCTCCCAGCCACCGCAGCCTCGACCTGCTGGGCTCCGGCAATCCTTCCACCTCAGCCTTCCGAGTAGCCAGAATTACAGGCACGCGCTACCACGCTGACTAATTTTTTGATTTTATTATAGAGATGAGGTCTCACCTGCCCAGGCAGGTCTCGAACCCGCGGGCTCAGGCAATCTACTCACTTCAGCCTCCCAAAGGCATGGGACTATAGGCTGAGCCACCAAGCCCGGTCATTTTACAAATTTTTGAAAATCATTATAAAAACAACAAGAGGACTGTCAAGTGAGATGCTATATGGTGTGTGGGAAGAGGAAAAGACCTCAAGTAAAACATGAAATGAGATACCTCCACCTCATGCCAAATGCTGAGCACAAAATATGACCCAAAGAAATAGTGATACATCCTTTTCTTCAAGTCACTTGTTTCTAGTGTATGCTTCTTCCTCTTACTCACACTTTTATTTTGCATGTAATCCTATCCTGTGCCCTGCACCTTGGGTATAAAATGACAGCTAGAAGAAAACATCTGCCCTCCTGATATGTACAAGATTGTGCTGAACACAGATATGTCTACAACTAAATACGGCATAAAGCAAATAGCAGCACATTTGGGTGCTGAGGAATTATGGGAGTGATTATAGGAGAAGCAATTTTAATCCTCAGATACACGTTTTGCCAAGTTTGTATAATTCACCATCGATTTTACTAAGGAAATTCAGCATGACCAGCACAAGGCACACATGCTTCTTGCTTGGAAAATTTCCCCTTGCATAGCATAGTTTTGTGACTTGTGCTGTTTTTACCTCCTTTCAGATGTGATGCAGGAGTCCCTAGTTCAAGTACAGCTACCAGGTCTTCTAAGACTTGTTTATCTCCCATTGTGACCACCACAGAGCTTCTAACAGAGTAAGCACCTTATAAATATTTGATTAATAGCCAGGCTCAGTGGCTCAGCCTGTAATCCTGCGCTTTTGGGAGGCTGAGGTGAGTGGATTGCCTGAGCCCGCGGGTTCGAGACCTGCCTGGGCAGCGAGACCTTATCTCTACAATAAATAAAAACATCAGCCAGGCGTGGTAGCACATGCCAGTAATTCCGGCTACTTGGAAGGCTGAGGCAGAAGGATCAACAGAGCCCAGCAGGTTGAGGCTGCAGTGGCCGGGAGTAGCCACTGCACTCCAGTCTGGGCGACAGAATGAGACTCCAACTCAAAAAAAAAAAAAAGATGTCTAATAGAGAAATAGGAATCATTAAAAAATAACCACGTTGAAAGTCTAGAGTTGAAGAACACAAAGAATTGAAAAGTTCAATAGAAAGCTTTGACAGCAGATTCAATCATACAGAAGAAAGTATCAGCACGTTTGAAGACAGGGCATTTGAAATTGACTAGTTAGAGGAACATAATTAAAAACAATCAAAAAGAGTGAAAGAATAATAAGGGATCTATGGGACACCATCAAATAAAAAAACATATGCATTATAAAATCTCCAGAAGGAAAAGAGAAAATAGAAGAAAATGTGCTGAAAGAAATAATGGCTACAATTTTCTGAACTCTTGGGAGCCATTTAGACATCCAAATTAATAAAGCTGAAAGACTCCCAAGCAAGATAAATTCAAAGATTATTCTAATGCATATTCAAGCAAATTGTCAAAAGTAAAAGACCAAAAAAAAAAAAAAACCTTTTCTGAAAGCAACTTATAATATACAAGGGGATCAACATATTTCTCAGCAGAAACTTTGCAGGCCCTGAGGGAGTAGGACAATACTTTAAAGTACTGAGAGAAACAAAATTGTCAACAAAGAATGCTATACCCAGCAAAGCTGTCCTTCAGAAATGAAGGAGGAGTAAAGATGTTTCCCAAAAACAGAAGGTAAGGAAGTTCATTACCGCTAGACCTGCCTTACAAGAAATTGAAACAAGACACTAAGAACAACATGAAAATACACAGAAGTACAAAACTTTTTAGCTAAAGGTAGATATATAGTCACCTTCAGAATACACTAATAATTTAATGGTAGTATATAAATAATTTTTAGCCTACTTATAAAGTTAAAAGACAAAAACATTAAAAATAACTGTAGTTACAATAATTTGGTATTAAATACACAATACAAAAAGATGAAAATATGGCATCAATATTAGAAACTTTTTTGTGAGGAGAGAAAAAATCATAGAATTTTCAAGGTGATTGAAGGTAAATTTTCAGCATGAAATAAATTTATGTAAGACATTTTATGCAATCTTCATGGAAACAGCAAAGAAAAATACTAAAGACAAAGGAATCAAAGCATACCACTACAAAATATCAACAAATCACAAAGAAAAACAACAAGAGAAAAAGAAAAGAACCAAAAATTAGTCAGAAACGTTTAATAAAGTTAAAATAATAAGTCCTTACCTTTCAATAATTACTTTAAATATAAATGGTTCAGTTCTCCAATAAAAAGATGTAGAGTGGCTGAATACATAAAAAGAAAAGATTCAGTAATATCCAAAAAATCCAATAATATGAGCCTACAAGAGACTCATCTTACTTTTAAGAACACCCATAGGCTGCAAGTAAAGGGGTGAAAAAAGGTATCACAAGCAAATATTAACCAAAGAGAGCAGAGGTGATCATACTTATATCAAACAAAGTAGACAGTTAAAATCTGTCACAAGAAACAAAGATCATTATATGATAATAAAAGGTCGATTCATTAGAGCGTATAACACCTAAAGATATTTATACACCCAGTATTGAAGCATTTACACATTTAAAGCCAATATTAACAGACTTGAATGGAAAAATAGATAGCAATACAATGTAGCAGAGATCTTTAGTACCCCACTTTAACCAATAGATAGATTGTCCACAGAGAAAATCAGTAAAGAAATAGGGATTTTAAATGCACTATAAACCAAATGAACCTTAAATACATATAAAGAACATTCCATCCAACAGCAGCAGAATACACATTCCTCTCAAGTATACATAGGCCATCCTCCAGGATTAACCATATGTTAAGGCCACAAAACAGGCATTAACAAATTTAAGAAGATTAAAATCTTAAAATCATCTTTTCCTCTTTCTCCTTTTCCTTATCCTTCATCTTTTCATTCTTCTTTATCACCAGCAGCAGCAGCATAGCTAGCATACCAGGAGCCTTTACTATATGCCAGACGTATGTTAAATACTTTACACATATTAACCCACTTAATCTTCCCAGTCACCCATTTAATGGGTGGGAAGTCTGATTCATATGACAAGTCTCACTTTTTGTAATCTATACTGCCATTGTGCTGTGCTTATACATTTACTAATTGATTGGTTATTAGAGCTAAGTCAGTAGTTATACCAACGTCAAGGGAGAGGAAATTATAACTGGGAAAATGAACCCATAATATGCAGAAAGACTCCTGCCAGTGGGATAAACATGGACAAGTCATTCAAACATGTCATACCTCAGGGCCCCAACATATCACCAGGAAATGGGAAATGGGCCCAAAAGAGAAAGCGATGTGTTATGTTCAATCATTTAGTGTAATCATATTACTTATTACCATATTACCATTGTGTACCCATTTTTATTTTGGGAAATAGGAATCTAATGTATACAGCAGCAAGTCATGTGAATTGTGGCCAGAATAGGCATTCTCCTCTTTGTTTCATTCAGACAGGACACCGGGGCCCCAGGCTTGTCCTTTCTTTTGTTGGGTCAAGAGCAAAGACACACCTCCCCATGTATTCCAGTTTTGTCACCATATTCAGTAGTAACCTTCGAGGATATAGGTCATATTACCCCAGGACCCCCCTGATCCAATGACAATACCCTAGTGGACTTGGTGGAAGGAAAAATGGTGGAGAATTCACAGTGGCAGTGTCTGGATGCAGATGTGTACCAACAGCATGACACCCTCAGGAAGCTCTGCTGTTCCTGTCCTCTCATCTGTGAGAAGTGACTGGATTGCATTACATCACTTCTAAGGTACGTTCATGCTCTGTGAGCCTAGGTCCTTGTTAATTATTTGCAATTATATGTGTCTGTTTTCTTTGGGGACTACTCTCTTTTCTCTCATGTATCTATGGAAATTTCTTTCTTCTCCTCCCCATCCTCCTCCTCCTCCTTCTCCTCCTTCTCTCCCCCTCATCCCTCCCTCCCTCTCCTAATATAAAATTATCCAACCTCACTTTCATGAAGTAACTCATTGACCCAAAGAGCTACATTTTCTCAGAAAGAAAAACATGAATGTTTACAATAGATAAATGCCCCAATAGAGGGAGTTGGTCATTTGTTTTGCCCTATAAGGGTAGGAAAAATCTTCATGGAGTTGGTGACTTTTGCTATAAGCGTTAAAGCAGGAGTTTATCAAATGCAGAAGATGGAACTAGGGGAAAACAGAAAAATGGGAAGATACTGGAGTGTGGGTACCAGAAAGCAAAGCTAAAAGAAGCCTGCATGAAGATGAACAAATACAGTGTCTGGGATTTCACAGTCAGGTGTGCGAGGTTCAGAAAATCAAATGGAGATGGTGCAAGACAAATCATCCAGTAGTTGAAGAAACATGAGCAGAAGTCCAGTTCCAACAGTCTCCACCCTCGCATGCAGTGGCAGCAGAGGAGAATACAGACAATGATTTTCCATACAAAAGTGAAGTGTAATGAATGAAGGAAGTAATCATATCTTCATAATATTTGGATTTGTCCCAGATTGAAAAGTTGTTCACTTTGCCTTACTAATCTTCTATAACCGAGTCAAAAATTCTAACATGAGTCCTACACATAAGGGAACATGATAATAACTTCACAAAGAATTTTAAAAACAACAATAACAAATTCTGCCCATACAGGCAGGCCATTGCACAATCTTTATTGTGCAAACACTAGCTCAAGGTTTACTTTCACAGTCGTATGAGGTGGGGGAGCAGCTGGAAAGAGGCAACGGGGGCAGGGAGGCAGCCTCAGAATGAGCATAGGGAAATGATTGTGTCCCTCAGTAATAATTTTTAAATCATCTCATGTTCCTATAGAAGAACAAACAACTACTTTTAATCACATGTTTCTAAAAGACAAATAGCAGCATTTACAAAATGTAATAAAACTTCAAGAATGCAAAACAGCGGCCAATTATGCAGCAGCCCAGAGTGAGTGACAATGACTAGCAGTCTTGAAAAGGGATGTTATAATTGAGCCACTGACAGAGCCCTAACTGGGGCAGCGCCACTGGGTGCCTGGAGAACACGGTGCATTTTAATTGCTTATGCTGGCATTTATTTGATAGATTTGGTCTGGTTTATAGTCCTTTTATAATAACCCTATTTAACTACAAATCAGGTACAAATTAAAAAGAATAAAGTCAGCCACAACTTCCTCCCTCCTAAGCATAGCTGTATTATTTTATAGATATTTGTCATTTAAATTTTAATGAAGGTGGAATCGGGATGGATGATGGACAGAAGGGAAGTGAACAGAACTGAACTTGTTCTGAAATAAGCAGATCTACCGGAAGGAGGGAAGCTCAGGGACACAGCAAGAGGACAGAGGTAGACCTGTGTGTGGATGAATGGACCTGCCTCTGCGAGCCGTTGGCTGCTGACAAGCAGGCAGAGGGACAAAATGGCTTCAAGCGCACAGGAAACAGGGTGTTAGCCTGGGTGGAGAGCTCCTGCCTGAAATCACCAGGCTGCACTTACCGGTTGCAATATTTCACTGCATCCTAAAGCAGCTGGCTCTGCTCTCTGCGGAGGCAGCCCACTGCTTTGCTTCGTCATGTATGCTATGCTCTGCAGCCAATGTGGGGAGGAAGACACGCTTTTCTCCCACCTGGTGGTGGCTTCCAGAAATGCAGGGCGCACCTGGCCATCTGCAGGACTTCCCGTTTCCTCCAAATTCCATTTACCTCCTCTCATTTGGAAACCAAAATGCGACCCAGAAACGACTGCAAGTTAGGCTAATCCGTTCATCTCTCTTGTTAAATGTATCTGTATCTCTACTGGTCGTCCTATGCACACAAGAACAGAGTGAAGGAACGGGTGATAAATATTTCATGATGTTGACTCCGCAGCGATTTTGAATGAGAATGTCCACCAAGACAAATAATTACCACATTTTCTCAACTACTCTTTGAGGAGGGAAAAAGTTTTGATGTACAAAAATCTCACTGAAGGTATTATTTTCACTTGAAGACTATTGCAAAGACCACAACACGGGCCCTTCAGGTTAGCAGTTGTGTTTTCTAGGAATGTCCATGAGACAGCAGGGCTGAGAGGATGTGGAAAGGAGACAAGGACAGGCCACCTGCACCTTCTCAGTCTGTCTATTGGACTTCCAGACCAGACAAATTAGGGCTTCCATTCATATGTGGTCAAACAACTTAACTAATCTTGTTTCCTGTGTCTTGACCAATATGTAGATGGAATTCGCCGTTTTAGGAAGAGGGTGCATCTAGGGTGCTAGATAAGGGAAAGTGGAAAAGATTGATGGGCTTGAATCCATAAGTCAATAACACCTGAACTGGAGTAATTAAACAGGCAAATACAATTGACAGACTGGGAAATCATAAGACAATAGCCACCTTCATTGTTATACTGTAACAAGAGGAAAATAAATTGTCTACACAGAAGAAAAGAGACATTCAATAAATGCCAAAGTCTCTTTATAAATCAGTAACTGTCAGTCCTCATCAAAGAGGCAGTAAAATTTTGGTGCCCTCAAGGATGTAACATCCTTAAAGATGCAGGATGTCAAACTGTCCCCTCTGTGGAAAGACCCTGAGTGCATGATGACCCAGGGTATGGTGCCCATAGTGGCTCTCAAAGTCTGGCTCTTCGACCATAACAGCAACCTCAATTACAAACTTGTTAAGAAAAAAAGACAGATTCTCAGGCACTGCCCTAGCCCTAATGAATGAGGAACTCTGGGGTGGGCCCAGCCAACTGTGTGGTAATAAGCCCTCCAGGTGGTCCAATGCGCACACAAGTCTGGGCATACACCTCTGCTCCTAGCTACTGGGTTTTATCAGCTTTGTCCACTGCAAGATGCCAACATCTGCCCTCAGAGAAAATGTGCTGCAAATATGCTTTGTTCTTCGTTTATATCTAACTAGCTTTTATATTTAGCTAGTTGTTTCATCTGCACTATAAAAGTGCCCTGAGTCTTCCCCAAACACTGAGGCTGGGTTGTCCAGATGTTTAAGAAAGGGCCAACTGAAGAAGGCAGGCAGAGATTCTCTTCTTTCCTCTCCCAAGTCATCTCCCTGGGTACACCCTGTCTGCCACTGCAATTTCCTTTCCACCTTCAGGAAGGGGCTTCCTCTGGGGAAGCTTCTCTGGGAGCTCTGAGCCTCTCAGCGGTTGGGGTTCCCTTCTCTCCCTGCATTCAACAGGAGCCTTGGTTGTCTGAGGCTCTGAAGGCTGGTGTCCCATCAGCATTTGATCTGCAGAGCAGGAGTTGAGTGGAGAGGAGAGAGCAGCCCCTGGAAATGAGAGGAGAGAGAGATGGTGAGGAGGGATGGGGATGGGTTACTCCTTGTCCTGGAACTAACAGGAAGGACCAAACTTAAGTCACTGAGGAGGGGAGAGTATCAGAATCTAAGGAGCTGAACTCATAAGAGAATTGTCAGGAGACTCTCAGGCATAAGTTACCTTTCTTTGGGGCCCAGGGACCAAAATAGAGTCCTTGCATGACTGACAGTGTGAGGCTACTGGCCACAGGAGGAGATAGCTCCAGTGGCAGCAAAGTCCTGAAGTGGACGTTGGGCAAACAATCCCTCTGCCCCCAATACACCTGGGGGAGTTTACAAAGGATCAGGGAAGTACCAGGGAGGGTAGAGAGCCTGGGAGACTGCTGGGACCACCCTTCCCAGAGACCTGCACAAAGGCACAATGTGATACCAGACTCCAGCCACAACACCTTTGGGATCCTCCAATGGGGGTCACCTGAGGTCAAGCTCTTTTGGAGCTGCTCCCAGCTATGACTGAGATTTCCAGAAGGATTAGAGCTGGGCCTTCAGGCAGGGCCCATCCACAGACCATCCTTAATGTGGATATCTGAGGTTCCCCTGCCCAGTCCTCCTGGGTTCCCCCACCCACTCAGCTCCACCCTGTTCCTCCATGGGGACTTTCCTCAACACATCTCCTGCACTTCTTGTTCCACCCCAATGTCCACTTTCAAGAGACCTAGTAGGGACACATCCTGCATAGGGAGCAAAGTGCTGAGAGCTATGTATATACAACAGTGAGGTTCTTGTATACACACCCAGTCTGGTAGGATTGGGACCCCTGGACACACGTTTGCCGCTGTGTACAAGTAACACTAAATACCTATGCACCAGCCATGTCTACATGCCTCACATGCCATCACCAATTTCATTCTTGCCACAACCCTGTGAAGGAGGCTGCTAATGTCATCTCCATTTTAGCAGTGAGAAAACTGCCATCCCAATGTCACATGACAACTAAGTGCTGGAAGGAGGATCTAACCCAGGCACTACACTGCTCAGCCTCTCATGATGAGCCAGGCACTATTTCTTGTCCATCTGTGCAACCTCAGGGTTCAGTACATCACTGGCAGCCAGTAAACAGTTAAGGAGTCAATAAACAAAAACGTTAAGTATCTTGAGTTCATTGTTTTCCAGCCTACGGGCAATTGTTTTCCAGCCTACAGGCAGGAGTAACTTTATTGTGAGTGGCCATGGGTCCACATTTGTGCATAAACTGAAAAAAAAAACTATTCGTTTGTTTATATATAACTTTTTTTATTTGAATCAGAGTATCATGCTATCATCCAGGCTGGAGTGCAGTGGCATGATCACGGCTCACCACAGTCTCTGACTCCTGAGCTTAGGCGAGCCCTCCATCTCAGCCTCCCAAGTTGCTGGAACTACAGGCATGCACCACCACACTCGGTTCATTTTTTGATTTTGCTATGTTGCCTAGGCTGGTCTTGAACTCCTGAGCTCAAACAATCCTCTTGCCTCAGCCTCCCAAAGGGCTGGGATTACCAGTGAGAGCCATCACAGCTGGCCCTGTATATAATGCTTTTACAAAGTGTATAGGAGCTATCTTGATGAATTTTAAGAGGCTGCTAAGTTCATAGTTGTTTTCTGTGTGTCCTTTCTATATTTGCCAACTAATATACTTATACTAGAAGTCCAGGAACTATCAGGGGAAGTGTCATGACATTTTGTCACATTGAAAAGGAGACATAATGTTAAAACATGAATCAGAAGGAAGACAAGAAGAGGGGAAGAGCTGGAAAGGCAAACATCACTCGGAGAAGGAGAAGGAAAGAGAAAGGATGCAGAGAACCAACCTGTAACACAAAAACCATGCTGAGGGCTTTACTCCTCCCCTGATGTGACATCTCACTTCCTGTTTTATCCCAAGGGACTCATGTAAGATAATTTGATTCACCTAAGGACCTATTCTAATTGGCCAAAACAGAAGTTGAACTTAAATTATACTAGAAATGATTGAGAATTGCATTTCACGTTAAAAGTGATCAGTCTTTACCCAAGTCATTTTTGAACATAACTAATGAATCAGCAAGAATGGAAGCCCGAGTAAGCCACCACGGAGACACCAGTCAGAAACAGAAATGCAATTTGCTTCCTGCATTACCAGCAATAAACAATCCTTTATATCATAATGTAAGATCTAAAAATAGTTTACTTTAAATTTTGAGCCCTTGTACATAATGAAAGGAGGCTGTGCATAAAAGCCAGTTATTCATTTATTCTCTACATTAAAGGCTTCAACAGTAAGAGCCCAATTAACAAAAAAGACCAGTGGGAAATTATGCACAATACTTTTTGTTTATTACAGAGAGATTTTATGTTCATATCTCTCTGCAAAGAAATTACATGCACAACTTGCATAACTCACACATGGCATTATTCCCTCTGAATTTAGAGTTCTCAAAAATGATCATGGAGAAAAAATTGAAATGGAAAAACAGTGATTTTAGAAAGATACTGTCATTTTGTCATCATTAGTTGTGAGCAGAGTTTCTCAAGGTCATGGACACCATTCAAGCCCGTAGCCTTGGACTGATGGACTGTTGTTGTAGTTGTGGCTTCAAAGATACACCAGGAACATGACTCCAAGTTTTAGTCCTGCTTTAGGAGGAGCTATCTATCCATAGACTGTCCCATTAATTTTTGGCATGTTATGAGAATTACCTCTAATCTTCTCCTCTACCATGTCAATGTACAGATAAAGAAACAGACAATTAGCAAACCGTAGGGCTGAGCACTTGCATTAACTTGCTATGACAACCTGGAACACTAAAGTCCTCTTCTGCTAAATGAGATGGGGTAGAAAGATCATCTTTAAGATGCCTTAAGCTTTGGCTACTCTATGACTTCTCAAGGAGACTTGGAACATTTCCAGGATGTCAGATAACTAAGAAGAAATAACAGAGATCACACTCTCTCTTCACGAGTCAAGAATGTAGTTTAACTTTCCTCCCTAATTTTCTGTGTCTGTGACAGATAATAATTTGTGATTTTGCTGAAACCTGAATTTGGATGGCAGGTAGAAAGCTGGTACACTTGAGCAAATCATTTGGCGATGGAATAAGTCTGCTGACCAACCAGCATCTCCATTTGCCAAAATTCAGGTGGTTCTCTGCTCCATGTCACTTTTTAATAACCCTTGTGAACTGATCAAACTCTTCCTCTTACTAGAGAAATAAATGGCTACAAAAGCAAGCCATTGGCTAGTTCTGGGAATGGAGCTAAAGAAAAAGAGGGAAAGCCTCAGGAAGCAATAGTTATTTTCACAGGGTAGAAGCGCAATATATACCAAAGAGTGAGGTTGGGGCTTGGCACTGTGGCTCACATCTGTAATCCCAGCACTTGAGACACTGAGGCAGGGAGGATCGCTTGAGGCCTAGCCTGGGTAACACAATGAGAATGCCATCTCTACAAAAAATAAAAAATAAAAAAATTAATTAGGTGTGCCTGTAGTCACATTTATTCAGGAGGTTAACATGGGAGGATTGCTTAAGCGCAAAATGTTGAGGCTGCAAGTGAACTAGGATCGCTCCACTGCACTCTAGTCCAGGTGACAGAGCAAAACCCTGTATGTCAAAATAAAAGAAAAGAGTGAGGTGACAATTCAGCAGTGGCTTGATCCTCTGACCTACCCACGATGGATAAAACTAGGCATTATTGCACTTGAGAATTTTGATATTTATTAACTTTTAAGATATTATATATTCTATTATATTCTATCTTTTAAGAATAATAAAAGTCTTTCACATCTACCCAAGCCAAGAGCCATTGGAAGAAAATACTTTGGCTCAAATACAAATCTGAAAAAAAATCTAAATTTTTTGTAGATGAACTGAAGAGGAAACAATTGCTGTTGTGTGCTGCAATCTATAAAAGCAATAGATACACTAGGTCTCCAAGCTCCATACTGTCGAGACATTGTAGACTTTTTTCTTTTTTGGTTTCAGAGAGTGATATCTAGATGATTAATCCTTTTGATGGAGACTTCGTCTACTTCCCCATCCTTATTTTGCCTAAAATTGCCAGAAATAAGAATGTGATTTTAAAGAAATATGTCCTGATCAAATCAAATGGATGTGATATGATTAGAGTGTTCACACAGAGCATGGATGAAAGGCTAATTGGGCCCGCATTCATAATTATGTAATGTTTCTAGTTCGTCCTTTTAACATCAAGAACACAGTTCTCCTCATGTTCTAGCAAGGCAAGAATACAATTATAAATTTCACATCACACACATGTGGAATGATCACAGAAGCAGATAAAAAGACAAGAGGGAAGGTTTGAATATTTGGTACCTCTGACTGGGATATTTTGTGACCCATGGAGTCTCAAGTCTCTAACAGAGTTGGCTAAGCAAAGACAGTCTCGTATCAGTCACCAAACCTCTCACCATCTAGGAATCTGTCTCTAGTCAGAGGTGCATGCTGGGATGCCCCAAGTAGACCACACTGTTTTAAATTAATAATTCCCAACATGACCTGTGAACATCCCAAGGATGAGAAGTTAATCATAATGTGGGAAATAAATTCCATAACTTTCATTTACTGAAATTTTACCTACCATATACAATATAACATATTACTATAGTTACATGCATGTAATTAATGAATTTATAAATATGTATAAATAAGTATAGATATATGCTCAAAATCCTTTCCAAATTAAAATCAAATAAAAAAATACTCTAGATTAACATCCTTGATTGGGGCACTGTATTTTCTTTATTAATTTTAAGATTGTGTTGGCAAAATTCTCCCCAGATTCACCTTGCAATCAGCTAAAAATCCAAGATAGTCCACTTAAACTTGCATTAAGCCAGGCTTCCCTAAGTTTGTTTGTAAAAATACTAATGAATAAAATACCAGAATTTCCATTCATTTTTATTTGAATTTATTTTATTGATTTCTGCTCACTAATTTTTGCCTGATCGAATTGATACATATACACATTATCAACTATGTTAAAAAAGGGGGGGAAGCATACACAAATATTGGAGGGAAATAAGTTAACATATTTCAACAGAGGCAGTTCCAAGTTCACCAGCTTATGGTGACATTCTACTTTTTCTACTTTTGAAATTTTCTATAAAATTTCATGTTTTTAGAACAATAAAAAGGTAAATATTTGTAAGACAAATATTTAAATTTTATCACCCTGTGTCTTTGCTACAGCTTTAGAACCTGTACTGATAGTAAATGCTCTAACTTCGTGTGTTATTAAGCACCAAGCAGGATTCCATTTATAACTTTGACTTGGTATTAATAATTTATGTCCATTAGAATTTTACAATTTCAAAGAATAATAACATTTAACAAAAAAGGACATGGGTTAAGAGAAAGGAAGGAGACAGTTCATGGTTTGTATGTCCTGGGACATACTGGGCTAACCCAGTATGGACGTTTAAGATAGTGTTGGCAACATTCTCCCCAGATTCACTTTGCAATCAGCTAAAATTTCAAGATAGTCTTCACTTAAACTTGCATTAAGCTAGGCTTTCCTAAGCTTGTGTTTGTAAAAATACTATAGAACAAAACTCCAGAATTTCCCATTCACTGGAATCTTGAAATTCCATTCACTGGAATCCTCTCGGGGGGAGAGCATATTGTACCCATTTTTGTGAAGCAAACCCATTTAGCTCCTGAGGAAGGATACCCGTCGTCTTTCAACATATTTGCAAGCCACCCCATATCCAACTTTTGCTTAAGTTCTTGGTTTACTAGTTAATGGCTAATTCGTATCAAAAAAATTTTTTTTAGCTAAAACTAGATCTTTTACCTGTTACCTGCTCATAGCAGCCATATCAAAACCAATGTCAAAATTATATCCCAATAAACTTGTCACACCAACTTTGAGTAAAGCAAAATAGGTAACCAACATTAAAATTGTATTTTATTTTTATTTATTCAACTATTTTTTACAAATGACTCAAGATGGAACTGATGAGCTCAGCCAGTGCTAACAAGGACAAGTACAGCCCACAAACCAGCCACCCATCCACAGTCCCCACTGGACAAAGCAAGGATGGTGATAAACTTGCCTAGAGGAATCAGTATGGCTGCCTCTACACCAGCCCGCAGGACAACCAGTTGGAGCCCTCAACATAAGCACACATGTCATCTCTTCAGAGGAAAAAGCACACAGCATCCTACAAAATTTTACAGAGGTTAGTTTTGATGAACAGAAAGTGGACGGTGAATGTTTTTAATTCGAAGGATTAGAATGTACTAGATAAAAGCCAAGACATTTGGATGTGTTTCCTAAATGCAACAAACGCTGAATGAGGTGAATGATCTGAAGAGCTGGGCGCAAAAGGGACAGGCACGGCCCTGTAAATGAGCAGTAGATAAACCAGACAGAGTTTTGACAAATGATAGCAACCGTAGGAGCAAGAAGAAATCAGCAGTTAAGAAGGAAATAAAAGATCATGTGGGGATTCAAAATTGGTATGAGAAATATGTTATTGTGTTTCTAAAGATGAAAACATTCACGGTGTGGATTATAAATATGCAGCTATTATCAATGATTCTGTACAAAATATGTTATTATCTAGATTATTAAACTAGCAACTTAGATGCAACCATTATGAAATGATTGTATAGAAGGAATATTGGAGGACTGGAGCCTAATTAGACAGGGTACGGGAGGCCTGCTGGGAAGTCAAGGCTTATAAGTGCATCAGGGAAGAGGTTTGAGTTCAGAGTGAGTCCTCATTTTTGACCCTGTTCTTGACCACTAAAATATATAATGAAGACCATATTTTCAAACTCACATACAGTGCATATCTACCACTTTGTATAGTAGGTATATTCTATATGCTTCTGAAAAAACTGTGCACAAATAATTCCTTTTGGCAAATCAAAGTATGCTTTAAATGCACCAGGGGAGATGAGATAATGCATAGGCAATTGCTTTGAAAATTTTTAAAGCACAAAAATATAAGCTATTAATGATAACAAAGCCTGTACAGCTAACTTGTGACTGTAGCTCTAATCTGATGTTAAAAACACTATCTATAAAATTACGATAGTAAAATAAATACTGACCATATTTTTTGAAAACTCATGTGAAATGAATGTTTTTTCTCATGTGTTGTGTTTTATGTGCTTGTTCTTTGGAACAGGGGTCCCCAGCCCCCAGGCTGCAGATTGGTACCAGTCCATGGCTTGTTAGGAATGGGACCACACAGTAGGAGGTGAGCAGTAGGTGAGCGGAGCGCCACTTCTTATCAGAACTCTATGTGAACTGTGCATGTGAGGAATCAAGGTTGGGCGCTCCTTATGAGAATTTAATGTCTGATGACCACCCCACACCTCTGTGGAAAAAATAGTCTTCCATGAAACCGGTCCCTGATGCCCAAAATATTAGGGACCACTGCTTTAGAAGACAAATCCAGCTGCTGCACTGGGAATGTTCTGGTCCATAAATGAGTTTGCTCCAGCAACTCAGACCTGACTTAGCTCATGAGTCTGTGGAAAGTCAGAACAAAACATGTAAGTGCATAATAAAGAAATAATAAAAATAAAATTGCAATCTGGCAGCTGAGGTACACAGAAGGAAAATAACTCGTCATTAGGAACTGACCAAAGTAAGCCTGGGTGACTAAGAGATGCTGCTGTTGTTATCAAAAAATTGGATAGTTTTGGAGTGAAGTCAGGCTGAGGTTTACACCCAGGGGGACTGTGGGCCATCATGTATTCAGTGCCCAATCGCTGAAAGTATCTTGGCTGAGTGCTTATATGAGGGGGAACTCCTAAAAAACAAAATTTATTTATTAAAAAATTGTGCATTTATACTTACATGTTTCAACTTTAATCACCTTCAGAATCTCACCGTTTGATAAAATACACCTATGGAGACACTTTTTCCACTGCACGAAACTGTTTTTGAACTGATCAATTTTGATATCTTTTAGTGCTTCTCCCATTCTTTTGTTTTACCGCTTCCACACTGGCAAAACGTTTCACTTGGAGGACGTTTTTAATGCAGGGAAACAAAAAGTTGCTTGGGTCGAGATAACGTAATGCTTGGGGCATGGGGGTCAAGCTGTTTTGGGTCAAAAAAACTACTGAACAGTCAGCACAGTGAGGGCAGGTGTGCTTGTAAATCACCCATCATGAAATGGGCAAACGCATTGAAAAAAACCTCAATTCACTGAAGCTGAACGCGGCTCCTCTCAACAACACTAGCTGGTACTGATGTCGATATGGAGTCCTAGAATACTTACCTAGTAGGGAAACCCCATACCAAGAGATAATTTTACTTTTTGTGGGGTTCCCCCCTCCGAAGTTCATCTTGTGCAAGTTTAGCAGGATGTGGGTGGATTTCCAAGAGCCTGATAATCCCGAAAGGTTCTAATGAAATTGAGTTCCAAGATCCACAAAGATGGAAGCGGATCTAGGGGCTCCCACTGGCCCCATTCTCAACCACATGCAATATGGGGGTACCAGGTATAGCATAAACCAGGACCTCCTGCCAGAGTCTAACCAGCTGCCCATGGGGAGTCAGGGCTCTCACCCCAAGCTGGAACAACCCATTTAGACTTTAGAAGTAGGCCGGGATATGTCCAAAGTGTCATTCAACACCAAAACTCACTCTATAGCATCCCAATTTTGCTGCTAGAGAGGAGAAAAAGAATCAAATCCAAAATAAAATATTTTCTAAATATTTGCTCATTTAAAAAATACTAGGAGAATAGGCAAGATGGCGACAGGGCAACCCATCGTCTGAAGCCCTCTGCAAGGGAGATCTGCAGTGGGTCTCTGACTCTCACCCCGGGGGGCTGGGGACCCCAGCATTGCAGCCTGCTCTACAGACAGAGCTCGGCCGCTGCCATCGCAACGACTGGACAGTTTTGACTGCATTCCAAACGGTCCCGCCGCCGCCACCGCCCCTCCCCCCATGGCTGCTGCCGCTGCCATGCAGTCGCCACTGCCACTGCGGCCTCTGGGAGGGGTAGCATATCGCACCACGCGGCCCAAGGAGATCCACAACGAACCGCTTCACGGAAGATCTGCTGGGATCGCTGCCACCTATCCTGCATCCGAGACTGTCCTGCCCGCCCAGCGTGGGGCTCCTGTTGCCTGCTCGGAGGCAGGCAGCCATCTTGTTCCTGTCCGGCCCTATCCCCTCTGGGGCGAGCAGATGAGATAGCACCACCTGCTGGCGATTCAAAGTAACAACAGTGAAACAGGAGAAACAAGCTTGATAAAGACATAGACCAAACTGCTGAAGGAAGGTTAATCTGAACTGTCCTTCACAGCAGATCAGGGGCAACTGACCCTAACTGCAAACTAATTTACCATCTTGAAAAGAAAACTAGAAATCAGACCTGAAAGGACATTGGACTTAAACGAAAGGTCTCAGAGTGTGCTTCATTGATTCTATCAGTTTAAACTTAATTCTATTCCTACTGTGTTGCTCTCTTTTTTCTTTTTTCCTTTTCCTTTTCTTCTCTTTTCTTCTCTCTATAAACCATATCTTTGTATAGAGGAACAGCACACTAACAAGGTTGTTGGTTAGCTTGTATATTAGCATCACTATATGTTTTATTTTTGTTTGTATGAGAGTTGGTTCGACTGTAGCTGTGGTCTATTGTTTTTATCTGTTTCAGTATAGGCCTCTCTCTCTATTTGTTGGCACACTCGTTTATTTCCCCCCTTACTCCTCTATCTCTCCACTCCCCTCTTCAACCCACTATCTGCTCCATTCTGTCCCCTGTGCTAACCACATTTTATTTCAGGGAGTAAACCTATAGCTCCACTGCATGGACAGATTCCAGGGCAGTGGGAAGTGGGTTCCACATTATCCACACGCCTGTCAGCGAATACCAGGACCTGCAGACAGATTTTGAATCACAGCTCTCCCCTTAAATACATCTCAAAACTGCAAAAAGGACCACCTCCAACGTACAGTGCACCTTCAGAATTGAACAAAGTAAGAGGACATGCATAAAGAATAGGAGATTGAACAAACAGAAGTAAAACCAATCCGTTTACCCCTGAATAACAGAATTAAAGAAGACAGTGATGTGGAGGGAAGGAAAAAGTAGAGAAGGGGAAAAAAACTGCACAAATGAAGAAAAACCAAAAGAAGAATATAGGTCCTAAACAGACCCCTGGAAATCAGACACTGAGAAAACAGATTCTGGAACACAGACAATGAAGAGTCCCCAGAATGACTGGTTACATGCAACAAACCCAGACATCATGACATTAATGGAGAGAATTAAAAAAATTGAGGAGAGACAAGAAGAAAATAGGAAGGAGCTGTTGTCAGAAATGACAGCAGTAAAGAATACTGTGATGGAAATGAACAACAGACTAATAAGCATGGAAAGCAGAATCAGCCAAGCAGAAGAAAGAATCTCAGAGCTCGAAGACCAAAACACAGAACTAACCCAAACTGTCAAAAGCATAGAAAAGAAGCTCAAAAAGACAGAACAAAACCTGCAAGAGATGAATGATCACTTGCAGAGACCAAACCTAAGAATAATTGGGCTTCCTGAGTCAGAAAGAGAAACAGAAGCCACGCTGGAACAAACATTTCATGAAATCATTCAAGAAAACTTCCCTCATCTCATTAAGGATGAAAAAATTCAAACACAAGAGATTCAGAGAACCCCTGCAAGACAACAAATGAGAAGACCAACTCCCAGACACATAATAATTCGCCTAAACAAAGTAACTATGAAAGGAAAAATCCTAAAGGCAGCAAGAGCAAAAGGCCAGACTACCTACCAGGGAAAACCAATTCGAATAGCAGCAGATTTATCCACAGAAACCCTTCAGGCCAGAAGAGCCTGGAGCCCTATCTTCAAAGTTCTAAAAGAAAAACAATTTCAACCAAGAATAACCTACCCAGCCAAACTAAACTTCATTAATGAGGGAGAATTGAAATCTTTTCCAGATATCCAATCCCTAAGAACCTACGCTACCACCAGACCACCTCTACAAGAAACACTTAAGAAAGTACTGAACACAGAAGAAAAAGAAAAAAAAACAACAGCATTCTTCACAAGAGTACAGGCAAAAGATTAAAAACACACATGAACCAACTCCAAAACCCAAAGAAAGACAACAAACAAGCAGGAGCAACTCTGTAAGAACCTTATGACAGGGATCAACTCTTGCATTTCAATTATTAGCCTAAATGTGAACGGACTAAATGCACCACTGAAAAGACATAGAATGGCAAAATGGATAAAATATCATCAGGCAACAATCTATTGCCTTCAAGAGACTCACCTCACTAGAAAGGACACCCACAGACTCAAAGTAAGAGGATGGGAAACAAACTTTCAGGTGAACAGAATACAAAAGAAAGGAAGAGTAGCGATCTTAATTTCAGACAAAATACCCTTCAAACTATTAAAAATCAAAAAAGGTACAGAAGGCCACTACATAATGATAAAAGGCTCAATCCATCAACAAGAAATATCTATCCTAAACATATATGCACCCAACATAGGTGCGCCAACTTTCATAAAGCAACTTCTTGGAAAACTAAAGAAAGATATTGACTCTGCCACAATCATAACTGGGGACTTTAATACCCAACTCACAACCCTAGACAGATCATCAGGACAAAAAATCAGCAAGGAGATCCGGAACCTCAATGTGACTTTGGACCAAATGGACTTAATTGATACCTACAGAACACTCCATCCAAAGACCACAGAATATACATTCTACTCATCACCACATGGAACATATTCTAAGATCGACCACATACTCGGCCATAAATCAAGCATAAGCAAATTTAAAAGGACCGAAATTCTACCAAACACCTTCTCAGACCACAGTGGAATAAAAATAAACGTTGACACCAACAAAGTCCCCCCAAAACCCACAAAGACGTGGACACTAAACAGCATGATGCTAAACAACTCCTGGGTCAACGACGAAATCAAAACAGGGATCAAAAGATACCTGGAAACAAATGAAAATGAAGAAACATCTTACCAAAATCTCTGGGATGCTCTGAAAGCTGTAGTAAGAGGGGAATTTATATCCCTACAAACACACATGAAGAAAATGGAAGGAACAGAAATTCACAACCTAACAAGCCACCTAAAGAAGCTGGAAAAGCAAGACCACAAAAACCCTAATTTCAGCAGAAGAATCCAGATCACCAAAATAAAAGCCCAAATCCAGGAAATAGAAGACAAAAAGATAATACAAAAAATCAATGAAACAAAAAGCTGGTTCTTCGAAAGGGTAAACAAGATTGATGGTCCCCTAGCTAGACTGACCAAGAAAAAATGAGAAAAAAATCAAATAAGCATAATCAGAAACACAAAAGATGAAGTCACATCTGACCCTGAAGAAATGCAAAAGATCATTAGACACTACTATGTACACTTGTATGGAAACAAACTTGAAAACCTTAAGGAAATGGAGGACTTTCTGACATCACAGAACCTACCTAGGTTGGAACAAGAAGAAATTGAGACCCTAAATAGACCAATAACAATCAAGGAAATTGACTACGTAATAAGAAAACTTCCTACAAAAAAAGCCCTGGTCCAGATGGCTTTCCAGCAGAATTCTACAAGACATTCAAGGAGGAACTGATACCAATCCTACTGAAGGTATTCCAGGCGATTGAAAAAGATGGAACTCTCCCCAAATCATTTTACGAAGCCAACATCACATTGATACACAAGCCAGGTAAAGATCCAACAAAGAAAGAGAACTACAGGCCAATATCTTTGATGAACATAGATGCTAAAATTCTCAACAAGATCCTAGCAAACCGGATTCAGCAATACATCTCAAAAATCATTCACCATGACCAAGTAGGCTTCATTCCTGGCATGCAAGGCTGGTTCAACATTAGTAAAACCATAAATGTAATTAAATACATCAACAGATGTCAAAACAAAAACCACATGATCATATCACTAGATGCAGAAAAAGCTTTTGATAAAATCTAGTACCCCTTCTTGATAAAAACCCTTGAACATCTAGGCATACGGGGACCATACCTCAAAATAGTAAAAGCCATCTATGAGAAACCCACAGTCAGCATACTCCTAAATGGACAAAAATTGGAACCAATTCCCCTGAAAACTGGAACTAGACAAGGATGCCCACTCTCTCCCCTCCTGTTCAACATAGTATTGGAAGTCCTGGCTAAAGCAATCAGAGAAGAGGAGGCAATCAGAGGTATGCAAATAGGAAAAGAGGGAGTCAAGTTATCTCTCTATGCAGATGATATGATGGTGTACCTTGAAAACCCAAGAGAATCTGTCAAAGGCCTCCTTACATTGATAAAAGCCTTTGGCAAAGTCTCAGGATACAAAATAAATGTACAAAAGATAATTGCATTTCTCTACACCAATAATAAACAAACAGAAACCCAAATAAAAAACACAGTTCCATTCACAATAGCCACAAAAATAATGAAATACCTTGACATCTTCCTAACCAGAGACGTGAAAGACCTTTACAATGAAAATTACAAAACACTGCTCAAAGAAATCAAAGCTGACACGAACAAGTAGAAAAATATCCCATACTCATGGATGAGAAGAATCAACATTGTGAAGATGTCCATCTTACCTAAGGCAATCTACAAATTCAATGAAATACCCATTAAATTACCAACAACATTCTTCTCAGACCTAGAAACAACAACACAGGAATTCATATGGAAACACAAACGTCCAAGAATAGCCAGAACAATCCTCAGCAAAAAAAAACAAAGCAGGTGGTATCACAATACCAGACTTCAAACTTTACTATAAAGCTACAATCATCAAAACAGCCTGGTATTGGTACAGGAACAGGCATATAGATCAATGGAACAGAATTGAGATTCCAGAAGCAAAACCTCAATTTCTCAACCAACTCATCTTCAACAAAGCCCCCACCACCTACCAATGGGGAGAGGAGAACCTATTCAGTAAATGGTGCTGGGAAAATTGGCTGACCACATGCAGAAGATTGAAACAGGACCCCTATCTATCCCCATGCACAAAGGTTAACTCCAAATGGATCAGAGACCGAAATGTAAAACCTCAAACCATAAGAACCTTAGAAAAGAAATACTCTCATGGAAATCGAAACTGGCATCCAATTCCTGAATAAAACCCGAAACCCACAGGACTTAAGAGAGAAGATAGACAAATGGGACCTTATTAAACTGACAAGCTTCTGCAAAGCCAAAGAAACCATCAAGAGAGCAGGGAGACAGCCTACAGACTGGGAAAAAGTATTTGCCAGCTCTAGGTCTGACAAAGGCTTAACATCCTGGATCTACAAGGAACTGAAACTTACTGAAAAGAAGAAAACAAACAACCCCATTATAAAATGGGCAATGATATGAACAGACACTTCACAAAAGAAGACATTCGAGCAGCCAACAAACACATGAAGAAATGCTCAACCTCACTAATCATCAGGGAGATGCAAATCAAAACCACACTGAGATACCACCTAACTCCAGTCAGAATGGCAATTATCAACAACTCAAAAAATAACAGCTGCTGGAGAGGGTGTGTGAAAAGGGAACACTTCTACACTGTTGGTGGGAGTGTAAACTAGTGCAACCTCTGTGGAAAGCAGTGTGGCGATTCCTAAAAGCTCTAAAAATTGACCTTCCATATGACCCTGCAATCTCCCTACTGGGAATATACCCTGAAGAACACAAATCACTCTATAAAAAAGATACCTGCACACGTATGCTTATCTCAGTGTTGTTCACAATAGCAAGCACCTGAAAACAATCATGCTGCCCGTCAAAAGAGGACTGGATTAAAAAAATGTGGTACATATACACGATGGAATACTACGCAGCCATAAAAAAGAAAAAAATCATGAATTTCACTACAACTTGGATGGAACTAGAGTCTATAATACTGAGTGACCTCTCACAGAAACAAAGATCTGAGTATCACATGTTCTCACTCATATAATGGACCATGAACATCCAATGCAATACTATAAGAAAATGACTGACGGTACTGGAAACTATGGGGTGGGAGGGGGATGGGATTAACAGTAGCAAATATCTGTCGGGGGATGGGAAAACACCTCTTATCAACAGGGTGCCTGAATGAAACGTAATTGTACACCTAACCCTTAACTGTACCCCACAAAACCATAATAAAAAATACTGATTAATGAAAAAAAAATACTAAATCATTATTGAAAATTCAGAGTTAAGGTTGACTTTTCATCAGAGACTCAAATGCACACAGCTAGGGAGATAGATATATCAGTGTTCATTTTTGAAGGAAAATTAACACCCCTTAGAATTCTAATAGAAAATGAGACACACATTTGTAGAAAATTTAAAAATATATTTAAAAAATACAAGTTGGAAAATTTAAAGGTATGGGGAAGAGAAATTTTATTTGCACCAAAGTTTTAAGAGATAGATTGTTCTCTTCAATTGTCATAATGCCTTCAAAAGGGTCAGTGTTAGATCTGAAAGTGTTTATAAGAGGCAGAAACATCACGTATTCACATGCTCACTCTCAACTGGGATCATCTACCGCTGTTTTTTAAGTTCTCTCTCTTCCTTCTTGACTAAAATTCATCTCAGGGCATGACCATGTAAGAGCTTGAAGCCTGCATAAGAAGCCAACAATGTGGCTTCCTGCACCACCTTTCTCATATATGTATGTCACACGTGTGTAGCTGCCACCATGGCATTAGTCATATATTTTTCAGAGGAATGACACATACTAGAAGTACTAGATCACTTACATGTTAATTGCAATTACATAGCAAAACACAATGTGCTGCCAAAATATTCACAGGATAATTGCCCTGTGATGACAAGATAATTCTTCCTATTCTTCCAAAACAGAATGTAGTTGCCCCATCTAATTACTTTGCAATCTACTAGGCAAAAATGTTCACTCAACCCCAGCCAAGCATGTATCTCTTCATGAACAGCCCCTCTCAGAACAGCTTTCATCATTTTGGAGAAAGTATGGGGGTATGCCAAGGATTAAATAAAGACTTTTCAACCTCGGTGCCACAGACATACGGAGCCAGGTGACTGCCTGCATCTTTCTCTCTCTCTCTCTCTCTCTCTCTCTCTCTCTCTCTCTCTCTCTCTCTCAATCTCTCTCTCTCTCTCTCTCTCTCTCGGGGCAAGGTCGCCCACTGTTGGAAACCACTGAATTAGATATATTTTCCCAGTTGATGAGCTCTGACTCCCCAAGTGCAACTGGTTGGACTCAGGGAAGAGACCCTGGCTTATACTATCCTCGGTACCCCTATACTGCGCGTGGTTGAGAATTGAGCAAGTGGGGGCCTCCAGCTCTACTTTCATCTCTATGGATCTTGGAACTCAATTTCATTGGTGATGAGGTATGTTCTGTGTGTCATGGCTGACTCGACACAGCTCAGAAGCAGTGGGCCAGGTGTTGTGACATCCCTTCCTCCTTGGACATCCCTTCAAGCCTCTTCCTACATCTCCAGGCACCTATTCATTCCTCCCCTTAAAGAATCCCAACTCCTATGCTGTCTTCCTCACTTTCCACAGCATCTCTTACCACCACCACCAGAATCACATGCAGATACATCCACAAGTCACTCCTTCATCACCATTACCCATCACAGGTCCAAGTGAAGAGGAGAACTCTTTGGTTGAAAAATAAAGTATGATTCAATAACACCCTTAATTCTTACAGGGGTGGCAGATGAAATTTTAGGTTGTGTTCACAGGTGTACAAGAAAATAATTTGGAGTCAGAAAGCCATTTTCAGTATTTCCTGCATAATGTTAGCTCTGCTGAGCCCACCTAAGCCTCTGGCAGGAAGGTAGGAAGCAATCTTTCGAAGTTCAAGGACAGTCCGGTCTTGAACGAAAGGAACAAAATGTGTTAATTATCAATCCTGAATTGATTTGGTTGAGGCTGTTTCCATTATTTCAGTGGTAAATTGGAAAACGTCCAGAAGATTTTCAATACATCATTGCAATGTGTTTTAAGAAATAATCGCTATGAGAAGATGCAATTGCCTTAGAGTCGGATTCTGCATCTTATGTAAAGGACCAGAGTTAACATTCATTATGGTCACATAATAACAACTCTATTCTGCCATTGTATCATTCCATAGAGAATATGTAAATGAATGAGTGTGGTTGTGTTCCAATAAAACTTTATTAACAAAAGAAGGCTGGGGCCAAATTTGGTCTAAGGCCCATAGTTTGCCAACCTCTGATTTAGGGAATCCCTCCTTGCTTCTGCATCTAGCATTTACTGAACATCAATTATGAGTTAGGCATTGGGAGGCACACTGGGTTAGAGGATAAATAACACACTGGCCCAGCACTTAAGAAGCTTACAGCTGAATGGGAGAGTGAGGTATAAAGAGTAGACCAAGGAAGGTATGAGAGGGGCATGTCAAAAACCCAGAGGCATGATCTGTTCCCCCACTGCAGGTGGGGGATGGTTAAATAAAGGCTTCACCAAAGGCTTCTGCGAATTCACTGAAGAGCCTTCATTTCTGCAGAGGCTACCCCTGTGCCTCGCTGACATGCTTGAGGCAACACATTCTGTCTCCCTGCCAGCGGGGACTTTCTACCACAGCCATGCCTTGGAGGTCATTAGTCTCTTTTCTAGGGCTGAAGTTCTGAAATGTCCCCTCCTTAATAACTATGATTTGATCCCTGTTCCTGCCCAGGTCTACCAAAGTGAAGGACAAAATAGAACTGGCCAGCATCCTTTACCTACCTCCTTTGTGGCTAAACTCAGAGGCATCATTCAAGTTCTGCCATATTTCATTCATGTTCTGTCTTCTTTATTGTAACTTATAGACACATTTGGAGCACTTTAGAGGATCAGTTAAGATGGTAAATGTATCTCATTTCATATTTCAATTTTTAGTGAGACCTCACCATTGGCTGACCTTCTAACTGCACAGATTGGACTACATTTTAATTCTTACTTCATGTCTATAGCCTCACATGTGACTTATGAGTGAGAGAATATAGAATGCTATTGTTTTTATCTTTTTTAACCACAAAAGGCAGTAGCATTGGAAGTAGAAAGTTCATAGAAAAAAATTTAAAGATTCTTAATTGAAATTAAAATATGCTAGTAGAGTATTACGGGAAATATTTCATTGACTCCAAAATCCGGATTGCTAATGCTGTCTTTGTTTGTTAGAACATGCATGCAGCTCTGATTTCTAAAATTGCATACAGCATCTTGCAAGGGTACACATGAGAAAATTAGCACATTAAATTTTAGTAGCAAAAACACTACAAAAGGATGGCAAATAACAGTTAGACTAGTTCAAGATAAACAACAATAATACACAAGATGTATTACACCAATTTCCTGTTACTGTTATAAAAAATGATCATGAACTTAGTGGCTTAAAAAATACCAAATATATTTTCCCACTGCCCTAGAGGTCATAAGTCTGAAATGAGTATCACAAGAATCAAATCAAAGTATGAATAAGGCTGCTTTCCCTCCAGACTCTTTCAGAAAGAGTGTTTCCTTGCCTTTTCCAGCTTCTAGTCTACCCTTAATCCTCAGCATGCAGCCTTTCCCTCCATCTCCAAAGTGTCACACTCCAACCTCTGTTTTTGATTGTTGCTGTGTCTTCTTTTCTGAATCCAACCTCCTAATTCCCTCTTATAAGGACCCTTGTGATTACTTTGAGCCCACCCAGATCATCCAAGATCTCAAAATTCTTAACTGCAAAGTCATTTTTGCTATGAAAGATAACATAGTCACAGTTCTGAAGATTCAGACATGGGTATCTTTGGTGGGTCACTACTCTACCTACCACAAAAAAAAGGCAAAAACCAGGACGAAATATTGCCTAACAAAGGCACAGTAGGGGACGCTTGAACATGGAGACTAATTAATTAATGTCCTTCTGCTGGGTATGTAAAGGAAGAAGTAGGAAAAAAGTAGAGACTGCCAACTTTGGAGGTAGAGAGTACTTGAAACAAGAGCAAAGGCCTGGAGTCAGGAGGCTCAGGTTGTAGAACGACTTGATGCCACCTTTCTCTGGGACTGTGCCTGTCACATGCTTTTCTGAGTTTTCTTCTCCAGCCTTCGACGACCTCTCTCTCTGGCTCTGCACCCCACATGCTCTGCCTTCTCTCTTGTCTGAGCAGTTCTGATTACCTCTGTTTGGGACTCTGTATCTCTCCTTCCACCTGTGCTTCACAAATCATCCCCCCTCACCCAATCATCGGTCCTTATTCTTTGTGGAATCACTTCCTCAACTCACAGACATCCTGGGGGAAAAATCTCCCTTGATCCATGCTCACCTCCACCCACCTTATTTCTCTGCTCCTATTGATAGCAAAACTTTCTAAAACAGTGATTTGTGTTGCCCATCTCCACCTCCTCACCCCCTGTTTTATTGAACCTACTCCATATGGGTTTTTGTCTCCAAACACTCCTCTGGAATGTCAGACATGATAGTGACTTCCACCTTGCCCAGTCTAGCAGGCAGTTCTCAAGCTTTCCTTGACTTCTCAGTGCTTTTGACATTGCCGATACCCTTCACTTTTCAAAATTTACTTCCTTGTCTCCCTTAACATCAAGTTCTTCCAATTTTCTCACTAAACTGCCCCCCCATATGCATTTTCTCAGCCTCATTTCTTTCTCTTGCCAGCATGTCAACTTTGGGTGCTGCTGACTCAGTCCTCAGACCCCTTCTCTTCCTACACTCACTCTCTTGGAAGTTTACCCAGTCTCACCACTCTAAATGCCTCCTAATTTATACAACCAGTTCAAATTCCTGAACTCTAGAATGCTATATTCAACTGCCTTCTCAGGTTTTCCACTTGGATGTCAAACAGACACCTCCAACACAGCCAACCCACAGAGGAACCTTGATGCATCAACTCCAAGCCTGCCACTCCCAGTCTTTCCTCCTTCAGAAAATTCATTCTTACGACTGCTCAAGCCAACATCTTCGGTGCCATCTTTGCCTCCTCTTTCTCTGCTTCTGTTAACCCAGATCCGTGGCAAAGTCTACTGGTTCTATATTCAAAATACATCCAGAGGCCACTTTGTGCTTTGTGCTTTCTCCACAAAAAATACCCAAACCTAAGTCACTGTCATTCTTCATTTTGAATATTCTATACAAGTAGTTCTCCTTTATTTACAGTTTTACTTGCTGTGGTTTCAGAACCTGCAGTCAATCATGATCTGAACATATTAAATGGAATAATCTAGAAATAAACGATTCATAAGTTTCAAATTGCACACCCTTCTGAGCAACTTGATGAAAACTCTTACCCTCTTGTTCTATCCCACCCAAGAGGCAAATCATCTCTTTGTCCACCGTCTCCATGCTTCTACACTGTGCACCTGTTAGCACTTTATAGTTGCTTCAGTGATCAGACAGTAAACACTCCAGCTCATCGCAATGCTCCGCAAGCCTCCCACAAAGCCTCTCTGGCCTCATTCCTAGCGGGTCCCACCCTGACTCATTGCTTTCCAGCCTCATCATTCCTCAGACAAAAGCCTCTACACATGTGCACTTGCTGAGCCCACTGCAGAAACCATGGTTCCTTTGGATCCTCGCAAGGTGCACACCCTGACTTCATGGTCTTTCTGCTCAAATATCTTTCACACACCTGACCACTACATGCATCATGGCTTTTCATTTCTCCATCTTTCTCCCTATTCTTTTGCAGACTGCAACACACATCATTGCATGCAATCAGTGTAAACATTTGCTTATCAACTTGCTTGTTTTCTGTCTCTGTAGTAGACTGTAAGACCCATGAGAACTGGAATTGTGTGGGTCTAATTCTCTGTTGCATCTCCAGGACCTAGAATAGTCCTAGCACATAAGAGGTATTCCATGTATTTGTAAAATATTTGTAGAATGGGCAAGTGTGTTCTCATAGCACAACTGTTTACACCATCATGGTGCTCTCTATATTCTAATTGTCTATTACCTCAACTGTCTCCTGCACTAGGCTGTAAATTCCTCAGGGCAGCAGTTTAACTTCTTTGGCCCAGTGTCAGACATTCCATGTATATTAGATGTTTGGAAGGATGAATAGAGAGATGGATTGACGAGATTAAATGAATCAGAGTCACACCTAGGACTGACCCTGGGGTCACAGTTCGACAGGTAAATTGGTTTGCTTTTAGAAATTAATTCATCAGACATTTCGGTGGGCCATATAAATGACATTGAAGCTAGTCATACAGACAGGAAAAAGCAAAATTATAATGTATATATATATATATTTTTAAAACTGTATGGGTTGACACTTCCTATTTTCCTCTAGGCTGTAAGCAACATTGGAGTTATTTCTGCTTTCCAAAGTCTCTTCTTACAACCCAGCTCCATCTCCTTCTGTCCCACTCGCATCTTAAACAATCCAAGAGGATGTCCCCTGAGTCACTCTCAAATACCACCCTCACCTTCACAGCAGAAAATACAAATCTAGAAAATTCCCCTCCAAAGGTAATTCTAGCATAATGAAAAGTAAATACAAATGTGTTAGATCTCAGTGGAGTCTCCAAAAATGTTAGGTCACACTTACAGCGGTGTCTCCAGAATGCTAGCTCAGGCCCACAAGGGGTATAGAACCCAGTGCTGTGTGAAAGATGCAAAGAATTATACAGGAGTTAGATGAGAAAATATAGTTTTTTTTACAAAGTATATTAGAGAGAGAGAAACAAGAAATAGGAAGAGGAGATTCACCTCCCCAAGGTAAAGGAGGGGCCCAAAGCTTAAGAAAACATGGCCTGGCCATAGCTCAAAGAGCACATGGCCATACCACAGTCTAGTAAGGCAATGACCACTAGTTGCTCATAGTTGAGTCCTTTTAACCCTTCCCTTTGATGGGGGAAGTCCATTAAGCTGATTGGGTGGTAGTCTGCTCCACATCATTATGAAGAGGCAGGTAAACACAGGTACTGATGTCAGATAATGGACAGCAGGCAGATGGGTGGGTTAGTCACATGATTGCTGCCATGGTGGTGGGCTAGATGGGAAGAGACAAGGGAAGGGGTTTTCCTGCAAGAGGTCTGTCAGTTTTTTCCAATCCACAATCCACAAGCTCCTTAGCAAAAAGGTGGTCTTATTATCATTTCTATGACTTTGGTCAGCTGAGGGGTGATCTTTGACCTTCTGCCTTTCACAAGGAACCTGAAGGTTTCCTAGAGATTATTATGCTAAAACATGAATTGAAAGGTTGGACTGTCCTTGTCTTGTGTCTGAAGGAGATTTGCCTAGGGGATGGGGTAGGCTACCAGCTTGGCCTACAGTAAATATCTGAACACTTCCTAAAATCTGCCTGTTGGAAATTTATCTATTTATATCCAATCTGTGCTAGATTCAAAGCATGTCAGTCTAAGCAAAAATGGCTATGCTGACACAAAATGTGAACTAAGTTTATTCTAAGTTTCTCGGGGTCTCTCCTTTCAAAATGTAACTATTGTCTTCTGCCTTCCCTACTTGATTTCTGTTATAACTTAAGAGAGTCTTTAAAGACCTTGACCCAGTATTCGTTGGTGTGAATAATTTAGCTACTATTGTTTTTGCTTTTTTTAATGTCCCAAAAGATGTCTCAATAATTTGGGACTGTCCAATAAAATTTTAGCAATGTTACCTTTCATTAGTGTAAAAAAGCAACAACAACAAAAAAAAAATTTTTAACTAAACCAGATAAATTATTTGGAAAAGAAGAAATCATTTAAAATATAGATTTTTTTAAGTGGTTGAAAAAACTAACATACAAACCATTCGTATTAGAATTATAGTATTTTCCGTTTAGAAAAATGAGACAAGTTAATTGCATAGTTACCATGAAATAAACTACATGGTAATTACACAGAAACTCCTTTAGAAATCGTAGTAATTACACTGAACTACAGCCTTCTAAAATAGACCAAAAGTTACTAAGTTCATGCACAATGGGAAGATGTGTAACCTGTGCTCTGACTACTTGATGTGAATATGGCCCAGTCAATGACTTTTGATGCCAGTTTTTAAAGATAATGATTTTTAAATGCAGATATGTTTGTAGAAATGGTCCCTAGCACAATATTTCCCTTCAACAAATGGGAGAAAAATCTCAGTTATGTACTTCCAGACAACAAAAATTTGACAGTAATTTCCCATCTGAAGGAGGTGACAGTCGTCAAAGAAAAATATTAACAGTCTCAATTTTAGAAAGAAGTTTTGGTTGTTGGCTCACATTTACATACTGTATGTAGAATTTAAAAGGAAGCTGTGTCAGAATTGAAACTTCTCAGTTGAGAAGTGAATGGTACAGTATATTTTGCATAGGATAAGCCATTTTCTTTGGAATTAAAAGGCTTGTTATGCAGTCATTCTCCCAAAGGATCAAAACAATCACTTTTTGTCACTCTGTTTTACACAAGCCAAGTTATTCAGCTGGCAAAATAAATTGGGAAGGGCCAAAATATAGGGGTGATGGAGATTGTCGTTCCCTAAGAAACTTGGTAGAATTAAGGATCTTAGTAATAGCCCGTAGAGGCCAGGCACAGTGGCCCACCTTGCTGACTACAGCCCAAGGGCAAGTCTACATCACTATTGGATCCCGAATCAGCTGCCAAGGCTGTTGTGAATTTAATTTGAGGCATTGTTCTTCTTCAGTTGATGCCAGCACAGACAATGGGCATGAGGGTAAGAAATGAGATTAGAGAGGTACAAAAACAGATGAAGGGGGAAAGGGAAATTTCTAATGGCACATAATTTAAACCTTATTTGTGTTACATGCCAGTGCAGCCAGGCCAACCCCAAACCCATGGAGAAATGCATTTAGTCCCAAGATGGTTCTGTTCAACCCTGACCCAAGTTCCTGCCCAGCCTTAAACACAAACACAAACTGTCACTGTGTCAAGGGCTGTGGGCAACCCCACTAGGATGTGAGATCCTTAAGGGCAGAGAACTGTCTTCTGCATCATCTTCCTAGTTCAGTAAATGTTTGTTGATCAAATAAATGAGTGCTCACGTTTGAGTAGACATCAACTACAGATCATCACAGAATGTTGTGGCCTTAAGTCAAAAAGAGTTTACACAGCCTAACAAGAGAAGAATGGCGGCAAAGCAGTCTTATTTCTAAATGCATGATAATCAAAAGAACGAAGTTGTTAGAACTCACTTAAATTCAGAAACAAGGAGCATTGGTAGAGTTGCTGTAGTCATGTGACATCATGCAGTGACTAGCAGTGGCAAGAACTCAGGATTCCAGGTGTTTTTTTCAAAATCCTTTTCTCTTTGCACCCCAGCTTAGGGCTTGAGCCACATTTATGAGGGGAGACCCAAAATAACCTGGAATTTATTTATTTTAAAAATGTGTATTTATTCTTGCATTTTTAAACTTCAGTTACCTTCGAAGTACTCTCCGTTTGATGCAATATACCTATGGAGACACTTTTCCATTGCTCAAAACAGTTTTTGAACTATTCAGTTTTGATGCCTTTTAGAGTTTCTACTGTTTATTGTTTCACCTCTTCCACACTGACAATACATTTCCCTTTGAGGACTTTTTCTTCTAGAGAAATAGCAACAGCAAAAAATTGCTCCAGGCAAGATTGGACGAATGGGAAGGGTGGGGTACCTGGGTCATGCCATTTTTGGCTGAAAACTGCTGAATACGCAGTGTGGTGTGGGCAGGTGTGCTCGTAAATTGTCCATTATGAAATGAGCAAACATGTTGAAAGAATCTAAAAAAAAAAAAAAAAATTCAGCGAAGCCAAACTCAGCTTCTTGCAGCAACACTAGCTGGTACACTGATGTTAAAGGGTTCCTAGAACCACTTTCCTAGCAGGGAAAGTCTGTACTACAAGGGACCTGCCCTCCAAAAAATAGTTCCAGTTTTGTTGGGGGTCCCTCATTACATATCATGCACTATTTCAACAAGCCACGCGTTTAAAGCCCATGCAGCCATCCTTCTTGAAAAGAACCCATGTCTTTATAGAGACTTATGGTTCTGTGCCTGTCTATGACATACAAACATTAACTTGGCTTTCCTATTATTGTACTGGAGTGGTTGCTAGTTAAAATCATTAACATGAAACTTCTCCCTCAATTCGACTGTCAGGAAAACATTTTATACTGGCCATGTTCTAGAGTGGATGTATATCAATGTGTTACCTGCTCCAGAGACATATGTGGTAGACCTTGGCACACGTACTTGAGGTTTTGCACCAAAGCCACAGGGAGACAGAATACTTTACTCTCATTCCTAGCATTACCTCTGACTTTGCCTGGGCTGTGCCATGGGCTTGTGGGCAGGCATTGGTCACTCACAGGCCACGTCAGTGCCAGGACAATAGGAGGTAACTGATTAAAAGAGACCCAGATCTGGTGGTTATTGTGTCTAAGTAGGATCTTGTCACTCCTCGTGCATCCAACCAGATCCCTTAAGAAGGTAGATCTAACCCAGGCAAGGTGGTTCATGCCTATAATCTCACATTTTGGGAGGCTGAGGTGAGAGGATTGCCTGAGCCCAGGGGTTCGAGACCAGCCCAGGAAACTTGGCGAGACCTCATCTCTACAATAAATCAAAAAATTAGCCAGGGGTGGTGGTACATGCCTGTAATTCCAGTTACTTGGAAGGCTGAGGAGGAAGGATCACCTGAACTCAGCAGGTCGAGGCTGCAGTGGCCGTGAGCAGTGTGTCACTGGATGATAGAGTGAGACTCCTGCTCAAAAAAAAAAAAAAGAAGGCAAGCCAGGCTCGGTGGCTCAGCCTGTAATCCCATGCCTTTGGGAGGCTGAGGTGAGTTGATTGTCTGAGCCCGCGGGTTTGAGACCCGCCTGGGCAACGTGGCGAGACCTCATCTCTACAATAAATCAAAAAATTAGCCGGGCATGGAAGCATGTGCCTGTAGTTCCAGCTGCTTGGAAGGCTGAGGCGGAAGGATCGCCGGAGCCTAGCAGGTCGAGGTTGCAGTGGCCGGGAGCGGCCACTGCACTCCAGGCTGGGTGACAGAGTGAGACTCCAACTCAAAAAAAAAAAAAAAAAAAAAAAGAAGGCAGACCTAGAAAGGACCAAGAGTGTGGGCTTTACTGTAAACATAGATTTTTTTAATGTATTTTAAATAACTCATCTTAATATGTTATGTAATTCCCAAGGGCCTCTTTGGTGCAATCTGTTTTGAAAGTCTCACACACCAGTAGTGGAAGCCCTACCATGCTATTTACAAGAGTCAAAGTGGCCTGGTGGGAAGGCAAGGGGCCCTGGAGGTCTATCCTGAGTTCAGGCCCTTCTGGGCACTATAGCCACATCACCTGACCACTCTGTGTCTTTGTCTTCTCATCTGAGAAATGGAAATGATGACAGAACCTCCCTCCAGGCTTGATGCAAAGATTAACAAGGGAAAATATGTAGCAGGTCTGGAGCACATGGGCTCAAAGAATGTTGGCTCTTTCATGCAAATTGCAGCCGAGGAGTCTGAGTTTCGGGGAGAAGAACACAGTTAGTATACTAAAAAGCCAAGAACAGAATTCTTATCTTAGATATCTCAGTTCTGTGAAGGATCCCTATCAGTTATCAAAGCAATTCAGGCCATGGTTCAGAAGTGAGCCATATGTTTATTTCTTTCCTGGGAGAAATAAGCATATATTAGGTGAAAATAACTCATTCTTTATAAAGAGACTTACAATTTGGAAAGCAAACCCCTGGATATTGTGCACACATATGTACTCATACATATGCATGTACAATATATACATGTTATGTATATATATTTTAATATAAAGGTAATACCAATTGTAGAAAATTTGGAAAATACAGAAAAATATAAAAGAAATAGAAGTTGCAAATAATCACGTAATCTCAACACCAGGTTTATTCACAGTGGACATTCTGGAAAATGACTTTATGATATGGGATTTTCCCTAAACACACATGGATTTGGGGATAATTGTGCTATACACACAGCTTAGCATGATTCTCTTCTTTCCTTGATATGCCATATTAAGAATTTGTTGAGTTTCACGAGACAGAATTTGGAAGAAAAATTAAATCTTCTGATACTGTCACATGTATTCTTTCCCCTTAGGGATTTGTGGTCTGAATCACAAAGCCCACCATTCAGAAATCCCAGGGCACAGGGTCAGTCTCACTCTGCCATGTTGAGATTTTAATACTAGAGAAATGGAAGGGTGGTACCTCCCCCCCAGGACCAAGGACTCTGAGTAGCCTTGTGGTGCGGCATTGACTGAATTCTACAGATGGACTTAGTATGAATTCAGGTCCACAGGGATTCAGGATGTGTAGGTGTCCTGCCTGTGCCCTGTCTGTGGACAGTAGAGTCAAGCTGTCTATGTAAGAGCATCAGCCTTGATGGCAGGAGGTTCAATGTCCCTGTACAGTGCTGGTCTCTGGTACAAGCTTTTTGAGAGGCGGGCTCCATCTTTTCCTGTGTCTGCCCAGAACTCTCTGCTCCTGTGTTGCCCGACATTCTGTTGCTTGGTAACTAGAGCACCTAATTATTCTACTAGGAGGTCAAAGAAATGCCAGCAACCCCATTACATAGACCTAAGAAAGTCAGATGTAAGGCATTAATTTGCATGAGGGGACTTTATTTTTCAGCTAGAGATAGGAAAGAAAGAGACTTCAATGTTCAATGTACTTTTGCTAATATTGAAGCAAGATGACCTGGAAAATAAATGCAGCGCCAAAAAAAGGGGGGGTGGTGGTGGCAAAAAGCACATCAGAAGAGGTTTTTGTTTGCTTCTTGATTTTTGTTTCTAATTCCTGAAATTATTCACAGATCAGGAGTTGTGAATGGTCAAAGAGATAAAGTACTCTTTCACTGTCAAGGAGAGAGAATATTTTTTTTTAATCTGTTATATAATGAGCTTTTTTCAAGTAAAGGTGTCTTAAGAATCAGAGGTTTTTGTTTTTGTTTTGTTTTGTTTGGCTTGGATTTTGGTTTTTTGTCACTTTGTTTTTAAGTGGAGTTTTCTTTTTAACTAATTCTAGGTTATCAGACTTTAAAATAATTGAGTTGTCTTTTACTTTCTTTTATCTGATTCTCTGTGACTATAATTGCCAGGGTTTTATTTCCTAAAGAATTCTTCCATTTACTCCTGTTAATTTACTAAAAATGTCCTAGCTGCCCGTGACTGTCCCTTATAAAATCTTCCTGCAAGTGAAGCAGTCTTCTGTTATTCATAGCTGGACCCACTTTGGGAACTTGGCAATTAGAAGCTCCAGTTTCTTAGTCTTCTCTAAATAATGTGGTGAGTGACCACAGGGTCATGGAAAACGATTTAGCAGGGGTGACTCCCAGTGTCCCCAGTCATACCCATCTCAAGGTAGGTGAGCCTTGTGCCACGCCATTCCAGATACAAGAGACACACCCTCATGTCTTGATTGGCTCTCCATCAAATTAAATTGTACATGAAGATTGACAACACATGGTGGCTCTCTCCGCCTGCTTTGAGTGGCATTGGATACCCCGGAACTGCCCGACCAGTTTAAAATACCCCCCAAATGCTGGCCATTGCCCCTTTGGGTCACGAAAACTCAGGGCCAGAGAAGAAAGCGGTCTGGGACGGAGGGGAGAATTGTTGTTCTTCTTTCATGATTCCTTTCACCAGTGAAAAGCGGCGGAAAAAAACTACTCTAAACAACTAGGATGTTGTTTGGCTCTACGTTCCTTGTGTAACACGGCGCTGTTGTTTAGTAAGTGCTGACTTGCTCTCCAGCACCTGTCCTCGACCGTCCCTCCCTAGCGTCAGCACAGCCCTGTGGAGCGATCACAGTTCTTCCAGGGTTGGTCCACTGGCGCCCTCTGCTGGCACTGAGGAGCAACGACCTCATCGACTCTGCCACTTAAACCTGAGATTTTGTATTTTCTGTAGAGTCGTTTTACCCAAATCTCTGGTTTATTTTCAAAGGTGATCATAGCCCAGAAATGTTCCCAATGACTGACAGAGAGCAGGGAATCATTTAGGGAAAACACATGGAAAAAATAACTTCCACAGGATAGTGGTGATTCACCAACAATGGGAATATACTTAATGTCACTGAGTCCTACACTTAAAAATGGTTAAAATGGTAAACTGTATGTTGGTAAATTTTACCACAATTTAAAAAATATACACACAAAATAAAATATGATGTCAACAAGAACATATGACGTGAAGAGCCTATCATGCTTACTGATCTAATGTGTGGCTTTCCAGTCGACTTGAATGCTTCTCTTACCTGCCCTGGGCCTCTGAGGAGTCTCAATCAGAGCCCAGGAATGGTATTTGGTGGGGAGGGTGATGAGGCCCAGGAGAAGTGACCCAGGGCCTCGGGAATGTTCGGGCTGACCTGGGTGGTCACACAGCAGAAAAAAACCCTTCCCGGCTTTTATCTGCCCCCCTCCCCATCTACCTCCTCACTCTCCCCAGAATGTGCAAGAGAGTCTCATGGCATCCCCAGAAATGGAGCTATAAAGTGTGGAACAATCTACAATCAAAGTCTAACATCAGCCAATCAGAACTGGCTTATTTGGGTGGCAGAAGCCCCAATGCATGACTGAAATCCTAGACTTCACCCAAACTCTAACCAAAAACAAGGTCAAATCCCACTGGGAAGACACCTGAACCCACTGGCTCAATACAGACTGCTCTCTTATCCCTGTCCTGCCCCTCTCCCTTACAGTGTGCTCAATAAACCTGTTTTTCTACTCTAATCTGACTTAGGTGAATTCTTTCACCACCGACGACTCCAGCTGTCTGATTGCTACCCGTGACATAAAGAGCTTAGCAATGTCTTTGTCCAATCCCATCCTATTAAAGTTTCAGTAAAGAGGAGCACAGATTTTGGGGGGTAGGGGTGAGAGTGGAATGGTCAGAGCAGGCGGAGAGGCATCAATAACCCTACACACAGTCATCTGAGGAAGTTCATTCAAACACAAAAACCTTCAATACTTGAGTCCAAATTTCAGACTGTGATAAACAATAGGCCCCAGGGTATGAACTACACAAAGACCAGGCTCTCCTCTTCCCTGACATCTGTCACACCACCTGAAGAAAAGGGAGGCTCAACAGGTGGAAAGAGATGGCAGAAGCAGATTGAGGGGAAGGGTTGGAGAAGAGGGTCTGCCAGTCTGCCTTGGAGCCACGTTCCCCTGTAAATCAGGTCCGGGCTGAGAGCCTAGGTTGCCCTGGTTCACACAGAGCACAGGGAGGCCCGTCTTGGAGGTTGATGTGTATGTGTGGACGCTGCAAAAGTCTCTAAGTTGTTGTTCTTTTTAACATGCACTACATATCAAAAGAAAAAAATTAGCTATCATATATCATCTCCCCGTTTATTCCCTCACTGCAGCCATATTTTAAGCTCTAAACATGTAGCCCCCAAATATGCTATTGTTTGTTTGTTTGTTTAAAGATACAAGGATTATCTTTTTAAAAAATATCCAGGGGGAAAGCTAGGGAATTCTGAGAAATGTGATAAGGTTCTGATAAGCTGACATCTTGCATGAAAATTTGTATTTGTCCTCTGTTACCTCCACAGTCTGGAGCATCCCTAAACATTAGGCTGCAGACATGACCTGGAAGCTACAGGCCACGTGGGCAGATGTGCTCAGTAAGTGCTTCAGAAGGCACCATGAAGCTGCAGGTTTGCCCTCCATGTGCTGCTTACAGGCAGGTTTCCAGTACCTTATGGAGCTAGGAAGGCTTCCTGGGCTTTGGCACTGTGTCCATGTTAGCAGCCCAGCCAATCGTGTTTGCAAAAACAGACCCCACCTCACATAGGTAGGTGTGGGCTCTTTCACGCTCCACTTAAACCCATCCTCACACTTCTCCTGCCAAAGTGATCTTTTGCAAACATATGGTAACTGAACAAAGCATCTCCTGTAACAGTACATTCACAATCATGTTTTCTGCATTTAATTTAGAAAACTTCATGCCATATAAATAAACCTCTGATTGATAAGGCTCATGTTTCTGGACAGCATTAGAGAACTATATTCTTATGGGGAAGTTTCCACTCGGGAAACATTTACCAAGGAGCCAGTTCCCAGGCACTGGGTCAGCCATGTGCTCAAAGCTGTAGAATCATTGCTGTCTTTGAATCCAGCCCCCTATGGGTCCTCATTCCAAACAGTGGGGGTGGTTAATGTCAGTAGCTTTTTTTCAGCTAACAGGAAAGCCCCTTTCTGGGGGACTCCTCAAAGACCTTACTCAAATTTTGCCAATTAAATATGTTCTAGAGGGAGAAATCCATAGACGGCATCAATGTAAAGCTATTATTACACTCTAATTTTTTTTTTTTGAGTTGGAGTCTCACTCTGTCGCCCAGACTGGAGTGCAGCGGCCGCTCCCAGCCACCGCAGCCTCGACCTGCTGGGCTCCAGCGATCCCTCCACCTCAGTCTTCCAAGTAGCTGGAACTACAGGCACGTGCTACCCCAGCCGGCTAATTTTTTGTTTATTGTAGAGATGAGTTCTCGCCAAGTTGCCCAGGTGGGTCTCGAACCTGCGGGCTCAGGCAATCCACTCTCCTCAGCCTCCCAAATGTGTGGGATTACAGGCTGAGCCACCGAGCCCGGTTACACTTTAATTTTTTAATTAAGCTTTTAAAAATTATTTTTAAATGTATTTGCTTATAAGTATTTATTTCTAAAATCATTAAAAGTGGCTATTGAGGCTGGGCTCGGTGGCTCAGCCTGTAATCCCTCATGTTTGGGAGGCTGAGGTGAGTGGATTGCCTGAGCCCGCGGGTTCGAGACCCGCCTGGGCAGCAAGACCTCATCTCTACAATAAGTCAAAAAATCAGCTGGGTGTGGTAGCGCGCACCTGTAATTCCAGCTACTCGGAAGGCTGAGGCGGTAGGATCGCCGGAGCCCAGCAGGTCGAGGCTGTGGTGACCGGGAGTGGCCACTGCACTCCAGTCTGGGTGACTGAGTGAGACTCCAACTCAAAAAAAAAAAAAAAGTGGCTATTGATTTTTCAGATGTATTATGATATTGTATTTTGGTCTTTCGTTCATTCAGCAAAACTTTTTTGCACTCTCTATCTGGCAGGGAGAGAACAAGACAGAGGCCTGGGGACAGACATGAAATAAACAGGCAAGAAACTGTGTAGTGCAGTCAAATATTTGAGAAGAAAATAAAGGGGGAAAGATAGTTCTGGGTGAGGGAGCACATTAGATTTATTTTTTAAAGGCATTCCAGGAAGACCTTCCTTGAAGGCGACATTTGTACAAAGACTTGTAAGAGTGTCCCTTGCAGTTCAGGAAATATATATATGCATATATACATGTATGTGTAAATGTATATATACATATACACATATATACATATATAATGTATATATACATCTTGATAAATTATAATTCTTGATAATGATTATATATCTCTCTATGTATATTTTGTGGATATATGTAATTTGTCAGTCACATATCGAATGAAAGATATGGATGGGGACACAATGATAAAGAGTGACAGGCCAGCCCCCACAGAGCTCTCTGCATGACAGAGAAGAGGAGCAGCCCAGCGCAAGGATGCACCATGTGGGGGCAAGTTCCAGGTGCTGGTTGAACACACAGTGGGCATCTAACCCAGAATAGGGGAGCTTCAGGTGCTGGGGATGCTTCAGTAAGGGAAAGAGACAAAAGTCCCTTCTCCTCAAGGAGCCCACATTCCACATTCTACTGAATAGGGAATATGTGTTCCTACAACTGTCTACATGCATGTGACTTTATCAACCTGTATCTACATCTGTTGTCCATATGTGTATCTGTGCTTATCTATCTATAACTCTATCTACCTATACATATCTATACATCTATCTCTGTGCATATCTATTTAATCTATGTAGTTATATAGATCATGTCTATATCTATATGTTCTTTATATATATATATGTACCTATCGCTACATCTTTAGCCATGTGTCTATATTTCTACATCTCTAAATCTATACCTATCTTCCTCTGACAACCCAAATTTTCAAGAATTATAATTTATCATGAGATATAGGAATATATTTTATTCCTGAATGCACTGGAACTTTTCTATACAGGCACATATCTATCCTTCAAAAAGAACTATGGTTCCTCAAAAGAAAAGTAAAAATGCAACAATCACACAAAAGAAGGAAGAAGTGCTGGAAGAGGACCCTCAGAAAAGACTTAATGGCAGGGAGTCAATACAGTTGGAATAGAGGAACACAGGACATGTAAGACTGTACTTCGAAAAAGTGAGACTCCTGGTGGCCTCAAGACCAGGACCTGGAGCTAGATGCCAGAATAGGATGAGGGAAGAGGGGTCTGGGCTGCAACCCTGGGCTCCCTCTGTCCCATACGAGGTCCAAAACACAACCTTAAATAACAAATATTTATAACAGGCAACATCATGGCTGTGACAGTCACTCTAAGACCATCATACATTTTTGCTTAATTTTCTGAATGACTGAATTTTCCAGCAAAAGAAGAAAAAAAATTCCATTGTCCTTAAGTAGAAACACAAAATATTACTATTTGTGTTTTAAAATCAACTTAAAGTGCCATTTAATTGGAAAAATATGAAATTTGCCATTTTATCCAAAATCAGGCAACTTATCAAATCAGCAATGGATTTGTGAATATTGATTTAATTGTGAATGTCATGGGAAAAATATTCCTAAGATTACCAAAGCATGCAAAACTCTATCTCTTCTTAAATAGCTCTGGAAGTTTTTATGCATCTCAGTCACAGACTTCAGCTGAATGGGTCTCTAAGAACTGTTTGTTGTAAATGCACTGATTTAATTAGAAATTTTATTGCAATCTTTGAGGCAAGTGTAAAGAGGCTGAGAAATCTTGAAGAAAGCAGGAAAATGTAGAAACCATCTGGAAATCTTAAATAGACGACAGTAATTATTCAGCTGTTTAGAAACAAGTCCTAACAAGAATACTTGAAGCTGGTCTCTCATTTTCTGCTAAAATAATTGCTTGTTTTCAAATCTTGCAGTTTGGAGTTTTGTAATATCCGCTAACAGCTAACATCCAAGCTCTCTGTGACAGTCTCCATATGGCAAGTCATGAGTCCACATTCAGAGAACTCCAGGTCCCTTGACCTAAACATGCAATTCACCCCCCAGGACTGTCACTAAGTCCCTCTTTATAATGACCTGGCTGGTATACATCTCCTTAACTTTCAACTTCCAAAGGCTAAGTTCCATCCCAATCTCCTGGGAAACATCCTGTTTCCAGTGCAAGGAAAATGAAGAAGTCCCGGTTCAGTAGCTGGTCAGATGTGACAGAAATACAAGTCAATTTATCTTCTAGCATTTTCCCCAGTGTCTAATCAAGGTAAGACCATCTGAAAACTGTTGACAAAATACAAGTGGGCAAGTGAACATCCAGACTTGGGTCCAGTTTTCTCAGAATTGGAGCTCCTTGAAGCTGCACTGGGGGGGGTCTTTGAAACACATCAAACCATGAATCCTGTCCTGGTCAGGTTCCCAGCAACCTGCACCCAAACTCTCCTCGAGGTCATGCTTTATTTTGCAGAAGTTTCTTACCCCACTGGTACCTCTGGATGGTCAGGGCCTCTCAGATTGGATGTCATCTGTGGTCTCAACTCTGTCCTGTCTTGGCTCCCTTCTAGGAAAGTTGCTATCTTGGCTCTGAGTCCTGGCCTCCACTTAACCCTGGCCCGGACAGAACAACTCTTCTAATCTGCTATTCTAACCCTAGTATCATGAAATGGCATGATCAGCATCGCATCTTTCCTTGGAGTTCTCTGAAAAGTCACCTCTTCAACTCTGGATGGAGTTCCTGTTTCTCAGTAACCACCAGTGCACCCTGGACTACCTAGCATTCCCCATACTTCTTTCTGCTTCCCTCCAGCCCAGGTTGACTTCTTTATGGCTTTTATTCTCAGCAAGAGACCAATATTTTGTGTAAGGGACAAAAAAGAAGAGAAGACCACTAGGTCCTCTAGAGATTTTTTTTTTTTAATATCTTTTAAAGTTGGGTGCAATGGCTCATGTCTGCAATCCCAGCACTTTGGGAGGTGGAGGCGAGAGGATTGCCTGAGCCCAGAAATTTTAGACCAGCCTGGGAAACTTGGCAAGATCTCATCTCTCCAATAAACAATTTAAAAAAAACTAACCGGGTGTGGTGGTGCACTCCTGCTGTTTGAGCTACTTGGAAGACTGAGGCGAAAGGACCTCCTGAACCCAGAAGATCAAGACTGTGGTGAGTCATGATCATGCCACTGCATTCCAGCTTGGGCAACAGAGTGAGTCTCTCTCTCTCTCTCTCTCTCTCTCTCCACACACACACACACACACACACACACACACACACACACACACACACAATTAGTCCACACCTGTTTTGTTCTGCCACAACAAAGTATTACATACCAGATGGCAAAAACAGACATTTGTTGTCTCACTGTTCTGGAAGTTCAAGATCAAGGGAATAGCAGGTTGGTTCATTCTGAGGCCTCATTCTCTGGCTTGCAGGTAGCATCTTCTCCCTGTGTTCTCACAGGATTATTCCTTCTTACACCAGTCTTATGCTTATCAGGACACCAGTCAGATTGGTGTCTGCCACCTAACGACCTCATTTTTAGCTTTATCACCCCCTTACAGGTCCTATCTCCAAATACAGTGACATTAGAGGTACTGGGAGTTAGAACTTCAACATAGAAATTGGGAGCCAGGTAATAGAGGGAGGACAATTCAGTTCTTAACATTCCCCAAGAAAACAATAATAAAAATTCATAGTGCTATTCCCATCACAGTCTGTGGGATTGGGGGTTTGCGAAACCACAGGTTCAATGTAACACAATCTCCTGGAGCATCTATTTTTACCTCACACTATGTTATGCTTAGAACAACAATTGTAAACAACATATTTTGGGAAACAGTTAAAATATTGGATAAAATTTTATTATTAGAACACAAAATTTCAGAACAAAATCTGTCCTGGTCTCAGACCATCCTAAGCTGGGTTCTTAGTGGTATAAATTCTCAATTTCTCCTTTTTCTGTTGCAAAAATTTTGCTATGGAGCAGTTTGAAGAGCCCTGATTCTTTCTCTATAGAGCAATCACTCCCAGGGTTCTCATTCCTTAATGTATGTTATTTTGATAAGCAAAACAAAGGTCCCCAAGCTCCCTGGGGTGTAAATGACGTTGAAGGATTGTTGAGCTAGAAACAGGCTGAAATGTTTCTACTCAGGCAGAGTTCATGTCTTAAATCATATCCCCAGGGTGCAATTAATTTATTTTAATTGATTGGAGCTTTTTACATTTTCTGAAGAGCTCCATCAGAGAATGGGGTTGGTGATGGAAACAGAGCCAGCCAACTCTAACTGAGAGGGACACATTTCTACAGGCATTTGTGATGGAATCTGACAAAGTCTCTCAGAAGAATGTATCCCCAACTAAATTTTGTTACAACTAAAATCCATGCTTAAAAAAAATTACCCTATGAAGGAATACATGGTAACCTTAATGGAAATTTTTGAATATTGGTAGATACTAATAATCTGAATAAATGGAAATCAATGCCCCATTCCTGGTATAAATGAGCATAATCTAGTATATTTAGTATAGTAAATATACAAATTAACCAACTTAATATAGTAGCTATATCAATTATCCCTAAACTAATCTGTGTACTTAAGTACTCTTAATCAGCATTTTAGCTGAATTTTCTTATGAATTTAATGTAATAATTCTAAAATTATATAGGAGAGACTAAAGAGCCATGAATAACTAAATTGATTTTGAAAATCAAGAGTAAAGGAAATGATCAGGTGGACTTAACTTCAGAAAACTACTGTAATAAAAACAATATGGTTGCGGGACAGATTTGGACAAACTTGTCAGTGGCATACCTGTAGGAGGCTAGGATCGTCCTGCACCAGATTCATGTATGACACAGGCAGTGCCACAAAACAATGCAGAGAGAAGAAAATGTTTATCAGATGATTTGCAAGATATTGAATCACTGTGAAGAAAAATAAAGCTTTAATCCCAGCTGATACCTTATAAAATTTAAACCCCCAACAGTTTAAAAACCTAAAAGTTGTAAGTAATTGCAAAGATGTAGGAAAGCTCTTTGTGACCCCAAATTAAATAAGTATCGAAAAGAAAAAACCATGAAATAATTTATCAATGGGTCAATTTGACTGCAGCAAAATTAAGCGTTTTTGCTTAGTGACAAATACCACCGACTAAATTACCAATAGATGATAGACTAGGATATTTGCCACATCAAAAGACAATTGCATATTAATATCTAGTACACGCTTATAAATCAACAAAAAAGAAAATCCTATAGAAAATTGAAATTCTACAGAGAAAACACAAATAAGAAATTACAGAAAGGTATGTACAAATGGGTGTAAAAATCACTAGTGATCAAAGTAACACAAATGAAACCTGTTTTGACTCAATTGTGCTGCTATAACAAAACATATGAAATCGAATACTTTGCAAAAAACAGAATTTCTTTCTCACAATTCTGGAGGAAGGGAATTCCATTATTAAGATACCAACAGGTTCAGCACCTGGGGAAGACAGGTGTTTGCTTCCAAAACAAACCTTTGCTGCTATGTCTTGTAGAAGGAACAAACGCTATGTCCTCACATGGCAGAAGAAATGGAAGGAGCCAGATTAGTTCCCTCTAGTCCTTTTATAAGACACCAGTCCCATTCATGAGGAGAGAGCTCTTATGACCTAATCACCTCCTAAAGGGCCCACCTCCTAATACTGTTGTTTTGCAGGATTTAGTTTCAACATAAATTTTGGAGAGACCTAATTATTCACACTGTAGCAAAATCACAATGACAAATTACTTACATTGTTGAGTAATATCAAGACTTGAAAAAGATGTAGGAGGTAGAAGCCCATCCTACACTACTCATTCCAGAAGGTACATGCATGTTTAAGAACGCATAACAATCACCATGGAGTGGATTTGGGGTTTGGAGGAAGAGGGAGCTGGCAAAAGGGGGAAGGACAGATACACACGAGTCTTGCACATACCAGTGATGACAGGGTGCTATGATCTTAAGATCTTAAGAGTGTGAAGACCCCAACTCTGCCCTAAGAACCAAAAGATCAAGGAGCATGTTCGAGAGAGGAATTGCATACATGATTGATAGTCAACAATGATGTAAAAGCTGTCCTAATTACAAGTGACTATCAGAGACTATCTAGATGCACCCAAAAATTCCTCTATGTCTTCTTGGGCACATGGGAAACCTACATTTGCTGCCCTCCTTTGAAAGTTGGTTGGAACCATCGGACTGGGCTCTGGTGCATGAATATAGGTAAAATGCCACTTCCACCAGGTCTCTAAAGCACTTCATGCGATTTTCCATGCTTTGTGTCCCTCAACCATGATGACAAACATGACAGACTCTAAGGTGGAAAAGTTACTTGAGGAAAAGAAGCTGGAGTCTTCAATTGGCACCCAGAAGAGACCTGAGAAAGCCACCTGACCTCATCAGACTCACATAAGTAAGAAATAAACTTATGCTGAGCCACTGGGATTTGTGGACTATTGTTTTCACAGTTTGTCTCCCCAGATGAGAAGAGTATTCTACCAAATCTAGTTTGAGTCTCTTCATTCAATAAATAAATCAGGTGTATCCGCTTACCTAACACCAAGGGAGTTTGAAATCATGAGACTGAAGTTTAGAGACCATGAAGTTTAAGAGAAATTAGTACTATGATGATCCAGTTCTCAGGAAGAAAATTAAAAGTGTTCTTTCCTTCACACTACAGTAATGCCCCAGCACGCAGTCCTCAGTAACAGCACACATGTTTCTGAGGCCAAGTAAACCACAAAGGCATTTGCTAAGCCAGTCTTATTCAATAGTCTTCACATAATCCTAACACATACTCCACAGAAGCAGGACTCCCAAAGAAGCATCAGAAGTAGGAGAGAAATTGAAATACACTTTTTTCCTGGTAAAAAAACACATTCTTCTTAACACAGTATGGCATTTACTTCTGAAACAAAATACATGAAGAAATAAAGATGGAAGTATTTTTTAATACTTGAGAGTACTCAGAGATTGAGATATGGGATTGATACATGTAAATCCCACTTCTTCTTTGTCAAGTTGCCACAAATAAATATATTTCCATTAAGATTTAAAGAACACTTGAGATTTCCAGGAGATTTTGCAAAGGAGACTGGGAGAATTTTTGTATCGCAAGCCTTCCATGAAGTTTTTGGCAATTCATGACTCTACTTTTCATCTCACCAGTCATAGATTCTTTTTTATTGTTCCCATAAACAAGCAACATTTAGTTTCAGAAGATCTCCCCACTCTCCCACAGACGAGGCAACTCCTGCATACAAGAACCACTGCTCAAAATAGTTTTTGAATTCATCAATTTTGATGTTTCTGCCATTTTTGGTTCACCTCTTCCACATCAGCAAAAAGTTTCCTTTTGGGCAATTTTTCATCCAGAGAAACAAACAAAAAAAGTCACTTAGGGTGAGATCAAGTGAGTAGAGAGAGTGGGGCTTCGGGATCATGCCAGTTGGGCCCTACACTGCAGAACACTCAGCATGGTGTGGGTAGGTGAGCTCAAATCATTCATCACGAAATGGGAAAATTCACTGACAATTTTTCCAAAACATATTCACTGAAGTGAAATGCAGATTCTCACAATAATGCTAGCTGATGGGTTACTATAACACTTAATTAATGAGGGAAGCCTTTACTACAAGAGGCCCACCCTCAAAAGATAATTTCAGTTTTAGGGGAGTCTCCCTCCATATACTTAAACATCTACCAACAAAAGCAGGTCTCTCTCTAGAGAAACTCATGCTCTTAAACAATTAACTGATCTCATATTATTGTACAAGTGTTTAAAAATATTTAATTCTTCCTTGAAGGTTAGGATAGAGGAAAGATGGCATTGGAGTCAGTTGGACTGTGTGAATCCCTGGATGAGTGAGTGAGTGTATGTAAGTAAGTGGGCATGTGACTAGCTGAGTGGGGACTCAGAGGCAAGTAGCCAGGGTTTTCCTGGTGGAGCGGCTGGTGATGCTGCTCCTCTACCTGAACCCTAGCACGTCCCAGCAAACAGAAGTTGAGCATCATTTTCTAAAATCAAAATGCCCTCCCCAGGAAGAGGCTTCTGGGAGCAACTGCCATTGCCAGGCTGCCTTACCACTGCAATACCGGCTAGACACTGGCAGTAAGGGCCATGGAATGAGCATAGAAAGGGAGCCAGAGGCAGAGTCCCACTGGAGAAGACTAAACAGTCACCCAGCCCCCATCTTGAAAACTGCTCACCATGGAACAACAGACCTGCTCTCTGTAACCAGTGGTTTAACTATTTTGGAGTTGATAGTGACCCAGAGGGAAAACCCAGGAAGCACAAACTTTAGAGGGACAAAATGAGTACAGAGTCTCAGGCACCCCACCCCCTAGTCTGACTCAACTGTGGACCAAAGGTATGACCAGAAAAGGACAAAGAAGACCCCCCAAGAGATCAGTGCCCTCCACCCTCCACCTTATTCAACTCTCAAAACTACAAGAAACAACAAAGTTTCCCTATCCCAGCCCTGTTTCAAAACATAACAAATTTGGAGGCTCTGGTCAGGGAAGAATAGAGGGCTGAGCAAACAACAGAAGTGAAAGCCCAGCCCACTATCACTGAATAATGGAATTAAAGAGAAAACAAAGAGATCTGTCACAAATGAGGAAAAAAATCAAAGGAAGAACACAGGTAATCCCCAGTGTACAAAGAAGCAATGCCTGAAAAATCAGACCTCAAGACCAAACAATGGAAATCACCAACGATTGGCCTCAGAATACAACAGGGGTTAGAGAATAGATGAAAAGAGTGAGTAAGACTCAAGAAAGACAAGAATACTCAAAGAACTTGTAACAGAGATTGTGGCAATAAAAAACTTCATCCGGGAAATAAATAAGACCAAACAATGGAAATCACCAACGATTGGCCTCAGAATACAACAGGGGTTAGAGAATAGATGAAAAGAGTGAGTAAGACTCAAGAAAGACAAGAATACTCAAAGAACTTGTAACAGAGATTGTGGCAATAAAAAACTTCATCCGGGAAATAAATAACAAGATGACAAGCAGAGAAAGCAGAATTAACCAAGCAGAAGAAAGAATCACAGGGCTTTAAGACCAACACATGGAATGAGCCCACTCTGTTAAAAACATTGAAAGAAAACTCGAAAGAAAGAGCAAAGCCTCCAAAAGATGTGCAATTATATCAAGAGGCTGAACTTATGCCTGATTATATCCCAGAAGAAGAAAAGGAAATGAAAAACACCTTGGAACAAGTATTCCAGGAGGTTTTCCAAGAAAACTTTCCCCATCTCACCAGAGATGTGACCATCCAAACACAAGAGATTCAGAGAATTCTCACCAAAAAAAATTCAAATAATAAGAGCAACCACTAGACACAGAGTAATTCACCTGCACAAAATAGGTATAAAAGAAAAAATCCTAAAGGTAGCAAGAGAGAAAGACCAGATTACATACTGGGGAAGACCAATCAGAATAACAGCAGACTTATCAGCAGAAACACTACAAGCTAGAAGGGACTGGAGTCCAATTTTCAAAGTCTTCATACATAAACAATTTCAACCAAGAATTTCCTATACAGCCAATGGAAAATTAAAATTCTTCTCAAACATCCAGTCCCTAGAACTGATCCAGATCAGTTCTACAGGAGACACTCAAGAAGGTATTGAGCAGAGAAGAAAAAGAAGAAAAAGGACAATCATACACTTCCCAAGAATGCAGAAAAAGATAGAATCAACACAACATAAGAGATGAGATAGACAAGTGGGACTTCATCAAATTGAAAAGCTTCTGCAAAGCAAAAGAAACCATCAAGAGAGTGGGAAGACATCCCACCAAATAGGAAAAAATATTTGCCAACCGTATCTCTGACAAAGACTTAACATCCAGGATCTACAAGGAACTCAAACATCCTGAAAGGAAAAAAGCAAACAGCCCCATTAAAAAGTGGGCAAAAGACATGAATAGACATTTCTCAAAAGATACATGGACAGCCAACAGACACATGAAAAAGTGCTCAGCCATATTAACCATCAGAGAAATGCAAATCAAAACCACATTGAGATTCCACCTAACTCCAGTAAGAATGGCCATCATTAATAAAACAAACAACAACAGAGGCTGGCAAGGATGCGGAGAAAAGGGAATGTTTCTACACTGCTGGTGGGAATGCAAACTAGTGCAACCTCTTTTGAAAACAGTGTGTGTGATTTCTAAAAGAATTAGATTGACCCTTCATATGACCCAACAATCCCTCTACTGGGAATATACCCAGAGGAACTTAAATCATTCTAAAAAAAAAAAAAAGATACCTGCACATGCATGTTTATTGCAGCACTATTCACAATAGCAAAAACATGGAGCCAACTGTGCTACCCATTGAAAATGAACTGGATTAAAAAAATGTGGTACATATACATAATAGAATATTATGCAGGCATAAAAAAGAACAAACATATGGACTTCACAGTAACTTGGATGAATTTAGAGTCTATCATACTCAGTGATTTATTACAGAAACAAAGAACAGAGTACTATATGTTCTCACTCATAAGTGAATCTTGAACAATTATCATAATAGTGTAAGAAAGGAATTGTCAGTAGTGCGAAACTGCCAGGAGCAGGGTGGGATTGGCAATAGTGGGAAACTGCAGGGGAGTCAAGGGTACCTGCATAATAAACATTTGTATACCTAGCCCTGAACTGTACCCCACATCTTTAAAATAAAAAAATTGTTTAAAAAAGAAAACCTAAATAAAATGGAGAATTTTCTGACATCACACAACTTCCCAAAGTTGAAACAAGAAGACATTGAGATAATAAAAAGACCAATAACAACCAAGGAAATTGACTGCATCATAAGAAAACTACCTACAATAAAAGCCCTGGACCAGATGGCTTTCCAGCAGAATTCTACAAAATATACAAGGAGGTAATACCAATCCTAATGAATGAATTTCAGGCAATGGAGAAAGATGGAACCCTCCTCAAAACATATTATGAAGTTTACATAACACTGAAAAACAAAACAAACCAGGTAAAGATCCAACGAAGGAAAAGAACTACAAGCCAATATTCTTTATGAACATAGATGCAAAAATTCTCAATAAGATTCTAGCTAATTGGATCTAACAACACAGCTCAAAAATTATCCACCATGACCCAGTAGGCTTCAACCTCAGGATGCAGGACTGGTTCAACATCCATAAGACCACACATATAGTTAAATAAATCAACAGATGTAAAAACAAGAACCACAGGATTGTATCATTTGGCTCAGGAAAAGCTTTAGACAAAAGTCAGCATTCCTTCTTGATAAAAACCCCTGAACACCTAGGCATAGAGGGAACATACCTCAAAGTACAATGCGCCATCTACAATAAACCCACAAACCCACAAAGAAATTTGAAGGATTTCCCTTGAAAACTGGAACAAGACAAGTCTGCCCACTCTCACCCCTCCTGCTCAACATACTGTTAGAAGTCTTAGCTAGAACAATCAGACAAGAGAAGGAAATCAGAGGTATCCAAATGAGAAAAGAGGAAGTTAAGTTATTCTTCTTTGCTGATGATATAATCCTATTCCTTGAAAACTCAAGAGAATCTGTGAAAACTTCTTTTCACTGATAAAGGACTTTGGCAAAGTATCAGGGTACAAAAAAAATATTTAAAAGACAGTTGAAATCTTACATACCAACAAAAAACAGAGAACCAAATAAAAAGCACAATCCTATTCACAATAGCCACACACACACACACACACACACACACACACACACACACACACACAAATTAAATATCTCAGCACTGTCCTAACTAGAGAAGTGAGAGACCTTTACAATGAAAACTACAAAAACTACTCAAAGAAATCAAAGAAGACACAAGCAAATGGAAAAAAATTCCATGCTCATGGATTGGAAGAAGCAACATTGTTAAGATGTCTATCTTACCCAAGGCAATCTACAGATTCAAAGCAATACCCCTCAAATTACCAACATCATTCTTCTCAAAATTGAAAAGGACAATACAGAAATTTATATAAAAACATAAATAACCACAAATAACCAAAACAATGCTCAGCAAAATAAACAAAGCAGGAGGTATCACATTTCTAGACTTTAAACTTTATTATAAGGCTACAATAATCAAAACAGACTGGTATTTGTACAAAAACAGGCATATAGACCAATAGAACAGGATAGGAACTCTGGAAGCAAAACCAACTCATCTTTGATAAAGCCTCCACCAACAATCACTAGGGAGAGGAGAACCAATTCAGTAACTGATCCTGGGAAAACTGACTGATTGCATGCAGAAGAATGAAACAGGACCCCTACCTATAACCGTACGCAAAAATCAACTCTAAATGGATCAAAGACCTAAACATAAAACCTCAACCTATAAGAATCTTGGAAAACACAGGAGACACTCCTACAGAAACTGCAATAGGCAATCAATTCCTCCTGATCAAAATCCCAAAAGTCTATGCCATATGAGATACTGAACTGAAAACCTTCTTCAAAGCAAAAGAAACCATCAAAAGAGTGGAGAGGCAGCCCACAGAATGGGAAAAAATATTTACCAACTGTATATCCGTCAAAGGTGTAACATCCAGGATCCACAAGGAACTCAAACACGCCAAAAGGAAAACAAAACAAAACAGCCCCATTAAAAAGTGGGCAAAAGATATGAATAGACACTACTAAAAAGAAGACAAACAAGCAACTAGCAGTTAAATGAAAAATTCTCAGCTTCAGTATCCATAAAAAAATGCAAAGCAAAACCGTATCAAGATACCACCTAACTTCAGTCAGGATGGCCATTATCAATAACTCAAAAAACAGAAGATGCTGGAGAGGACGTGGGGAAAAGGAAAAACTTCTGCACTGCTGGTGGGAGTGTAAATTAGTACAACCTCTTTAGAAAACAGTGTGGCGATTTCTAAAAAAATCTAAAAATCAACTTTCCATACAAGTCAGCAATCCTTCTTGTGGTAATATACCTAGAGGAACTCAAATCATTCTACAAAAAAGATACCTGCATACACGTGTTTATTGCAGTAATATTCATAATAGTAAAAACATGGAACCAATAGTGTTGCCCACTGAAAGTGTGCTGGATAAAATATAATGTAGTACATATACACAATGGAATATCATGCAGACATAAGGAAGGACACAATTATGGACTTTACAGCAACTTGGATGTATTTAGAGTCTATAATACTCAGTGATCTATCACAAAACCAAAGAACTGAATACCACATATTCTTACTCATAAGTGGACCATGAACATTTATTATAATACTGTAAGAAAGGGATTGGCAGTAGTGGGATACTGCCAGGGGAAGGGGATGGGCAAAAACATCAATAAGGGTACCTGATCCAAAATCGGGAGAAGTGGGGACCAAAGAGAGGCCCAAACTTAACCTGTAGGATGACCACTTACGTACCTAATCCTGAATTGTACCCCACATCTTTGAAATAAGTTTTTTTAAAGCTACTAAGAAAACTTCTCTTACATGTCACATAGCTACAGATGTATTTTTTTCTTATTTATTATCAAATTCACATAGATAATCGTCATATCTTTATTTTTTCCCCATCTGCCTTAGTCTGTTCAGACTGCTATAGCAAAATAATACAGACAGGGTAATTTATAAATAATAGAAATGTATTACTCAGAGTTCTGGAGACTGGGAAGTCTAAGATCAAGGTACCGGCAGATTCAGTGTCTGATGAAGACTGCTTTCTCTGCTTCCAAGGTGGTTTCTTGTTACTGTGTCCTTACAAGGTGGAAAGGGGAAGGGCAAAGGAAGAAACAGCTTTCTTACACCTCTTACATAAAATGAATAATTCCATTCTTATAGGCTCCACCCTTTACTTAATCACCTCCTAAATACCTCACCTGTTAATACCATCACACTGGCAAGTTAAGTTTCAACATGAACATTTTGGGGGACACATCCAGACCATAGCACCTTATAAAATCACAACTTTCTCTTTTGGTTGGTTTATCTGTAAAGAATGATTAAGCTACAACATTGGGCTATGAAATTATAAAAGACAGCAAAAGATGTGAGAGCTGGTAAGTCACTGTATTGATACCTCTTCATTAATTGTGTGATCGAGAAACGCTGCATAGTTGTTGTGCCTTTGCCTCTGGAAATCCCTTTTAAGAGTCAGAGTAAATGAATTTCAAGTCTCAAGGAATTGCAAACAAGCTTGTATCAGTCTTCGGGTGACTGATCTGTTGCTTAAAAATCACTGTTAAAAACAAGGCAAAATGAGTTGGAGAAGTGTGTCATTTATTTGTATTGGCTTGCAAAGAAGAACATCTGTCTGAAATGCTGCTCTTCCTTCAAGCGCACTCTACTTAAAGCTTAATCCAAAAGTGATACAGGGGGACACCAAACACTGGACTTTTCTTTTGGATAGTGGGCCCCTTATGGTACAGGCTTCCCTCACAAGGTAAGAGTTCTAGGAACCCATCGGCATCAGTGTACCAGCTAACATACACATTCAGTATACCAGATGTGTTCGGCTTCAAATAATTTTTTTGATGTTTCCTTCTACAGGTTTACCCATTCCATGATGGGTGATTTACAAGCGCACCTGCTCACACCATGCTGAGTGTTCAGCAGTTTTTGACCAAAACGACATGACTCCCATATCCTACCCTCTGTATCCACCTGATCTCACCCAGAAAGACATTTTTTTGTTTTCCCATATGAAAAAAGTCCTCAAAGGGAAACGTTTTGCCAACGTGGAATAGGTGAAACCAAAAACTGTAGAAGCACTAAAAGGCATCAAAATTAGAGTTCAAAACACTGTTTTGAGCAGTGGCAAAAGCATCTTGATAGGTGTATTGTCATCCAACAGAGAGGACTTTAAAGGTGATTGAAGTTTAAACATGTAAGAACAAATATACAATTTCTTATAAATAAATTCCAGGTTTTCTTCTACTCCCTCCCATATGTCCTGTCCTCTCATAGTGCTTGGCATTTCAATTATAAACTTTTTCTTCATATTTATGTCCAAAAGATTACACCTTTCCAACCAAACTCCATTCTCCCGTTGGTCTCCCCTAGGGTTCACAGCTGGGCAATAGAGACCCCGGTGGATACCATGCATTTCCAAGCTTCCTGTGTATCTGAGTGTGGCTGTACACATCTATGAGTAGACACAATGTGCGACTTCTGCCTCACTTTTGAAAAGACTTGGTTGTCCTTGACCTCCTCTCTCTTCTTCCACTTGATCTGAAACATGGACTAAGTTGCAAATAAGCACAAGGATCTTAGGGATAATGGCTCAATAAGGCAGAAGAGCCTGATCCCTTTGAGGAATGATCATCTGAAGAAGGCTGCTCTGTGTGTTAAGTCTGTTACATGAAAGAGAAATAAACTTCTACCTTTTTTTTTTTGAGTTGGAGTCTCACTCTGTCGCCCAGACTGGAGTGCAGTGGCCCCTCCCGGCCACCGCAGCCTCGACCTGCAGGGCTCCGGCAATCCTTCCGCCTCAGCCTTCCAAGTAGCCGGAATTACAGGCATGCGCTACCACGCCCGGCTGATTTTTTGATTTATTGTAGAGATGAGGTCTCGCTGCCCAGGTGGGTCCCGAACCCGCGGGCTCAGGCAATCCACTCACCTCAGCCTCCCAAAGGCACGGGATTACAGGCTGAGCCACTTCTACCTTCTTTAAGCCACTATATTTGAAGACACCTTTGTTACAGTTGTTTAAAATTCATATTGCCTAATGTTACCTGCCATATATTATAGTGCAAACAGTATACTGTGTGTGTACTTCTCAATTTTATATCCTTTTATGTATTTTAAAGACATGGGGTACAATTCAAGATTAAATATACAAGTGGTCACCGAACAGGTAAAGTTTGGGCCTCCATTTGGTCCCCACTTTGCCTGATTTGAGATCAGGAACCCTTATAGATGTTATGCACATCCACCCCACCCCGTTCACACCAGCAGTGACCCACTATTGCCAATCCCTTTCTTACAGTATTATGGTAAATGTTCAGGGTCCACTTATGAGTGAGAACATGTGGTCCACTGTTCTTTGTTTCTGTGATAGATCACTGAGTATGATAGACTTTAAATCCATTCAAGTGTTGCAAAGTCAATAATTTTGTCCTTATTTATGGTTGCATAATATTCCATTGTGTATATGTACCACATCTTTTTTATCCAGTCCAGTTTCGATGGGCAGTACAGAAGGGTCCATGTTTTTGCTGTTGTGAATAGTGCTGCAATAAACATGCTTGTGCAGGTATCTTTTTTGTAGAATGATTTGAGTTCCTTTGGGTATATTCCCAGTAGTGGGATTGCTGGGTCATATGGAAGGTCAATTTCTAATTCTTTTAGAAATCACCACACTGTTTTCAAAAGAGGATGCACTAGTTTGCATTCCCATCAGCAGTTTATAAATGTTCCTTTTTCTCCACATCCTCACCAGCATCTGTTGTTGTTTGTTTTATTAATGATGGTCATTCTTACTGGAGTTAGGTAGTATCCCAATGTGGTTTTGATTTGCATTTCTCTGATTTCTCTGATGATTAGTGAAGTTCAGCACTTTTTGATGTGTCTTTGGCTGCCTGTATATCCTCTTTTGAGAAGTGTCTATTAATGTCTTTTACCCACTTTTTAATGTGTCTGTTTGTTTCTTTTCCATTTGGCATGTTTGAGTTCCTTGTAGATCCTGAATGTTAGATCTTTGCCAGATATACAGTTGGCAAACGTTTTTTCACATTTTGTGAACTGTCTGCCCACTCTCTTGATAGTTTCCTTTGCTTTACAGAAGGCTTTCAGTTTGATGAGGTCCTACTTGTCTGTCTCATCTCTTATGGAATGGGCACTTGGGGTTTTGATCAGGAATTGGTTACCAGTTCTAATTTCCATAAGGGTGTCTCCTGTATTCTCTAAGGTTCTTATATTTGGAGGTTTTACATTTAGGTCTTTGATCCATTTAGATTTGATTTTTGTTTATGGTGATAGGTTGGGGTCCTGTTTCAATATTCTGTATGTGGTCAGCTAGTTTTCCAAGGACCATTTACTGAATAGGTTCTCCTCTCCACAGTTGTTGTTGTTGGAGGCTTTGTCAAAGATGAGTTAGTTGAGAAGTTGAAGTTTTGCTTCCGGAATCTCTATCCTGTTCCATTGGTCCATATGCCTGTTCTTGTACCAATACCAGGCTGTTTTGATTATTGTAAACTTATAGTAAAATTTAAAGTCTGTTAGTGTGATACCTCCCATTTTGTTTCTTTTGCTAAGAACTGTTTTGGTTATTTGTGGTCATTTATGTTTCCGCGTGAATTTCTGTATTGTCATTTCCAGATCTGAGAAGAATGATGCTAGCAATTTAATGAGTATTACCTTTGGTAGGATAGACATCTTAACAATGTTGATTCTTCCAATATGCAAGCATGGAAAATGTTTCTATTTGTTTGTGCCTTCTTTGATTTCTTTGAGCAGTGTCTTGTAACTTTCATTGTAAAGATGTTTCATTTCTCTGGTTAGGAAGATGTCAAGGTATTTCGTTATTTTATGGCTATTATGAATGCGATTGTGCTTTTTATTTAGTTCCTCTGCCTGCTTGTTGTTGGTGTATAACAATACAACTCTCTTTTGCATATTTTTTTGTACCCTGAGACTTTGCCAAAGTCCTTTATCAGTGAAAGAAGGATTTTAACAGATGCTCTTGGGTTTTTTTATATGGGATCTTAAAGTCAGTGAAGAGGGATAACTTAACTTCCCCTTTTCCTATTTGGATATCCTTGATTTCCTTCTCCTGTATAATTGCTTTAGCTAGGACTTCCAACAAAATGTTGAACAAGAAGGGTCAGAGTGGACAGCCTTGTCTTGCTCTGGTGTTCAGAGGAAATGTTTCCAGTTTCTGCCCATTTAGCAATATGCTGGCTGTGGGTTTATAGAAGATGGTGCTTACTGTTGTGAGTTATGTCTAACTTTGAGTCTGTGAGCATGCCATGTGGTGAGATGAGTTTCCTGGATGCAGCAAATTATTGGGTCAGGGTTTTTTATCCAGCTTGCCATTCTGTGTCTTTTCAGTGGTGCATTTAGTCCATTCACATTCGGCTGATTATTGAAATATGATTGTTTATCCTAGTCATGAGGTTCTTATAAGGTTTTTTCTTTAGTTTTCTTTTAACTTTTGGGTTGATGTATGTGTGTGTTTTCAAGTTTGCAGTCACGGTGTATTCTCTGTTGATTCTGCTCTGCTGGTCTCTTGGGAAGTGTGTAGTCATTCTTTTTTTTTCTTTCTTCTATGCTTAATACCTTTTAAGTGTCTCCTGTAGAGTTCACCTGGAAACTGCATACTCTCTTAGGGATTAGATGTCTGGAAAGTATTTTAATTCTCTATAACTGTTGAAGCTGTGCTTGTCTGGGTATGAAATTCTTGGTTGAAATTATTTATCTTTGAGGACTTTGAATATTGGACTCCAGACCCTTCTAGCTTGTAGTGTTTCTGCTGCTAGGTCTGCTGCTATCCTGATTGGTTTTCCCTGGTAGGTAGTCTGACCTTTCTCTCTTTCTGCCTTAAGAATTTTTTCTTTTGTACCTACTTTGTGTAAGTGAATTACTATGTGTCTAGGGGTTTGTCGTCCCACTTGATTCTTGTGGGGTTTCTCTGTATCTCTTGTGTTTGGATGGTCACATCTCTGGTGAGATGGGGAACTTTTTTTGGATAACCTCCTGGAATATTTGCTCCAAGGTGTTCTCCATTTCCCTTTCTTCAGCCTTCTATTCTTCCCTGATCAGGGCTCTGAATTTGTTCTAGTTTGAAACAAGGCTGTGGGTGGGAAACTTTACTGTTTCTTGTAGTTGTGAGAGTCAAATAAGGTGGAGGATGGGGAGCTAGAATTCAGAAAATACTTGTAAATCACAATGTTCACTGACTGTGGCATAGGTTCCCTGAGATCTACTCCCCACCACCACTCTATATGATAAAGCACTGGGTACGTGTGTGTGCCCCCTGAGTCCAAGATACAGTAACAGCAGTAAGGAGAACAGAGAAAAATAGAATGAAATGAGACAGACAAAAATTTAAAAAAATAAAAAACACAGAAAAAACAGAGCAGGAATCAAAGAAAAAAAATTAAACACATACATATACACACCAAAACAAACTGGAATAACAAGAAAGCAAAACAAAATGACAACAACTAAAACAGGAAAACCAAACACACATACACCAACCCAAAATGAAAGGAGGAAAAAAAAAGAAAACAAGAGTGAATAAGAAGAAAAAAAAGAATTCAGATTGAACCCTCACACATGTATTCACATTGAACTAAAAAAGAGGAGTACACAAAAGCAAAAACAAATTAACAATAAAAACTGAAGGATGAACACTCATTCCTTCATGTACACCATGTACACACATAAACAGAAAACAAAAATGAAAGGAGAAAGAGAAAAAGGGGAGGAGGGATGCAGATTGAACCCTCATATATACATTAATGTACAAAGGAAAAATAAATAACAATTAACAAACAAAAACCTGCCCTCTTGTGACAGTTTCTGTAATTGTTCCTCTCAGCTGCCCCTTTGCTGTCTCCTATAGAGCTTCAGTCTCATTCACAATATCACCAGTGTCCGGCCCAGGGAAAGAGAAGGGAGCAGTGGGGTGGGTGGTGCTGTAGTCCTCTCCTGCCACTCTAGTATGGTTGGGGGATACCCTCCAACTGGGAGGTGTGAGATTGTCTCTTCCTCAGGTACTGGTGGGGGAGCACTCCAGCCAAGATTATCCTGCAGTGGAGTCCTCCTGTTGCAGCTGACATCCAGGCTCTGCCTGGGTTTGTTCCTCTCAGTCGTGCCCTAGATGTTCAAAGGATTGCTGGGAGGAGGGGTTTGGGTCAGCCTTGGACTCACTACTGATCTCTTTGGAGGTCTTCCTCATCCTCTTCTGGCCACATTCTTTGTCTCATGGTTGAATCAGGGTAAGGGGTGGAGCATCTAAGATTCAGCACTCATCCTGTCCCTCTGGAGTTTGTGCTTTCAGGATATTCCCTCTGGTTCACAATCAATCCCTGAGTAGTTAATCTGCCAGCCACAGAGATGGGGCTAGGTCTGTCACTCATGGTGAACAAGCTGGAGCACTTTCCTGCCCAGTTTTCAAGATGGTGGCAGGGTGCCTCTTTCATCTTCTCCAGTGGGGCTTTGCCTCTGGGTTCCCTCGTTGTGCTCCCTCTGCAGTCCTTGCTGCCAGAGTCTGGCCAGGCCTGCACTGCAATGATGTGGCAGAGTCTGGAGCTGGCAGTCTCTTCTAGCAGCTTATTCCGAGGAAGGGCTTTATTGATTTTTTTAATGGTTCTCAGCGTCTGCACCCTGGGAAGCACTAGGGATCAAGCAGAGTAGCTGCAGCACCAGTCACTTCACCAGGAGAACCTGGCCACTTGTACCCTACTCAGTCAGTCACTCACACACCCACTTACTCACCGACATGTATGTAAGATTTCCCATACTCACTCACTCACACTGGGACTCGCTTAGTCTGACTGGCTCTGCCACCATCTTCTTGAGAATCCCAATTTTATCTTTTAAATTGTAAGCACCTTGATGCCAAAAAAGGAGAAAAAAGTAGTGTGAGTTGTTGTTCTATATCAGAATTCTTCTGGATGCTCTGGATGCTTTCATTCCCATTCTTTGCTCTCTTGTTCAACATAAAACAGTGAGGCAGACATTTCTCCTTTGTCAAGCTACTTGGCTGTATATTACTAGAAAACAAACTATCCCAAATCTTTGCAGCTAAAAGAAACCATTTGTTTACAGATTCCATGTGTCAGGAAGGAGAAGGAAATGCAGTATGGGTACGGTGTCTATACTCCAGGATGCCTGGGTCTCAGCCATGAGAGTGGGAGGCTTGTTGGGACTCAACAGCAGGGGTGGGAAGGAGGCAAGATTCTTCTACAAGTATCTATATTTGCTTGTCTAGGGTCATTGCTGCCTGTCAATTGAGACTTTGTCTGGAGTGTGGGCTAGAACACCTACATGTGGCTTGGATTTTCTTCTAACATGGCAGCCTTAGACTTCTTTTACATGTTGACTCAGGTCTCCAAAGGGGAGTGTCCAAGGGAACTAGGTAGTGGCTGCATCACTTTCGATGACCTAGTCTTGGAGGGCACATGACATCAATTCTACATAGTCACAAGTCCACCCAGAGGATTTCCTATATTAGTCAAAGGAAGAAATATAGACACCTTCAACTCTTGCCAGGAAGGGGGTAAAAGTCACTTTAAAGGAGAGCATACTAGAGACATTTTTTGTGGCCTTTTTAAAGAAAATACAATCTTTCAGACACATTCAGTGAAAACCTCACATTGTATTATGTTGAACCTTATGAAACTGCCTCTTTGTGGGTCAAAATGGATAAACAGTAAAAGTTTCATATGATTTGACATATTATTTATTTTATTCCATTTTTATGCTTTCCACATCCCAACCCATACTTTGTATATGGTGGATTCTCAATTCATGTTTCATAGAATAAGTAAGTGACCAAATATATGGTATTTTTAAAACGAAAAAATATCTGCCTAAGCCCCTTGACTTCTTGTTAGCCATTGCATTCATTTCTTGTGACTGTTAAGACAAATTGCCACAAAACTTGGTGGCTTAAAACCACAGAGGTTTATTTTATTACAGTTCTGGAAGCCAGAAGTCTAAACTCAGTATGACTACACCAACACCAAAATCAAGGTATCAGCAGAGCTGCACTCCCTCTGTAATCTCTAGAAAAGAATGTGTTTCTTGCCTCTTCCAGTTTCTGGTGGCTCATGGCATTCCTTGGCTTGTGGTTACATCACTCTAATTTCTGCCTTCATGGTCACTTCATCTTTTATTCTTCTATTTGTGTCAGATCTCCCTCTGCCTCTCTCTTATGAGGACACTTGGAATTGCATTTAGTGTCCACAAAGATAACCCAGGATAACCTCCTCATCTCAAGATCCTTAATTAATCATATCTATGAAGTCTTTTTTTTATAAGGTTACATTCCAAAGACAAGGAGGTAAATACCTTGAGGGGTTATTATTCAGCCTACCAGAGTCTGAAAGAGAAATTTCCGAGGACAAAGGGGAGAATATTTCGGGGAGCAGAGACAGCACCCGAGAGGCAGGAATGGAGGCCATACCATGATAAGGAGATGGCAAGCCCCTCTTGGAGCCAGGCTGCCTCTGAGCTCTGGGTCGGCTGCTCATTCAGGGGAATGTGCTGTCTTGGCTAGTGTCTCCAATGCTCACACCAGAAATCCAAGAACCCTGAAGAGAATAGTGTTGGCTCGGTTTTCTTGAGAGTTTTGGGAATGCCTATTTCATCACTGAATATTTTCAACATCTTAGTTCTATATAAAGCCCAGAATTGTAAACAGCAAACAGAAATTGCCTATCATTATAATTATTTAAGGGACAATATGAAGAGCTTTTTGGTTATTGGACTACCCAGGACCAAAAACATAAGGTAGGTAGAGAAAAGGTTAGATGACAGGGTTTGAGTCGTAACTAACATTCCTGTATCATTTTTTTTAAATCAGCTGTTTACATTTTGGCCACTTTACTTTCTCCCACATCTATAATAGCTCTCACACTTAAACATCCACCATGTGCCAAGAATTACTGTATGACAATGATTTAGAGATGCTGCTGTCCTGAACTTTATAGGTTGAAATTCTAACCTTCAAAGTGATGGTATCAGGAAGTGGAGACTAAGAAGTAAATAGGTTGTGAAAAGACATCAAGCCCTCACCAGACACTGAATCTGTGGGCTTCCCAATCTTGGGATTCCCAGCAACTAGAACTGTGAGAAATAAATTTCTGTTGTTTATAAGCTACTCAATCGGTATTTTATTATAGTAGCCTGAACTGATGAAGACAGCTGCTTATCAAACCTTGATATCTCAGAGCACTTTGTGTCTAGCAGTCTGTGTGCTTCCCTGCAGCTTTCATACTGGCAGGAGCATCATGAAACAAAAGTATTGCCAACAGCCTAAGAAAACAGAGCTTATATGTGGCTCTGAAAACCTTCTAACTCCCATCAATCTACTTAATGTTCATTCAGATTTATGTGAAGGATATGGACAAGACCTACTTACATATAATGCAGCAGTCACTCTAATGAAGGAGAAACTGGGATCTGTCCCAGTGGAACTTAATGAATCTTAAGATTATTTGTTTCCTGGATCAAGATCATGCTGATGAGGTGAACAAATTCATGGTCATGAAAATGTAAGGGATAAGGAAATCCGTAAATAGGAACCATTTGAATACTGAAAGGCGGTAGGTAATCTCTTTCTAAACTGTAAACCTTAAAATGTGAATTTGCCAGGAAAACCTAGCAATGCTAAAAGGGAGAAGCACCCCCACTAAGGCAGATCGCCTGAGCAGCTTCCAGTGTGTAGGGGTGGGGGAGGGAGAAGAGAGGTTAAATGGAAACATATGGCAGAAGATTAAACAACATCCCTTTAATCCCCATTTGTCTGGCTGCTCCTGCAGTAATTACAAGCCATCAGATTCAAAGGCCACCAGATGTTCAAGGCCTAAGCCAGAAGTTACCCACTTGGCCACTGTCTCAAATGAGGGCTTTGACTGGGAGGGCAAAGCTGCATTTAAATTGATCAAGATGGGAGCATTTTTAAACTTGCCCATGATACTGAGAGAATGGGGAGAACCCAGAGCATTAACCATTTCCTATCCAGCAAAGAACCACAACATGAACTTGAACTTGATTACAGTAAAGCATCTGTTGGAATATTTTCTAAGTAAATGCTCACTGCTCTATTGAGCTCACAGAATTCCCACTTCAATGGCTACCTTGGGGGACAAAGTCTATTCACAGGCTGTTGTTTTTCTTCACACTCTAGTAAATAACTCCTTGTTTTTTCATTTTCAAAAAGAAAAATGCCACCTCCCTCTTTCCTTTAGATAGAAGGATAATATGAGATGCAGTCAACAAAAAGAGACTTTCTTATTGATTTTCATGATTATTTCCAGGCGATGATTTAATCCATATTCTGGAGAGAAAGGAAATCTCTCTGAAGCTAAGAGTGACAGTTGAGATAGATCTAACTATAGTCCTCCCGATTGTAAAGTTTCATGTAATCATGAAATTAACCTATGCACATATTGTCAAAGGTCTGATTCTGATTAATTTGGTATTGAATTTTATTAGCGAACTGGCCTTTTCAGCAGACATGGCCTGGGTCCTCAACACTTGCTGCTCTGACTCAGGCACATCTTGGGTTTATCTCTGAGAGTACCAAAAAGTTTGCATTGAAAGAGTGATGCTAGAGGACTAGTGCTATTGGATGTGTAACACCCGACCCTCAAATAATTAGAATGTTTAATACTGGATGTGTTTGTTTTCTAATACATTATGCAATTAATTACGACAAACTCTGTGGCTTAAAAGAAGAAAATTTTATTCTCAAACAGCTCTAGAGGGCAGAGCTCCAAAATCAAGGTGTCAACAGGGCCATTCTCCCTCTGACCCCTGCAGAGGTGTATCCTTCCTTGCCTCTTCCAGCTTCTGGTGCCACCCGGCCTTGCTGGTTTGTGGCTGCATCACTTCTGTCTCTGTGTCCATCTTCACAGGCATCTTTCCTGTGTCTCTACATCTTCTCCTTTTCTGTGTCTTAGAAGATTGCCTTTCATTGAATTTAGGGTCTGTTCTGATAGAAAAATGATCTTTCCTCCAGATCCTTACCTTAATTAGATCTGCAAAAGCTCATATTCAAAATTAAGTCATATTCTGAGGTTCTGAGAGGGCATATCTCTTAAAGCCATTACTTAACCCACTACACTAAAGAAGAAACATATAGATGAAACAGAATAAAGAATCTATAAATACAAACATTTTCTTCAAATTTAGTTCATGATTAAAGTGGCATTTCAAATCCATAGGAAAAAAAAGTTATGAATAAAGGGTAATGTAAAAATTGACTATTTGGAAAATAATAAATTGGGTTTCTACCTCATTTCTTATCTCCAAACTAAATTACAGATAGATAAAAGATTTAAATAGAAAAAAAGATAAAACATAAAAGTGCTAAAAGAAATGAATTGGTAATCTAGGCAGGATTCAAATGTCAGAAGTCATGAAGTAGACATGAACACACAAAAATATAAAATTTTATGTAAAAATAAGTCACTTTAAATTTTTGAAAAAACACAGAGGGGCAAGATGGCTGATGAGAAGCAGCTAGTGTGAGTTTCTCCCACAGAGTAAACCAAAATAGAGAAAGTGCCTCAGCACTCAGAAAGGAACGAGACCAGCAGCACACTCCATGACTCACCAGAGAAGTGACAAGAAAGAGTGCAAAGAAAAGAAAAATTGATCATCCTAGGTTGGAACTAGGCAGATTCACCTGATCATCACACAAACCACAAGCAGCCTCCAGACATAGCAGGGGAAGTGAGTGAGGGGAATTAGGAGTTCTGTGTTCCTGCCACAGATTTAGAAGCTGCCCTGAGCCTCATGGGACTCCAGTTTCTCACTGGAAATTGCCTTATGCACCCGTGCTCTGCCAAAACCCATGTGGAGCAGTACACACACACACACACACACACACACACACACACACACACACACACACACAAACACAGACTCAATCTGAGCAACTCTAGCCATCATTTCCTAGAAACATAATCCTTGCTAATGGCTGCTTTCTACCCAGCCTGGAAGGAAACAGGTCTTCCCTGACACTTTCATTTGCCCTAAAGGCAAATTCTGCTGCAGCAGACAGTTCCTGGCTGGACTGGGAAAGGAGGCTGCTATGAGAAGACTTGGGGTCAGCTGCAGTTTTACATTCGAATACAGAGTGCCTGAGGCTATGGTGGAGTAGCTGGGTAGGACATGTTGACCCAGTAACCACTCACTCTCTGTGTAAACTTGTTTGTGCAGCCTCTGGACAATGCAGCAGCCTTACCCAAGCAGTCAGGGACTGTTTCCCAATTCCTACTGGAGTAGCCAATTGTGCACACAGGTGGGAGCTTGAGCATTTTTTCCTTCACACCCCCTTAAAACTCATAACAGTCAGAGAAATTTGGTAGTTCCCACAGACCCACACATCGATTAAGTTAGCTGTACTTCTGTGGGAAAACATGGGCCAGACAGCCCACAGCCACTATCACAGCTGGTTCTCTCCTGCAGGCACCACATCCTGATCAGAGGTCCGTTGGAACAGTCCACTACATCTGATATAACACCTCAGCTCTTGAGAAGGTCTCATCTCAGACCTAAGTTAATACCACTATCCAAGCCACTTCAGTCATTCAGGATGCCTTGAGTCCATAAATATACCCAGCACAGCACCACCATAGTTGGAAATTGAGAAACTTACCACTCCAAGGCTATATACAACCAAGGAAAACCTCCAGAGTCTATGTCAACCCCCTGACAACATTGTGTACAAAGAAATAGTCTACAAAGAAATGAAAAGGAATGAGAAAAATAATTCTGGCAATATGAAAAAATAGTGTTTGTCAACATACCAAAAGACCACACGAACTCTTCAGCAATGGACACTAACAAAATGAAATCTTTGAAATTCTAGAAATAAAATTCAAAAGATTGATTATAAACTTGCTCAATAATATGGAAGAGTAAGTTGAAAACCAACATAAAGACATTTTTAAAAAACTATTCAGAACATGAGATAGACACTTAAAAAAACAAGCTGACTTTCTGGAAAGGAAAGATTTGTTAAGGAAAGTACTAAATTCAGCAGAAAAATTTAACAATAGATTAGAACAAGTAGAAGAAAAGATCTCAGAACTCGAAGATAAAGTTTTCAATTTAACTTAATCAGACAACAATAAAGAAAAAGTAATCAAGAAAGTAAAGCAAAGTCTACAAGAAATATGAGACTATATAAAACGTCCACAACTAAGAATAATAGATGTTCCTGAGGAAGAAGAGGAAGTAACAGGCTTAGAAAACTTATTTGAGGGAATAATTGAGGATAACTTTCCTGGCCTTGCCAAAAATTTAAACATCCAGATACAAGAAGCCCAAAACCTCCTGGAAAATTCTTTGCAAAACAGTCATCCCCAAGGTATACAGTAATCAGGTTATTCAAAATTAATGTGAAGTAAAGAATTCTAAGAGCAGGGAGACAAAAGCAGCAAATAACTTACAAAGGTAAATCTTCCAGACTAACAGCAGACTTCTCAGCAGAAACCCTGCAAGTTAGAAGAGATTGGAGTCCTATCTTCAATCTCTTCAAACAGAATAAGAGTTAGCCAAAGATTTTGTACCCCACAAAAATAATTTTCCTAAATGAAGGGGAAATAAAGTATTTTTCAGACAAACAAATGCTGAGGAATTTGTCACCACTAGACCAACTCTACAAGAAATACTAAGAGTAGTTCAAAATATTGAAACAAAAGGTCAAAATACACCAGTGGGAAAACACTGGAAATAAGAATGTTCAGAAGGTTTATAGAACACCAACACAACAGAGGAAAAAGCAAAAGCAACAAGAAATATAATGAATGAAATAGTGCCTTACATATCATTACTAACCCTGAATGTAAATGGTCTCAGTGCCCCACTTAAAACATGAAAATTGGCAGAATGGGTTAAACACACACACACACACACACACACACACACATACACTCTAAATATCTGCTGCCTTCAAGAGACCCACTTTAAACACAGACACCTATAGACTAAACATAAAGGGAAGGAAAAAAACATTCAACACAAATGGAAGCCAAAACCTAGCAGAAGTAGCCATTCTCATATCAAATAAAGCAGAGTTTAAAGTAACAAGAGTGAGAAAGGACAAAGAGGACTATTATATAATGATAAAGGGATCAATCCTACTAAAATAAATAATGAAGTGGCTGGGCTCAGTGGCTCAGCTTGTAAACCTGAGCTTTGGGAGGCCAAGGTGAGTGAATTACCTGAGCCCGAGGGTTCGAGACCGGCCTGGGCAACTTGGCAAGCCCTCATCTCTACAATAAATAAAAAATTAGCCAGGCATGGTAGCGCGCACCTGTAGTTCCAGCTACTTGGAAGGCTGAGGCGGAAGGATCACCAGAGCCCAGTAGGTTGAGATCGCGGTGGCCAGGAGCCTGCCACTGCACTCCAGTCTGGGCGACAGAGTGAGACTCCAACTCAAAAAAATAAAATAAAATATATAATGATTTTAAATATGTATGCACCTAACCCTACAGCTTTCACCCTCAGAAGGAAAATTATTAGACTTAAAATAAATAGACAGCAATACAACAATAGCGGGGTACATCACCACCACACTGAGAAAAAAAGACAGGTCATAAAAGCATAAATTCAGCAAAGAAACAGTGAAGTTAAATAGGACTCTAGAGCAAATGGAACTAGCAGACATCCACAGAACATTCCATTCCAAAACTACAGAATATACATTTTTCTCATCAGCACATGAGACATTCTCAAAGATATACAACATGATGCCACAAATCAAATCTCAATAAATTTTTTAAAAACTGAAATCATTTCAAGCATCTTCTCAAACCAGAGTGGAATAAAACTAGAAATTAACTTTAAGAAGACCTCACAAAACCAAACAAAAGCATGAAAGTTAAACAATTTGCTCCTGAATGATCCTTGGGTCAACAATGAAATCAATATGGAAATTAAAATTTCCTTGAAATGAATGACAACAACAATATAACTTATCAAAATCTCTGGGACATAGCCAACACTGCACTCAGAGAAAAATTTATAGTGCTTAAGGCTTACATTTAAAAGACTGAAAGATCACTTATTGACAACCAAATTTCACACATCAGGAACTTGAAAAACAGAAACAAACCAAACTCAAAGCTAGCAGAAGGAAAACAAAAGAAAAAAATCAAAGCAGAACTAAATGAAATTGAAACCAAATATATCTATAACTATATATATACAGTATCAACAAAACAAAAAGATGGATCCTTGGGAAAAAAAAACAGGCAAAATTGATAGATCCCTAACTAGATTAATTAAGAAAACAAGACAGAAGATTCAAATTAGCTCAATCAAAAATGAAAACAGGGACATTACAGGTGATACCACAGGAATACAAACACAGACCAATCAAGATTACTACAAACATTTCTATGCAAAAACAAAACAAAACAAAAAACTAGACAATCTAGAGGAAATGGATAGTTTTGAAAACATACATCCCCAAACCTTGAATCAAGAAGAAATAGAAACCCTGAACACACCAATAATGAGCAGAATGATTGAACCATTAATTAAAAGTCTCTCAACCAAAAAACAAAAACAAAAACAAAACAAAACAAAACAAATACAGGACCTGATGAACTCACAGCTGAATTCTACCAGACTTTCAAAGAAAAATTTGTACCAATTTTACTGAAGAATTCCATAAGATTGAAAAGGAGGGCCTTCTCCCTAATTCATTCCACAAAGCTAGCATCACTCCAATACCAAAGTCAGGGAAAGACACAACAAAAAGGAAAACTACAGGCCAATATCCCTGATGAACATTGATGCAAAAAGTCTCAGCAAAATACTAGCAAACCAAATCCAACAGCACATCAAATATATGTATTTCACCACAATCAAGTGAGTTTCAGGCCAACAATACAAGGATGGTTCAGCATACACAGGTCAACCAATGTGACCCACTATATAAACAGAATTAAAAACAAAAATCATATGATCATTTCAATAGATGCAGAAAAATTATTTTATAAAATCCAGCATCCCTTGGTGATAAAGTCTTTAGCAAAATAGAAATACAAGGAACATTCTGCAAAATAATATAAGTCATATACAACAAACCCACAGCCAGTGTCACCCAGAATGGGGAAAAGAACACATTCCCCATCAGAACTGGAACAATGCAAGGATGCCCACTTTCATTATTGCTATCCAACATAGTACTGGAAGTCATAGGCAGAGAAATCAGGCAAGAAAAAGAAACAAAAGGCATCCAAATTTCAAAAAATAAGAACTCAAGCTACCTTTGTATTCTGACTACATGACCTTATACCTAGAAAATCCTAAATACTTCTTCAAAAAAACTCCTGGGCTTGATAAATGAATTCAGTAATGCCTCAGGAAACAAAATCAATGCGCACAAATTAGTAGCACTGCTACACACCAGAAGCTACCAAGCTGAGAATCAAATAAATAAATCTATTTCATTTATAATAGCTGTTAAAAAGTTAAAATACATAGGAATATATTTAACCAACGAGGTAAAATATCTCTATAAGAACTACTTTTCTTTCTGATGAAAGAAATTGTAGAGAATACAAACAAATGGAAAAACATTTCATGCTCACAGTTTGGAATAATCTACATTGCTAAAGTGACCACATTACCCAAAGTAATCTACAGATTCAACACAATTGCTATCAAACTACCAATGTCAATTTTCACAAAATAAGAAAAAAATTCTAAAATTCATATGGAACCAAAAAAGAACCAGAATAAACAAAGCAATCTAAGCAAAAAGAACAAAGCTGGAGGCATCACATTAGCCTACTTGAACTTATACTACAAAGCTACAGTAACCAAAACAGCATGGCATTGGTACAAGGGCATACATAAGGACCAATGGAACAGAATAGGGAATCCAGAAATAATCTAAATACCTACAACCAACTGACCTTCAACAAAGTAGATCAAAAAAAAAAAAAAAAATACACTGGGGAAACGAAATCCTGTTCAACAAATGGGTGTGGGAAAATGGGATAGCTATATGCAGAAAAATGAAACTTGAGCCTTATCTCTCACCTTATATAAAAATTAACTCAAGATGGATTAATGACTCAAATATCAGACCTGAAACCATAAAAATCCTGGAAGAAAATATAGGAAAAACTCTTCTGGAAATTGGTCCAGGCAAAAAATTATTGCATAAGACCCCAAAATCAAATGGAACAAAAACAAAAATAAGTAAATGGGGCTTAATTAAATTAAACAGCTTCTGCACAGCAAAAGAAATAATCAACAAAGTAAATAGGCAATCTACAGGACAGGAGAAGATACATCCGACAAAGTAATGATATCCAGATTCTACAAAGAACTCAAACAAATCAGCAAGAAAAAAGCAAATAGCCTCATTAAGAAGTAGGCAAATGACATGAACAGACATCTCTCAAAAAAAGATATACAAAAGGCCAACAAACATATGAAAAACTGCTCAACATCACTAATTATCAGGGAAATGCAAATTAAAACCACAATGAGATACTACCTTACACCAGTAAGAATGGCCATTATTTAAATATCAAAAAACAATAGATGCTAGAGTGGATGAAAAAGGAATACTTACACACTGTAGATGGGAGTGTAAATTAGTACAACCTCTATGGAAAGCAGTTTGAAGATTACTCAAAGAAATGAAAGTAAACCTACCACTTGATCCAGCAATCCCACTACTTGATATCTACCATAAGGAGCAGAGGTTGTTTTATAAAAAAGACACCTGCACTCGCATGTTCATCACAGCACAATTCACGATTCAAAGATAAGGAATCAGCCTAAATGCCCATCAACTGATCAGTGAATAACAAAAACATATATATATGTGAATACTCTCTTCACCCATTATAAAGAATAAAATAATGTCTTTTGCAGCAACTTGGATGGAATTGGAGAACACCATCTTAAATGAGCTAATGCAGGAACAGAAAACCAAACAAGGCATGTTCTCACTTATAAGTAGGAGCTAACCTAAGGATCTGTAAATGTATATAGAATAGTATAATGGACATTGAAGACTAAAAAGGAGGAAGGGAGGAAGGGAGAAGGGATGAAATATCACCTATCCTGTACAATGTGCACAGGTGTGGGTGGTGGGCACTTAAAGCCCAGATTTCTTCACCACTATAGAATGCATCCATGTAACCAAAAATCACTTGTACCCCTTAGAGATACCACAATTTAAAAATGTTGAGAGGTATATGATGTAAAAAAGAATGAATATCCTTCATTTACAGTGCTTATACAAACTAGTAAACAAAGTCTAATGATAGTCCAATTTAAAAATGATCAAATAATATAAATAAAAGGTTACAAAAAGAAATAAATAAAAATGATCAATGAACACATGAAACGAGAAAATCAAATAATGAATGCATCATTATTCTTTCATAAGGCAGGAAAAATAAATTATATTCAGTGCTGGCAAGTGTGAGGAAATGATACTCTGATACTCTACCAGTGAGAGTATAAATTGGAGCAAATGTTCAGGAGAGAAATTTGACAGTAACCTTTGAAATTATTTTTTGAAGTATAAAATCCTTGAAATTTATACCAATAATATTGCCCTGACAGCTGATCAAACTATATTTATAAGGCTATTCATTGCAAATTGGTTTACAATACCTATAAAATTAAAGAATGGTAAAAAGGACTCAACCACAAGCAACCAGCGACCATTGCCTTGCTAGAGTCTGGTGTGACCATGGGCTCCTTGAGTCATGGCTGTCACCATGCTTCCTCGCTTTGGCCCCCTCCCCCACCTTGGGAAGGTGAATCTTCATTCTTCCTTCTCTTTCTCTCTCTAATTTACTTCTAAATAAACTTTTCTTTCTTAAAAAAGAAACGTTAAACAATCCATTTTTCATCAATAAGGAACTAATTAAATAAATTATTTTACCTCCACAGAATAGAATAAAAGCAATATTTTCAAAAGATTAAAATAAACATATTTCCACTGAAATGGAAAAAAACTACAGGATATTTTATTAAGTGAAAATAATTTAAGTACAAAACAAAGTCTATTAATTTTAGTACTTTTGTGCAAAAAGAGCATATACTAAATAGATACATGTCAGTATATCTGGAAATAATTATAAGATACTATTAACAGCAGAAACTTTGAGAAGGTTGGAGTGAGCAAGACACTCTTGTTTAGTTTATCCAGAAGCTAGAGCCAGGATTCAATACTGTACTGCCAGAATACTTCTTCCCTCCATAGGTTTTTCAAATCTGCTGGTTTCCCCTGGGTTCTTTCTGTAATCAAACTATCTAATATGGCAAGAAAGTCACTGTTGCAATCCCAAACTAACTCTCTTTTGCTCATGAACAAAAAAGAAGAGAAAGACTCAACCCTACTTTTCCTTCAATCTTTAGTCTAGAAAATTCCAGGGAAGGGTTCCAATGGTCTCAGTTTCAGACAAGATCTTACACCTTACAGCAATCACTGTATCCAGGGAGGACATATAATTAGCTTGAATTACATGCTTCATCTTGGCCAAAGTGTAAAAAGCAACATGGCTGACAGCCCACTGGGTACACCACAATACAATCTAATAAAATAATTAACCACATGTGAGCATGCTACTCCAAAAACAGGAATGCTAGGGAGACATAAATAACACATGATTGGGTTCAACCTCCCTGTTGAATTTGCACCTTCACCAACCACCTCCCCTAGCTTTACACCTCCCTATCTCAGATGGGACATCAAGCTTCCCAGTTTCAGATGCTAGTCCAGTGCCCTGACCAGATTAGCTGTGGGTTCTCAACACCTTCAAGATGGAGGGTGAGATTCTAAAAAAGACTAATATAGAACTCAAGCTGTCATCCTGGGAGCCTCCAGCTGAGCAAAGAGAGATTCTTGAGTTACTAAAAAATCCTAAGATTATTAAAACTCAGACTTCAAGACCCTGGGTTGAGTGTTTTCTTTCTAGAAGGAGAAGAGCCATCATTTCTGATCTGTGTGCTTCAGACACATATTTTGCTCCTATTATTGGAAATCCTTTGTCCTTTCATGTGGGAGTCATTGGTATGACATGATTCAGCACAGGTAACTGTGGGTGTGTGTCCTACACCAACTTTCTCCATATACAAATCTGACAGTCTCATGTGGAGTTCATGGAATCCAATCTCTCCCTGTGGCACTTCTTTCCCAGTGTGGGCACAGCAGAGAGCTCTGCAAAACTATTACAAGTGGGGACACAAAAAAGACTGGAATTTATTTATAAAAATTCGTGCAGTTATTCTTCCATGTTTAAACTTTGGGAGGGCAAGATGGTGTCAGATCTAGTCAGAGTGTGAGAGTTTCTGCATGAGTGAGTGCACAAAAAAACTAATCTGCATCTGTTTGTGTGTGTAAGTGGGTGAGCAAATGTCCAACTGAGGGAAGACATGGGATCAAGCACCTGGGGTCCCCTGCAAAAGTGGCTACAATTTGCTGCTGTTCTGAATTCAGCACCTGCAGTGCACAGAAGAATACACCATCCCCGGGGCATCACTCAGAAAAAGACAGAAGAGATCACTGGCACCTGGCCCACACCACCACCTGTAGCAACAGGCCAGACATGGGCAGCAGGGACTGTGGAGAAAGCATGGGAAGGAATTCTGGAGCTGAGTCTCACTAGAGGAAAAAAACAGACCACCACCATTTTCTGTCCCAGGACTGGATAGAAACCTGCTTTATCTTGCCCAAATCTGAGCTGCCTGCATCCTGAATAGCCCGCACCCTGAGATCAAGAGGTGATCTCCGCACCCTCCTCTGAAATTGGTCTTCATTTGCACAGAGAGGATTCTCCACGTGCACAATACCAGAGAGACATGCCCTACACCCACATGGGGCCAAATACAGACTCATGCAATCAGAGCAGGAGACCTAGCAGCAATTTGGGAGCTTTTACCAGGAAAATCTGCTGGAGTGAACTGGACCCTGGGAGTGAGGGTTGCAAAGGGAATGCATGGAGGGAGCCTAAGGCAGACTCCCAAGGAAGCAGTGGGGAGAGACCACCCTGTGCCTGGTCAGGACTCCAGAGCCCTGTTACCAGATGCCAAGATCTGGAGACTGGTAACTGATGGGAAGAAGCAAGAACTCCTAGCAGAAAAACAGCAGACTCTAACACGTGGGCAGAGAAGTGCTCCAGGGTGGCCTTTATGGAACAGTAGAACTGCATATTGAGAACAAGCTCTGATCTCTACGTTGCACTGGGGCTGCTCTTTGTGACCTCAGAGAACATTGCCTCTAGTGCAGAGGCCCTTGTGGGTAACAGCAGATGTAGAACCTCAGACTATCCTCCCTCCATCCTGAGCCAGCTGCTGGGTGATAGATGCTAACAGTGGAACTGACCAAGAAGGAGACTGGTGGTGGTACTGGCTTGCTTGGTTATCTCATCTGGATGCTTTGTTTGGTGGTCGATGTTATCTTTTCTTTCCTTCTTCTATTTCTCTTTCTTTGTTCTTTATCTGTTTTGTGTGTTTGTGTGTGTGTGTGTGTATGTGTGTGTTTTCTTTCTCTATTTTTCTTTTCCTTTCTCTTTTCCCTTTTTTCCTTCCTTCTTTCTCTTTTCCCTCTTATACCCTGTCTTGGACTCAGGGGCTATGCAAGCATACCCACTGTAAGGTCATATTGTGCAGAGACAGAGAGCGAGATCCAACTGGCCCATTCACCAGATAGCAAACATTATAACCTGCCAATAGGTTCTGAATCCTTGAAATTCCCCTCATTCCCTAGTAAGTGCTCAAAATTGTAAAGAGACAGCACAATGCCCCAATTCCAGCTCTATTTCATAAGTGAACAAACCTGGAATCCCAGCTCAAAGAAGGACAAACGGTAGAGCAAATATCCGAAGTGACTACTTCTCTATTTTCCACTGAGCAACAGAATTAAACAGAAAGATAAGAGAACTGCTACAAATGAAGAAAAATCAATAAAGAACTGCTGGTAACCAGAGTCCCAGCAAAGAGTCAGTGCTAGAAAGAGCAGCTATTGGGGCACAAACAATGGCTATCTCTGAGAATGACAGTACCCAGAAGGTACTTAGGGAGATCAGAGAATCATTGGATAAAATGAAAAAAATCAAGAAATGCAAGGGCTAAACCTAAATGAAATTGCAAAAAAACTGGACAAACTCAAGAAAGTGTACTTAGAAATAACAGAAATAAAGAACTTCATCCAAAAAATAAATGGCAACTGATAAGCATGGGAAGCAGAATTGACCAAACAGAAGAATCTCAGGGCTGGAAGACCAAAATATGAAATTAACCCAGTCTATTAAAAATATAGTTTAAGAAAAAACTCTCCAAGAGATGTGTGATTTTATCAAGAAACCAAACCTACATCTGATTGGAATACCCAAAATAGAAAGAGAAACAGAAAATACCCCAGAACAAACATTCCATGAGGTCATTCAAGAAAACTTCTCTCATCTGGCCAGAGAGATGACAATACAAGAACAAGAAATTCAGAGAACCCCTGCAAGACATCTTGTGAGAAGGTCAATCCCTAGACACATAGTAATTTGTCTATACAAAGTAGGTATAAAAGAAAAAATATTAAAGACCACAAGGGAAAAAGTTCAGACTACTTATCAGGGAAGACCAATCAGAATTGCTACTTATTTGCAGAAACACTCCGGGCCAGAAGGAATTGGACCCCAATATTTAATGTTCTCAAATATAAACAATTTCAGCCAAGAATTTCCTACCTAACCAAGCTAAGCTTCATCAATGAGAGAGTATTAAAATAACCTGCCAATAGGTTTATATTGGCAGGTTATATCACCGGAGTCCAGCAGGTCGAGGCTGCGGTGGCCGGGAGTGGCCACTGCACTCCAGTCTGGGCGACAGAGTGAGACTCCAACTCAAAAAAAAAAAAAAAAAAAAAAGTGAATTGCCGGGGTCAGGTGGCTCACACTTGTAATCCCAGCAAAGTGAGGCTGAGGTAGGTTTGCTTGAGGTATAATCCCTAAGATAATATGCTGCTTCAAGACCAGTTCTACAGGAAATGCTTTAAAAGATGCTGTGCATAGAAGAAAAAAGAAACAAGAGAAAGGCTATACACTTCACAAGATCACAAACAAACACAGAACTCACAGCATACCCACAAAAATGAAAACACACACATATAGGAACACAAAAGCTAAACTAAAGCAAAACAGCCTTATAAGAGTATTATGACAAAGACAAACGCTCACATTTCAACAATCTGCCTAAATGTGACTAGACTAAATGCACCACTGAAAAGACATAGAATGCTGAATTAAAAAACTTTGACCCAGTAATATGCTGTCTCTAAGAAATTCATCTCACCACAATGGATGCCCACAGACTCAAAATTAGATGATGGAAAATGAATTTCCAGGCATACAAATCACAAAAGAAGACAAGAGTCACAATCTTAATATCAGACAAAGCAAGCTATCAAAAATTTTAAAACATAAGGAAGAAACACTACATAATGATAAAAGGTTTGATCTGTTAATGAGAAACATTCATCCTAAACATATATATACCCAACACAGGAGACAAACTTTTATAAAGCAGCTAATAAGAAACTAAAAAAAGATATTGATTCTAATAATATTATAACTGGAGATTTAAATACCCCACTAACAACCTTAGATAAATCACTGAAGCAAAAAATCAACAAAGAGATCTAGAACCTCAACTTGACACCTGACCAAATAGACTTAGTAAATACATACAGAACACTCCACCCAGCAACCACAGAATATATATTCTACTTATCACCACATGGAACATACTCCAAGATTGACCATATTCTCGGCCATAAATCACATATGAACAAATTTCAAAAGGTTGAAATACTGCCATGCACCTTCTCAGACTACAGTGGAATAAAAATAAATATCACCACCATAAGATTCCCCTAAAACACACAAAGACATGGGCAGTAAACAGCATGATGGTGAACAGCTCCTGGGTCAACACAGAGATCAAAAAAGAAATTAAAAGATTCCTAGAAACAAAGGAAAATGAAGAAACATCTCACCAAAACCTCTTGGATGTCATGAAAGCAATATTGAGAGGGGAATTTATATCTCTATGAAAACACATCAAGAAAATAGAAAGAGAACAAGTTAACAGCCTAACAAATCAAAAGGAGCTGGAAAGGCAAGACCTTAATTTCAGCAGAAGAATCCAGATCACCAAAGCCAAAGCCCAGATGCAGAACATAGAAGACAAAAGTACCATAGAAAAAAATCAACAAAACAATAAGCTGGTTATTTGAAAGAATAAGCAAGATTGATGGACTCCTAGCCAGAATGACCAAGAAAAGGAGAGGAAAGGCCCAAATAAACACCATCAGAAGTGCAAAAGATCAAGTCACAACTGACCATCCCAAAGAAAGACAAATGATTATCAGAAATTACTATGCACATCTTTATGGAAACAAAATCAATAACCTAAATGAAATAGAGGAATTTCTGACAGCACACAACCTCCCAGGTTTGAAACAAGAAGAAATTGAGATCCTAAATAGACCAATAACAACCCAGGAAATTGACTCTGTCATAAGAAAACTACCTACAAAAATTTTAAAAAGCCCTGGACCAGACTGATTTCCAGCAGAATTCTACAAAATACACAAAGAGGAGCAAATACCAATCCTATTGAAAGTAATCCAAGCAAATGAGAAAGACGGAATGCTCCTCAAATCAATATATGAAGCTAACAACACATTAATACTCAAATCAGGTAAAGAAAGAAAACAGGCCAATATCCTTGATGAACATAGATGCCAATATTTTCAACAAGATTCTAGCAAATCAGATGCAACAACACATCTCAAAAATCATCTACTATGACCAAGTAGACCACATCCCCAGGATGCAGGACTGGTTCAACATTCGCAAGACCATAAATGTAATGAAATACATCAACAGGTGTAAAAACAAGAACCACATGATTATCTCATTAGATGCAGAAAAAGCTTTCAATGAAATCCGGCATCCCTTCTTCATAAAAACCCTTGAACACCTAGGCATAGAAGGAACAAATCTCAAAATACTAAGAGCCATCCATAATAAACACATAACCCAAATATTGCTAAATGGACAATAATTGGAAACCTTTCCCCTGAAAACCGGAACAAGACAAGGCTGCTCATTTTCACCCCTCCTATTAAACATAGTGTTGGAAGTCCTAGCTAGAGCAAACAGACAAGAGAAAGAAATCAGGGGTATCCAAATAGGGAAAGAAGAAGTCAATTTATCCCTCTTTGCTGACTATATGATCCTGTACCTAAAAAATCCAAGAGAATCTGTCAAAATCTCCTTGCACAGATAAAGGACTTTGGCAAAGTCTCAGGGTACAAAATAAACATGCAAAAGACAGTTGCATACTTATACATCAATAACAAACAGGCAGAGAACCAAATAAAAAGCACAATCTCATTCACAATAGAAATCGAAATACTTCAGCAATCTTCCTAACCAGAGATGTGAAAGCTCTATAACGAAAACTACAAAACACTGCTGAAAAAAGTCAAAGATGACACAAACAAATGGAAAAATATCCCATGCTCATGGACTGGAAGAATCACCATTATTAAGATGCCCATCCCACCAAAGGCAATCTACAGACTGAACACAAAACCTGTTATATTAGCAACATCATTCTTCTCAGACCTAGAAAAAACAATACAGAAATTCATATGGAAACATAAATGACTACAAATAGCCAAAACAATTCTTAGCAAAATAAACAAAGTGGGAGGCATCACACTTACAGACTTTAAACTTTATTATAAGGCTACAATAATCAAAACAACCAGGTACTGAAGCAAGAACAGGCATATAGACCATAGAACAGGATCGATTCTGGAAGCAAAACATCAATTACTCAACCAACTCATCTTCGACAAAGCCTCCACCAACAACCACTGAGGAGAGGAGAACCTATTCAATAAATGGTGCTGGGAAAACTGGCTGACCATATGCAGAAGAATGAAACAGGACCTCTACCTATCACCATATGCAAAAATCAACTTTAAATGAATCAAAGACCTAAAGGTAAAACCTCAAAGTTAAGAAGCTTAGAAGATGCAGGAGACACCCTTATGGAAATAGGAATAGGCAACCAATTCCTGATCAAAACCCCAAGTGTCCATCCATAAGAGATGAGTTAGACAAGTGGGACCTCATCAAACTGAAAAGCTTCTGCAAAGCAAAAAAAAAAACCATCAAGAGAGTGGGGGAGATAGCCCACAAAATGGGGAAAAAATATTTGCCAACTGCATATCTGACAAAGGCCTAACATCCAAGATCAGCAAGGAACTCAAACGTGCTGAAAGGAAAAAAACAAACAGACTCATTAAAAAGAGGGCAAAAGATAAAGAAGGACAAACATAAACTTCGCAGTACTTGGACGGATTTAGAGTCTATCATACTCAATGTTCTATCACAGAAACAAACAACAAAGTACCGTATGTCCTCAATCATAAGCTGACCTTGAATAGTTATCATAATACTATAAGAAAGGGACTGGCAGTAGTGGGAAACTGCCAGGGGAGGAGATTTGGGATTGGCAGTTGATGGAAACTGCCAGGGGAGGGAGGTGTACACCTCATCAACAATTATACATGCATAATGAACATTTGTATATCTAACCCTGAATTGTATCCCACATCTTTAAAATTTTAAAATTGTTTGATTACTTTATAAAACACAAGACAATTCATACTAAAATATATTTTACATATAAAGTAAATGTGAAAAAATATTTAAACACAAATCAAATGTATATTGAGGCCTCACAGTAAAAAGCACTAAGGCACTAACAAGTCAGACATTACTCTAAATACATGTTGATTACAGAGAATAATCCAAAGTTAAAATAGTTAGACAAATTATTTATATACGAGTTCATTTTTACTCTGCCTTTTTTTTGAGTTGGAGTTTCACTCTGTCTCCCAGACTGGAGTGCAGTGGCCGCTCCCGGCCACCACAGCCTCGACCTGTTGGGCTCCGGTGATCCTTCCGCTCAGCCTTCCAAGTAGCTGGAACTACAGGCGCGCGCTACCATGCCCAGCTAATTTTTTCAATTATTGTAGAGACGAGGTCTCACCAAGTTGCCCAGGCGGGTCTCGAACCCGTGCGCTCAGGCAATCCACTCACCTCAGCCTCCCAAAACACGGGATTACAGGCTGAGCCACCGAGCCCAACTTCTCTGCCTTTTTTTAAAAAATTAAGTTAGGGTCTCACTCAGTTTCCTAGCCTGAAGTGCAGTGGCATGAACACAGCTCACTGCAGTCTCAACTTCCTAGACTCAGACAATTCTTCTGCCTCAGCCTCCTGAGTAGCTGGGACGATAGGCACATACCACCATACCCAGCTAATTTGTTTGATATTTTGTAGAGATGGGTGTCTCACTATGCAGCCTAGGCTGGTCTTGAACTTCTGTGCTCAACCAATCCCCCGACCTCAGTCACCAAAAGTGCTGAGATTACAGGCATGAGCCACCATACAAGGCAATTTATGTGTACATTTAAATGAAGCAAGATATTTATTTTTTGGAGAGTTATAATTATACTCAAAGTATACTTTTTTGCACTTAAAGTATTTTAGATTTTTTGAAAAAACATATATTGATGTAATTCAACTCTCAAATTACTTGATACTAGGCCTTCACTCCTAGTGTTTATGTGAAAGCACGTAGTTGACGGGTGCTGCATCAGAGCTACAAGAGGTCATCTTAGTTGGGTGTCATTCGTATACTTTTCCATGGACGATTAAGGACCCTGGGATATAAGACTCATGAAGAAAATCCAAATGGAGAGGGCTTTGTTATTGACAAATAGCTGTGTTGTAGGTGTTCAAGGTATTATTTTTCTGCATTAAAGTAAGTGAGAAACATTTGGAATTTAAAAAGTAAATTGTTTTACAAATTAGACATTAAGGTAATAAATACAGTCGATTTTAACGTGCAATAAAATAAGAATAAGCTTCAGTCACCTTCAAAGAACTCTCCATTTGATTCAATATCACTTATTGAGACACTTTCTTTTTTTTTTGAGTTGGAGTCTCACTCTGTCGCCCAGACTGGAGAGCTGTGGCCACTCCCGGTCACCGCAGCCTCGACCTGCTGGGCTCTGGCGATCCTTCCACCTCAGCCTTCTGAGTAGCCGGAATTACAGGCATGCGCTACCAAGCCCGGCTGATTTTCTGATTTATTGTAGAGATGAGGTCTCACCAAGTTGCCCAGGCAGGTCTCGAACCTGTGGGCTCAGGCAGTCCACTCACCTCAGCCTCCCAAAGGCGCGGGATTACAGGCTGAGCCACCGAGCCAGCTTGAGACACTTTTTTACTGTTCAAAACCATTTTGGAACTCGTCAGTTTTGATGCTTTTAGTGCCTTTGTCATTTTTTGTTTCACCTCTTCCACATCGGCAAAATGTTTCCCTTTAAGGACTTTTTTCATTTAGGGAAACAACAAAAAATAGTTGCTTGGGGTGAGATTGGGTAAGGTGGAAGGATGGGGCATGGCAGTCATAACATTTTTTTAAATCAAAAATTGCTGAACAAGCCGGGCTCAGTGGCTCAGCCTATAATCCTGCGCCATTGGGAGGCTGAGGTGAGTGGATTGCCTGAGCCCGCGGGTTCGAGACCCACCTGGGCAACTTGGCGAGACCTCATCTCCATAATAAATCAAAAATTAGCTGGGCGTGTTAGCGTGCGTCTGTAGTTCCAGCTACTTGGAAGCCTGAGGCAGAAGGTTCGCTGGAGCCCAGCATGTTGAGGCTGCGGTGGCTGGGAGCGGCCACTGCACTCCAGTCTGGGCGACAGAGTGAGATTCCATCTCAAAAAAAAAAAAAAGAAAAAAAAATTGCTGAACACTCAGTTCTGTGTAGGTGGTTGTGCTCATAAATCACCCATTATGAAATGGGTAGACATACTGAAAGAGTCTCCAAAAAAAATTTACCAAAAGTTTTTTTGAGAGCCAAATGCAGCCTCTCACAACAAGGCTAGCTGATACACTGATACCATGGGTTCCTAGAACACTTACCAAGCAGAGGAAGTTTGTATTACAAGGGGTCTGCCCTCCAAAAGATAATTCCAGTTTTTCTTGGATCTCCCCATGTACCTATTAGGGCCCCTGTCCTTTGTTTACACCTACACTCTACTCTCAGGACAAACAGATAAGGAAACTTCTATTGGATGAGTACCACTGACTATCAGGCATGTGAAAGAAAGTGTCTGTGCATTGTGATACTCAATATTATCTCATAACCTGAAATAATATTTGGAATGTCAACCTACTATCCAGCTACACAGACATCTGGCAGTTCTACTATGGCATCCACTCTACACATCAAATCTGGCTTTGTATCAGCTAAGGATCTCAGAACTTTTCATTTATCCAGCCATCCTTGAAATAGGTGTGGATTTCCTTCTCTGTGTGAACTGCCATAATGGAAGCTGAAAGTGTAGGAATACCTGCAAAAGCCTCCCTCCTGGGGTAGAGAAGGTCCAGCAGCAGACAACATGGGAAGAACTGAGCTAGGAATCAGCCCAGGTGCTACAGGGGGATAATGAGGTGGCCTAACTCACACCGGACTGGGAGAAGGGGCACAGGGGACCAAGAGAGACATCTCCCAGAATGTCTGTATGAGCTGGCCAAGTGTCCAAGGTGGAGAAGGTATTTCTAGGAGAGAGACAGCACAAGCTTTGGGAGGAAGGAAGAAAGGAGGGTGCACAACAGTTTTGAGGAGCAGCAGGTGGACCAAGAGGCTGGAACAGAGAGCACAGCCCCATTTCTCTCATGAAGCACAGGCAAGCTTAGTTGAGTTGTTAGTGAGCCCTGGGCAATAGCTCAGCTGAGAGGAAGTCTGGTTTTGCTCAAGAGCTCTCAGTAATCACCTCGACTATGGCTTTCTGCCCCCAGCCTTGACTCTCCATGAAGGAGGCTGGTACTCCTCGTCCCTCCTGCACTAAGCTCTGCAGGCAGAGCTCAAGTAGCATCTGGCTAGGCCCCCTCAACTGCCTCCACAGTAACAGACCACTTATAGCTCTATGGGGACTGACAGGTAGCATTTATGAACTCTTCTACATCTGGAAAATGCGAGTAAAACATGGAAATTCTCTTTAAGTTGACAGAGGGTGTAAGATGAGCCTTTCTTCTTCTCTGTTGATGTTCAATTGTTTGGCTTTCATGTGTAACTTCCAGAAGTTCTTCATGACAGTAAAAATTATGATCTTACAAAACTCAAGTGTATGCCTTTTTACACAGTCACATACTTGCCATCAACTAGACCTGTCACTAGATAACTAGTTAAATTACTTTCATTTCATTGAGTTGCCAAGTTCCTTCCAGTTGGAGCTACTGTGTGCTATTAGCAGGTCAGCATTTGCTGCGGATCAAGATATAGGGGTCCCCAACCCCAGGCCACAAACCAGTGCCAGTTGATGACCTGTTAGGAACTGGGCCACACAGCAGGCAGTGAGCAAGCGGAGGGCAAGCGGAGCTCTGTGCCCTGTCAGATCAGCCCCGCCGTTAGATTCTCATAGGAGCACAAACCCTATTGTGAACTGCGCATGTGATCTAGTTACCGGTTCTTTAGCTCCTTATGAGAATCGAATTCCTGATGATCTTCCCTCTCCCAACCCCCTCCATAGACAAAACCCGTCCCTGATGCCCAAAAGCTTGGGAACCACTGAGAACATACATCTAGCATAAATTCTTTGGAACAATCCGAAAACCTAATCTTGCAGCTTTCTTAAAACAAGACAGGTAAATGTATGGGTGAGAATTTACAAACAGGCCTATCTGAAGCCAGAGGATTGGAAATTAGAAAATCCCTTTCTATGTCTGGCTTTTCTGCTGCAAACCTGCAAAGAACCAGCAACCAGACTTGCTGGTTTATTTTTTATTTTCCCAGGAACACACGGGAGCTGTCACAAGTCCTTGTTATCATTCCATGGTTTTCTGAGGAAAACTCATATTGATTCTGGCACCCAATGAGGAACGATAAGGTAGGAACCAAGTCAAAGCAGAGCTTTAAAGAGTTGGAAGGAATGCTGCTCACAGAGGCAAGCCCATCCCTTCCTCAAGGGCTGGAAGCACCACCAGCATCAGATTCCCAGTCTGGCCAACCTCCAGAGTGGAATGCTGGTGCCATGTATACAACCAGGCCTCCCGCAAGGTGGGAGGAGGTTATGATCAGGAGGCTGCTGACCAAGAGAAGACAATGTTGCTCTAATAATTTATTACGGTCACTACACAGTTGCTGAAGCATCACCTTGGTGTACAGGACAAGAACTCACTGCTTTCTATAAAATTGCTGTGTTTACAATAAGGCCTTTCAATGCAAGTTAAAAACTATCAGGAATGCATTAGCTTTGTGTATATGGATGCCATGAATATGGTGAATAGTAGATCATATAATTTATGCAATGAATGTTGTATGTAACTCATCAAATCTTACCAAAAACCTGGATTGCCTTTTAACATAACCACCAATGATCTGAAAGGCCTGCAAATGTAGAAGAGCATACTAATTACTAGTTCATATGTTTCATAAGAGCATGAAAACATGCAGCCAAGTTTATATTTCTGAGCTCAACAGAAAAGATGATAGCTTCAGAAATAAGTGAAAATCAGATTATTGTACACTCTTACCCTCTGAGGAAATTTTTAAAAATAAAATGTTTTTCTACAAGCACTAAAATAGCTTTTTTGTTGGATATCAACTTAGGCTTATATCCTCTACATATAATCACTCTAGCTGATTTCAATGACACACATCAATTAAGGAAGTTTAACTAATAGTGGAAGCAGCCAGTCCTCAACTCAGCCAGCACAGACTTTTAGAATATGTAAGACTTTCTTTCTTTCACATGTGTCCACACTTTCTCTCTTCCTGTCTCTCTCTCCCTCTCTCCCCCTTCTCCCCCTCCTTTCTCCCCCTCTTCCTCTCTCTCCCTCCTCTTTCTCTCACTCTCCCTCTCTCTTCTTCTCTCCCTCTATCCTTCTCTCCCTCTCTCCCTCTTTCCCTCTTCCCCTGTTCTCTTTCTCTCCCCCATCTCTTTTTTTCCTCTTACATGCTCTCTCTCTTTCTCTCTGCGTACACACACATACACACAACATAATTATAAATATGGCAATCTGGGCCAAGTGTAACCACAATAAAATAAAATGAAAGGGTTTTATTATTGTATCTAGAAATTCTTAGGAAGAAACAAACTGAACCACACAGAAAGACACAAATATCATGAAGCTTGCAGAAAAACAGGCACCATCTCCATCTCCCTGGTGATATTTCCTAGTCCCCAGCAGCACCCATGCACTGACAATGATATTTGTCAGTATCATGAGGTTCCCAACTCATGATATTTTACCCTCTGACTTCCTTTATCCTTCATACTCGTCAATCTCTTAGAATTGTATTCAGTCCCAGCTTGCAAACAAAAAAAAGCAACTTTTGAGTATATGGTTTAGAACAGATCATGCAGAGATATCTGAAATATTATGTGGTTAGGAAAGCAAATGCTAGGTGCAGCCATACATGTAATTTGGGTGTAGAAAATAAGGTTATTGTGTTCAAACATCCTATTGCAAGCAAAGTATTTTTATTTACCTGGGTGCTTTCAAGTAGTAGAATTAAATTATATACACAAATAACTATAACTGAAGGTCAAAAGTGATCATTCTGGTAAGACAATGGTTAAAAAATCTTTAGGAATTTAAGAAATGAAAGCGTAAGAGCAGTCTGGGGCAGTGATTGTCAATTGTGGGGAGAAACTCCATCCACTGTACTAGCATGCCCAGAATCATCTGGAAACAGCTGTAGCAGGAACTGGCTAAAGTATTGACCAAAACTATGTCTCTTTCCTTCTAAATTCATAGCTAGTCTATGCTTTCCAACTTCTCCTGCCAGTGGAAGAGGGCCCCATAGCTCATGTGTGTTATAAAATGTATCTGAGAACCATTAAAATGATCCATCAAGGAAAACTCATGGGGAGAGCAATAAGGATGACTTCTGAAGAATGTGTAGAATTGGGATATGGAAAATAGGAATGATGAAAACTCTTGGCAGATGGAACAGTATGGTTAAAGAAGTGAAGGTGAGAAGGATTGGGGGAATAAGTCAATATTGCACTTTGTTTAAGGCAGTGGTTCTCAAACTTTGCTCCTTGAAACACTGACAATCTCTGAGCAGGACTGAATGGATAGCTTTTCTCCTAATTCTCAATAATAACCTTTTATCCTAATTCAAAGAAATAAAAAAGCTCGTAAACCAATTTTTAAAATTTTTCTCCCATTTATTTTTCTTCCTCTTTCATATTGATAAACAACTATTAAGCAGACACTATACTTTGTCCTGGGTTCTACAGATACTATGGCAACACACACAGACGCTATCCTTGCCCTTATGGTACTTAGAATCTAATGGGAAAGACAGACATTGAATAAATTCTTATAATTGTGGCCATGATTAAGCAGGAGATGGGCAGGTGGACAGAGGAGCATATAGATGGTATACTTCCCAGGGCTTCTGTAACAAAGTACCTCTAACTGAGTGATTTCAAACAAAATAAATTTATTGTCTCATGGTTCAGGAGGCTGAAAGTCCTGGATCAAGGCATCATGTCAGCAGGGCTGGAAACTGTTGATGCCCTGAAGGAAAATCCATTAGATTTCTCTCTTCTACTTTTTTTATGGTTTTCTGGCTTCTGCTACAGGCCTCCAGTCTCTGCTTTCCCCTGGGTATATGTATCTGTTCGTATGCCCAAATACCTCCTTTGTGTAAGGACGCCAGCCATATTAAAGTAGGGTCCAACCTACTCCAGGATGCCTTCATCCTAACTAATTGCATCTGCAATGACCTTATTTCCAAATAAGGTCACATTCATAGGTATTGTGGGCTAGGACTTCAACATACAACTTTTAGGGGACCACAGCTTAACCTATAACATGCAGGGAACCCAGTGTTCTGAGAAGGTCTGGGAAACTTGCTCTCAGAAAACGCATGAGTTGGAAAGAGAGGAGACTAAAATATTCCAAGCAAAGATAACAGCATGGTGCAAGGTCTTGGGCTGGGGACAAGCAGTGCATGTCACACATGGTGTCATTCAAATGAAGATGTCACAGATGAAATAATAGTCACTGGGGGCACCATTGAGGGGGGATGTATGAAGGGGACTAAGGTTCAGAAATTACCAGTGGAGAGCAACATTCACTATCCAAGGAATGGGCTATCTGAGACCTAATCCCCACCACTACACAATATGTCCATGAAGCAAACGCACATGTGTCCTCCTGAATCTAAAATAAAGATGGAAGAAAAAGAGGTCATGCTGATAGCTAGGAGGAGCAGTTTTGTTGGGAGAAATTATGGGGCAATAGTCCTGGCAGAGATTTTTGTTGTTGTTGTTTGGTTGGCTTGGTTTTTTGAGTTGGAGTCTCACTCTGTCATCCAGTCTGGAGTGCAGTAGCATGATCATACCTTGCCACAACCTCGATCTTCTGGACTCGGGTAATCCTTCCACCTCAGCCTTCCAAGCAGCTGGAACTACAGGCATGCACCGCCATGCCAAGCTAATTTTTTGATGTATTATAGAGATGAGGTCTCTATAAGTTGCCCAGGCTGGTCTCGAGCACATGGGAGACCATGTGGGTCAGGCAGTCCTCTCGCCTCTGCCTCCCAAAGTGCTAGGGTTATAGGCATCAGCCACAACACCTAGCCTAAGTCTTGGCAGGAGTTTTTCAGGGCCAAAATGGGGCAAGGCCAGTGACTTGGGTGCTGCAGATATTAGCCAGACAGAACCATTGGGTCTGGGCAACCTCCTCCTGGATACAGGAGACACAGGCACATTTAAATGGTCCCAGTGGTGGCTCCAAGAGGACTGGAAGGGCAGAGGTGCAAATAAAATTCCAGAGAAGAGGAGAGCCTGAGTCCACCATCAAAGACACTGTAAGAAAAGTCTCAGAGGAGATGGAGATGTGGAGGTGATGCAATCAATCATTATCCCTCTTCAAGTGAAAGAGGTGTGAAACACAGCCAAAACCAGCATGACTCCTGCCCTGTAGCCTCTCAGTTAAAAAAAACAAAGCTAGTAAGAGCCACATCTGGAAGACGAAAGAACACCCCAAACCAGAATTTTTGGACTTTGGGAAAATTCCAGAAATTCACACATTCCTGCAATAGTTACATCCAAAAGACAAAAATGCGGAAGGAACCTGGTTTGTGGCGAACACTGAGGATGACTACTTTTTTCATTATTTTTCTTACACTGAAGCAGGATCAGGAGGAAAATCCAGGAATGACAGGCTGGTGCTGGCACTTCATCAATTTACGAGGAATAACAAATAAGTGAGGGATACCTGGATGGTAAAAGATAATAGATCAAAAATAGAGGATTCAACAATACCAGTTTTGTCTCTGGACTGGATTTCCATATTTGCGATCTGATGAGGTCATAAATAGACACTCCTGGTTTGGATTGCAGTTCTGCTACTTCCTATGACCTCAGACCTTAGACAAACCACTTATATATTTGAATCTCATTTTTCTCATCTTTACACTGGAGCCAATTGCAGTGCATGTGTCATAGTGTTGGTGAAGATCTTATGTGCTCAGCACTGTCTGCATGTAATAGGTTATAATAACCAAAGTTAGCCATGGCTATTGCTAAACTGGAAATGGCAGGGAAAAAAACACACTTAAGAGTGTCAGAAAGTCCAGAGTAGGTGAGCGTTAGTAAGAGAATCTGAACTTCTGAATTAAGTTAACATCTCTAAGCTGATCAAGCCTCTGTCCAGGACCCTAACTGGAGCTGAAGCCGCAAAGCCCTGTATTGGGTTTTCTAGGACTGCCATAACAAAATAGCACAGACTGGGTGACTTAACAGCTGGAGTTTATTTCCTCACGGTTCTGGAGGTGGAAGTCTGAGATCAGGTGTGGTAGGGCTGGTTCCTCTGAGGCCTCTCTCCCTGGCATGCAGGCAACCAGCTACCCCCTGTGTCCTCACACGGTCATCCTTCTGTGTGTGTCTGTGCCCTTATCTCCTTTTCTTATAGGGACACCAGTCAAACTGGTGGGGCTTACCCTAAGAACCCTATCTTAACGGCCTCTATAAATACCCTATCTCCAAATACAACTGCATTCTGAGTTAGTGAGGATTTGGGCTTGAACATGTGAATTTTGGGGGATACAATTCAGTCCATAGCAGCCACCTTTGGCTACTGAGTGGTCTCAGGGAGTCGACGTTAGAGGCTGACTGATCATGGCAGCTGTCCCAGTTTTCACAAGGGCAGATTCTGGAGACTACAGGCCAGTGAGGTTGACTTTGATCCCCAGAAAAATTGCGGGATACATTCTTAGACACTGCCTTTGAGAGCACTTAGAAAAAGAACTTATAAGATAATGCAAATTCACAGGAATCATGCCATAGCACCCTTGTTAGCTTCATTTTCAATTAAACCATCAAGTTAATAGATGTTTGCTGAGCATGTACTAAGTGTCAGGCACAGACCCAGCTTCAAGGAGGTTACATTCTCATAGGAAAATCTGGCAGCTACTCAAATAAGTAACCTTACAATATAAGAACCACAAAAAATAAGGAAATGCATGTCACAGAGATTACACAGAGTATAAATAATTAATTTTATCTGAGGGACTGGGGGAAACAGGTTGGTGGGAGGAAACTTCCTAAAGAAGATAATTAGGCTGGGATTTGAGAAAAATAAATAAATAAGCAAAACAAAACTATTTTCCAACAAAGTAAAAAGCCTGGAGCTTCCCAAGCAGATGGTGGGGGTGCTGTGCAGGAAGAGAGGAAGTATTTCCAAATATTCAGATATGAGAGGATACATGTTTAGAAAACCAAAACACGCTTGCTTTTCTTCCTGGAATATAAGGTGTAAGTAGATGATATGGAAAGGTAATCACAGGCCTTTACCATGCTGACAAGCCAGAACTTTCTCTACCAGGAATGGGATGTTTAGAAATGGACAAAAGGCATCAGAGTTGATTTCTGAGACAGAAGCACAACTTAGACTAGGTGTGTTGACCGTGTCAGTTCATGCAAAAGGACGAACAAAAACAGACAGGTTCTCTGCCCCACTATTTCTCTGACTCTCTGACCTCTGTTTCTTTTGTTTGTTTATTTAATTTTATTTTATTTTAGAGTTGCGGGGTACAAGTGGAGATTTACTACATAAGGTTGCATGCAGGTGAGGTTTGGGCTTCTAGCTATCCCTCTCATCCTTTGGTACAAGGGACATGGTGTTTTGCCACATGCCCCTCTCCCTGTGTCCACCCTCCCTCTCCTAGCAGTGTCCAGTATCTGCCAATCCCACCTTTGTGTTCATGTGACTAGTGATCAGGGCTCTCTTATGAGTGAGAACATGGGGTACTCAGTTACTTGTTTCTGTGATAGTTAACTTCGAATGATGGTCTCCAGATGCATCCATATTGATCCAAAGGGCATGATTTTGTTCTTCTTTATGGCTGCATGATATTCCATTGTATATATGTGCCACATTTTCTTTATCCAGTCCATTTTCAATGGGCAACTGGTTTGGCTCCATGTTTTTGCTATTGTGTGAATAGTGCTGTAATGAACATATATAGGCAGATGTTTTTTTGTTTTTTGTTTTTTGTTTTTTTTGGTAGAACATTTGTATTCCTCTGAGTATATTCCCAGAACAGAAATTGTTGGATCATATGGAAGCTCGGTTTTTAGTTCTTTGAGAAAGTGTCTGATCTCTGTTTCTTTGACTCTTGGCTCTAATCTGTTTTATTATCACCCCGGTGTCCTGTTTTTGCCAGGGGCTGGATTCAGGGCTGTTCACATTCCCTGGACTGATGTATTTCAAGCCCTGCCACTAAACAAGATACTCACCCATCTATAAAAATACATAAATACCAGGAAAGTGCCCTCACCATCCCAGGGTGGGTCTCACTGGAACCAAGATTAGGGGTGGACAGTAAGGGGCAGCTGCATGAAGTAGGATGGAGGACCTCTGGGCAGTCCAACTGATTGGTACTCACTGAGCAGCTACAAGTCTACAGAAGTCCAGGAGAGAGATTATAAAGATGTGCAGAAAGGCTGCGACAATGAGAAAAACATTAAGAATTGAGAGATGTTTAATAACCAGAATTAACAGTACTTGGGGGATTAACTAAACAAAGTGCATAACAGAAGGAACAGAGGTGGCATTCGGGTTTCTGGCTTAGCAGCTTCTGCAAATGGAGACATCACTAATGAGAGAATCAGGGATAAAGGGAGAAACAGATGTGAGAGGGAGGGAAAGAGTATGGATTGGGCATCTTGAATCTGAAGACGTCTTGTAGTTCCAGATGGAGATTCACCAGGTCGTACAGGTCAGAAAGGGATCCTGGACCAAAGCTACAGATGAGAGCCATTGGCCTGATGGAGGTGGTTACAGGTGGAGGGAAACAAGAAGGGGAACAGTGAAGGCAGAATGAGAGGGTGGATTTCCATTCACCTGATCAACCCAGGAGTTGCAATTAGGCATACATTTGGCTGCAGTCCTGGGACTAGACTAGGATGACATCTAGGAAGGTCAGGACAAGAAAATGCAGAAAACACTATTCATTAAGTCATAAAACAGCAGCAGGGTACAACTGAAACCCAAATCAGGGAGTGATTGCTTGAGGAGCCCAAAGTCCATAGTCCACCCCCTGCCTTCTGGATCCTAACTTGGTAGTCATTATCAAAATCATACTATCTCCCCTGCTTCAGAGCTAAAACTAAAGGGTTCTTGTTCATTATCTCAGAGGTCTTAAGGACTCTTGGACTAGACTATCTGTTCTAGAGAAAGAAGAGGCTGGACAAAAGTCTAAATATTCCAAAAGTTTAAGGTCAATACTCCAGCCACATCCTTTTTTATATTGATGGTTGTCTTACAAAGTTGGAACCAAGGCCTGGCTACACACAGTTGTTTATTCCAAAATGTAATTGGCTTTGATGTAATTGGCTTTGATGTTCCATCTATGCCCATTACTGCACTGGATGGAGACCCCTCACTTTGTGCAGATTTTGAACGCTTTCACCTGGCATTTACCATGTCCTGTAACTTAGCACCACACAGCCTCATTTTTAAAAATCATAACAGTTCTGTCCCAGCCTTGCTATTTGTAGGTAATAATGAACAATACACTTACCCCATTCCAACCTGCCCAAATGTTGCAACTCACTACAGAATCAGTTAAATGTTTAAAATTTCATCTAAATCTCTTTAACTCTAAAGTCCCAATTTTTATTACCTAAATCAGGTATGGGTAAGACTCTGGGCATAATCCATCCAGGAACAAATTTCTTTTTCATCTGTGAATATGTCAAACTAGAAAACAGGGTATATCCTCCCAAAATACAATGTGGGGACAAGCATAAGCTACCAGTTATAGATATTCAGTTCAAAAAAGGAGAAAATGGAAAGAATAAGAGGAGTCACAGGTCCCAAGCAATTGTGAAATCCAGCTGTACTAACTTTATGCAGCATAAATGCCTAAGGATAATGTTTTGTGGCTCTTGGCTCCACTATCTGTGCTTGAAGGTAGGCCCTTCAGACTCAAGGATCTATCTTCATGGCTTGTGACTCTGTCCTCTGAGTTATCCTTCCTGTTTCATAAAAAGTAGCATATGTTTGTGGCTCAGTAGTTTTATCAGTGTGTTTTGCACCAGGGGACTTATGCAGAACCAGTAGCCTTCTTTTATTTTATGCAGTCTTTTTTGTAGTCCAAACCGCCAATGTTTCTGTTGTCTAAAATTATCAAGAACAAAGGTGAATCTCCTTTGTATGCCACAGAAATGTATTCCATTAGACTAAAGCTCCTCCATAGGTTTTTCCTAGATTCTTCTGTCACTAATTTTTGACTTTTGCTGAGATGGATACGATGCAATGCTCCCAAGCTTCCCAGGTGTTTTCCGGTTTAATCTAGGGACTCTGTGAGTCACACCCATAACCTTTTCAAGGAGATTTATGAGACTGAATGCTCTAGATTTTTCAGTTTTTTTTTCAGAGATATCATGAAAAGTTTGTACAGTCACATCCAAGGCTTTTTCTCTAAAGCAGCAGTCCCCAAACTTTTTGGCATCAGGGACCAGTTTCGTGGAAGACAATTTTTCCACGGATGGAATGGGGGGATCAATATCAGGCATCAGCAGGGTGTCAGCAGGGCTGAATTCCTTCTCATAAGGTGAGCAATCTAGATCTCTCACATGTGCAGTTCATAATTGGGTTGGTGCTCCTACGGTAATCTGATGCTGGGCTGATGTGGCAGGAAGCAGAGCTCCACTCGCTACTGCTCACCACCCGCTGTGCAGTTGGGTTCCTGATAGACCACAGACCAGTACAAGTTCATAGCCCAAGGGTTGGGGACCCCTGCTCTAGATAGAATATGCTTTCCTGACAATGTATCTCTTAATTTTAGCATCTTTCAAAATCCAGATAGGTTGAGAAGTTTTTAAATCATCAAGTCCTGGTTCCTTTTTGGTTAGCATTTATTTCCTCAATATCTCTCACTCCTCTCGCATTTCACTAAAAGCAGCTAAAAGAAACCAGGCTGCACCTTTAGAACTTTGCTTATAAATTTCTTCAGCTAAATATCCAAGTTTATTCTTTACAAGTATGCTCTTTTCACACAACTGCAGGACACAATCCCACCAAGATTTTTGCCACTATGTAATTAGGGCCTCCTTTCCTTCCAAGTCCTCACCAACAGCACTTTTAACATCCATATTTCTACCAACAGTTTACTCTTGATGATTCAGTTATTCTCTAAGAAAATTTACCCTTTTTTCTAACATGTTCTTCCTCACTTTCTTCTGAGTACTCGCCAGCAAGAGTCTCTAACATCCATATTTATATGAACAGTCTATCATAGTCCTCAAAGTTCTTTCAGCCTCTGTCCACTGCTCAGTTCCAGAGGCCTTTGTAGTTTTTAAATCTGTACTTTTTAAATATTAGCACCACTTTTCTGGCATCAAATTCTGTATTGGTTTTCTATTGCTGCTATAACAAATTACCACAAAATTAGTATCTTAAAACAACACAAATTTATTATTATTATTCAAACCAAAAGTTTGAAGTGAGTCTTCATGAACTGAAATCAAGGTGTCAGCAGGGCTGAATTCCTTCTGGAGGCGCTACAGAAAAATTCATTTTCCACATTTTTTTAGCTTCTGAAGGTCACCTAAGTTGCTTGGCTTATAGCCTCTTCGTCCATTTTTCAAAGGCAGCAATCATCATCACTCTGGCTTTGCATTCATCACATCTTCCTCTCTGACTCTGACTCTCTCTTCCACTTCTGAAGACTCTTGTGATTTCATTGAACCCATCCTAGTAAGATGGGATATACTCCCTATTTTAGAGTCAGCCGATTAACAACCTTAATTTTATCTGCAGCCTGAATTTCCCTTTACCATGTGAGGTAACATATTCATGGTTTCCAGGGATTGGAATGTGGACATTTTTTTAAAAGCTGTTATTCTGCCTTTGTCAACTTCAAAGGTAAGTGTGAGACTGATGGCTTGTACTCTGCTTGACTGGTTGGACAGAAAGGAAGACCACATCCAAAACAAAATACAGTTATCACCTCAAATTCTTGGTGTTCTCAAGTAAAATTGACACTATATATATGTTCACAATAAGTAATCACTTGTTTAGAATTCTCTCTTCTGGCCATTGGTATTCAGAGAATTCAGAAGAAAGAGAACAGTTGGTGTATCAAGGGGAACATGTCTTTGAGCCTACATACATTGGTATTTCTGTTTAAATGCTGCATGACCATTTGTGATTATGTAATTCCAGCAATTAGCACACTCATTCTTCAACAGTGACCTAACTATGCCTTCCTGCTGTGTTCGTACTGCAGGTGAGCTTGGGCTCATTGTCAGTCCTTTGAATTTCACAGAAAAATAAAGTTCAAGACATTTGCACAGAGTTAAAGTTAGAAATTTAAATGTAAACACTCTAATTTGAACTATTGACATATTCATTATCATTGCTTAACTTTTATATTTTCCAAATAAGCTCTAATTTTCCTCTTATTTTACCACATAAAATAAAGTATACCCTTCACAGTTAGGGATCCTACACTCTAGCAATAACAATATTCGCAACAAAACAATTAACATTTGTTGAGTACATGGCAGGCTCTGAGCCAAGCGGCATACTTTCATTTAGGGGAGAACTGAGATGTCTCTAAATGATAATGTAAAGTATGAAATAAAAGGCTCTGTGAGGGATGAATACTAACACACTGGGTGTCCTGTGCCTTACATGTTATCTTATTTAATCCTTTCAGCAGCATTCTGAAATAATAACATTTGTAGATGAATTTATAGGTTCAATTTAGTAAAGTAACTTTCCTAAGTTTCCACAGCAAAACGATGGCAAACCAGGTTACAACCTTCAACAAGGCTGACTCTCAGATGCATCATCTTTACTCTATACCCTGTCTTCTAAGCCGTACAAGGCACATTCTTTGGAAGACCCAGGAGCAAGATGTCATCTCATGGCATAACTAGGGAGAGAGTTATAGAAGGAAAGGATAGAACAGGATAGGTAGAGAGTCAGAGAAAGGACATTCATGCTAGGCTAACCAAAGAGTGAGGACAATACCAGGTTGGAGAGAGACTGAGATGTGTCAGGAAGAACAAGGAGTTTGTTTAGCTGGACACAGATACAGGAAGAATATAATGGAGAAGCAGCCTGGGCTCATCCATTGGGTTCCAATCTAGAAGACCCCCAAATGGAAGGTTATGGAATATGGCTGTTATTAATAGGCAAAGGGGACCCACTAAAAATGCATGAGCAAGGAGTCAATGTAATCAGAGTCCTACTTCAGAAAGATTTATCTGACTGCAGCATGTGAGATAGAGGAGAGAAAGAAACTAGAGGTACAGGATCAACGTGAAGGTAGCTGCCTAGATCCCTGCAAGGGTAGGGGGGTTCTGAATGACAGTTATGAGAAGGGAGAAGACAGGCCAGATGCACAAGGGATATGAGAGGCTGCAGAATGTGGTGTGGCAGGCTGGAACAGCTGCTGGAACATGGGAATCATGGGGAGGAAGAAGTTAAGTATGTTTTCCTGTGGGGAAGCAGGAGGGAGCTTGGTATCAGACAGCAGGAATGGAGATGTCCCAAAGGAAATGGGAAATGAGGTGCCGGATCTTAGGGAAAGATCAGGAATACAGATATCAATTCAGGAGTCCTCCACAAAGTGCAGAAGTGAAGACAATGGAGAAGGGACACTGGTGAGGAAAAGGGACAAGGGTCTGTCAGACTTTTATAAAACCTGAGTTCTGAGGGCTGGAGGAACAGCACAGGCAGTGAAAGGCCTAGGAGAAGAAGCCACTGAGCAGAAGCAAAAGGAAGTTAGCACCTGGGATGTCCAGGCGGACAACTTCCAGAGGGTACTCAGGGCTGCAGGAAGACCAGGGAAGACACACTTGACAAGGGAATGGATTTAATTACATGTTCAAGCCTAAGTAGGGTGCTGAGTGTGCCCACATGCTTCACAGCACAACTCCTGCAATGACTCTATGAGAGACAAATTCCTAGAAGTGGGAAAACACAGGCTAAAGACCCTCACAAGGTCACATAGCCAAGACATGATGGGTATGTAGGCGGGCCCAGGCAAACTAACTCTCCTGGTTCCTCTGTTCTTTAAGTCCATGCTCCATGTATTCCTTTGAAAAAATTAACATGAGATATTCCCTCTTATCAGATTTTTAAGTGTACAATATAGTAATGTTATCTATAGGCATGATGTGGTACAGCAGATCTCAAGAATGTATTCATCTGGCTTAACTGAAATTTTATAACAATTGATTAGTAATTCTCATTTCTCCCTCTTCTCGGGTCCTGAAAATGATTATTCTTTGCTTCTATGGATTTGACTATTTTTTAGATAACTCATATAAGTGAGATCATGCAGTATTTGTTCTTCTGTGCCTGGCTTATTTCATTTAGCATAATATCCTCTGGGTCCATCCATGTTGTCGCATATGGCAGGATTCTCTTCTTTTTTAAGACTAAATAATATATTCCATGGTGTGTGTGTGTGATGTTTTTTTTTTTTACTCCATTCATCTGTCAATGTCCATTTAGGTTGCTTCCTCCTCATGGTTATTGTGAGTAATACTCACAAGAGTGCTAATATCTTTTTAAGGTCATGGTTTCAATTTTTTTTTTTTTTTTTTTTGAGTTGGAGTCTCACTCTGTCGTCCAAACTGGAGTGCAGTGGCACGCTCCCGGCCACCACAGCCTCAACCTCCTTCCACCTCAGCCTTCCCAGTAGCTGGAACTATAGGCATGTGCTACCATGCCCAGTTAATTTTTTTGATTTATTGTAGAGATGAGGTCTCGCCAAGTTGCCCAGGAGTGTATCGAACCCACGGGCTCAGGCAATTCACTCACCTTGGACTCCCAAAGCGCGGGATTATAGGCTGAGCCACCGAGCCTGGCGGTTTCAATTTTTTAAAATAAATACACAAAAGTGGTATTGCTAGGTCATATGTTAGTACCATTTTTAATTTTTTAAGGATCTCCATACTATTTTCCATAGCAGCTTCTCTATTTTGCATTTCCACTGACATTTCACAAGGGTTCCAATTTCTCTACATTTTACCAAGACTTTTTTTTTCCTAATAATAGCCATCTTAACAGGTATGATATGATATGTCATCATGGTTTTGATATGCATTTTCTTGATGACTGGTGATATTGAACATTTTGTCATATACATGTTGGATATTTGAATGTCTTATCTGGAGAAATGTTTATTTAAGTCCTTAGTTCATTTTTTAAATCAGGTTCAGTTTTTTTATACCATTGAGTTCCTGACATACTTTGAAAATTAACCTCCTATCAAATATATGGTTTGCAAATATCTTCTTCCGTTCTGTAGGTTGGCTTTTACTCTGTTTATTGTTTTCTTTGCTGTGCAGAAGCTTTTTAGTTTCATATAGCCCCACTTATTTTTATTTCCTTTCATTGCCTGGGCTTTTGGTGTCATGGCGATGAAATCATTACCAAGAATAATTTCATGCTTTCCCCTTGTTTTGTTTTATTTTTATTCTAAGAATTTTTATGGTTTTAGACCTCACATATGCTCGATTTATTTTTGTCTTTCACAATGCTGCAGAGCCTTGGACTCGTGTTACAGGTGCATCATCATAGCAGTTGATAGAGACTCCTGGTGGAGCATGCATGATGCCTAGAACATGGTTTTGTGTTGAACAAATGCTTACTTTCCTCTTTTATGGCCTTTCTGTTACAGCAGGGCAGGGAATACAGTGGGATAGGTTGCCCTTTTCCAATGACATGTGCCTGGGAATAGCAGGCACCAACCCCTCATATGGCAATAGTCCATTACCTTCAACAGTGTTCAGCACCAAGAAAACCAGCTAAGTTGAGAACATGTAGCTCAGAATGAAGCGAGTGAGAGTGAAAGAAGTTAGGCCCTAATTTTTTCTACCTTTGTGAAATAACACTAATGCAAGAGCTATAGGGAACTTTTTTTATCAGTATTTTCTCTCTTCTTGTTTGACAAGCCCCACTAGGAAGCTAAGTTCAGAGACGAGGGGGGACCCAAAAATCCCCCAGAATTATCTTTTGGAGGGTGGACCCCTTATAGTACAGGCTTCCTCCACTAGGTGAATGGTCTAGGAACCCATTGGCAGCAGTGTACAAACTAGAGTTGCTGTGAGAGGCTGCATTTGGCTTCGGTGGATGTTTTTTGGTTTTGTTTTTTCATTCTTTCAACACATTTGCCCATTTTGTGATGGGTAATTTACAAACACACCAGCACATAATGTGCTGAGTGTTCAGCAGTTTTAAGCAAAAGCAGCGCTACTCCCATGCCCTACCCTCCTTATTTACCTGATCTCACCCCAAGCAACTTTTTTTTGTTGTTTCCCTGGATGAAAAAAGTCTTCACAGGGAAACATTTTGCTGATATGAAAGAGGTGGGGGGGAATAAAACAGCAGAAGCACTAAAAGGCATCAAAACTGACAAATTCAAAAACTGTTTTGAGCAGTGGAAAAAGCGTCTCAATAGATGCATTAAATGGCAAGTACTTTGAATGTGACTGAAGTTTAAACATGTAAGAATAAATTCACGCTTTTTAATCATTAAATTCCTTTTTCTGGGTCTCCCCCTCATATATTTGTCTTCTTCTGAATTCCAAGGTTTCCTCTGCATCCTCCTCTTTTTCTGACTTTATCTTCTATTTTTTTCTCCATTTTTCCCCTGCATATCAAAAGGAAAAGTTGTCTACAAAGAAAACCTCAATGTTTCCTAAACAATAGAATTCTTACAGAAGTGTGATTTCTGATCATGATGCCAAAATATTTTAAATGAAGACTTCCAAAGAGTATAGCCAATTGGAAATCTTAAAAGCAGTGTACTAGATAGCTCCTTGTATTAAAGAGGACATTTTCATGTGAATGCTACATTCAATACCTATGAGACATGAAAAATTAGTAATTCAAGGAACAGTTATGGTTTCATTGGAGAACTATAGAGACTGAAAATAAATGAACTGAGCATTTGACTCAGTAAGTTTAAAGCAGTCAAACTCTAAAATAAAGTAGAAGAAAATAAATAATGAAGATAGTTGGAAAAAAATTTTGAATAGAAACCACCCCAAATCAGCAGATTGATAAATAAAATCAAGAATGAATTATTTGCAAACACCAGTGAAATAGATAGATACCTCGCAAGTATGACTTACATGCATACATAGCATTAAGAACAAAAAAGGGAGAATCATTTCTGGCAATAAGGATTGTGGTATAGTTTCACCATGTGCTATGCAGAAGGAAATAAACAGAGAAATGCTGGATAAAATATTTTTAAAAATTATTTTCTTTTGTTTTCAATACACTGCAATCTCAAAACAAAGGTGAACCACCAATTACTAGAAATGAATAGGAAATTCTATGCCAGAGAGCTGAGTGATCCGATCTACAGTAGCTAACAAGAATGTTGAACACAGGTACCAGCCCAGGATGGGAGTCTGGGAACTAAACCTGAGCTGAGACAAGAAATGCAGCCTTTTAATGATACCACATGAGGAACTGGAACTGAGATGTCTGCATAGAGTGTGAACCCTTCAGAGCCATACTGCCTGGGAAAATGAGGTTAGAAGTGTTTTGAACACTGCCTCAAGGATCAGCAAAGAAGTGACATTGAGCCAGTGCTCTGAATATTCTTTAGAAAAATTAAAACCCATGCCTCTGTTTTATATTGTTGTGGAATCCAAATTTACATGATCCAAATTTACATGGCACAAAATCATACAAGAAAAACAATAGTAAGACACCAGGAGAGAAAGTGACCTATGTGAATTTTAACTAATTAAAATTTTTAAATCCAGTTTCTCAGTGGCCCTTGCCACATTTCAAGTGCTCAGAAGCCACATGTGTCTAGTATCTCACATATAAAATAGCATAGAGATGGAACATTCTACAATGGCAGAAATTTCTATCAAATGGCATTGGTCTAGATGAAGGAAAGGTATAAATACTAAAACAAAAGAATTGAAAGTATAGTTGTTTTTATATGATAGCTACCTGGAAAATTCAAGTCAATCATTTAACTATGAGAACAAATAGCAAAGTTCAGCAAGGAGGCATGATACAAAATAAATATACAAAAATAAAGATATACATTCAAGGAGCTACTAATTGAAAATATGACTAAATGAAGAGGACATACACAACTGCAACCAAATGTATAAAGCACTGGAGAATAGTCTGAACAATAATACGCAAGACATATGAAGGAAACTACAGGTCTCTCCTGAGGGGAACAAAAGAAATTTTGAAAAGTGTATTCCTCCTTAGGAAGGCTTTACAACCATAGTAATAAGAAGAGGTGTTCTTCACTGAGAATTTATTGCAGTAAGTCCCTTACATATAAACCTTCAAGTTGTGAACCTTCAGAGATGTGAACATGTGTTGGTATGTCCAATCACATAAGTTAGTTCAAGTGTCTGGTACACATATAGCCCCTGTATGCCAGCTGTTGTACTGTACTATACTACTGTACATTTTAAGGTACTGTACTATAAGATTTAAAATGTGTTTTTTGTATGTTTTTTATGTTTGTTTGTTTTTTAAGTATTATTTTTGTGAAAAGTATCACAAATCTATTACAGCAAAGTACTATATAGACAATTATGTTATTTGGGTAACTAGGTTAACTTTGTTGGACTTACAAACAAATTGGACTTACAATCACACTCTCGGAATGGAGCTCATTCATATGTAGGAGACTTACTATATTCTTTAAATTCCCACTCTTCCTTGAGTTGGCTCCAGTAACAGTCCCTAATCCACAAATGAAGAGACTAAGACACCAGGCAGTAAGTGATTTGAGAGCCACATAATAAGGGGCAGAGGTGGGGTTTGAACTGAAGATGCAATTCACATCAGCAGGGAAAAAACAGGCTATTCACACAATGGTATTGGGATAACTGGCTAACTCTGTAAATAAAGGACAGTTAAATTACCTCATGTCATGGACAATGGTCTATCCAGACTAAAGATCCATATATTTTTGCTAATTATGAAGATTGTGAAAGACAGTCTCAAGCATGCAGTCCTCCAGCCCTGCTTGGTGACATAGGAATGGGGCCCTGGAACACTTCCTTATCAAAAGATGAAGAATTCTCACAGCCTTTGCTGGGCTTGTGTGGGACTATCTTCCCCTACTTCAAACACTTTCTGTGTGTGCTTCTTTGTTCTGTTTAAGCATGTCTGTCATATGGCTCCAGACAAACACCCAGCTACATCTGTCCCCTGTGGGGAGGGGTCAGAGCAGCCTTCTATTGCAGCACAGAGAGGTACATTCAGGCCAATTACCTGTGTTGGCTTCCAGGAGGGACCCATGGGCCTTGGGGAGCGATCACTGAAGCTGACCTTGCCCTGTCCCTCTGTGTGAGGAAAGTATTGCTTGACTGTGTGTGTTTTCCCGGGTGACTCTGATAACAAGATGTGGTAGGCACAGTGCTTGGACTCCTGCTCCTGAGAACAGGAAACAGATGCCACTTGCTCAACACTGAAATTACTAGAAGAGATATGCAAGTATTCTTTTCTTAATCTTAGAGTACAAAAGCTCTTTTGAAACAAGACACACACCAGAAGTCATAAAGGAAAGTGGCAAGACTGAGTTCTAAAAAATGCAAAATCCTCCTGGCAGCCTCCACCTCCTGGGCTCAGGTGATCTTCCTGCTTCAACTTCCCAAGTAGCTGGGACTACAGGCATGCACCACCATGCCCAGATCACTTATTTCATTTTTTGCAGAGACTAGGTCTTACTATGTTGCCCAGGCTGATCTTGAACTCCTGGGCTAAAGTAATCCTCCCACCTCAGCCTCCCAAGGAGCTGGTTTTACAGGTGCCACTGCACCCGGACTGTTGCAGAATTTACAGCTTTATAGCTAGAGAGAAACTGGGGAGGTGAAGGAAGAGGAGGGAGGTAGAGGATCAGAGAAGACCCCACCAGTCAGTCTGAGCAGCTATACACCTCTAGCACCCTGACTAGGTTGCCAGAGGAAGGCTCTCAACAGAGCTGTGTCACTTAGCTAGGTGAGAGTTGGGGATGAGAGAGATGAGGAGCAGAGGAGAGTGAGGGCTCTTTGGAGCCTGTGGCACTCTGCCTCTGGCCGCCCTCATGTCTAAGAGACACAGCCCTCAGAGAGTAGGGACTGCTGCTTTCTGTCATCTCCCAAATCTAGAGCAGCTCCTCTTTGGATCATTCTATCACCCAAGGATGGATTTGGGGAAACAGAGTTCTAGGTTGACCAAGTTGGCAATCGGCAGACTGGAGGCAAATATGTGCGCTTCTTTACTTAAAAAGCAAAGAAATGCATGATTAAAACAATAACAAAGATGGTATTTTGCCCATGAGATTGACATTAAAGACTGAGAACACCTGTGGCAGTGATGCTGTCTGGAAATTATCATTTTCACATACTCTCAATGGAAGTCTTGGTGGATGCCAGCATCTTAGGGGGGAAAATGTGTCAGTGTCACCACATTCCACAAGTATGCTTTTTGTCATAACAACGCTGTTTCCATCCCAGAAAAGGCCACACAGGACGTGAGAAGCAATTCCCTGAAGCTAAGTTTGCCAACAACGACCCTAACAGTGGAACTAACCTGCTTTCATACCACAAAACATGACTGTGTTCAGAATGATGTTTATGAGATGACCTAGGAAGAGGTTTGCAATACATGAATGAGTTAACAAAGGGAACTGTCGATAGATAAGTGGTTGGTTTAGAGAGAAATTGAGAGAGAGAATGAGGCAGTGGGGGGCAGAGAGGTGATCTTGGCGGTGGGGAAGTGAGGAAACTTGGAGATGAGAGAAAACGAGGTTTAAAATTCGGGGGGGGGAATTTTCACCTTTTGCTTAAATGTGCATTTGTCTGAATTTGTGAGAACAGTTATGCATTTAATTTATTTACCTAAATTTAATTTTTAAATTATGCATCTAACTTTTAAAATAACTTAAAATTTTTGTTATATTAGAATAAAAGCAAGACACAAAATGAAATTGAAAGCAAAGAAAGAAAGGAAGGAAGGTGGGAGAGCTTGAAATAGTGAAGGCTGGGGTGAGGGAGGAGGGAGGGGAATCTTTCTCTGACGCTTAGATACAAATAAAGGACAGTTAAATTACCTCATGTCGTGGACAATGATCTACCTATTGTATAGGCTTTCGAGTAACAGCCTATACAACCTTTTAACCTTGGGAACACCCTTCTGAGCTGACTATCAACTGTTCCCACTTTACAAAAGAAGAAACTGAGGCTGGGCAGTGTGGCTCATGCCTATAATCTCTGCACTTTGGAAGGCAAGATGGAAAGATTGCTTGAAGGCAGAAGTTTGAGACCAGCCTGGGCAACACAGGAAGACCCCATCACCCCAAAATTTTAAAAATTAGCCAAGTAGGCATGGTGGTACATGCCTGTAGTCCCATTACTTAAGAGACTGATGTGGAAGGATCACTTGAGCCCAGGAATTCGAGGCTGCAGTGAGTTGTGATCGCACCACTGCACCCCCACCTGGGTGAGACCATGTCTACAAATAAATAAATAACTGAAAGAGAGAACGTATATGAAATATGTCCGAGACTAGAAAGAATTTTGTCTACAAGTCAAACAAACAAAATTGTGAGACATCTTTAAACACTGTCCTATAAATGCTTAGCTGTGTCTTTAAATTTCTCAAAAGTGAATTTTAACCTTCATCCTCCTTCTTTCCAGTGGTGTAGCTCCCAGCTTCGTCAGGCTCCCATAGGCTACAATGCCATCTCAAGGTGAAAAGGTCGGCTCTTCCCTGGGCCCAAGATGCATCTTCTCTGAAGACAAGAGCCCCTCCCAGTGCACGTGCCTGTGAGGCACTGTGTCTCCCTGAGCAGGAGCTGTTGCACACTTTGATATAAAACAACGTGACATTTCCCATGAGGGACAGGAAACCTCGTTCAGCTAAAACTTGAACCATTTCTTCAGGGCAACTGAGCTATTGATGGCCAGGGCTCACAGGCAACCTTCTTGTATCCACTGGAAGCAAGAGTGGAAGAGGCCTTGACCTCACACAGTCAGGCTTAGCTTCATTGCTGTTAATAGTGATGATTCTATCTACCTGTTTTTGAATTAGTCAGGTATGGGCCATATGTGATATCTCAATTAACTTTTACAAACCATTGAGTAAGTACTTGCTGGACACCTATTATGTTCTGATCAGCTGGATTAGAGCAGTGAATGAAACAAGCCTGTGCCCTTCAGGACTGACAGGTTAGAGGGAGGTCCGACAAGTCAAGAGGTGTTGGCCAGGCTGTATTCAAGTTTTCAAGTAATGAGCACATTATGTGTGGAGTTAGGGTCCATTTCCCAACAAGGTGGAATCTGTCAAGACAGATGAATGACAAGAGTTGGCTAGATCAACAAAGTATAAGGGTAGAGGGAGAGCTGAGTTGCCCAGGAAAAGAAAAATCTAAAGACAAGGGCTTAGCTAGAACAGGGATATCCAACCTGTTGGCTTCCCTGGGCTGCATCAAGTAAAGATAAATTGTCTTGGGCTGCACATAAATTACGTAATATAGTTAGTGTGAATACATAATAAGACTTCTTTTATTGTCTTACATTTTGATTATAAAGTTTGGAAAAATGAGAACAATAAAACCAGTGGAAAATTTGGCTTTGTTTTTGTAAAACTAATCTATCAATGTCTGGTTTGATGGAAGTGGTCGCAATTCTTCTTAGTGAGACCTCAAGGTGCTCATCAGAAATGTTTGCTCGAACTTTGCCCTTTGTGTGCTTCCTAATTAAAAACAGCTGCTCACAAATGCATGTACTTCCAAAAGCAAAGTCATGAATAAGGTGTGATTGTGAACATCAAAAAGGAAACTACGTGTGGGGTCACAAGGAAAATAAACACTAAAAAACACATGATGTTAAAAATTTTGTGGGGCTAGCCATTGTGGGTTGCATGTGGGCCATGGGCCATGGGTTGGACATGCCTGGCTTAGAAAGAACAAGAATGAGAGAAGACTGAGCACCATGCCTATGGACTTCAAGCGGTCCACCCTGACAAGGCCGAGAGTTCTAGAGGCAAGAGTGGAGCCAGAGAGGAAGGCCCCCAGTTTTCCTTCAAAGATGAAATGAGGAGCCTTTGGAGGGTTTTAAGCAAAGGGAGGCATGATCATGTTTGCATTTTTGAAAGGCCACAGTGTAGAGTGCATTGGGACAGTTCCCATCTGAGCTCCAATCAGGAGCTGTTGCAATAGTCCAGGCCTAACATGGCAGAAAAGCATGATTGTTGTGGAAATAACTGTATGCATGCAAAATACACTTCTAGAAACAACACTGCAAGATGAAGGATTGGATGTGGGAAATCAGAGAGAAAGAGCAAACAGCTGAGGAAACACCCAGGTTTCTGGCTTGGGAATCTTGACAGATGTTACCCTGAGATAAATTTCTAGGAAGTAAGACATATTTAGGGAACAGGGAACTTACAACCAATTTTGAACACATTTAGGTTGGAGAAACCCATAAAACATGCAGTGGTATTATCATGGGCAAGGGTGACTTATTGGACTTGAAGCTCAGGAGATAAGTTGAGGCTGTAAACATAGTTTAGGGAGTTATCAGGATGGGTTGTCATTGAAATGACGAATGTGCCTGAGACAGTTCAGGAGTTTGTGCAAATTGCAAAGGAGTCCTTGGACAGCACCCAAGGAACACTGGCATTCAGCGTCCAGGGGCAGGAGGACGAAACTATGAGTGCACAGAGCGGGAGCATCAGAGATGTAGCGGAGACATTGGGCAAGTGTGTGTGCACCAAAGACATAGAACAAACACATTCTAAAAAGGGCATGGTCCCCCATGGGAAAGGCTACAAGGAAGGCAGGTATTTGCCTTATTTTAAGGTCAAAAAGGATGCATTGGATTTAGTAGCTATTTTAAGTTATGGCAAAATGGAAATCCAGTAATAGAGAGCTGGGGACTGGTGAGCAGGAGAAACGAAAGCTGTGGGAGGAAATCACGTGTCACCAAGTTTGGCTGCAAAACGAAGACATGGTTCTGAGAAGTAACAAGCTTGGAGAGTGAAAAATTAAAGTGGAACGAGAAGCCAGTCACAATGGTTCATGCCTGTAGTCCCAGCTACTCAGGAGACTGAGGAAGGAGGATCGCTTGAGCCCAGAAGTTGCAGGCTGCAGTGAGCTATGATCATACTCCTCAACTCCAGCCTGAGAGACAGAGTGAGATCCTATCACTAAAAAACAAAAAAGTGGAATGAAATAGAAACCATTTGGGGAGGAGGTTAGGAAGTAGGAGCATTGGGTGAAGGCTGCTGGGTGTTAGGCTTTGGAGTGCAGAGGGAAACCATGTGCCCAATGCCAGGGCCTTCCATGATGGTAGGCATTGCCAGGCAGAATGTGGAAGACAACCAGGAGAGGCAGTGAAGGGTGGGAGAGCAAGGAGATTTGAACCTGCCAACAATTAAGGCAGTAAAAATGAGTCATTCCTGAGGAGCAGATACAATGTGACCCCTTTTGTAGTCCAGGAGTGCAGAGGAATGAACACCTGTGGGAAGTCTGACCTCACGGTGGAAGCCAGTTTCAGCTAGAGTTAAGGGAGGAGGTTCACGGTGAAAGTTTAGCATTGGGTGGTTTGCTGATTCCTGAGAGGTTGCCTTGGTTCCTGAGAGGTTGGTAGACAGGTGGTGAGGGCACAGGTAGCCTGGAGCAATGAACCCCGAGGAGCCTGCTGAATCTACTTTGCTGAGTGCACAGAAGGAGATAAAGAGAAGGACTTCTGGTTTTTCATGGACAATAGAGTACAAAACAGTTACTTCCAGTCATCAGTGCAAGCACCATAAGTGCAAATTTTCTTTAGAACTTAGGTTGTATCATAAAAATCATTGGAGAATTTTGCATCCTGCTTGTGTTAGTTTCCTGTGGCTGCTGCAACAAATTACCACAGATTGGGTGGTTTAAGACTACAGAAATGTATTTTCTCACAGTGCAGGATAGCGGAAGTCTGAAACCAAGATGTCAGCAAAGTTGATTTCTTCTGGTGGCTCTAGGGAAGAATCCAGCCCATGCCTCTTTCCCAACTCCAGAGGCTGCAAGCAATCTTAGAGTTACACTGGGACACAGATAAGATCCAAACTTTCTAATAAATGGGTTGATTGCTGCATTAGCATTATAACAGCTGGGAGAACATTAAGCAGAAGAGCTTTCCACGTTAATTTTCAAGATAAACTTAATAAGGGAAACCCAGACTGATTTGGGGAAAGTTCCCAGATGAGAGTCACTCATTTCATCAATACCACATGATTTAAAAGTCATTCACTGGAGATAGTAATTTCAAATTTCTCTGCCAGTTACATTACTGCTTCAAGATGTGTCCTCTCCAGAGCATTGTCCTTTTTGGAGGCAATTTGCTCATCAGTGAAATGGGAAAGTAACATCTCACTAACTTTGAGCCTCATTGCACAAAGCATTAGTGTTTTAATTACCATTATTTGATTCATCACAAAGAGACTGAAACAAATGCTTTGTGTCCTGCCTTGCATGAGAGATACTAGAGAAACAGGCATTTAGGAAAGAGCCTGGTTCACAGTGTTCAGAGGAAATATTCATTAAGCATATGACATTCCAGAAGCAGTTGCCAGATCTGTGGGTGTGGCCCAGGGACCCCTGCAGAGAGAAAGAGAAAATGGGATACTGGCTAGAGACACAGCCTTCTTGTTTGATCAGCAATGTCACTCTGCTTGTTAGCAACAGAATGAAAACGAGACCCTAAGTCCCCTAATTACCAGTCAGGTTGACGTGGTTCCCCAGACTTTCCTTTCATCACCCTAACTACCGTCACAGCTTCCACTTCCTCCCCAATTCATCCTGTGTGAAGATGCCTGAGTAATTCTCTGAAAATATACCTTTAGACCAAATCATTCTTCCACTAGAAAATCTTTCACATCTTGACATGATGTTCACAAATTCATCATCCAGTGACAAACTAATGTTTCAACTTTATCTTCCACAATGTATCATAGAATCCCTTGCTGCAGCCAAATATCTAACACAGGGCTGCCCCATATGGCTGTGCAAGTTTTGCATTGCACATGTAGGGTTGCAGGTCACACATGGTAAACTGAAAGCATCCGCTGATAAGTATCCACTATTTACTCACCTCCCACCACCCTCAAGCATGCTTTATGCATTTCTTTGTCCATGCTTTAGTTATTTTGAGTTTTTAAAGTTGTTTTGTGGATATTTATAACTTACAAGGAAAAAGTGTAATATAGAAAATCCTTCCGTATTCTAATATCTAGAAGTAAACAATATTTGTTGTATTTAATATCTATCATATTTGTTTTGATTTTTAATAAAGTAAATAAAATATGACAGGTTGAATGGAAGTCCATTTCTTAACCATTTTCTTTCTTTCTTTCTTTCTTTCTTTTTTTTTTGAGTTGGAGTCTTACTCTGTCACCCAGATTGGAGTGCAGTGGCCGCTCCCAGCCACTGTAGTCTCAACCTGCTGGGCTCCGGTGATCCTTCCGCCTCAGCCTCCCAAGTAGATGGAACGACAGGCGTGCGCTATCATGCCCGGCTAATTTTTTGATTTATTGTAGAGATGAGGTCTCGCCAAGTTGCCCAGGTGGGTCTCGAATCCACGGGCTCCGGCAGTCCACTTACCTCAGTCTCCCAAAGCTCAGGATTACAGGCTGAGCCACTGAGCCTGCTTCTTACCCATTTTCAACTCCATTCTCACTCTCTCCTCTCCCCTAAAGCAACCACTGCTGTAAATTGGCATGCATTTTTCTAGTTGACCTTTTAATACCTTTTGAATATACATATCCAAGCAAAAAAAGGTAATACACCATAATCAAGTGGGATTTATCCCAGGAATGCAAATATGGTTCAACATAGGCAAATCAATTAACATGATACACCACATCAATAAAATAAAGGACAAAAACCATATGACCATCTTAATAGATGCAGAAAAAACACTGATAAAGTTCAACATCCCTTTGCAATAAAACTTTCAACAAACTATGCATAGAAGACACATTTCAAAATAATAAAGGCCATATATGACAAACCCAAAACATTATACCAAATGGAAAAAGTTAAAATATTTTCCTAAACTGGGCTCAGTGGCTCAGCCTGTAATCCCGCACTTTGAGAGGCTGAGGTGAGTGGATTGCCTGAGCCTGCGGGTTCGAGGCTGCGGTGGCCGAGAGTGGCCACTGCACTCCAGTCTGGGTGACAGAGTGAGACCCCAACTCAAAAAAAAAAAAAAAGAAAAAAAAGAAATTTACCGCCGGGCTCGTGGCTCAGCCTGTAATCCCAGCGCTTTGGGAGGCTGAGGTGAGTGGATTGCCTGAGTCCGCGGGTTCAAGACCCACCTGGGAAACTTGGCGAGACCTCATCACTGCAATAAATCAAAAAAATTAGCCGGGTGTGGTAGTGCGCGCCTGTAGTTCCAGCTACTTGGAAGGCTGAGGCGGAAGTATCGCCGGAGCCCAGCAGGTCGAGGCTGCGGTGGCCAGGAGCAGCCACTGCACTCCAGTCTGGGTGACAGAGTGAGACTCCAACTCAAAAATAAAATAAGATAATAAAAAAAAATAAAATAAAATAATTTCCTCTAAAAATTAGAACATAAAAAGAATGCCCACTTTCACCACTCCTATTCAACATAGTACAGAAAACCCTAGCCAACGCAATCATGCAATAGAAAGAAGGACAAGGTATTCAAATTGGAAAATAGGAAGTCATTTTTTGCTATGATGTGACCTTATATCTAGAAAAACCTGAAGACTCCACCAAAAGACTTTTAGATTTGATAAATGAATTTAATAAAGTTTCAGGATACAAAATCAATGTACAGAGATCAACAGTGTTTCTCTACATCAATAATGATTTAGCCAAAAAAAAAAAAAAAAGAAATCAAGAAGGCAATTTTATTTACAATAATTACCAAATATATACAAATATAAATGAATAAATTTGACCAAGAAGGTGAACAGTCTCTACAAGAAAAACTACAAAACACTGATGAAAGACGATGAATAATATGAACAAATGGAAAAACATCCCATGCTCATAGATCAGAAGAATTAATATTGTTAAAATAACCATACTTCCAAGGGATTAAGATGGCCAGTGTGAGACAGATAGAGTGAGTTTCTCCTACAAAGTAAACCAAGATACAAAGAGTTTCCTCAGCACCCAAAGAAGAACAGATCCAGCAGCATGCCCCATGTGTCTTCAAAGGAATGATAATAAACACTTAGAGTAAAGAAGAAGAAAAACAATCGTCTGATCTGGGCTGGAACTGGCCGGACGCTTGCCTGCATCACCACAGTCTACCACAGTGGACACAGTGGGGAAGGTGAGTGACGAGAATTTAGGAGTTCTCTTCTTCTGCTGCAAACTTGCAGGCTCCCTGGGCCTTGAGGGACCCCAGCCCTTCATGGAAAACTGCCTTCCCCACAACTGTGCTCTGTCATGGAGAGATGCAGGAAAAAAGCTTAAGCAGCACCACCCACCGTTTCTCAGGAACTCATCCCTTGCAAGGTGAAGTGGCTTCTTTTCAGCTGACCTGGGAGGGAACAGGCAACAAGGGCAAATTCCCCAGGTGCAGATAGTTCCTGGCTGGGCAGGTTGCCTGAGAGTACCTGAGACCCTGAAGCCGGCTGCAACTTGACATTCAGATCTCAGATTGCCTGAGACCAAGTTGGAGACCAGTAGGATGCATTACTATAACAACCCCTCAGTCCCCATGTACATTCTTCTGTGCCTGCCCTGTGCAACAGCTTGCCCCAGTGGCCTGAGACTTTCTTCTAATCCCCACTGGGGCAGCTAAGAGTGCACACTTGCAGGGTGCCTTAAATCCTTTCCCTTGAACTCCCTCAAAGGTTTAAAACAGACAGAGAACTTGGGAAACCCCAGGAGTCCTGCCCTTGGCCTAGGCTGTCTGGGCATTCTTTTGGAGCAACACTCACCAAGGAGAAATCCTATAGCCACCATCACACCTGGCTTTTGTCCACAAGCTACACCTCCTGGTTGGAGGTCGACAGCAGCCAACCACATCAGATATAATACCTCAGCTTTGGGGAACATCTGATCCCAAACACCAGCTAACACTTTTCAAGCCATTCCAGCCACTCAGAACACCATGAGTCAGTGCAGGTACGCAGCACAGGGCTGCCACAACTAGCAACTGAGAAACTCACTATACCAAGGCTATATATAACTAAGAGAACTTGACAGCACTTGCGTTAGCCTCCTGACAACCTCAAATGAGAAGAAATTGTCTGCCCAAATGAGAAGGAACCAGAAAACTAATTCTGACAATACGAAAAAACAGAGTTCCCCAATACCCCAAAAGACTACACCAACTCTTCAACAATGAACCTTAACAAAAATGAAATATTTTGAAATTCCAGACAAAGAATTCAAAAGTTTGTTAATAATATTGATCAATGAACTTCAGGAGAAAATTAAAAATCAAAACAAAGAAATGTTTAAAAATTATTCAGGACATGAATGAAAAATTCTTCAAAGAGATGGAAACCTTAAAAAAAAAAAGGCAAAATTCTGGAAATAAAAGAAGCATTTAGGGAAGTACAAAATACAGTGGAACATTTTAACCATTGACTAGAACAAGCAGCAGAAAGGATCTTAAATTTTGAAGACAAAGCTTTTGAATTAACCCAATCAGACAACAATAAAGAGAATGAACAAAGTCTTCAAAAAATGTGGGATTATGTAAAATGTTCAAACCTAAGAATCATAGGTGTCCCTTAGGAAGAAGAGAAAGCAACAAGTTTGGAAAACTTATTTGAGGGAATAATTGAAGAAAATTTCCCTGGCCTTGTCAGAAATATAAATATCCAGATACAAGAAGCCCAAAGAACCCCTAGAAGATTCACTGCAAAAAGGTCATCCCCAAAGCATATGATCATCTGGCTATGCAAAGTTAATGTGAAGGAAAAAATTCTAAAAACAGTGAAACAAAAGCATCAAACAACTTACAAACTAATAGCAGACTTCTCAGCAGAAACCCTACAATCCAGAAGGGATTGGGGCCCATCTTCAATCTCCTCAAACAGAAAAGCTGTCAGCCAAAGATTTAGTATCCCACAAAACTAAATTTCATTAATGAAGGAGAAATGAAGTCCTTTGTAGACAAGCAAAAGCTGAGGGAATTTGTCACCACTGTACTGGCTCTACAATAAATACTCAAAGGAATTTTAAGGTCAAATACACTAGTAGAAAAATTCTGGAAATCATAAGGTTTGCAAGCCTTATGGAACACCAGCACCATAGAGAAAATAAATAAATAAAGCAACCAGATAATAATCAATATTATAAATACAATAGTACCTTACACATATCATTATTAATTCTGAATAATGTCACTGCTAAAACTTTATAGACTGACAGAATGAATAAAAAAAAAACAACCAAAAATCTGCTGTCTTCAAGAGACTGCTTAACTCACAAAGACTCCAATAGACTCAAGTTAAAGAGATGGGGGGAAATATTCCACACAAATGGAAACCCCAAACAAGCATGAGTAGCCATTCTCATATTAGATAAAACAGACTTTAAATTAACATCAGTTAAAAAAAAAAAAACCGCAAAGATGGCTATTTCATAATGACAAAAGAATCAATCCAACAAGAAGACATAAAAATTTTTAAATATATATGCATCTAACACCAGAGCCCCAGCTTTATAAAACAAGTTCTATTAGGCCTAAAAAAAGAGACAGACAGCAATACACAATAGTGGGAGACTTCAACACTCCACTGACAGCAATAGACAGATCAGATCATCAAGGCAAAAATCAATAAAGAAACATTGGAGTTAAACAAAACTCTAGAGCAAATGGAACTAACAGACATCTACAGAACATTTCATCTCAAAACTACAGAATTTACATTTTTCTCTTCAGCACATGGAACATTCTCCTAGATAGACCACATAATAGACCACAAATCAAGTCTCAATAAATTTTTTAAAAAACTGAAATCACTTCAAACCATTTCTCGACTACAGTGGAATAAAACTAAAAATTAACTCTAAGAAGAATTTACAAAAGAAAACAAAAAAACAGGGAAGTTAAATAATTTGCTCCAGAATAATCCTTAGGGTCAACAGTGAGATCAAGATGAAAATTTAAAAATTCCTTGAAATGAATGAAAACAATGAAACAAGTTAGCAAACCCTACAAATACAGCCAAAACTGTGCTCAGAGGAAAATTTATAGTGCTTAAGGTCTACAATAATAAGACTGAAAGATTGCATATCAACAACCTAACTTCACAACTCATGGTACTAGAAAAATACAAACAAACCAAGCCCAAAGCTAGCAGAAGAAAATAAATAAAATAGATCAGAGCAGAACTAAATAAAACTGAAAATAAAAGAAATACAAAGGATCAATGAAACAAAAAGTGGGTTCTTTGAAAAGATAAACAAAATCTATAGACCACTAGTTATATTAATTAAGAAACAAAGAGAAAAGACTCAAATTAGCTCAGTCAGAAATGAAAAAGATATTATTACATGACGGAAATTCAAAAGATCATCCAAGACTATTATGAATGCCTCTGTGCAAACAAACTAGACAATCTAGAGGAAATGGATAAATTCTTGGAAGCATACAACCCTCCGACCTTGAATCAGAAAGAAACAGAAACTCCAAACAGACCAATAATGAATAGTGAGACTGAAACAGTAATTAGAAATCTCCCAATGGAAAAAAAAAGTTTAGGACCTGATAGATTCATAGCTGAATTCTACCAGACCTTCTAAGAAGAACTAGTACCAATTTTACTGTAGCTGTTCCACAAGATTGAAGAGAAGGGAATCCTCCCTAACTCATTCTGAGGCCAGTATCATCACTCTGATACCAAAACCAGGAAAAGACACAACAAAAAAAGATAACTTCAGACCCCTATCCCTTATAAATATAGAAACAAAAATGCTTAACAAAATATTAACAAATCAAATTTGACAGCACATTAAAAAAATACACCACGACCAAGTGGGTTTTATCCCAGGGATGCAAATATGGTTCAATATACACAAGTCAATAAACATGAACCATTAAATAAATAGAATTAAACACAAAAATCATATGATCGTTTCAATAGATGCAGAAAAACATTTAATAAAATCCTGCATCCCTTCATGATAAAAGACCTCAGCAGAATAGGCATGGGGGAGCATTCCTCAAAATTATAAAAGCTATATATGACAAACCCACAGCCAATGTCATCCTGAATGGAGAAAAGTTGAACACATTCCCCCTCAGAACTGGAAAAAGACAAGGACACCCATACCCACTTTTACTACTACTATTCAACATAGAACTAGCAATCTTAGCCAGAGCAATCAGGCAAGAAAAAGAAGGTGTATCCAAATTGGAAAAGAAGAAATCAAATTATCTCTGTATACTGATGCCATGATCTTATACCTAGAGAACCTTAAATACTCCTCAAAATGTCCTGAACTTGATAAACAAGTTCAGTAAAGTTTCAGGATAGAAAATTAACAAACACAAATCAATAGCACTGCTGTACACCAATAGCAAACAAGCTGGTAATTAAATCAAGAACTAGATTCCATTTACAATAGTAGCCAAAAAAACTAAAATATTAGGAATATATTTAACCAAGGAGGTAAAAGATCTCTACAATGAGAACTACAAAGTATTGATGAAAGATATTGCAGAGGGCACAAAGAAATGGATTGGAAGAATCAACATTATTTAAAATGACCATATTACCCAAAGTAATGTACAGATTCAATGCAATTCCTATCAAACTACTAATTTTTCACAGAATTAGAAAAAAAATCCTAAAATTCATATGGAATCAAGAAAGACCCAGAATACCTAAAGCAATCCTAAGCAAAAAGAACAAAGCTGGAGACATCACATTATCTGACTTCAAATTATATTGCAAGGCTGTAGTGACTAAAACAGCATGGTACTGGTACAAGAGCAGACACATTAGCCAATGAAACAGAACAGAGAACCCGTAAATAAACCCAGATACCTAGAACCAACTTATTTTTGACAAAGCAGACAAAAACATACACTGGGGAAAGGACACTCTATTCAACAAATGGTGCTGGAAAAATTGGATAGCTATGTGCAGAAAAGTGAAACTTGATCTCTGTCTCTCCCCATATACAAAAAATTAACTCAGGATGTATTAAAGACCTAAATATCAGTCCTGAAACCATAAAAAATCCTAGCAGAAAACCTAGAAAAAACTCTTCTGAACATCAGCCTAGTCAAATAATTTATGGTTAAAACCCCAAAAGCAAATTCAAGTAAAACAAATATAAATAAATAAGTGCAACCTAATTAAACCAAAAAGTTTCTGCACAGCAGAACCTTGTGCCTCATAGGAAGAAGATATTCACAAACTATATATCTGACAAAGGACTAATATCCAGACTCTACAAAGAACTCAAACCAATCAGCAAGAAAAAAGCAAATAACCCCATTAAAAAGTGGGCAGATGACATTAAAAAATTTCTCAAAAAAGATACACTAATGGCCAAAAAACACATGAAAAAATGCTCAACATCACTCATCTACAGGGAAATGAAAGTTAAAACCACAATAAGATACCATCTGACATCAGTTAGAATGGCCATTATTTAAAAACAATAAATGTTAGAGTGGATGTGGTAAAAAATAGAATGTTTATAAACTGTTGGTGGGGATGTAAATTGGCACAACCTCTATGGAGAGTAGAATAGAGATTACTCAAAGAACTAAAAGTAGATCTATATTTTGACTCAGCAATCCCACTACCAGGTATCTACCTTAAGAAACAGATGTCATTATATATATATATATATATATATAATTTTTTTTTTTTTTTTTTTTTTGAGTTGGAGTCTTACTTTGTCACCCAGGCTGGAGGGCAGTGGCACGCTCCCGGCCACCGCAGCCTCGACCTGCTGCGCTCCAGCGATCCTTCCGCCTCAACCTTCCAAGTAGCTGGAACTACAGGCGCGTGCTACCACGCCCGGCTAATTTTTTGATTTTTTATAGAAATCGGTCTCACCAGTTCTGCGCCTTTGGGAGGCTGAGGTGAGCGGACGATGTCATTATATTAAAAAGATATCTGCATCCACATGTTCACTGCAGAACAAGTCACAATTGCAAAGATGTGGAATCAACCTAAATGCTCATCAACCAATCAGTGGATATTGGAAATGTCACACACACACACACACACACACACACACACACACACACACACACCATGGAATACTCCACAGCCATAAAAAAAAGAATGAAATCATGTCCTTTGCAGCAATATGGATGGAGCTGGAGATCATCATCCTAAGTAAACTGCCTCAGAAACAAAAAACCAAACACCTTATGTTCTCATTCATATGTGAGAGCTAAATGGTCACAAAGATGGAAATAATAGAAACTGGGGATACCAATGGGGCAAGGGGAGTTAGTTTAAAAATTATCTATGGGGCACAAGTTTCACTATCTGAAGGAATGGGTTACGAGACCCAGTTCCCACCACTACACAAAATGTACATGTAATGAATATGCACTTGTACCCATGAATCTAAGAGAAAAAAATTTTAAAATCCAAATCTCAAAAAAACATACTGCCCAAAGCAATCTACAGATTTAATACAATCTCTATCAAAATACCAATGTCATTCTTCACATAATTAGAAAAAAACCTACAATTTATATGAATTTTTTAAAAAAACCCAAATACCTAAAGCAACCTTGAGTCAAAGAATAATCTGGAAGGCATCACATTACCTGACTTCAAATATATGACAAGACTATAGTAACCCAAACAGCATGATATTAACATAAAAATAGGCACATAGGCAAATGGAACAGAAAGAGTACCCAGGAATAAAGCCATATATTTAGAGTTACTGATCTTTGACAAGGCTAACAAAAACCCTGAGGAAAGGATACACTCTTTAAAAACTCATGTGGGAGAATTGGATAGCTATATGCAAAAGAATGAAACTAGACTTTATCTCATATTGCATACAAAAATCAACTCAAAATGGGTTAAAGACCTAAACATAAAATGTGAATCTATAAAAATTCTATAAAAAATCTGGGGAAAACTTGGCTAGACATCAATCTAGGCAAATAATTTATGACTAACATAAACAAAGCACAGAAAACCAAAACAAAAATAGACCAACGGGACTTAATTAAACTAAAAAGTTTCTGCACAGCAAAAGAAATATCAACAGAGTGAAAAGACAACCTGTTAAATGGAAGAGTGTATTTGCAAATTATTCATCAAACAAGGGACTAATATCCAAAATAGACAAGGAGCTCAAACATCTCAACAATAAAAAGAATAATTCAATTAAAAATGGGCAAAAAAGCCAGGCTCGGTGGCTCAGTCTGTAATCCCGCACCTTTGGGAGGCTGAGGTGAGTGGATTGCCTGAGCCCGCGTGTTCGAGACCCGCCTGGGCAACTTGGCAAGACCTCATCTCTACAATAAATCAAAATGAGCCAGGTGTGGTAGCACGCGCCTGTAGTTCCAGCTACTCGGAAGGCTGAGGCGGAAGGATCGCTGGAGCCCAGTAGGTCGAGGCTGCAGTGGCCGGGAGCGGCCACTGCACTCCAGTCTGGGTGACAGAGTGAGACTCCAACTCAAAAAAAAAAAAAAAGGGCAAAAAATATGGACAGATATGGTTCAAAAGAAGACACACATCGCTTCTCGGCCTTTTGGCTAAGATCAAGTGCACTATCTGTTTTTATCAGTTCAATATCTGAGACACCCTTTTTCCGAGGACAAACATTAAATGGATTTTTTTTCAGATGTAAATATACAATTTTCATATGCATCAGTCAAAGATGTTCTTAGAGGTATACATGTTTATCAAGTTTGAATAGAAGAAACTAAGCAGTGCTCTACTAAGAAAATATTAACTGGGAAGATGTTCTGGGAGTTTGTATTATAAACTTTTTAAAAACTATCTTTCTTTTAAAAAGAGGAAACACAAAAGGCCAACAGTTATATGAAAAACTGCTCAACATCACTAATTGTCGAAGAAATGCAACTCAAGATCACAATAAGATACCATTTTACACCAGTTAGGACAGCTATGATTAAAAACACAAAAAATGAGAGATGTTGGTGAGGATGTGGAGAAAAGAGAACTCCAACACACTGTTGGTGGGAATGTGAAGTAGTACAGACACTATGGAAAACAGTATGGAGATTCCTCAGAAAACTAAACATAGAATTATCAATCTAGCAATCCCAACTATGGAGTATCTATTCACAGGAAAAAATAAATAAATGGGTCAAAGGGATACCTGTCCTCACAGGTTTCTTTGCAGCACTAATTCACAATAGCAAATATATAGAATCAACCTAAGTGTTCATCAGTGGATGAATGATAAAGAAAATATGGTATACATAAACAATGGAATACTATTCAGTCATAAAAAATAATGAAATCATATTATGTGCAGCAATGTGGGTGGAACTGGAGGTCATTATTTCAAGTAAAATAAGCCAGGCACAAAAAGGACAAATATTACATGTTGTCATTTATATGTGGAAGCTAAAAATTGATCACATGGAAGTAGAGACTGGAAAGATGGATAGATAGCAGAGACTAGGGAGGATAAGTGGGAGGGAAAGGGGAGAATGAAGAGGACTGGGTTAAACGGTACAAACATGCAGTTAGATTGAAGAAATAAATTCAATATTTCATAGCAGAGTAGGTGACTCTAGTTAACAAAAATGTATTGTATAATACTTGGGTGACAGACACCATAAGTTCCCTGACTTGATCTCTACACATTATGTATATATAACAAAATTTCACATGTACCCTATAAATTGATACAAATAAAAATTTAAATATTATACACAATATTGCATCAGTCAGGTCAGTTACACACAGCAGAAAACTCTCTGACTAGTTTAAACAGGAAATAAATGCTTAAGGATAGTAGATTGCTCCCACTGGATTCGAGAAACAGGCTCAGAGGTCATCCAACCAGGAACAAGACCCCAAATCATATTGAGAGTTTCTCTGAAGAAGGGCACAACCCCACCACAGCCGTAGCTCACTCCTACTACCTGCTAGACCCTATGGAAATCCGCCCCAGAACCTGGACCTGTGTACCGCTACCTTCATCAGCAAGTGGCATGATGCAGGCCACCATCTCTGAGTCACTAGCTCTTGATGCAGCGTCTGTGGAGGGTGGACGCCATGGTCTAATTGGCAAAACTAGGAACTGGCTCCAATCCTGACCAGAACGCATTGGAAGGAAGAGCTGTGGTTTGAGAATTGTTTCATTTTATAAATTATATTAAAATAAAGAAAAGTAGGTAGACAGGATGTGTGCAATGCCCTAGGAGCAAATTAGAGTAATGCAGGTGCTCACTCCAAGTACAAGTGCTCTCAAATCAGTATGAATTGTAACTAATGAAATGCTCTGTTTGAGCACCGAGTTCTATAAAGCACATGTACACCGGTGTTTGAGGTTGCATCCAACTGTTATATTCAATTTGCTGCCAGAGCTATTGACATTTTTGCCTGTATTGGACTCCCTCATAACCGCAGCATCATGCCAATATCAAAGGTTTTTGATTCATGACTGTTCCTTCTTCCAGATGTTCTAGAATTCCAAGTTTTAGTTATTTAACACCCTCTAGGAACACAGATGTCTGATGAAACAAACGTCTGTATAGAATGAAAATAAAATAACCTATCAAACCAGATATACAATGGTAATCAATGATCTAATGAACCTAATCTCTGAAATGGTTCCAATCAATCAGACACTCCAGATCTGGCCACCCATTTATAGCTTGCTAATTGGTAAATATGTGTTTTATATATGTTAGAGAGGGAAGCAATTATAGAGTATCGCCATCTCTTTATCTGCATTCTGGGAGATGGCAAAAACCCAGCAGAGTCTTTTGGGGGAGATGTATTGCAATATGCTCAGGACTCAGCCAAGTCTGAGCAGTGAGACACATTCAACTGAGAGCTACAATCTGTCAGAAACCACTGTCGATGTTTGCAAAATGTTCTTCAGATGCTCGAATAATGAAGCACTGCGTGCACTCACCACTAATTGGGGTGGGCTTTGCGTTCCTCAAAAACAATAAACCATGTGAAATGCTCAAGGATTCTGCAGCGTTTGTCTCCTGCCTGTAGTTCACTCCCGTTCAAATGTCTAGGTTTAGCTCTGCCAGAATTCCTGCTGGGAAGACTTTCAAAGCTGCAGCCTCTTCCCAACAGAGAAAGCCCCTTTGCTCAGGGTACAGTGGAAAATAAACACCAAGAAAAAGCAGAGTATGTTCATACCCTTGATGATGAGTTACTCTACCATAGAGAGCCACAGGGTCATTCTAACGAAGTGTCGGCTTTGGGACATAAATATGTGCATGTCACTCCTTCCCTCCTCTTTTTCAATAAAGCTTGCACAGAGACTCCATGGCCTCAGGACATGTCCTTCCTAGTTTGTCTCTATTGTAGAGACCACCATCCTACTTTCTGTCTCTATGAATCTGACTATTCCAGGGACCTCACAGGAGTGGGATCGTACTCTATTTGTCCTTCTGTGTCTGGTTTATTTCACTCAGCATAATGTCCTCAAGGTTCTTCCATGTTATAGACTGTGTCAGGATTCTCTTCCTTTTCATGGCTGAGTTATATTTCATTGCATATAACATGTTTAGTTATCTATTTATCCATTTTTATTTACCTTTTTTGTGTCAACAAGAAAGTCCAGTGAAAACAGAAAATAACATGAGATAATTGGATCGCACAAACACACACAAAGAAAACAAAAGGTTTGTTCTGCCCTACTTCAGACCACCCATGGGCATCTCTGGAAGAGTGAGTCCCTGACCCCAACTCACACATCTCTCTTCCATCTGCCTGTGATTGATCTCAAGGGTATCACAGTAAAAAATATATCTTTTTGTCCCTCAATATTCCTGGAATTCAGTAACACATGACAGCGTGTCTTCCTCTAATAAATGTATCCAGAATAGCCCACCAGCTCTAGCTGTTTGAGAAGCAGTAATTGATTAGATAAGAGATTTGATGGGGACAGACAGAAGGGAGGAGGAGAGAGTTTTAAATCGTGGAGCTCTTCTTAGCAGAAAAGTGCCTGAATGGAAACTTCTGGCAGTGGAGCAGAAGGTTTCCCCCAGGAAGGCATAAACAAAGGTGAGGGAGAAAAGGAATGACAGGTAAGTGTCCATCTCTAGGAGCATGAGTGGAGGAGGGATGTTTACCAATGGGTGCCCTTCACTTCTACCCATAAACCTTTTTTGGATAGTTGAGCAAGCCTGATCATTGAAGTGCAAATGAATTTTCACCCAGAAAATCTAAGAATCTCAAAGAAACAAAATATGGTTTAAGCAGTTTTGTTGTTGTTGTTGTTGTTGTTGTTTGTTTGTTTGTTTTGTAGAGACGAGGTCTCACTATGTTGCCCAGCCTGGTCTCAAACACCTGGGTTCAAACAATCCTCCCGCCTCTGCCTCCCAAAGTACTGGGATCACAGGCATGAACCATCACACCTCAGCAGTTTTTTAAATGCATATTTGATAAAATATAAATGTGCTGAGTTTATAAAGGATTTGGTTACCAACTCATACATATAATTTTCTTATCTATGAAGTGGGAAGGGTGGATGGATTAGAAATATTTGGAATTTTAGGGATGAATTTTAGCATTTCAGGCTGAGCTCCCGTGATGCCCTTCCTCCACGTCTTCACTGAGCTGACCCCTTCTTGACAATAAACCTCAGGCTCACTGTCACCCCTCGTAGAGCACCTAAGCTTGCCAGCCCAGACTCCCTATCTCACCATCCTATTGCATTCAGCATGGTGTTATGATGATTACCTGATATTTTCTTGTGCCTGTGTTTATTTATCTAACTGCTCCCTCTAGAATATGAGCCTCAGGAGCTCAGAATCTGTGCCCCTCTTTATCACACAGCCCCACACACTCAGAACAGTGACTGGTACACAGTAGGTGCTCAGTGAATATTGGACAAATTTTCTAGGAGGGCTGTGTGTCGGCTGCAGATAGTGACTTCTCAATGACTTTCCTTGGCAACGCATTCTAGAATGAGATGGAGTGTTCAGTGGATCTATGTGGCAGTATCCATTTACTGCAGCCATGAACATACCCTTCTGTACAGCTCCCGTGGTCAACAATGGAATTGCCTTACGTATTTCTCCTTCAAAGCGCAATGCTGAAATTTCTCAGTAGAGGGCACTGAAGGGACACGCAGAAGGAAGAAGCTTCCTGTTGTTTCTAGCTTGGACCTTGTCTTTGGTATAGGTGTGAGGACATCCTGGAGCTGGCCCCAGGCACTGGCCCAGAACACAGTCGCCCTGAAATCTTGCATTTTCAGCATGGAGATAACCTTTCCTCAGGGCTCTCGACAAAGACACCAAGTCCTCATATGGCCAAGGTACTTGTGCTCATGAGGGTGTTTTCTGGCTGCCCCAGGGGCTCCAGACCAGCCCTAGCCTGGCCAAACCTCCTGCCAACCACTGACTGAACCACACCTTTTCCAAGAGATCTGAAGCCCTTCCCAGTCTGTTCTTCCTTAGGTACCTCCCAGAGCCCTAGGATACCCTATAGAGGGTCATTATGTCTTGTCCTTACTCTTTTATCATAGTTAGTAGTTATTTATATGAAACTTCTGTTAAACCCACCCTCTGACTTCTACCTCCTCACTGAATTCATATTGCTACAACATGACCACACTCCCCTTCTACCCACAGTGGCCCTGTGGGAAAGCCCTGCTCAGGAAATCATTGTCAGGCAGTTCTCTGCCCAGAGGAGGCCACTAATTGGGCCTGATGAGTTGAGAAACTGACCCAAGGGCGGTCATGTGTCAGCTGGTAAGAGAGAATGAGGGGACCGATTTTCAGCACAAATGTTAATCGGCTAAGCTGTCTTTCTAGGACTTGATAAGGAATGTGAAGAAAATTGACCTGTGTTAAAAGATAGACTAAAAATAATAGTGAATAACTCTAATGACTACCTATCAGCCCCAGTTCTAAGCACTTCACACATATTAACTAATCCAATCCTCACAGTCCAGATGGCAGGGTAGGTTACTACTATTAGCTCTGCCTCATGGGTGATGAAACAGAGACACAGAGAAATAACACAGCAAGATCAAGGCCACAGACCGGGGCAGAACTTGGACTTGAACACAAGCTGGTTGATTCAAGAGTCCACATTCTTTATCCTTTACATAAAATTTAAATATGTGCACACAAAAATGGAGACATTGCTCTTAAAAATTACCTTAATATTCAAAGATGCCCATCATCTGCATAATTGCCTATGGAAAAAGGGAGAACAGAAATGAGAGGACAAAAATAAATGACAATTGAATGAATGAATGCACAAAAGTCAGAGTGGGGGCTTGCTACATACGTGCACTGTCGTGATGTGCAGCAGTGATCAATGCAGCTGGGGTAGCCCTCTATGAGCAAGGTGGGTAGACAACGTATGTGTGGGGTAACATATGGCAGTGGCAATGATAGTGTTCTCTGCATCAGAAGGATGCCATAGCAACATACAACCCAGAACAGAAGTGACAGGAAGGTCCTGGCCCTGATGAAGTGTTGCTGAGTCAACTTGAGAGAAACTCTGCTTGCTCCATAGATTCATAAAAACAGAACTGCAAGAAAATAAGTTTTATGAGGGCAAGAAATTCTGTTCAGTGTCTAGAACAGTCTGGCACTCAAAAGTTGCTCAATATGTGCTGAATGAATGCATAAATGAATGGCCTAGGGGACAATATCTCCCTGGGAAGTCACAAGCTAGAAGGGGAGGTGGAGCGTGGGGGGTGAAGAGCATCCTCTAAGAGCAGAATGGAGGTAGCCGTCCAAATGGGTAAAGGCAAAATACCTACCGTCAAGTCAACTATCCAAGGCAAGTCTCCTGTTTTTTTCTAATTTAGAATATAAATCTTTCAAAGATCACAGGTATTACCAATCACGTTTTTACATTAAATTCAGGGAAGAGTCCTTCAAGTGTCCAAATAAGCTCTCCTTTCCATTAGATTTTCTACCCTTTGGGTGGGGGAGGGTACCCAATGTTTAATACTAAATTAAAGCAAGGAATTGATTTGAAATGCTAACGAGACATTTGCATAAATCAAGCAAAGCCGATTATCTTAGAAATAGCTCTGTTTGCTTTTTGCTCTAGCCAGAAATAGGCCCCAGAACCTGACCAGCATCTAGTTGCTAGGGCAGGCACTAATTTAATTTGTGCCCCCATAAGACGCCCTTAAATAAAATCTTTAGAGAGACATTTAAAAGTTGAGCACTAAAATTGCCATCCAAAATCCAAGCATATGACAGGGTTTCTAAAGCGAGTGCCGCATCTAGCGCTAATTCTGTCTGTGTGACTTAACCAAGAAAAACCCCACACTCTTCCTTCTTTCTCTCCTATTTTCAGTTACGCCAGAAAAGATCAACTTCCAGCATGCCAGAAGGTCTTCCCTAGTTTCTCCAAGCAGCAGTTTGAGTCTTATATATCATATTCCATTATCACTGAACATTTGGTGTGCCGTACCAATTTCTCAGGGATGAGAAGAAACACAAGTGCCTTCGCCAAGGTACCCGCCTCGAGAGTCAGTAAGCTGATATTTATCACTTCATTTTAAAACTCATGCAGGGCCCACAGATGTGATTATATAATTACGATCAAATGGCAACCCGTGTTGTGAGTCTTGAATTACTTGTCCTGGAACAGACAGAGCTATTTATAATCACAGTGAGGCAGTAGAACGGAGTGACTATGGACAAAAGCAGACTAATTTCTAGCCCAGGGATGGAGACTGGGATGAAGCATTATGAAGGGGCAGCTGCCAGTTGTGAATAGAATAGTCTATACCAGCCAACAACCACCATGAGTGACCTCATGGACGTACAGCCTCAGAGAAATGGATGAGCTTTCACAGGGAGCTGTAGAGCATGGCTTTTAGCAATACACTAGCAGATCCCCTTAGCACAGAGCAGTGGGGTTGGAAAGCGCCCCAAGGCCTCTTTTCTTGTGCTCACGTTCAGGCTATTCTGGCTCTTTACAAAGATGTGGATACCAAGCAAGGAGCTTTGGAAGGGGCAGAGCCTCCATGATAGGAATAAAATAGTTACTTTTATTTTCATGTTAACAGAGCTAAATTTTATTTCCAAAGAGGGAAAGTTGGGAAGTAAAATATGTGCACACAAAACCAATAAACTTTTTTTTTTTGAGTTAGAGTCTTACTCTATTACCCAAGTTGGAGTGCAATAGCACGATCACAACTACCGCACCCTCAACCTGCTGGGCAAAGGCCAGCCTTCTGTCTCAGCCTTCCAAGTAACTGGAACTACAGGTGCACATCACCTCACTTGGCTAGTTTTTGTTTGTTTATTATATTTTATTTTATTTTATTTTATTTTATTTTTATTTATTTTTGAATTGGAGTCTCACTCTGTCACCCAGACTGGAGTGCAGTGGCCACTCCTGGCCATCGCAGCCTCGACTTACTGGGCTCTGGCGATCCTTCCGCCTCACTCTTGCCAAGTTGCCCAGGCTGGTCTTGAACCCCAGGGCTCAGGGAATCCTCTCTTCTCTCCTTCCCAGAGTGTTGGGATTACAGCCGTCAGCCGCCGAGCCTGGTTGATACACCTTTTTATAAAAAATACCTTAACATTAAAAGATACTCATAAAACACATGAATATGATTATCTGTGGAAAAGGGGAGAATATGAGTGTGAAATGAGGAGAAGAAGAAATGACAAGTTAATGAATGAATAAACCAAAATAAGAGTGGGGCTTGGTACACGTGTGCACATTTGCGATGCGTGGGGTGACAAGTACAGCGGCCAGTCCTCTGTGTGTGGAATAGGTGGACAGCACACACACGGGCACCAGTAGTTGATTCCTTGAGAGATTATTGCAAGGACTTTCCTGTACATTCAGTGGTCAGTTGAGCAAGCAGGCAAAGTGGCACCAGACTGGAGGCAATGTCAGCAGGTGGCTTGTGGATCTGAGTTATCCACCAAACCAAAACTGCACAGGTGTCAGGCCCTAAGCTTTGGGGTCAGATAAGCCTGGGATTGAATCTAGCATCATTGTAAGGTTATTCAAGTCACTTAGTTTTATCTATAAAATATAATATGCCTGAACAATATCTTTCACTACAATAACCTAATTAATTATTCTACAATTTTTGTATTAAAGGTCTCTGACCTTCTGGCTCCAAGGAATTGAGCTCAGATTTAGAAGACATATTAGGAAAGAATTATTTTAGCAGACACGAGGAAAGATCTGACTCTCCTGTGAACACAGTGAGCTCATAAATACCTCCTCTTCTTCATGTGTCTCAAGAGAATGTGACAACTCCTTTCAGACTCTGTTCCCAATTAATACTCACATTCTGGACCCCTTTCCCACCTTATTTTAGCTCTTTGCCTTTTCTTTTAGATTGTGAGATTCAGCTATTGTTTTAATCTATTTAAAGAAATTATTTTTATTGACAAATAATTTTTGCAATTTTTTGCTGGTGATGTTTCAATAGTATAATGTATAGTGGTCATATCGGGGTAATCTCAACCATGTATCACATCTTTGTGTTGGGAACATTCAGTATCCTCCTTCTAGCTACTTGAAACTGTATATTATTGTCAACTGTAGTCATCCTACAGTGCTACAGAACACTAGAACTTACTCCTCCTTTCTAGCTGTAATTTTATATCCTTTAACAAATCCCTCCCTATCCCCCTTACCCTACCCTTCTCAGCCTCTAGCATCATCTGTCCTACATTTTAGTTCTATGAGATCAACTGGTTTTTTAGCTGAAAGGGTTCTCATTTCATTTCATATATAACCAGCAAAAAATTGCAAAAATTTTCAAAAAGAATTGTTAGCTAATTATCACAAAGGCATTAATATTGAGCAAACTCAATTTCCTCAAGATTTATAAGGCACTAAATTAGCTTCCTGTAGATGCCGTAACAAATTGCCACAAACTTTGTGGCATATGAGGGGGACCCAAAAAAAATGGAATTATTTTTTGGAGGTACAGGACCCTTGTAATACAGGCTTCCCCCACTAGATACATGTTCTAGGAACCCATTGGTATCAGTGTACCAGCTAGGCTGTTGTGAAAGACTGCGATCGACTTTAGTGAATTTTTGTTAGAAAGTGTTTCAATGCATTTGCCCGCTTCTTGATGGGTGATTTACAAGTGCACTGCCCACATTGCACTGAATGTTCAGTAGTTTTTTTTACCAAAAATGACAACTCCCACCCTTATTTAACCGATCTCACCCTGAGTGACATTTGTTTGTTTGTTTGTTTCTCTGGATTAAAAAAAAAGTCCTCAAAGGGAAATGTTTTGCTGATATGGAAGAGGTGAAACAAAAATGGCAGAAGCACTAAAAGGCACCAAAATCGACAAATTCAAAAACTGCTTTGAACAGTGGAAAAAGCAGCTTGATAGGTGTATTGCATCAAATGGAGAGTACTTTGAAGGTGACTGAAATTTAAACACACAAGAATACATACACAATTTTTTATAAATTTCATTTTGGGGGGAGTCCTCCCTCAGAAAACAACAGCAATGTATTTTCTTACAGTTCAGAAAGTCAGAAGTTTAAAATCAAGGTGTGGCAGGACTGCATTCCTCCCGGAGTCTTTAGAGAAGAACCCATTTCCTTGTCTTTTCCAAGATCTAAAGGCCTTCTGCATTCCTTGGTTCATGGCCCCCCTTCTCTATCTTTTAAGTGCATCACTCCAACCTCTGTTTCTATCATGCCAGCTCCTCTTTCTGCTTCTGTCACTTTTGTCTCTCTCTCTTATAAAGACCTTGTGATGATGTTGTGTCTCCCCATCTCAAGATCCTTAATATAATCCCATCTGCAAAGTCCCATTGCCACAGAAGTTTAACCTAGTCCCACCGGTTCCTAGGATATGGGCATCTTTGAGAGGCCACTATTCAAACTACCCCAGGCACCCACTGTGAGCCTGTGTACTCTGTAAAGAGTTAGGCATGCACAGATTTAAAATCCTGACTTCTGTCTCCCACACTCTTCTTTTAATGTCCAAGGTAGCCAGTGGGAGTTGCTAGCACCAGTCTAGCTCTCCCACCATAAATAACTATAAAACTGGAAAAGTATATGAAATAACCATTTGCAGATGTTAAACATCAGGTGTGGCAGGACTGTGACTCCTGAGCAAGGGAAAATTAAGTGAGGCCTATGGCCATTTTCCAGATCATGGAAGAAGGAATGCAAATTCAAGCAGAGCATTGTAATCTTACTGAACAAAGAAGACAAAGATTGGAGTTTGGCTGCTAAGACTATGGGAGTTTGGGACACACAGTACAAAATGGGAGTTTCAGAAATTTATACAGGGGTCTCCTTGAGTCTTTGGTTGAATAGGAAGTTGTGAATATGTGGGATGAGACTTCAAAAATTCAGACAAAGAATGACTACCAGGGAACTGTGAGCTACATTCACATTCCAAAAATAGCAAAAAACTAAAAGACACAGGAGTTCAACTTGCAAGAATTAATAGATCTCATGAATACCCTAGGAACTCAGGTAACATCTAAGAAATGCCATGTCTCAGAAACTCTGGTTCTCTAGTCATGAAGTAAAAGCCACTCTCTACCCACCCCAACAAGCTTAAAAAGAAACTTGAAAGAATTGCCTGAACTACAAGTAGATTAGTTACTTACCAGAGCAAAACTCAATGCTCTTCAAGGAAGACAACATAATCCAAACACTTGAAAAGCTAGCATCCACAATGACCAGCATAAAATTAAAAATTGCTAGACATACAAACATACAGAATAATGTGATCTATTATTACCTGGAACATTTGAAAAAGACCCAGACATAACAGAACTTATGGGAAAATTGGAAAAGAAACGTGAAGCAGCTATTATAATTTTGGTGATAGACTTAAAGAAAAACATGAGCATAGTGATGGAACACATAGGGATCACAACAGAGAAACAGAATCTGTTTTTAAAAGAGTGGAAATTCCAGAATGGAGAGACTGCAACATCTGAAATAAAATAATCACTGATTGGGTCCAACAGCAGTTTTTATACTGTAAAAGAAAAGATCATAAATTTGAAAACTGGGAAACAGAAACTATCCAAACTTAAAAACAAAGAGAAAAAAAGGCTGAAGAAAAATGAATAGAGCCTCAGCAACCTGTGATACAAATGAAGTGGTCTAGTAGACAACTGGAGTCTCAGAAGAAGAAGAAAGAAAGAGTAGAACACAAAAAAAAATATTTGAAGGAATTATAGCCAAAATATCTCCAGGTTTGATGAAAAACAGGAACCCACTGCCTTGGTTCATTCAGACTGCTATAACAAAACCATAAACTGGGTAGTTTATAAATAACATAAATTTACTTCTCACGATTCTGGAAGCAGAGAAGTCCAGGATCAAGGCACTGGCAGATCTGGTATCTGATGAGACCATCTTCTAACCTCATATGGTAAAAAAGGGGAAAGACTGCTCTCTTTAACCTCTTTTGTTTTGTTTTTGTTTTTGTTTTTGTTTTTGAGTTGGAGTCTCACTCTGTCTCCCGGACTGGAGTGCAGTGGCCACTCCCGGCCACCGCAGCCTCCACCTGCTGGGCTCCGGCGATCCTTCCGCCTCAGCCTTCCGAGTAGCCGGAATTACAGGCGCGCGCTACCGTGCCCAGCTAATTTTTTTTGATTTATTGTAGAGATGAGGTCTCGCCTGCCCAGGCGGATCTCGAACCCGCGGACTCAGGCAATCCACTCTCCTCAGCCTCCCAAAGGCGCGGGATTACAGGCTGAGCCACCGAGCCCGGCTTTTAACCTCTTTTGTAAGGGTACTAATCCCACAGGAGTCAGAGCCCCTATGTTCTAACCACCTCCAAAGGCACCATCTAATACCATCATATTGGTGGTTAAGTTTTCAACATCTGAATTTTGAGGGTACACAAACATTAACACCAATAAACCCTTAAGCAGAGTAACACACACAAAAACACACCAAGATATATCAAAATCAAATTTCTGTGAACTAGTAATAAAAGTTCATCTTAAAAGCATTTAGAAAAGAAGACACATTACATGCAGGAGAACAATACTAAGAACACCTTTTTTCCCCACATCAGACCAAAAGAAAAAAAGGTCACATATCAATGAAACATCTTTAAAGAACAGAAAAAAGAACTCAAAGTGCCAACCTAGAATTTTATATACAGCAAAAATTGCATTCAAAAATAAAGGTGAAAGGGGACATTTTCAGACCAAAAGAGAAAAAGTCTAGAGAATTTTTCACCAGCACACCTGAACAACCAATTTTACACACAGAATGAGATGATACTGGGTAGAAACTCAGACATCTATGGAAGGATGAAGAATTCCAGAAATGGCAAAAAATGAGTTCAAAATGAGGGTAGGTATAAAAGATTTTTTGTATGATGTCTTTAAAAGATAATGGATTGTTGAAAGCAAAAGTAACTGTGGGGTTTATAACATTTGTAGAAGTAAAATGTATGACATAAATAGCAGCAGGGACAGGAGAGGGATGGAATTACACTGCCATATGGTTATTACATTGTACACAAAATTATATATATAGATAGATACATTTGAAGACAGGCTATATGTTTAGGGTGTCATTCCTCAGTATCTGGGGGGATTGGTTCCATGCAGACCCCAAAAATCCAAGGATGCTCAAGTTCCTTATATAAAGTAGTGTAGTATTTGCATATAATCTATACATATCCTCTCATAGACTTTAAATTATCTCTAGATTCCAAATAATACATAATAGTATGTAAATGATTATTATACTGCCTTGTTTTTATTTGTATTTTTCATTGCTACATTATTATTCTATTTATTTATTTTACATATTTTACATATTTTGAATTTGTGGTTGTTTGATTCTGCAAATGTGGAACACATGGATATGGCAGGTCAACTGTATTGTAAACTTTAAGAAATCACCAGAAAGTAAAACAATCTGGTGGGAAAGACAGATGAGAAAGCCAATAATTACAGCAAGGTATTGCCATCAAGATCAACAACACAGATGGGCACAGTGTGTGAAGGAAATACTGAGATGGAACACCTTCTGCAAACTTTTGTATTAAAAATGTATTTTCAGACAAGATACCATACCCAGGGAGTGGGGACTTAGGGAGGCATGCCACAGGGGACAGCTCCAAGAAGGAGGAATACTGTGTGCAAAAACAGTGAGAGAGCAGGGCTTCTACATGAAGAAGATCAACTCACTCCTACTGTAAAACCACCAGACCACCAGCTGGAATAGCATATAGGGGGAACAAAAGCATTCATGTGCAAACGTTTGCATATTTCAACTAATAATGTGTGTGTGTGCATGTAAACATGTGAGTTTGTATATGCACATATGTATGTACTCTATCTATATATTCTTTTTTTCACAAGTTCACTCACATCCTTCACTCCTTGGTCAAGACATTCCACTTCATGGAGCTCAATCTCATATCTATATTCTCTTTCCAGTCCCAGGCTCCCGGAATTCCTTATTCCTAGCTACAAAGGGAAACTGATAGTCCTTACATTACAGGGGGCATTCTGTAGAAATGCAACCCATCCAAACATACAAACAAACCATGAGATTCCTTCTTATACTCTTTTTTAAAAATTGAAATCTCACTCTGTTGCCCAGGCTGTAGTCATGTGGCATGATTACGGCTCACCACAACCTCCATCTCCTGGGCTCAAGCTATTCTCCCATCTCAGCCTAACACGCATCTGGTACTACAGGCGCATGCCACCATTTCCGGCTATTTTTTTTTTAAGGTTTCTCTATGTTACCTAGGCTGGTCTTGAACTCCTGGGCTCAAGCAATCCTCCTGCCTTGGCCTCCCAAAGTGCTGGGATTATAGATATGAGCCACCGTGCCCAGGCTTATACTCCAAAATAATAGTGTAACAGCTAATACACAGTAAGTGCTTTGTAGGAGCCAGGTACTATGCTATATGCATCTTCCATTTAATTCCACAACAGCCTACAACTGCCCTGTGAGAGGAGTGCTGCTGACTATGGCCGGAGAAGTTTCCGTAATTTGCCCTAGTGAAACTGACAGAGCTGAGATTAGGACCAGACAGTTGGGCTCCAGGGTCTGTATTCTTAGCCATTATGTTTTCCTTCCTCCAATTATAAATATAGATTGTTGCTAATGCTGTAACAGAGACAGCCAACTTATGGGAAGATACCAGAGGGCTATCTACCTATGGATAAAGAAAATATTTTTCAGAGAAGGTGGCATATATTCCAAACTTTAAAAAAAAAAGCAATGGGAAGCAGTCAGAGGACACAGGGGGAAGGGGGGCATCCCAGACCAACGGAACCACAGTTACACAGAGACAGTGGTATAAATATGCCTGGCTCCTCAGGATGATATATGACGGAATCAATACTTGAAGTCAGTAGAGAGAGGATTTTGGATGGAATTAATAATGAAAAAGGAAAACTGTTCTGAGAGGTCACAGATAGAAATACATCTAGAATGTGTTGGCTACTTCTGATCAGAAGTAGATTTTGAGCAAAATTATTTTTCAATCAGGCCAAAGAAAACACCCTGAGACAAGTAAGCTCCCCTTCTTTTTTTACACTGCTGATGATACCATGAGTCCAGGGGAGACTCATTGAATCAACACAGATCCATTAAGAGTTCATCATGTGTAGCTGGGCTCCGTGGCTCAGCCTGTAATCCCGCACTTTTGGGAGGCTGAGGTGAGTGGATTGCCTGAGTCCGCGGGTTCGAGACCCACCTGGGCAGGGAGACCTCATCTCTACAATAAATCAAAAAATCAACCGGGCATGGTAGCGCATGTCTGTAATTCAGGTTACTTGGAAGGCTGAGGCGGAAGGATCGCCAGAGCCCAGCAGGTCGAGGCTGTGGTGGCCGGGAGTGGCCACTGCATTCCAGTCTGGGCGACAGAGTGAGACTCTAACTCAAAAAAAAAAAAAGAAAAAGAAAAAGAGTTCATCATGTGATCTAGAGACAGAGCTAGACCCAGACATGGCCTCTGTCCTCACGGAGCTCATCGGTTGGAGGGCCACGGACATAGAAAGCAAGCAAGTGTAACAGTTTGGTAAGTGCTGGGACAGGGTTGGGTCCTTGTTTTAGGAGGGATTTTCCCTAGAGGCAAACCTGGAAACAGGGAGTAAAGCACAAGCTGTTTATCGGGAAGGTGATCCAAGAAACATCCACGGAAGAGTGGAAAAATGAGATGGAGAAGAGAACAAGCCCATACACAGAGCATTCACGAGTGGCTGCCACTGTGGGAATCTGGACCCAAACCCACTATGGCCATCTGGGAGACTGTGTACATGGTACATGTCCCATCACCTCCCATTCACCACAGATGAAGGGTGGACATAAAAATGCTCTGGACAAGCCCTGTGCTCTGGTCAGGAGATCCTATGGCAGGAGAATGTAGTCCTGGGACTGAAAGGCAGGATCAATGGTGAATGCAGCCCTCAGACAGTGTAAGGGTTCAGCAGGCTTTCCGGAAGTGCTGGTGTATAAACTAAGAGCCAATTACAAAGCTGGAGCTGGTCAGGTAAGGAGAAGGAAGACGCAGAATGTTACAGATAAGAACAACACTAACCATGTTTACTAGAAGGATTCGCACATGTCTTTTGTTCTCCCATAGGGAATAAATTCCTATAAGGCAATAATTAGGTCTTATTCATCTGTTTAGTCAACTAACTTTTCTTAAGTGTTTGTTCCTTTGGGGCTGAGCTAGAAAAATAAAAATCTAAGATCAAGAAATAGGGAACAAGGTGTGAATGTGACAACTGGTCTACCACCTTTCAAACTTCAGGAAGTGATGGCCACCAAGAAAAAATAACCAAGATAAAACTGCTACCATCGCAAAGAAAGTTTTAAAAGTTGAGTGACAAAGACTGTGTAGTTTGTTTTTTAAACAATGCTACTATTTTTGTACAAAAGAAAATATAGTTTTAAAAAATAAAATGTATAGAATTGCTTAACATTTTATAAATGGAATTACATCATACATACTAAAATTTAAAAATATTCACAATATGCTGTGTTGCTATTTATATCCACAAATATTTTTAGAATGTTCTAGAACATCATAAAGTATTATATTTCTTTGCCTTCATTTTAGCTTGTATATACCTTATGGCCTTTAAATAAGGCTAATGCAAGTCACTATTAGCTTTCTATTGTCTTCATCTCCTTGAATATGTCTCGTATTTTCTTTGAAGTAGAAAGCCAAAGCCATTTTCCTCGAGCACTTGCTCATGCCATAGCCAAGGCAAGAATGCAAGACATTGTGATTTTGCAAGTCTAGGTCATTCCTTTATTCTTGAGGCCTTAGATGTCTGAAAACAAGTTCTCACCAGAGATGACCTCATTGTTTGGATGCAGGATCCTGTTAGACCTATATTATACTGACATCTGCTGGTCATTTAGAGGTCATCGTCAGTGATAGATGCTCAAAATGGAGAATTTCAACGCTTTTCGAGCTCTTTTCCCTGAGTATGCAGAATTTAATTTTTACTTAGTTCTCGAGGCCTTAGCCAACTTTTCTTGGCAGCTGTGTCTGTAATAGAATACATATCTATGGATACACTCTTTTTCTCCATCTTTATTTCACCCATTGCTGCTACTTGCCATTGGTTGGACTGACTATGATCATTCAACACTATCCTTGGAGAATTTGCAGTGGAAAATTAAAAAAAAAAATGGAAAGCTCACACACACTGTTGTCCATTGACCTTATTTTCACAAATTATCCTCAGAGCCTGAGCTTAGAATACCTAAGGGGGAGGACAGGATGGGGGTAAGGCGACCCAGCTCGGAGGTCTTATGTCAAATGCCCGCTCTTCACCTTCCATCATGCTCTGTGGCAGTGGTCACCACAGCATTGGGATAACCCAGCTCCCTCATAGAAACTTCAGTGGCAGAAAATTCAATTGTTATCCGTCATTCTGGAAAATAATTTAAAATATAAAGGTGACCTTCCAGAGCCTGTGTTCCCATAAAGAGGAATTCCACCTAGTGTACAAACATCTGTTGTGTACCCATCTGCACTGATAACTCCCCACTGGGGTCACCCCAGCCTTTGCCCCTGGCGTGACATGTTGTCCCAAAAAGAAAAAGGACTCCAAAGTTGCATGGAACCAAGTTCAAATTCCCTCTCTGTCCCTTACTCATCTGAACATGATTCAGTGATAAAATCTTTCTTATATCTCACTTTTCTCAACTGCAAAATACATGACAACACAGAATGTAATAACATATACATGAGTAGCAACACAGAATGCAAAAAGTAGGACTGGGACAGAATCAAATCACTTTCCTCCTCAGTCTCACAGCAGTTATCCAACCTCTGTTGTTTCCTTTCCTTTTTTTTTTTTTGGCTTGGTTTGCAAGCTTTATTCTAGAACTCATGCAAAAATACAATATACTCTAGATGAATGATTTTTTTTTTTTTTTGAGATAGGATCTCACTCTGTTGCCCAGGCTGGAGTGCAGTGGCATGATGATGGCTTACCATGGCCTCAACTTTCTGAGCTGAAGCCATCTTTCCACTTCAACCTCCCGAGGAGATGGGACTACAAGTGCACACCACCATAAATATACACACACACATATTTTTTAATTGAATTTTTTTAAGAGATGAAGTTGTATTACATTGCTCTGGATAGTTTCAAACTCCTGGGCTCAAGCAATTCTTCCATCTCAGTCTCCCAGAGTACTGAAATTACAGGCGTGAGCCACTGTGCCCAGCCCAGATGAATTATTTTTAATCTTGATTTTCCTTCTTTTCTATTTCCTCATTAACTTGAAAGTAACATAATTGGTAACTCTCTTTGCTGTTAGCAACTATACACAACCAAACACATAGATTTCTCTTCAAAAGATTCTGTGGCTCGGGCCTATAATCCCAGGACGTCATCTCTAAAAACAAAACAAAAAACCATTCAGTGGGGCTTGGTGGTACATGCCTGTAGTCCTACTCAGAAGGGTGAGCAGAAAGATTGCTTGAGTCCAGGGCTGCTGTAAGCTATGATCATGCCACTGCACTCCAGCCTGGGCAACAGAGCAAGACCCCCACCTCTCTCTCTCTCTCTCTCTCTCTCTCTCTCTCTCTCTCTCTATATATATATATATATATATATATATATGAATTATTTCAAATACCTTTTAGAAAAGGGCACCTTCTCCTTCCTTCCTTGTTGACCTGCTTCCTGTGAGAACCAGGTTCTTAAAAGCAGTCTCCATCTTGTCTTCCCCTGCTCCAGTCAGGATAGTCCCATCTTGTCTTCCCCTGCTCCAATCAGGATATTCCCCACTATGGTAATGAAACCACTCTGGCAAGCTCACCAGTAATCCATTAATTATTTTTTTCATTCTTCGTACAGTTGACCTTCTTAGGAATCCATGACACCCACTCCCCTGGTTTTCTTTCTGTGTCCAACTCCTTTGGTAGCTCTTCCTCCTCAACCCCACCCAGATGGAGAAACTCAGATGCCAACCTGAGACTCTCATCTTTGTTCTCTAGATCATTCCCTAGTCGACATCCCACAGCTGAATCATCACTGTGCTGATGACTCCTAAACCTACAGCTCAGCCCTACCTCTCCCTGAGCTCTGGGCTTGAATATACAACTCTTCCTTGAACATCTCTTTTGGATACTGAGCAGGACATCTTGTATGTATCACCTAACATCCTCTCAGCTTACCATTCTGCTCCAGTCATTGCTGGGCTACCAGTTGCACCCAGGAAGAACCAACAGCAGCTCCAGGCCGGGACCATGCACACCTCTTCCTTCTCCCCCAGGATGGCTCTGATGTTGATTATCTGCAGGAGCCCACCCTCTCAGCCTGGTGCCATTGTGCACCTGGAAGTGCAGGAGAGTAAACATGCCTGGGGCAACCTTTAGGGAACGGGAAATGGTGGTGATGATGCCCCTTCCCACTCCCTAGAAGGATCAAACCCAGATGCCCACAGTGGGAATCAGCTCAAGAACACACCCTGGGACCAGGCATAATGGCTCATACCTGTAATCTCAGCACTTAGAGAGGTTGATGCGAGAGGATTGCTTGAGCCTGGAGATTGAGACCAGCCTAAGCAACATAGAAAGACCTTGTATCTACAAAAAATAAAAAAAGAACACACCCTCTGATGGTGTCCCTCCTCGGCACTACTTCTTCCCAGTCCTTGGGATTGCCTTCCCAAATAACATATGTGTATCTATGTTCATGTCAAAAGATATGCTGGTGGGGAAATCCGAGCGAAGTCCCCCCTAAACATAACAGAAAATGTTACTTTTCCTGCTTCATTTCTCCCCACCCCATCTCCCCATCTCAACACACAGAGCCAATGGAGCCCTCATCCTCCTGTGGCTTACATCAATCTCAATTCCTCACACTTTCCCTCATGCCCACACCCAGTCCATCAGCAAGATTTATCTGCCAACTCTGGCTTCAAAATAGTCCTCTAGTCTGTCCACTTTCCCCGTTTTCTGCCAGGATAATATAGTCCAAGCCACCACCATCACAACAACCTCCTGATTTGTGACCCTCCACCTATTCTCAGCCTCCAATAAACCTTCCTCCACCAGGCAGCCAGGGTGGCCTCTAGGCGAGAAGAATAATAGCATATCTCTGCCCCACTTAACACCCTCCAGTGATGTGCCATCAAAAGTCAACTCATCCTCCGAGACTCTTACCTCCTTCATTGCATGGAAAATTTGATTGGGTGCTGGGGGGCATGTTGAGTTTACTGTTTCTTACACACTTCCAATACCTTCTTAAAGACAATATCCTAACTATGTCACATTACGGGAAATTTATGGAAGTCTATCACTTGCCTTTTTTTTTAAAACAATTTTTTCTGCTGTGTATTACTTTCTGGTCTTTTTCCCAGTCAGCACTCATACGTAATATATACTGGGAGGATTTCTCAAAGGTTGCTCCTGAACCACCTCTGCCACTCCCACTATACCCTGCACACCCTTCCCAAGTCCCCTGCTATGTCCACTGCTGCTGCACGTGGCTTCTGCTGCATAGGAAAGAGCCCACTTCCCATCTGAACACCACATCCCTCACATCCCTCTGCACCTTCATAGTTCTGGCGATCACCCCTCATACCGTCTCAGGCGTAGCAACTCACCAAAGTGTTCACCTACAGAAAAGAGAAGGGTGATTTTAACACATCCCAGTTCCCAGCCCTTTCTCTTCAGGTCCTGGGCACTCCAGGTCCCTGCTCAAACTCTCCACTACTGCGGTACCAACCTCCACAAGTGTATGTGACTACTGCCACACAAGACACTAAACAACACACACAACACATGCAAACAACACACATGCATACACAACACACGCACATATAGTTTGCATACACGCACACATGTGTACACACAACTATCTTGCACATGCAATGTGTACATGCAACACACAAGCACACGTGTGCACAGTGCACACAACACTTGTACATGCAACACATGAATACACATGTATCTGCAATGTACACAGGTACACGTGTGCACATATGCACATAACAAGTACACATGCAACACACAACACATACATACACAATGCAGCACAACAGGTGTACACACACAAACACACATGCACACGCCACATAGCACATATGCACATGCACAACACACATGGCCTCAACACACAACACAAACATGCCCACATATGCATATGTGCACACATACAGCACATGCACACACACAACACACACAGAGTTTTTGTCTATGCTTGTGACTAAGAGACCATTCATGTGCACATGGGTCCATGAGACTCCTCCTGGCCACCTGACTTCCCTCCCATATCCACCTCTTCCTCTACTTCCTGGAAAGCAACTGTAGTGTCCAGGGCTATGTCATTTAGTCCTGTATTCAAAAAAGAACAGCTTTGGGACCTTAGGAAGGTCCTTTATCTCTTCTCTCCCTCAGTTTTCTCATCTATAGAAGGGGCATAATCATGCCTACTTCTCAAGTTTGCAGTAAACATTCATGAGATGTTGGTGAGAAACTCAGTGCACCTCGATATGGGCATACTTACTCCCTACGTGATCATCTCTGCAACACGTCACGTCACAGGAATGGGCACCAAGGGTGGGAGCCCAGTTTTCTAAGCAGAGTGTTTTGGGGCTACTGCTTTACTGGTGAGCAAAAGCTGGGGTCAGAGGGGAGGGTAGCAGGAGTGAGACACAGGGAATGAGGCAGAAGGAGCAAGGCTGCTGTAGGCCAGTTGTCAGCCTGGACTCTGCAACAGCACGTGTGATCCCCACAACTGCACCCCTCAGGAGCACCCCTTGAAGACCTCTATCCTCAGTCCTCAAAGAAGATCACCCTGCATGAGAAAGGCTCCCAAGAGGGCTATGGTCGCACCAGCAGGGAAGCCCTGGGGTGAGAGGTGAGAGGGGCAGGCATGGGCAGAGGTTGGACACAGTCAGACATAGCCCAAAAGAACACAAGAGACAGGGATGTCTCGAGGACCTGAATTCAGGCAGAAGAGGCTTCCAACACTATTGTTTCCAAGTTGAATCATCCCTGTGCCCTCTGGCTTTTTCTGCTTTGTCTTCCTTCTTAACTTGACTCCTGTTCTCTTCACATTTCTCAACTCCTAAGGGGAAAGTTTGGGATTTTGAGGACAGTCTCTACCAAGAAGGCATCCTCGAATTCAGCCATGGAAACTGGCCACTCTCAGCAAGTTGGTTTCAATCTTCAGAGTCACTCGCAGGCCCTGGCCGAGTTCTTCCATGCAGCAGTGTCACTGCTGTTGTTTGTTGGATTTTTGTTGTTCCTGTTGTTGTTCTGTGTTGATGTTGTTTATTATTATTGTTTGTTGTGTTGGTGGTGGTGGTGCTTGAGTCCTCGGATCACTGAAATCCCAAAACTCTTTGGATCCACAGCCTGCTAGAATTCGGAACAAGTGAGTCTGTTTACCCTCTTCCCCACAGCACCTGGCGAATCCATGACACACTGTGGACAAGGATGGATTAAGCAATGTCCCTGGAGAATAACTATCATTAAAATGAACAGCACTAGCAGGTACACAAATCACCTATTTGTGTAATGGGTCTGAATCCATAAGTCAAGTCAAAAGCAGCCACCCCGATATAGTGTGTTTGAAGGCTTCTGAGCTGGGGGTCCCAGTGGGAAGTGTCATTCACCCACATCAAGCAAACTGGAGCCTGAGGGACAGCACCCGCACATGACTCCCTGCACTGTCCCACATAGTGCAGACTCTTCATGTCATGGGAAGTTGGGACCCCCGTCCCAAGTCTAGGAGCTCTGCCCTGATGGAGTCCCACTGGCTCCTCCCCATCACCAGCAGGTGGAGTTCTGCAGGTGGAAGTGGTCTCACTAAGCACTAACTGGGAAAGAACTACAAGAGTCCTTCCTAGCCAGGCTAAGTGGCTCAGCCTGTAATCCCGTGTCTTGAGAGGCTGAGCTGAGTGGATTGCCTGAGCCTGCGGGTTCGAGACCCGCCTGGGCAACTTGGTGAGACCTCATCTCTACAATAAATCAAAAAATTAGCCGGGTGTGGTAGCGTGCACCTGTAGTTCCAGCTCCTTGGAAGGCTGAGGCAGAAGGATCGCCGGAGCCCAGCAGGTCGAGTCTGCGGTGCCCGGGAATGTGCCACTGCACTCCAGTCTGGGCTACAGAGTGAGATGACTCCGACTCAAAAAAAAAAAAAGAGTCCTTCCTTTTTCAGGAGAGAAGCAATGGGAAGGTGTAGGGAGGAAGGTTCTTCTGTGCTTTCTCTCTAGCGCCCCTGGAGGTCTGTCATGAATGACACCTGAGAGCCCCAAGTGGAAACCCCAGCTGTCCAGAGGAATTGGCTCCTCCCTGGGGGAGATGGTGAATACCAGTGAATCTGGAAGCCTGGGAACCTTCAGTCCTCCCCACTAAGGGAGAGGCAGCTGGGCCATGGAGCTGCTCACAGTTCAGACCCTGGATAAGTGGACACAGACACCAGGCACTTGAGAGTCAGGTGTCCCACTAAAAGGTCTGATAGTCCTGCTGGCTAAGAAAGTCATAGGGATTCCTTACGCTACTGGCCTCTCTGGGAGAGGGAGAAGGTGTGAGGCCACCAGTGGAAGGTGAGGTGTGGCCCCTTCACTTTCCAAAGAGTGGACAGAGGCCACAGCTCTGCCATTCTGTTCTTGGGTTCAAGACATATGACCAATTTTCATCCCAAAGGCTTTACCCTGCATTCCAGGAAATGGAGAGAGGGAGCGCCTTGCAGCACCTAGGCGCCAAAAACTCTCACTCCAGGTTGCTGGGGTTTGAAATGATAGGAAGTCTAGTCAGCACAGTGGCCACCTCCTGGACATAACTGTGTGCCAGCCCCAATTCTGGGCATTTTGTCTCTGTCCTTTCTCATTCTCATGTCAACTGGATGAGGAAAGTCTCGTCTGTTTTACAGATATGGACACTGAGTCTCAGAGAGGGGACTTAATGTGCCCAATGCCACTGTACTGGCAGGACCTGGATTTGAGCCCAAGTGTGTCCAATTCCTAAAAAAGGAGACAGTGGGGTTTTTGTCTGCACAGGGAACCAGGAGTATGAGGCCAGAGGCAGAGACCTCGAAAGGACATTGGAAGCATGTGGGCATGGGGTGAGAGTGGAGAACCTCAAACAAGTTTCTTCTGTTGGTGTGACTTATATATGAGGACTGGCCAGGATGTGGCTCCCCTAGTCCACAGCTCTCCACCCCCAACTCAAGAAGGTCAGGTTCACAAGAGCATTCTTTTTGTCTTGTTTCATTTATTATTGACTTCCCAGGCCCTAGACCAATTTCTGGCTAATGAGTGCTCAATAAGTATTTGAATTAATCATTCAATCAATCAGTTAATCAGAGTGCTGACCTAGATTGGCTAAGAATTGAGCAGACCAAAACTCCTAACTTTGCTTATTAAATATCACAGAATTAATCCAAACTAGTTTTTACTGTGTTCATTTTGGACATTTGGACATTGCTACATTATCTCTCTCTCTCTCTCTGTCTCTGTCTCTCTCTCTCTCTCTCTCTCTCTCTCTCTCTCTCTTTCTCTGTCTCAAAACCCCTATCCACTCTCTTCTTGAATTATGGGGAGGATATGGGCATTGGGGTGAAAAATTCCCCAACGCATACAGATTCATTCCCACTCCAGTACCACCATCCATCTCCAAACATCTCATTGGTGGAAAAAAAATTAAAATTATGTCTGCATATGAAACCTTCCAAAACTGCAAAGAGAAAACAAGGTTTTCTTCCCTCTCTATATTTTGAAGTTGGCTCAGAAAGAATTTTGAGAAAATCTTGGTCCATCTGCTGCCCAGCCCTCACTCAGCTGAACACTGCTCAGTCAGGGTTACACAAAGCTGCAGAAGTAACGGAAAGGCACAGAAAGCCTCGTCCCAGCCCACGCGGCTGAGCATTTGCCAAAACAGCATTCTTGCCAAATGGGCTTCTGGCTCCATCCACTCGAACAACTTTCTTGCTCACTGTTACGAGGAGGCGTTTTGGCAGGGAAAGGAATGCACGGTGTGAGTCTGACATGACATCCCACTCCAGGAGAGGGGAGCAGGGGAGAAGACAGGTGACGATTACCTTGCATCCTCACTGCAGGGCACGTCTCCTTGCAAACCCATGCTCTTGTTAGCCTGTTATCCTGGGTAGCTGCCTCCCAGCCCCACATTGCCTACAGCCAGCTGCTGGCTGAATATATTCCTTTCATAAATGCATGCATTTAGTACGTGGGGTCCTCCAGCACTGTTGTAAGTGCTTCATGTATATGAACTTGATGCAAACTGCAAGGTCGGTATTATGCCTATATCCATTGTATGGGTGGGGAGGCTGAGGCAGGAGTCAGGAAACTTGCCCAAGGCCACACAACAGGGATATGGCAGAGTCAGTCTCCCTCTGGGGCCTTTCTGTTTAGAGCCACCGGCTCTCCCAGCAGCTGGTACTCTTCCATTGTGGGGGGACCAGCCTGTATCTCCTCTCTTCAGAGCCCACATGGCCATGGAGCTAACCTGGTCAACCCTTCCAACTGGAAAGGAGTTAGAAGGTAGTTCAGAAGCTCCCATGCCTGGAACCTTCCAGAACCTACTGTCTTCCATTTATCCTTTAAACTGGACATCAGGACGCTCAGGAAAATTTTTTCAGCTACTTGAGACCAACCTGCCACAGCATGTCAGGCTTTTCTACACTAAGTGTTCTCCACAGTCTAGAAAATCTAAGACAATTCTCTCTGTGTCCCCTGCTTCAATGTAATGACTGTGTGACAGACAGGCCAGGGGTGGGAGGCACCTACTTGGGAACACGGAGGAAATTCTGAGAACACTTGAGAGGCTGAAGGTCGGCACTGGGTCTCGAACGGAGCACGCAAGGAGAAACAGTATTTCATGTCCTCGGTTTTATTGCTGTTGGTTACCACTAACATTTGCATTGTGGATAATTTCAGCATTTATTTGGTTATAAGTATCCACCTAGCTAACTGTCAGCCCCAGGGCACAATGACATTAGAAGCACTCTGTGCTTGACATGGAAAAGCAAACCAGGGAGGAAGGACAGTGATGTCTTTGTTTGAAAAAAAGAGAAGGGGACGGTAGTGCAGCTGTATCCAATGCACTTCTGGAAAGAAAGCAGGGTGGGAAAGAGAGAGCTCCATGTCTTGAAAATAAGTATGGACTCCAGTTGGCAGCATGTCCTCCGCAGGACACTTCACCTGGGACAGAAAGAACGTGACCTGGTTCTGTTGTTTGCAACTTGCTGCACCCCACATCCCCCTCCCACCCCACCACCCATAGAACTTTTTCCTCCAAAGAACTCTTACTCAGAAGCTTGTCTTAGACCTAGGTGACAGAGGGCAAGCCACAGAGGGCTTTGGGTCCAAGAATGGCAAGACCAGCAAGATCACCATTGCCAGCTATGGATAACTTTAATAAATTTGACTTGTTTTTCTTAACTACCAGATCATTCCTTCTGTAGCTCAGGAGAGCACCCCTCCATCTGCCTGCAGGAAGAGCCCTCACTGGCCCAGAAGATTTCAGACAGATGCCCATCGGGGAGTATCCCATTTCTTTGTTTGCTCCCACCCACCCCTGCACAGACAACCAACAGGGCAACCAATGCCTGCCCTGCAGAGCTTGCTGTCCCAGCAACCCAGGGACCCACCCCACTCAGGTGCCAGGGTCAAAGGGGCAAGAATGTATCACAGACCCTAGCACAAGTGTCACGGCCCCAGCCAAGGGCCAGGCTGCCCCTGCTCCAAGGTAGTACAGGTTCTTGTACCATCATGCTTTTCCCAGGACACAAATGGGGACACGTGGGGCTGGCCCCAGACACTATCCTTGCATTTGCTCCTTGGAGCTGCTGTAACAAAATACCACAGACTGGAGGGCTTAAACAACAAAAATATATCTCCTCAAAGTCCTGGAGACTGGAAGTCCAAGATCAATGCATCAGCAGGCTGGTTCCTTCTGAAGCTGTGAGAGAGAGTCTATCTCAGGCCTCTCTTCAGCTTCTGGTGGTTGCTGATGATCTTTGGCGTTACTTGCTTTGTGGAAGCATCCCTTTGGCCTCTGTCTTCATCCTCACATAGCACTGTCCGTGTGTGTGTGTGTGTGTGTGTGTTGTGTCCAAATTTCCCCTTTTTGTAATGACAACCATCATATTGGATTAGGGCTCATCCTATTCCAACATGATCTCATCTTAACTAATTACATCTGCAATGACCCTATTTTGAAATAAAGTCATATTCTGAGATACTAGGGGTTCGGTCTCCAACATATGGATTTGGAGGACACAACTCAATTCATAACAACTTTTTTTTTTTTGAGTCAGAATCTTGCTCAATCACCCAGGCTAAAGTTGAGTGGCACAATCACAGTTTACCACAGCTTCAAGCTCCTGGGCTTAGGTAATCCCTCTGCCTCAACCTCCCAAGTAGCTACAGACACATGCCACCACACTTGGCTTGTTTTTTATTTTTGGTAGAGACAAGGTCTCACTAAGTTGCTCTGACTGGTTTTGAACTCCTAGGCTCAAGCAATTCTCCCACCTTGGCCTCCCAAAGTGCTGGAATTACAGGCATGAGTCACCATACCTGGCCTCAATTCATAACAATCCTTAAGTAGCATATGAGACAGATTTAATTGAGGCATTTAATCCCAACTTCTTACCTGATTTGAGGAACTGTGGTTTATCTGTAATCCCACATCTGTACTTTGGGAGGCTACGGTGGGAGGATTTCTTGAGCCCAGGAGTTCAAGACCAGCCTAGGAAACATCTCTAGGGGAAAACATGAAAAAGTTACTTGGGCATGGTGGTGTATGCCTGTAGTTCCAGATACTCAGGAGGCTGACCCAGGAGGATCACTTGAGCCCAGGAGGTCAAGGTTGTGGTGAGTTATAATTGGGCCACCGCACTCAGCCTGGGTAACAGAGTGAGACCCTCTCTCTCTCAAAAAAAAAATCTAACTAAAGAAGGATTCTCACAATTCTTCCCAGCAAGGAATGGAGCGCCCAAACTTTCACTACAGCTTAATTGAGAACAAGAGTCACCTCTTGAACCTATTAACTCTCCAGGAGAAACAAAAATTATAACATGTTGAGTTGGGGAGAAGGAAGCTGAGCCTCTCTTTTTAAAATTCCAACGCAGGACCCTGACGGAAGGGGGCATTCCCTGGTGGAACAAGGGAGTGAGGAGCTGAGCACTCACCATGGAGTAGCCCTGTGCCACTCACACAGAGTCTTGTAAATTTCTTCTTTTTTAAAAAAAATGTTTTATTTTAAAGATGTGGGGTATACAGGTCAGAGTTAGGTATACAAATGTTCATTATGCAGGTACCCTTATTGATGAGTTGTGCCCCCCCTCCCCTGGTAGTTTCCCACTACTGCCAATCCCTTCCTTATACTACTATAATTGTTCAAGGTCCACTTATGAGTGAGAACAGGTGGTACTCAGTTCTTTGTTTCTGTGATAGATCACTCAGTATTATAAACTCTAAGTCCATCCATTGCTGTGAATTTCATAATTTTGGCCTTTTTTATGGCTGCATAATATTCCATCATATATATGTACCACATTTTTTAAATCCAGTTCTCTTTTGATGGACAGCATGATTCCATGTTTTTGCTATTGTGATAATGCTGCAATAAACATGCATAGCAGGTATCTTTTCATAGAGTGATTTGAGTTCCTCCAGGTATATTCCCAGTAGGATTACGGGGTTATATGGAAGGTTGATTTTTAGACCTTTTAGGAATCACCACACTGTTTTCCACAGAGGTTGTACTAGTTTACACTCCCTTGTAAACTTCTGCAGGTTAAACTTCTCCTGGGGGTGCATATGCTTCATCATCCCTAACAGTAAGCACTCTAGGTGATGCTTTGGAAAAAGACTGCTGACAACTCACCCTTCTCACAGAGTCCGGCCACCTGCCACAGGTAGCTCTGAGGGTTTCACCGGGTCTCTTCAGGTGTGGAAGGTGCTGCTTCAACAAGAGCAGTACCTGCCTCCCCAAAGCATCCCCACCTTCCCCTGAGAGGCACCCTGGAGCCACGGTACAGCCTCCCCTCCTCACTCTGCCCCATCATCTGCTCTCATCCACAGTCCCAGCTTCAGATTCTAGCAGGTAGCAACATGCTTTGGGTCCGGCCATGGCTGTGCAAGCTTGGCCACAAACACAACAGCCTTGCAGATGTCAGGAATAATTTCGTTCTTCCTAAAGATGCCCCAAGCTCTGGAATCAGAAAAGCTTTCTGGTGACCTCACCAATGTGACTGGCCAAGGGCTTGACTAACTTTTGACAAGTTGCATGACTTAGAAGTAAGTCATGCCTTCTATGAATACCATAGTCTGACAGGTTATAAAAAGCACATACGAGTGATGAGGAAAGTGTTTTAATGTGGGTGTCAATTAGGACAACTCAGATGTTTATTAGCTGCCTAGGGCTCCAGGGCCCATCATGTGCCCTAAAATCATTCATCAAATACTGGGAATTACATAGCTGGCATCATCTGACAAACTTGACCTTCAGAATCGAGGGCCGAGGTGTCTCTTCTGTGTCAGCATAACCAGGGAGGAGTGAAATCAGTTGTCAGAAGAGCTTCTGATTATTGGCTCTGAAATTAAATCTAAACCTCCCAAGCCTCCCATCTCTCATCTCCCTCACCCCTAGCTCTCTGCCAGCATGGCCCACAAGGCACTTTGGAGATAAATTAAATTAGATGTTTTACTAAAAGAATAAACATCCCATGTTTTCCTCCTTCCCTTTAAGCCCAGTGACAGCCACACCATCTGACCAACATTAATTCTGAGGACATCTATAAGCAAAAGTTTCCTCAATTTTTCCCTTTGTACATAATGAAACATGAAATGGATCTGCATCCTGGTTTTGGTAATATTGGCATTGGTGAGCTTTCAATCATTCACAGAATCATTGTGAGTTTTTTCCCAAGTCCTTGAGTTAACATGGTAAGAATGTTATAGACTGAAAAGAGACCATTTTGTTTACATGAGAACAGTCATTTAGAAAAGACTTAAAAACTTGTATTCTTTTGTAACTGAGTTGGGCTAAATGTAAAAGCCACTTGGATTCAAAAGTGGACATTTTTCCTAATCGCTCCACCCTACTTCTCCTCTCCTAGCATGGCCTTGCCTGGCCAACCTTATCTAGTAGCCATTACTGTTGCCAAGGAAGAAACAGGCGGGCAAGCCAGACCATCTAATGATTAGGAGAGTGGTCCAAGGCCGACAGGAGTGTGTCTGAAAGCTTGGAGTGGGCCTACCTCCCGTCCATCTGTGAATACAAGGACATGGGACTGTTATAGGCCAGGGCTCTGGGAATAAAAGATTGTTACAATAACGTTTTAAAACAATTTAAAGTTATCATCTTAAATATTATGATTTTTCCTTCCTTCCAAGTTTTGCAGTTGTCTACCCTTTCCTCTAAAAAAGCTGTAAAAGAACATGTTGTAAATTCCAAAATGTCGGTATGACCAGGAGACTTTGCATCACATCAGTGGTCACATATCAACAATTGCTAATGTAAATCTTGAGTCATGCTAAAACTGCACATAGGCTTTGAATTCAGGGTGAGTGAAGGGCTATAAATTTGGGGTATAAATACTGGGATAGATTTGTGCTCTTCTGAGTGAGTTTTTTAGCAATGATGCTGACCCATCTACCTATAACCTGGTTATAGAAATTAAACACTCCCTTTTCTCCCAGTCTCTGCCTCTTGTATTTTAATTGACCATGAGAGATAGTAGCCAATTTATTAGATTGGACCATAACAAGAAGAGGGAACCGCAAAGGAAGGCTCCCATGTGTGGTACCCCAAGTGCCAGGTCCTGGTTATCACACTTGTACTGGCACATTCCAGTGCAGGATCCCTATCTCAGGGATCTGATCTCATAGGAAAGGACCATGTGCCCAATTCAGAGAGGAGGAAACTGAGATCCGGTGGAGGTGAGAAAAGTTACCCAAAGTCCTACAGCGGGAAAGGATCACTCTAAGACTTGACTTCCAAAGCCACACTTTTCCTATAACATTAACCTGTCATTTATAACATGAAGCTGAACACATTCGCTCTTCCAGACTTTGATCAAAACTAAATCAGAACATCAAAGCTAAAACCAGTGCTTACGATTCACATCTCTCGAGTCAGGAGTAGGAAGCAAATGCTTTTGAGCCTCCTGATGATATGGAGGTAAATTCTTCCTTCAAATGTGATTGTAGAATCATCACATGGTAAAATAAGCAAGGGAGGGCCTCTGAGTTTATAAAAAGATCCTAGTGATGGCAGTTTGGAGATTGAAGGCGTAAAGGAAACTGGGACAATGATCAAGACCCAGTGGACAGGTTATTACAGAGGAAAGGCTGGCAGGTCCGGCTCCCTTGTGCAGGAGTGGGGGTGCCCTGGAGGCTGCCCCTCCGCTCAGGCGGGGAGAGGTGACACAAAAGTTTCCTGTACCAGAGCATTCAGAGCTAAGTTAGGAAAGAACAGACAGGAAGAAAGCAAAGCAGCCGCAAAACTGGTCTTTCTAGTTTTTCCTTAGATCTCAAAGTGAGCTCAGTAGCAACTGGGATAAAGTAGGCCCTCCTAATTCAGCAAGAATGAGTGATGAGATGACCCACCCCTGTCACCAATAGGTCCTCTTCTTATTTACACCTTCTTTCACTGTTTCCCCAGTGCCAAGGGTATCTCTGGTCCAACATCCATCACTCCTTTAGTTCTTACCTGAATGAATCCTGCCAGGCCTGTAAACCCAGGTATTATTTCCCCAGGGCCCTGCATGGGTTCCTGGGCTCTCTAGGGCTCCACATCTGCTAAACCTACTGAGGTCAGCCCAGGGACATCACCCCTTCTCTGGGAGCTCACTGCAGACAGGGCTCTGAGCGCTCTGGAGGACAAGGTGTCATGTTCATTGTCCAGTATGGTGGGTCATGGTGCTAAGACAATGTTTCACCAATGCTTCAAGTAGGACAGGAAGTGTTGATTTGCATCTACTTCCCCATTAGGCTTACATCGCAGAATTAAGTGGCCTCTCTCCCTACTTTTGAAGTGAGCCTGAGATAGGGATCCTACAAGACTAGTTTCCCAAAATGAAGGTCACAAGGCTAAAACATCACTGACAAAACAGGATTTGGGAGACAACTGGCCAAAACCAGCCAAGACCAACTAAGACCAAGATGTTATCGAAGGCAACCTCTGATTGTCCTTTTTGCTCATTATACACTAAATATAATATATTAGCATGTTAAAAGACACGCCCAGCAGTGCCATGCCAGCTTATAATTCCCATGGCAATTCCGGAAAGTTACCCTCTATGGTTTACAAAAGGAGTAAACTTGTGTTCTGGAAAGTCCCTGCCCCATTCTTGGAAAATCCATGAATATGTCACTCCTTGCTCAGCATATACTTAAGAGATAGCTATACAAATAAAACCTCAGTGACGTACAGCTGCTGCTGTTCCTAAAGAGCAGCCCAGGTTGCTCTGCCTATGGAATAGCCTACTCTCTGTTTTTTCAGTAAACTTGTTTGCATTTTCCAATTGAAACTCCAGTGATGTTCAGAGACTGCACTACCTATAGAGTGGCCTTCTTTCTGCTCCTCTCTTCTTTTCATAAACTTGCTTTTGCTTTACCATGTTGGCTCCCATTTGAATTATTTCCTGTGAAAAGCCAAGAACCCACCTGGTCTCTCAGGCAGGACCCTAACTTTGGGGTCTCTGATCTGTATGAAGACCACATTCTTTCACCTTCAGGGTTCTCTCCAGGACCATGCCAGGACCATGATTCTGTCCCCAGGACCATGCCAGACACACTGGAGATGCCCAAGACTCTGTGTCAGCTTCCCTGGACACACCTCATCACTGTGGCATGAGATGGGGGCATCATGTCCTATAAGACATGACAGAAATGGACAGTGAATGTCTGCTTTGTTGGCGGAGAGTGTATGGGCACTTGTCTCTTTGTACCTATATCCAAAATCCAAAATGTTAGAAAAGAGATCGAGTTCTATAATAGAAAATGTCAGAAACTTTAAAATCAAATTCTACCTTTGCTATCTACCAGGTATTTGTAACTCCAAACAAATTATTTAGTCTGTATAAGCTTGTGTTTCTTCAATCTATGAACTTTTCTTGTTCTCCTCACCTCAAAAGATTGCTGAGGTGATCCTAGTATATTGAGAATTGAATGTAGGGGTTTTTTAGGGGGGGTTGTTGTTTTTAAGTACAAAGCACTGTAAGAATGCAGGATATTTATTCTTGCCCTGCGGTAAACAGAAAATTAGAGTAATTGGTGTTATTATATTCACTTTCTCCTCCCAGGTTTTGTGAAAGATGGACTGTAGATTAGATAAACTGTTTAAAAGCTTTATTGTGTATTGATCAACAAAATATCTCTTTCAAAGATATGATGGCTGAGAAAGCAAAATATTTATTAAAACCTAATAAACGCATCTTTATAAAAGTACTCCAGATGCTACAATTTCTACATGGCTATTGTGAGGACCACAGGGCATTATGAAGCCAGAAGCCCCTCTGAACTCTGGAAAGCAATTCATATATTAGCTGTTGCTGCTGCAATTATTGGTATGCCCTGGAGGCATCAGCATGGTCAGCCCTGAGTCCACCAGAGGGAGATTAATAACACCACTGGCAGCTGGGGAAGACACGAAGCATGGTGGGGAGGGAGGGACAGAATAAGCTGTGAAAGGAGGAAGATGGCAGAGAAGGGAAGAGGATGGGCATGGGTTGGGGACAGGAACAGAGAGCTTGGAAGGACCCATGCTTAGAGTGGCAGAGTGGCACTGAGAAAAACATTTGTTGGCCCAATGGATACTGTTACCTTCCCTCAATAGACTCAATTCATGATGGCACCTGAGCAGGGAATCTCTGGGCAGTGGAGATAGGGAGTACCCCGAGCACTCGGCCTAGCAAAGGTCAGGAAATTGAACAAGTGATCAGGACGCCTACCTCAGCACATATTGCCAATCCATCAGGCTGGAAATCCTGAGGCCAAGTATTTGCCCACTTTTCTTCCTGATCTTTACAAAGGCTTGTCATTGATCTCCCGAGTGATTTCGGGGGATCCAACCCTGCTAGGGTAATGCAATTACAGCATCACCTTCTTATCCAGGAGCATATCCAGATGCTCTGGAGGTGAGAACACCCCACCAGGAAAGGATAATAAAGCAGGTGACACCTGGGAAGGGTTGCACGGCCAACTGACAATTCCCCATCCCTACCCCAGGAGCTGACAACTCTTGGACATGTTCATCCTGATAGGGATGTAATAGACTACGAGAGGCCCCCTGAGGGCCTGTTATCTTCAGAGAGCCCCCTTACTCTGGTCATGCAGAGCAGGGAAGTCAAAGCCTCTTACTCTAAAAAGTGAGTGAATCATTAATCTAATTAGCATAATAAAACTGGTATTTTCATACGGCTCTGAGCCAGGAGTTAAAGAAGTAAATGAGGCCACAAAGTAGCTTACAGTTGTGCAGGGGGTAGACTGCACAAACCGAGGGCCCTCATTCCCTTGAACTTGCTGGAAATGGCATTCCTTCCAAATGGCTGTTTAATGCCCAACTTGCTCAATCCTGAGCAGGGTCTGGAAGTTAGGGCCCTACAGGCTAATGTGACATAAGATGGAAAAATGACACTTTGCCTACCTGCTGATGAAGAGGATGGAAGGTCAGTATTTGAGGAGGACAGAAAATAAGCCAATTAGTAGGGAACATGGAATATGGTTTCTTTGACTCCATTATCCGGGATTTGTGTTCCTTGGTCACTCGCTTCTGGAAATTTATTCACTTGTCTGAAAATACCCTGTCTCTGTTGTCCCTTGAAAACAAAGAACAGAAATATAAGAACAAATCCTTTCATTACCTGGCACAGGGCTACACATGGAGACAACAAAGGCAAGGGGGGGGATGAAGCAGAGACTTGTAGTTCCAAACAATGAGTTATTCATGGGTTCTGCTGAAAGAGATGGACACAAGCAGGCAAACATGCACATCTTTTTTTTTGTTTGTTTATTTGTCTGTTTGTTTTGCTTTCAAAATATTCTAGCCACAAAAAAGAAAAAAAAGAGGAAAAACCAATGGGGGCTTAACTTTTTCAAACTGATCTGATGTTTGCATCCATATTCTATCAAGGAATCCTCTTGAATGATAAACCTGCCTCCCTCCCAGTGCCATTGGGTGGGGCTGTCCATATGCAATCGTCACAGGAATCACAGGAACTGGGCATTTTTCAGGCCTCAGACAGATGGCAGCTGGCTGCTTTGGGCTGGCTGCTTTGGGCCAACAGCTAGAGGAACCTCTGGAGAAGGCAATTTCTGAAGATGGGCCCTACTTACAAATTGACCTCAGTTTTACCTCAAGATTCTTTTCAACTGCTTCTGCCTTTCTGAAGGTAGATGGCAGATCAGACGCTGGCTGAGCCCTTTGGAGACAAAGACTCCAGAAAAAGTGCTGGAACTGCCCAATTGTCCCCAGCTCTCCCAACCTCTTTGTCAGTTAAGCCACAGGGTCAAAACACAGGTGTCACATGATGGAATTCCAAGCATCATCTGTGGGTCTCCACTCCCCTTGCACACACCTTCCTCCAGGGCTTCCCAGGGCTTCTCTTCCCCTGGACTCACGCAGAGAGGACCCACAGCAGAGCAAGAAGAAAAAGCTGCAGATGCTCATCCTCCAGTGTGCTCAGAAAAGCCACCAGCCTAACACGTAGCAAAATTAAGAAATGGAAAGAAGGATAGGCTTGGTGGCTCACGCTTTTAATCCCAACACTTTGGGAGGCAGAGACAAGAGGATTGCCTGAGCCCAGGGTTCAAGACCAGCCTGGGCAACTTGGTGAGACCTCGTTTCTACAATAAAATAAAAATATTCGCTGGGTGTGGTGGTGCACGCCTGTGGTTCCAGATGCCTGGAAGGCTGAAGGGAAAGATCATCTGAGCCCAAGAGATGGCCATGAGCATGCCACTGCACTCCAACCTGGATGAAAGCGTGAGACTCCAACTCGAAAGAAAGAAGGAAGGAAGGAAGGAAGGAAAGAAGGAGGGAGGGAAGGAGGGAGGGAAATACTTGCAGCCACAACGCGGTTCGAGGTTGGTACATTCTCACCTAGGGGAGATTCATTTCCTGCAAGTTCAGTGACAGAACTGCTGTTGCCTCAAGAGGGATCCTGTGAGTGGGGTGCTGATCAATAAGGGGTGACTACTATCTTCACTCTTTTGCAAGCTAACTGGTTCTGCTTCCTTGGAAGGTAACTATCCCCAGGGAGACTGCAGCTTCATCAGAGAAAAGCTACCTCCCTATTCCGAAACATGATCCCAAGTGCCCAGAGAAAATGTGGGTATGTCAGGGCAGCCCCTCCTGCCAATGCTGCTAAGCAGAATGGCCTTTCTCTCTTTATTCTAGATTCAACCATGACTTACTGAGCGTTTAACCAGTCAGTTTCTTTATCATTGAATGGGGATGACAGTCCTGTGATCTGCCTCATTGGATGCTGTGAAGATTCGGTGAGCTGAGACATGTGACTGCTTAAAGAAGCCCAGTTTGCCATGGGATGCACATCGTCAGCCTTTGTGACCATGTGTGGAGGCCACAGACCCAAAACCCAGGTGTTGTGATGAAATTCCAAGTGTTAATCCATGGGTCTCCACTGCCCTTGCAAATGCCTTCCTCCAAGGCATCCAGGGCTCTTCTTCTCCTGGACCCACACAGAGAGATCCCACAGTAGATCAAGAAGAAAAGACTGCAGACACACAGTAAGTGCTTAATAAATGTTAGCCAGCATTCAAGCTTCTGTCCCTGGGTAAGTTCCCTGCTTTGCCTAAGATGCTGGGTTCCAAAGTCCTAAGTCAGTTAGCCTCACTGATAGACATAGAGACTCACATAATGGACACTGAGGACTCTGGAGGGGGGCGGGGGAAAGGTGTAGACGGACAAAAAAATCTCCTACGAGGTACAATGCACACAGGTGTGGGTGGTGAGTACATTTGAAGACCAGAATTATTTGCCACTACAATGCAATCATGTAATCAAAAACTATTTGTACCCTGTAAAGATACTGAAATAAATAAAAAAGATTTTTGAGACAGACATGACTGTAGACCTGAGAACATATGAAGGACTTAACAAGGAAGAAGCGGCCAGGCATGATGGCTCATGCCAGTAATCCCAGTACTTTGGGAGGCCAAGGCAGGAAATTGTTTGAGTCCAGGAGTTGGAGACCAGCTTGGGCAAAGCAGAAATATCTCGTCTCTACAAAAAAATTAGCACGACACAGTGGCAAACCTGTAATCCAGCTACTTGGGAGGCTGAGGAGGAAAGATCACCTGAGCCTAGAAGGCAGAGGCTTCTGGTGAACCATGATTGTGCCAATGCACTCCAACTTGGGTGACAAAATTAAACTCTGACTCAAAAACAAAACAAAATAAAACAAACAAGCAGGGAGGTAAGTATTGAGAAAGAGAAAGAGTGGGAGAGACTGAAGGCCAGCTGGGCCATGTACAGAAAAGATAACAGAGATCACAGACCAGTCATGGCTCCATATGAAATGTGAGATTTCCATTGTCTTCTTCTGTTTCCTTCCCAAGCAGAATTCCCAAGCCCAAGAATGCCCAAGACCAACGTCTTCCTCAGTTTTCTCTTACTGGAGGGTCAGTTGAAGATCATTTGACCTGAATGCCAATATCCAGATCAGATCCTGTAGCAGCATCTCCAGTATTTATATGTTTTAACAACAACAAAAAAACCCAACCAATTTTGTTGAAGACATGTTAGCACCAGGTATGTGAATGGGAAGTAGGCATCAGAAGAAATAAATAGACGTAAATTATACTTGGAAAAGCATTTACCACAAGATACTCTGTGAATCAATGGATTTATATGAACACATAAAAGAGAAGTTACATTAAACCCTACGTATTTAGTGACAAAAAGACAATGAAAAATTGTATTTTCAGTTTTTTACCAAAAATTAGTAATATTAGTACGCCTTCACTTGAGAATGAATTTGAAAATCTCACAAAATTATTTTTAAGGGAAACTTTATTTATTAGAGATCCTTGCTGCTTTCTATAATGAAAAGATTCCATGGTGTCCTCAACTTGATCTTGATCCACTGGTCTGTACTTGGAATGTCTACTGCCAGGGAAAAAATGAAGAGCTGGTCTTCCCTCGTGTACTGGGTTCAAGGTGCTGGTGTTTTAGTAGCTTAGAAGATGGTTTGACACATTTAGGAAGCAATGGCTCCTCCCGCTTATAACAGCAACATTGCTGGACACAGAGTGGCCAGTCGAGCTGGGTTAATCCCAGCAATACAGTAAACTCAGCCCCCAGTGGAAGGACACACAGTGGCCAGGAGAATGTGCAAGGGTCACCCAGACTGTGGGACATGCTGGGAATCAAGGAAAGAAGAGGGCTTACGGCAATCATGGGATCCCTGTGACTCCTTCCTTCATTCATTCTATAAATATGTTCAGTCTTTTGGCAAAAACAAAGGTTGCTACACACCAACCTCTATTCTGAGTATTAAAAATACATCAATAAATAAACTAGCAAAGATGAATTTCTGCTCCTTCATTGAATTTATTTGCTGAGGATGGAGAAGTCCAGGGAGACAGGTAGCAGTGAGAGTGAATGGTCAGTAGCAGACAAGATGAGCAACTCATTTGTGTGGTTTGTTATAAAATAATAAGTACCGTGAAAAGAAGGGAGAAAGAACAAAGGAAAGAAGGGAAGGGAAGGAGGGAGGGAGGGACGGAGGAGGAAAGAATGGAGGAAAGGAAGAAAAGAAGGAAGGAAGAAGGGAAGGAAGAAAGAGGAAGGGAGGGAGAGAGGGTAAGGGTCAGTGAGTACCCTGAGCCTGGGCAGGGAGGCAGGGGTCTGGCTGCAACTGGAAATAGATAGGTACCCTCTGGACAAGGACTTGACAGAAGTGGGTTGGAAGGAGAGGGGTGACTGTTCCAAACCAGTCTAGGGGGAGCCTTCCAGGTAGAGGGACCTGGCAGCAAAAAGGCCGCACAGTAGGTGGCCACCTGAGTACTCTCCAACATAGTAATTAGGCTGGAGGCCCGAGGACTGGAGATGAACAGGGAGAGATGGGAGAGGAGGGGCTTACAGACCCCAGAGGGCCTCAGGTCATCCCATAGGAGCCATCACAGGGTTTTGAACAGAGTGAGGGCACTATGTGACATATTTTAACAGGATCACTGAGGCCACTGGGCAGATAATAGACCACGAAGTCAAGAACAGAGGCTGGGAGACCAACTGGAGTCTGGGGCAGGTGAGGATGATGAGGGCTGGGACCAGGGCTGAGAAGCAGTTGGTCAATTTCCAGTGAATGTTGTTTGTTTGTTTGTTTGTTTGAATTGGAGTCTCACTCTGTCGCCCAGACTGGAGTACAGTGGCCGCTCCTGGCCACCGCAGCCTCGACCTGCTGGGCTCTGGTGATCCTTCCGCCTCAGCCTTCCAAGTAGCTGGAACTACAGGTGTGCTACCACACCCGGCTAATTTTTTGATTTATTGTAGAGATGAGGTCTCACCAAGTTGCCCAAGTGGGTCTTGAACCTGCAGGCTCAGGTAATCCACTCACCTCAACCTCCCAAGGCGTGGGATTACAGGCTCCAGTGAATGTTGAAGGCAGGTTCAGCATGATTCCTGTGCCTGTATGTGGGGTGTGAGAAAAAGAATAGTCAAGGTCACCTCAAAATGTGGGGTCTGAGAAAATGAGACAAAGTACCTATGACACTGAGATGAGAAAGACAGCAGGGAGGGAACTTGTGAATGGGAGAGAAAAGATAATACAGAAGAAATCCCACTTTGATCCTAAAGAATTTAGGAAGTATATTAGAAAGCCCAGTGGACTCTTAAAGAGGCAGAGGGTACAAGAGAGGTGGGCATTTAAGAGAGGTTTCAGCTGAAATGAAAAACCAAGGTATTTCAAGTCATGATTAAGATGCAGGTTAGAGCCTCAGAGAATGGCCTCAGCAGGGCACAGAAGAGCACCCAGGACTGCGCCCTGGCATCTCCAGAACTAAAGAGTGGAGGAGAAGAGAAGGAATCCACAAAAGAATCTCAGAAGAAGAGCCCTAAAAAAAAGAGGAAAGCCAAGAAAGAAAAGTATTGCAGACACCAAGAGACTGAAGGCAGAACAGCCAGCTCCTGCTTCAAATATTGCCAAGGACGGGGATCAGATGAGGACTGAGAACCATCGACTTCATTGCAGGACTCAGAGCCAAAGATTACTTTCAGAATTTCTTGATTGTTCTTCCCTGTGTTATGGAAGCTTGTCCCCGGAATTTACACTTGGTTTCCATTAAGTTCAGTGTCCAACGTGGTGACAGCAGAAACTCAAGGACATGAGTCAGGTATTTACATTTGAGCTTCAGTACAAAATACCACAGTCCGAGGCCTATCACAGGGAGTCTGAAAAATAAAGACTACAGCCATCACATTCCCAAGGAGAAGGGAAGGCAAGTTCATGACCAATTACCACATTCATAAGCAGAAAGTTACTAGCCTTCAAGAAGAGATAAAAGGCAGGTGGTTTCCATTTCATAGGAAGATGTTACTGATCTGCATCTTTATAACGTATGGACAGAGAGCATTTTCTTTCACAAGCAAATAAAAGAACTTTTCCCAAATGCAAATAATTTAAGAAATAGTGATAAAACAAAAACCTAAAGAAACAAACGTGTTGTCTTCCCATTCTTCCTGGAGTTATAAATTATTTTCTCCAGAGCCAGTATCCAATGTCTCCATCTACAAGGGCGCAAGTTCCTTAACTTTTCTGGGCGTCCGTGGCCTCTCTTATAAATTGAGGGTAGTAAACCTATCACCTACAGTTGCTTAAGAATTAAGTGAGATATTGGATTCTGTCTTCGCTGCGAAAAGTTGGAGAAACCTATTGCTAGTGGCAGTCGCTGGTGACAGCTAGACCTCCTCCGAGCTTTGCTCATGCCCACACGCACAGCTGTTTCCTGGCCTCGGTGCAGACACTGCAATGCGGCCGGTGGACGTGGACGAGATGCAAGAGCCCAAAGGGCATGGGGTAGCCTGCTGGGCCCTCCAGAGCAAGCACAGCCAGGCGCACCAGCGGGCCGGCAAGAGGCTCCGGGAGATGGAGAGCCTGCTGGACAAGATCAAGAACCAGGTAGTGGTCTCAGAAGAGGGCAGAGACGAGGGTGACAAGGCCATGTGCCTGCAAGGTGAGAAAGCCGCAGAGGCGGGAGCCAGGAGTGTCTCAGGGGCAGGATCTGGAAGGCAGGCTGCCCACTGACAGACTGTTCAGCTGTTAGGAAGGCCGCTGCTCCGACAAGCCGAAAACAAGGGAGACTTTCGTTTTGTCTCCCCTGTCTTTCTGTCTGACTTTTCGCCACACTGAACACTACATTTCCAGTACCATCTTCGTGAATGACTTCAGTATTAGGTTATCGGATGCATATTTTGGTAAATAGGTGCATCCTGTTTGGAAAAAAACCTTTTTGTTAAATGCTCTTACAGGAAGGAATATGAGACCAGGCGTGGTGGCTCAAGCCTGTGGTCTAGGCACTTTGGGAGGCTGAAGGGAGAGGTTTGTTTGGGCCTGGAAGTTCCAGATCAGCCTGGGCAACATGGCAGAACTCATCTTTACAAATGTATATGTAAATTGGCCAGGCATGGTGGTGCATGCCTGTGGTTCCAACTACTCAGGAGGCTAAGGTGGAAAGATTGCCTGGGCTGGGGGAGTTGAGGCTGCAGTGTGCCAAAGTCATGCCACTCCAACCTGGGCAACAGAGTGAGAATCCAACTCAAAAAAAAAAAGGAAAAAAAGGAATATGACCTACAATATAACCAGCTGTGTGGTCATATTTGTTACCGTGATTTTATTGTACTCAAAGTTTGGAAGTAACACCCTTGTGCTTTGCTTCCTGGAATTTTGACTCATGAGAGACTTGAGGTTAGAGTTCTGCAAGTGGCTTGGCTGCAGCTGCCAAAGCAAGCATCCAGACGCCCATTAAGGTTGTGGCTATGAGTGTTTTGAATAAGACTGAGAAGGCCCAGCGGACAGTTGGGCATGGAGAGTGGTGGTGGATGGATTTTGGGACCTCTGCAGACAATCAGATAAAAGGAGGAGAGCTGGTTTTTGTTTTGTTTTTTTAAATATTTTGGATTTTTTTTTTCCAGAAATGTAGTTTTTTTGTGGCATGTGAACTGGTGCCCATCCTATAGCCTGTATGATTAGAACCTAGAATTGGGATGAGTTCTATATACCTTTATTTGCTGACTTTGGGGTAAACTTTGTTATAACACAACCTCTGTCACAAATGCATGTTACCTCTTCAGAGGCCTGGATGTACTGGGGAAGGAAAGGGCTGAGGGGGTCAGAGGAGTCCCCCCAAACTGCTGATAGCCAGGAGGCATCTCCCAGGCTTAGATGTTGTCCAGCCTCTGTCATCTGAGCCCAGACTTCACAGGGATTGAGATCAGGGTTCTAGCTTATTAGGATAAAGTTCATTTGCTTGGAAAAACACATGCTGAAAGCTGAGTTTTAGAATATTTGTGCAAATGGCAAAAGCCATTGACTTGGCCAGGAAGAGATAAGGTAAATAAACTTTCAGAATTAAAAAAAAAAAGATTAAATGAGATAAAGTGAATAGGAACCTGGAATATGGTGGCTGTTAACAGTGATGATCTGGTTTTAAACATTCTTCCCAAGAAGATACATCTCTATCAGAAGTCTTGCCCCTGTCAGGATGCTCCAAAGGCTGACCTGTGTATGTGCCATCAATGAGGTCCTCAGCCTGACAGAACTCAGGTCTGCTCTCCCTGACACTCTTCCAAGTGGCTCTTAAGAGACTGTTACCCTTGGCTGGGCATGGTAGTTCATACCTGTAATGCCTGTGGTTTCGGGGGTCCAGGAAGGAGGATCATTTGAAGCCAGGAGTTAAAGACCAGCTTCGGTAACATAGTGAGACCCTATCTCTACCAAACACACACACACACACATGCACGTACACACACACACACACACACACACACACACACACACACACACAAATTAGCCAGATGTGGTGGCCTGCACCTATAGACCAAACTACTCAGGGCACAGGAATTCAAGCCTGCAGTGAGTATGATCATGCCATTGCACTCCAGCCTAGGTGACAGAACGAGATCCTGTCTCCAAAAAAGAGATAGAATGTATGTTACCTACATGAGAGCAGCTGGCTCCCAGATTTGTGGGCTTTTCTCCTCATCACAGAAAGGTTGAAGGTTCTTTGCAGGATATTGGATAGCTCAAGGGAGCTAGTAGGAAAAGGGTTTGCTTGTCATTCCAATCCCATGTCTGTGATTTAAAAACAAATAGTAGTGATCACATTATGTACACAAGTCTACATCCTGCTCTTTGCCCAGGGAGTACATTAATGGAGCAAATTTCTTTGTTCATGTTTACTCTGAAATGGGCCTCCACCCAATTGAAGGGGAGGAGCCCCAAACTCCCAGAAAAAAAGCAAACAAACTCCACTTTCTAAACCCAACCCTGGGCAGCCAGGTGGCAGATTGGCTCTATTTGCACTGCAGAGAGGGAGGATGACCCCCCCATCCCAGCTCTCCCAACCACACCACCTCCTCAGGGTTTTTGTGAAGGTGCGCCACTCCACAAAGTCACAGTCTATTTCAAACCAGAATCTAAGTTAGAAGAGTTTCCGGTAAGTTTATTTAAAAGAGTTTAAAAATACAAGGGTGGACCCAAACATACCCAGAATAATACCGTGTATTTATTTTTTCATGTTTAAACTTCAGTCACCTTCAAAGTACTCTCCGTTTGATGAATATGCCTATCGAGATGCTTTTTCCACTGCTCAAAACAGTTTTAGAGTTCATCAATTTAGATGCTTTTCAGTGCTTCAACCGCGTCCATGTTTTTTTAAAGAACTTTTTTCATTCAGGAAACAAACACAAAAAAGTCGCTCAGGGTGAGACTGGGTGAATAGGGAGGGTGGGGCACAGGGATCATACCATTTTGGTCAAACACAGTTGAACACTCAGCACAGTGTGGGCAGGTATGTTGTCATGGTGGAAGAACCAGTTACCTGTTTTCCACAACTTGGGGTGTTTCTTCTGCAGATTTTGACAACCTTCTCAAAACTTCCACATAAAAACTGATGGGTTCCTAGAACTGATGGTTCCTAAAACACTAGCAGAGGAAGCCTGTAATACAAGGGGCCTGCCCTCCAAGAGATAATTCTGTTTTTAGGGGGTTCCCCCCATATGTTTAAATCTGTACTATCGTATCACTGTATTACTAATTAAAATAATACCTAGTGACTAGCAATTAAAATGTGTCAGCTTCATATGAGGTGATCATGATTAAGTATTATCATTTAATTCACAAATATTTGATGAAGTGGGTGTGACCTCCCATCCTACAGAGGAGGAAACAAAGGTATGTAGAGGGGATGTGCATTTACTGGAGAGCTTACAGGTGATCTGGAGTCAATCCTTAGTTTATGACAAGGGAGATCCTCCCAAGTTAAGTCCTCTCCCAACCCCTCTACCATCACTGCCCAGCCCCATTCCCCACCCAGGCTAGACTACTGGGGGGTATTTTTCTTCCCTTTCCTCTTCATTTTAATCCTTCTCTCCAGCTAAAACAGTGAGTTGAAATAATGTGGAATATTCTTTCTCAGTTGGTTTGTGTTTTATCACACCTAAGGACTACTCTGTGGCCTTTTTTTTCTTATCCAAATTCCTTGAAAGCTTGGGAAGTCACGTCTGATAAGGACTGTCAGACTCATCAGATGGGGTTTTATTATCTATTACTTTATATACTGAAGTTTGTTTTCCAACCTGATTCTGGCATAACATTGCACAACATAAATATAAAGAAGGAATCAAAGTATTTTATGACCCTGCAAAGCCATCTCTTGGGGACTCCCAGGCTTGGAGCTCCTTGTAAGACATTTCTCTATTCTCTCTGAAGTTTGCCACATATAGGACTTTATTTACATATTAAGAAACTTGAGCCAGGCTCGGTGGCTCAGTCTGTAATCCTGCGCCTTTGGGAGGCTGAGGTGAGTGGATTGCCTGAGCCCGTGGGTTCGAGACCCACCTGGGCAGTGAGACCTCATCTCTACAATAAATCAAAAAATCAGCCAGTCGTGATAGCGTGCGCCTGTAGTTCCGGCTACTTGGAAGGCTGAGGCGGAAGGATCGCCGGAGCCCAGCAGGTCGAGGCTGCGGTGGCCGGGAGCAGCCACTGCACTCCAGTCTGGGTGACAGAGTGAGACTCCAACTCAAAAAAAAAAAAAAGAAACTTGAAGTTTTTCCACCTCCTTACCTCAACAAGATATTTCCTCTACTGATTTCTAAAATCCCTACAGATTACCAGTCAAGAAATCTGTAACTTTACCTATAACCTGCAAGCAGCTACTTGGAGATATTCCACTTTCACTAGCAGAATCAATGTAAATCTCACATGTATTAATTTAAGGTTTTTTGCTAACTTCTGCTTCCCTAAAATGTATATAACCAAACTGCAATTCAATCACCCCAGAATCATGCTCTCAAGGCTTCTTGGGGCCTGGTCACTCACATTTGGCTCAGAATAAACCTCTTCAAGCACATTTGGTGAACTTGTAATTTTGCATCATCACCTCCTCTGTTTCTAGAATCCTTTCTTAACAATTGCATTAAAATTTTCAGTCATATTATCAACAACTTTTTAGATTCTATTTTGTTTTGTAATCATATACCATATAATGACATTTCAGTCAGCAGCCGACCATATACATGGCTGTGGTCCTCAAGGTTATAATAGAGCTCAGAAATTCCTATCGCCTAGTGATATTGTGGCCATCTTAACATTGTAGGGCAATGCAGTACTCATATGTTTGTGGTGTTGTTGGTGTAAACAAACCTACTGCACTACCAGTCATATAAAATCTAGCACATACAATTATATGCTGTACATAATATTTGATAGTGATAATAAACAGCTATGTTGCTGGTTTATGTGTTTACTATTCTTCTAATAATTATTTTAGAATGTTCTCCTTCTACCTGTAGAAAAAAAAAAGAAAGTTAACTATAACAGCCTCAGGCAGGTCCTTAAGGAGGGACTCCAGAAGAAGGCATTGTTATCACAGGAGATGACAGTTCTACATGTGTTATTATCCCTGAAGACCTTCCAGTGGGACAAGATGTGGAGATGGAAGATAGTGATATTGATGATCCGGTCCCTGTATAGGCCTAGGCTAAGCTAATGTGTGTGCTTTTGTCTTAGTTTTAACAAAAAAGTTTACACAGTAAAAAAATAAAAACAAAAAATTTTAAAAATAGAAAAAAAAGCTTACCAATTAGGGATATAAATATTTTTGTACAGCTATACAATGTGCTTGTGTTTTAAACTAAGCATTATAAAAGAGTCAAAAAGTTTTTAAAAATTAAAAAATTTATAATATAAAAAGTTAAAGGAAGCTAAGTTTATTTTACTACTGAAGAAAGAAAATATTTTAAAATAAATTAGTGTAGCCCAGGTGTACAGTGTTTGTAAAGTTTACAGCAGTGGATAGTAATATCCTAGGCCTTCACATTCACTCACCAGTCACTCACTGGCTCACCCACAGCAACTTCCAGTCATGCAAGCTCCATTCATGGTGAGTGGTCTACACAGTTTTACCATTTTTAATCTTTTGTACTGTATTTTTACTATACTTTTTGTATATTTAGCTATGTTTAGATACACAAATATTTACCATTGGGTTACAATTGCCTACGGTATTCAGCACAGTAATATGCTGGACAAGTTTGTAGCCTGGGAGCAATCGTCCATACTGTACAGCCTAGGTGTTTAGTAGGCTAGACCTACTATATATAGGCTTATGTAAGTGCACTCTATCATGTTCCCACAATGATGAAATCTAATAATGCATTTCTCACAATGTATCCCCATTGTTAAGTCATACCTGACTGTACTTGTTTTTCAGTCATGTTATTAACAATAGTTTAGATTCAATTGTTTTACTCGTACCATTGTCTCTCTGATACTTCACTTTCCTTTTCTTGAATTCCTCTGTCTGGTTTATTTTTTCCACCTGGCAGAAGGATTTCATGAGTAAGGAATTATCAGCAATGGCACATGGAGTGTGCCCCATACTTTCCTCTGTTCACTCCTACAGGAGAAATAGTTGGGCTGAGTATAGAATTCGAAGAGGTTCCTCTCTCTCAGATCTGTTGCTCTAATATTTGCTACCATTCAGTTTTCTGGAGAGATTCCCATACCAGCTTGACACACATTTAGACATCTCCTCTTCATCTTTAAAGTTCTTAAGTGCTTTTAAAATAATTTGTCCAAGCCGGGCTTCGTAGCTCAGTCTGTAATCCTGCGCTTTGGGAGGCTGAGGTGAGTGGATTGCCTGAGCCCGCAGGTTCGAGACCCGCCTGGGCAACTTGGCAAGCCCTCATCTCTACAATAAATCAAAAAATTAGCCAGGCATGGTAGTGTGCACCTGTAGTTCTGGCTACTTGAAAGGCTGAGGTGGAAGAATGGCCGGAGCCCAGCAAGTCGAGGCTGCAGTGGCCAGAAGCGTGCCACTCCACTCCAGTCTGGGTGACAGAGTGAGACTCCAGCTCAAAAAAAAAAAAAAAAAAAAAAAATTTGTCCAGCATTGGTAAGCAATTTTGATCTGATTTCTTCAGCTTGAGGAAAACGTCATGTTTCTTTGATGCTCGCTGCACCTCCACCATCTCTGTTCTTACTTCTTAGATTCTTGTGACATGGCAAAAATGACCTCCTGAACCTCCCTTTGTCACAAAAACTTTCTTCCATCGGTTCCATCACTTTCTTGAGTTACATTGAGCCACTAATTTATTCCATCAGATGTTAACTTGGTCCCTTGTGCCATTTACTGCCTCTACTGAATTTTTCATTTATTCTCAAAAAGTATGCTTCTAGGCCATGAGTGGTCACTCACACCTGTAATCCTAGCACTCTGGGAAGCTGAGGCAGAAGAATCACTTGAGGTCAGGAGTTGGAGATCAGTTTGGGGAACAGGTTCTACAAAAACTAAAAAAAAAAAAAAAAACCCTAAAAATTAAAAAAAAATGTGAAGAATAAATAAAAATTAAAAAATTAGCCAGACGTGGTGGTGCATACTTGTAGTCCTAGTTACTTAGGTGGCTGAGCCAGGAAGATCTTTTGAACCCAGAAGTTTGAGGTTGTAGTGAACTGTGATCATACTGCTGCCTTTCAGCCTGAATGATAGAGACACTGACTCTAAAAAAAAAAAAAAAATTAATTAATTAAAAAGTATACTATTATCTCCAGTAGTTCTTTATTGAGCTCCAGTTGCTCTTTTATTTTTTAAGTAAAAGCACTTATTTCCTTGATAACATAGCTTCTAGAATGTCCCTGAGGAAGAAATGCATTGGAACGATTTGTTAGGCTCTCCACAGCCCTCTGAGCTCAGCAGCCTTCGTCAGCGGCTGATCCTCCTCATGTGTCTGGGGTCTTTGCACTATCCATACACAATGATAAGGAACAACTAAGGCGGATGGATTTTGGCAGCTAGTGTGGGTTCTCTCTGTTAGCAGGTTAGTGGCAGTCTTTGGGAGAGAGTAGAGAATCACATTGAAAGACTGGGAGCAGCTGACACGCTTCCCCCAGGTGTGGTGCAGAGGTGATGGAGGCAGGTGGGGTAAAGGCTGAGCTCCAACATGCAGGCTGGAGGCTGCTGCTCTGAGCCAATGGGTGACTGTGGGTGCTTTAGTCTGCAGGCCACGGTTGTACGGTCACTCTGTGGGGGACACCTGGTACAATTATTGAGGTTCTTTTATTTGTTCTCTCACAGCTGCCCCAGGTTCCTCACCCCATTCTTCCGGCTTCTCTGTGCTGGTGGGATCTTGTTGCTATCTCTGAGAGGTCAAGAGAAAGGCCAGAGAAACTTATGGCATGCTTGGACACTTCACCGATGCCTGGAGCCCTCTTCTCCCATCTTTAAAAAAATAGAGATTGGGTCTTGTTCTGTCACACAGGCTGGAGTGTAGTGGTATGATCATAGCTCACTGAAGCCTTGAACTCCTAGGTTCAAACAATCCTCCTGCCTCAGCCTACCAAGTAACTGTGACCACAGGCATACACTACCATGCCTGGCTAATTTCTTTTCCTTTTTCTTTTTTGTAGAGATGGTGGGGGGCGGGGGAGTGTCTCACTATGTTGCCCAGGCTGGTCTTGATCTCCTGTCCTTAAGTGATCCTCTTGCCTAAGGCTCCCAATGTGCTGGAATTACAAGCATGAGCCTCCTCACCTTTTTTGTTAAAGTATCCTAAAGTGAACTATAGCACTGACCTCTTCCCTTGGGGTCCCTGCTCTCTCTGCTAAGGGCCCTTCCAGGCCAGATACCCCACACCTCCCAGCAGGCAGCCCACAGGGCAATTGGAGGTCACTGCCACAACTGGCTGGTTTATGTATAGGGAGGACTTTGACTGATTTTGTCTCTCTACATGCTTTGCCTTCCACTCCTCTAATCCCCACCCAGAAGACCCACTGTGGGAAGTTGCTCTCTGAGCTTGGTGGGGGGCAAGTGAGGTTCTACCAGGCCCATGTTTCTTCCCTCTCCAGTGGAAGATGAAACTGGTCTAATTTAAACAGTACCAGCCAGGGGTTCTGAAGCTCTGCTGAGCCTAGGAGTCTCCCAGGCAAGGTGTGAAAATGCAAATTCCAAGGTGCCCCCCACCTCCCCTAATCTGACTTGCATTTTCTCTTGTCTTTCTTCGTGTCTCTCTCTCTCTCTCTCTCTTCCCTCTCCCTCCCCTCCCTCTCTCCCTTCCCTCCCTCTCTCCCTTCCTTCTTTCCTTTCTTTCTTTCTGTTCCCCTCCTTCCAGCCTCCAGCTCTCCTTCCTTCCTTTTTTCCTTCCTTCCTTCCTTTTTTCTTCCCTCCTTCCCTCTTACTTTTTCCCTCCAATAAATTCATAAATCTAGACAAAGGAAAGTCCCACTCTCTAAATGATCCCTGACAAAAACAGACATTTTTGCAGACACCAGCTGAAATTTGCCTCCCGCTAGACTTTTACCAGAGAAAGGAAGAGACCAAGACTTTTAGAAAGTGACCAAAATAAATACAGCACATTAAAGAAGATGCTCATGTCGCTGAGGGAGTCTGTCTGTTGCCAGCAACCCACTTCCTTCCTGCTTGTACTGTCATTAATACTAATTAATCACAATGATCTAAGTCACTGTGAATCCCAGAAGGATGCTGAATGGTCTAAAGAGGATTCAAATCTCTCAACTGTGGGACCATAATCAGGTGAACCTCAGTCCTAGAATAAGAAATGGAAATTGTTCTTCATCAGTGGGAAAGGGGGAATATCACAGTTCCAGAGTGGAAAAGAGAAGGCATTCAGACCAAGCCTGAGGAATGAGTAGGAAAGAAGAAAGACAATAGAAACAGGCATTATCTTCCTTCCCACTGGTCACAGATAAATACCAGGGATGCCAAAAATGTATACACATTTTAAGTATGATATTTGCTGAAAATATGGCATTAATCAAATGGATACTAGCATCACCATGTGACAGGCAGGATAGTCAAAGAAAATGGTGAAAGCACAGTTGAGCAAACATCATACTACACATTGCCACTGTAATTCAACTCAACTTCAAAAAGTAATACATAGATAACATTGCTTAAAGTGTGTGTGCATTTTGGGGGTCACCCCTGTATATAACCAAGGTGTCACAGGTTTAAATTCCAAGATGACATTTTCAGGGAAGGTGAGCTAGGATTTGCTGAATGATTGCTAAAGTAGAGATGGAGTCTTGCTTTGTTGTCCAGGCTGGCTTTGTTGTCCAGGCTGGCTTGAAGTGGTGTAGTCATAGTTCACTGCAGCCTCCAGCTCCTGGGCTCAAGCGATGCTCCTGCTTCAGTCTCCTGAGAAGCTGTGACTATAGGCACCTACAGTCTCACAGAGTACAAGTACTGCACCTATGATGTCCAATTTCACCAACTTTAATGATACTAAGATATTTACCTTGATGGAAAGAACCATTCTTTTATGTACTATTAAAAAAAAGTGTTACCATTAAACCATGACACTTTATTATCATCTAAGATTTTTGTTTAATATGTATGAAGGAGGTTTTTTGTCCTATTAAAACATTCTTGTATAAACATAAATGTAGGTGAATCAATTGTTAAATTATTCCTAAGATTTTCCACACTCAGGCCAGCTCTTCTGAATCACTTTTGGACTTAGAATCATTGATATCCACTTTTTTTTTTTGAGTTGGAGTCTCACTCTGTCGCTCAGACTGGAGTGCAGTGGCCGCTCCCGGCCACTGCAGCCTCGCCTGCTGGGCTCCAGCGATCCTTCTGCCTCAGCCTTCCAAGTAGCTGGAACTACAGGCGCACGCTACCACACCCGGCTAATTTTTTTGGTTTATTGTAGAGATGAGGTCTCGCCAAGTTCCCCAGGCGGGTCTCGAACCTGCGGGCTCAGGCAATCCACTTACCTCAGCCTCCCAAAGACATGGGATTACAGGCTGAGCCACCGAGCCTGGCTGATATCCACTTCTTATATGCAATATCATCCTCCATGCCACTAAGATGTTGGGTGATGCACAGGAGGTCGAGTCTGTGATGAGCTGTGGTAATGCTATGCCACAGCCTGGGTAAAAAGTATTTCAGCCTGGGTAAAAGAGTAAGATCCTGACCAAAAAAAAAAGGTATTGGGTGATGGAGTGTCCTAAAAGTAGTCTATGAGTAGCATATTGCTGCTGTAACAAATTGCCACAATCTTAGTGGCCTGAAACATGGTAAATCTTACTGTCTTCCATTCTCCGGGTCAGAGGTCTGACACAGGTCTCCCACCAGGCTAAGTCGAAGTGAGAGCAGGATTGCTTTTTTTCTGGTGGCTCGAGTGGAGAGTTCACTCTCTTGTCTACCAGTTTCTCAAGTCACCTGCATTCCTTGGCTCATGTCCCCCACCTCCTTCATCAAAGACAGCAACATTGCATCTCCCCGTTCTTCCATAGCCACAGGTGCCTCCCCTTTCTTCCATAGCCACAGCTGGGAGAGATTCTAAGGGTGCATTTGATTAGACTGGGCCCATGTGGATGAGGCAGGATTCTTCCCATCTTGAGGACCTTCCTTTAATCACATCTTCATGGACTTATTTGCCATGTAAGGTAATTTATTTATTGGGTCTGGGAATTAGGACACGGACACCTTTGGGGGAACCATGATCTTGCCCACTATAAGTAGTTTTCTATGGTCTCAGAATACCCCTCAGCCCATGATATCTCCTTGCAAGTGCCCCCCAGCCCCTGACACCTCCTTGCAAGTGCAAGTGCTGGGGCCTTCTTGACATCATCAGAAAGTGGCAACAGAAAGCTTTTAGACAACTCCCATGACTCACACACCTTTCCCAAATGATCCTTAAATCATTTGGCAACTAAAATGTGGAAAGAAGTGGTTTCCAGTCACGGCACCACCAAACCCATGCCTTCACCACACCCTGGTGGCTGTCTAGCTGAGGTAGAACGTAAGGTGCTGTGGTGGCAGCTGCGTCCTGACTTTGGAGTGGTTAAAGTGGGAACAGATAGAATTAAGAGACAGTGGAATATGATGTCATCCTAGCAAGAAACTTACTACAGCCAGTAAATTAAGTCACACTGACACTCCACTTTGGGAGACGCCATTCATGTTGAATCTATGAGAACATGCCGTTGGGGGTGGACCACTGACACACAAATAAGGAAACCAAGGACTCAGGGTTCAGAGCCTGTGTACCTTCCATGGGCTGTTGTCTCTCATTGTAACAACTGGGCTGATAGGGGACAAACATTTGGAAACCTCTGTGATTTTTGCAGCCCACCTCTCCAGGTGGAGCCTTGCCTAGGTAGGCCCCAGTTGTGCAATGGGCCTTCTTTACCCAACCTATGTATTCCTGAAACTATGCATTGTTTTCTGTAAATGGAACTCCATCTTAAATGCAGGAGGGAAGGCTGTTATTTAAAGAAGTCTGAGGTGAAGTCTTACTTCCCCCTGATCCAAAATGTGCCCAATTAATTATTTTAAGAGGGCAACATGGCAACATGGTTTAGGAAGAAGAACATAGGTTTCAGAAGCTGACTGACTGGGTTCAAATCTGGGTTCATCGTTACTCACTGTGATCTTTTTTTTTTTTTGAGATGGAGTCTCACTCCATTGCCCAGGTTGGAGTGTAGTGGCATGCTCATGATCACCCCAGCATTGACCTTCTGGGCTCAGGCTATCCTTCTGCCTCAGCCTTCCAAGTAGCCGGAACTATAGGTGCATACTACCACACCCGGCTAATTTTTTATATTTATTGTAGAGACAAGGTCTCACTAAGCTGCCCAGGCTGGTCTCGAACCCCTGGGCTCAGGCAATCCTTTCACCTTGGCCTCCCAAAGTGCTGAGACTACAGACTTGAGCCACCGTGCCCAGCCTCACCAAGATCCTAGACAAGTCTGCAACTCTCTGTGCTTAGTGTCCTCCCCCATGATGTGATGCCTACCTTGGAGTATTAGAGAATTTGAGGCCCTGAGGCATGGTGGGAGCTCAGTTCTCCTATCCCTTGATTTCCTTTTATAAATATTAATATCTACCATCTCTGCCTCCAATTGCTTGAGGAGCAAGATGAGGCCGGATTTGTGATACTGCTCTGAAATTGAACAGCATCAGCCCCACGCAAACAGGAGGGATTATTATGCAGATGTCTGCATATTGAGTGTCCCTAACACAGGACAGTCCTATAATCCTTCTTCCCTGTGCTGTGAAGATTTCATCTCCTAAGCATGCTAAATTCTCCCTCCCCACGCCCACTGCCACTAGCCCCATGGTCTCCTCCAGCAGCTTCCCAATCGGTCTCCCTGTCTCCAGCCTCACCACCCCCAACTCTCCTCCACCTAGAAGCTAAAGTGGCGATTCCAAAAAGGAAATGTTTGTACAGTCTGTCTCCTGCCAAACTGCAGTCTCTGATGGAAGGGGCTTTCTGGGTATTATTCACCCATGTGGGCTCAACTCTAGAGTGGTGCCTGGCACAGAGGAGGGCTCAGTATGTGTCTGTTAAGTGAGTAGTGGTGGATACAGTCCGTAGGATTCTCTGGACCATCTCGCCTTCTGTATTCTGCCTGTTCTGTAGGCCTCTCCGGTGGGGCTGTTCTGTGATCTCCACAAAGGCCACATCAGAGGAGTGGCTCTGGTCCCATGGTGAAGAGCACAGGCACTGGAATCAGACCCAGGATTATGAATGCTGTTTCTGCCACTCACCAGTCAAATATCAACTCTGTGTGTCAGTTTCTCATCTGTAAAATGGAAATAATAAGAATTCCTGCCAATACAGTTGTTATTAGGATTAAATATCTCACTCAGAACACTGGCTGGAACATTCCCCATCAACCCATATTATTTTGGAACAAATCTCATTTCAGCTGTATAAATATGTGTCTCTACTAGACAAGAGCTCTTATACATACACACACACACACACACACACACACACACACACACAAATACCATTATTAAACCTAAAAATATTCATAATAATTCCATAACATCATCCAGTTAGTGTTAAAATTTATCTAATTGTCTCATATGTAAATTTGTCATTTTGTTCAAATCAGGTTCCAAATAAGGTCCATCTATTGCAATTGATTGACAGGGGTATTGGGACTTAATCTACAGCAGGAATTGGCAAACTTTCACTGAAAAGGATTAGGCAGCAAATATTTTAGGCTCTGTGGGCCATACAGTCTTTGTTTCAACTACTTAAACAAATGAGTGTGGCTGTGTTTCAATAAAACTTTATTTACAAAAACAGGTAGCTGGCCAGATTTGGTCCCCAGGAGGTAGTTTGCCAACCTGTGATACATAAGCTTGGTCAGATTTAGATTTGATCTTTTGACAAAAACCTGTCAGCATAGGGAGCATTATAGATTTCCATCAGGAGGCATAGAATGCTGGGTAGTCTGTCTGTCAGTCAGTCAGTCAGTCTGTCTGTCCGTGTCTCTCTCTCTCTCTCTCTTCCCCTCTCTCTGATGTTATTAGCCATGTATGTGGAATGTCTAGATCCATTAACTCATTAGGGGCCTAAAAAACAGCAATATTCTAATTCTTTTATCCCTTCTTCATTTCTTAGCTGCAATACTTCCATAAGCAGAAACTTACTTTCATCAATGATTTGCTTACACTGAGGTATAGTTTGTACAGGAAGGTCAAGATAATAAATGCTTGATTCCTTTTCTTTCTTTGCCAGCTTTTAAAAAAATGACTTGGGTTCCTTAGCGTTCTTCAAAGATAATCAATGTACTTTAAAAAAGAACATTATGAACAAACAGACTTCAACATAATTGAAGCGTTTTGAGCCATTGCAGTTACTGCCTTTAATGATGTTTAAATTGTCTCCATTTTGCCCCAGCTGATGACAGGACCTCCGAAGTCTCTTATAACATCCTTGCTTTCTGGTATGATGAGATGTTCTATGACAATCTTATTCAGTTTATGAAATCAGGCTTCTCAAAAAAGCCCTGGTTCCCTCTAAAGGGAATTGATATTTTAAATCCTTAATTTGAGGGCTAAGGATGCTCTTTTTTACTAGAACTTTTCAGTACACCAAGCAAAGAATAGGGTTTTTGTTGTTGTTGCTGTTTCTGTTTCTTTTTGAAAGATATAAAAGACCTCAGGAGTACATAGTGAAATTTCCTAATCAATTCAGGACCACAAGGCTACTGAACCTCTTCAATCTGACACCTGTATCTCATCTTTCCCATGTTCAAATTCTTGTTTTGCCTGGGGAAGGGTTTTTTAAAATAGCAATTTGGGATCCCCACCCCAAACCAACTGAATGGGAACTTCTAGAAAAAAGAGGTGCTAGCAAGATCCCTAGGTGATTCTGAGGAATGCGATGTCAACACTGAAATAGTGTAGTCACCAGTGTGTAATACTGCCGAGGGGGGTTAAGACTAAAGATTGGGAAATGTCTACATAGCATGTCAATTTGTGGGTGGAGTTTTGCAGGGTGAGAAGTGAGTGAAGGAGGAGGAAGTTGAGATAAGGAACCTAGGCAGCACTTTCAAGGAGTATGGCTATCGAGGAGGGTAGGTAATATAGGGCAATAATCTACCAAGAGGCATGATCAAAAAAGGTTTTAAAAAGAAGAGGGCCCAGTGTAGTGACCCATTCCTGAAATTCCAACATGTTGGGAAGTGGAAGCAAGAGGATTGCCTGAGCCTAGGTGTTCGACACCAGCCTGGGCAACTTGGTGAGACCTCATCTCTACAAAAACAAAAAAGTGAGCCAGGCATGGTGGTGCATCTGTAGTTCTAGCTACTTGGAAGGCTGAGGTGGAAGGATCACCTGAGTCTAGTAGGTTGAGGCTGCGATGGCTGTGAGGGTGCTGCTGCATTCCAGCCTGGGTGACTCCGGCAAAAAACAAAAACAAAAACCCAGAAGAAGAAGTGAAGAGGGAGCTTTAGTATGTTTATAAATTGCTGAGAAGGGTCCAGGAGGCAGGCAAAAAACAAAGTTTCAGAAGAAAAGAGAGGTAAGTTGATAAGCTTCCGCTGGGCTGCAGGTGCTGGTGTCCTCTTGCCAAGTCAGGAAGGTAGGTGCTGGGATAGACAATGAGGAAAGATGCCCTTGATCTAGTTGCAAGTTGAAGAGCAAGAATCAGATCTTATTTAGCCTTTTCCTCCCAGCTGTCAGCACACTGCTTGATACACAGGGCTTATTATATGTTGAAAATGACCTAAGACACAGTGAAAGTGCAAAAGGGCGCTTCTCAAAGTGGTGATCTGACCCTTGCAGGGGTCTTTCAGCTACAAACTAATTTCATGATCATATTACAATGTTATTTGTCTTTTTCACTTGCATTCTGATATGAGTATTGAGTAGAATTTTCCAGAGACTTCAAGATGTGTGGTGACATAACAGACCAAATGTAGAAGCAGATAGGAGAATCCAGCTGTCTTCTATGAAGCCAGACATTAAGAGGTATGCAAAAAAATGCAAAATAATGTCACTCTTCTAACTTTCTGAAAAATATGATTTTCATTAAAATATTACTTGTGTTGCTGTCTTAGGTTCATTTTTGGTGTTGTTAAATTAATTTTACAGGTTGCTAAAATTTCTCAATTTTAAATCCTAATTTGGTAAATATTAATAGATATAATCCACATGAACAAAAGTTCTTGGGGTCCTCAATCATTTATGAGTGTAAAGGGATCCTGAGACCAGAAAGCTTGAGAACTGCAGGTGTAAAAGAAACTCGAAGAGCCACCTGTTCGTACAAAGAATCCTTAGTCAGACCCTTGGGCTGGAGGGCGAAATCCTCTCTCATCTTCCACTGTTCAGAAACGTGCTCAGTGTTGATGTCTGCTCTTTCCAAGGGGTGAGGGCCCATCTAATTGCAGGTTTTCCTGAGTGGACTCAGGCAGCCTATGGATGAAAACGGATGAAAACGGAGGTGCTCACAAAAGTTGGAGGAGAAAGGGGGAGGAGACAGGTGGGAAAGAGGAGGCTCAGGTACGGTGAGGAAGAGCAGGCCAGATGGTGTTGGGAGTGCTGCAGAAAGACAGGTCTCGCCTTTCCCTCTCCCTCTCTACATTGCTCACCAATGCTGAGAAGGGTATTCTTTGATACAGGTTTATATAAAAGAAAACCAATGTTCTCCCATGAGAGTGCTACAGGCCAAGGAACTCCAAAGTTGGGGTCCTGTCAGAGCTGCCAAGAAAGATGATGCAAGCAAACCCCAGAATTGGGGTTCACCTGAAAGGCCAAGTAGGTTCTTGGCTTCGCACGAAAAGGAATTCAAGTATGAGTCAGAAGTAGGGGATGAAAAGTAAGTTTACTAGGAGATGGACCCATCAGCAGAACAGCCAACATGCATCGCCGGGGGTTCAGTTGGAAAATCAAAGTAACTTTATTGCAATGACAGATAACAGTCTGTTCCATAGGCAGAGCAGCCTGAACGGGTCTATAAGAAGAACAACAATCATGGAATAATCATGGGTTTTCCGGGAAAGGTGTGGGGAGTCCCCCCCTCAAAGGTTCTTCCACTTTTTAAAATATAAACCATATAGGGTAACTTCTGGTAGTTGCCAGGGTAACTACAAACAGTCACAGTACTGGTGGGAGTGTCTTCTAGCATGCTAATGTATTGTAATTAGCATATAATGAACGAAAAGGGCAAGCAGAGGTCCCTTTCGATGCCATCTTGGTCTTAATTGGTCTTGGCTGTCATTGGCCAGTCTTCTTGAGGCATCCCATATTGTCACAGGATCACGGCCTTGTGACCTTTTTGGGAAACTAGTCTTGCCACAGCCCTATCTCAGGAAGGTCAACAAATATCATTTCATGTCAAACACTTGGAAGGTAAAATGATTTTTTCCCAAATCCAGTCATCACCATAGTCCCAAGTAGGGGTCAATGACTCTAAGACCATCCATAAAAATAGACAACCAAGGCTACAGTCACCAAAGGCTGTCACTTCAGTTTGCATTATTTCCTGTCAAGATAGCTCTGTCATCTCTCTGTTATCTACTGACACTGCCTGTGCTCCTGTGTCCTTAGAGGTTTCTGCATCTATTCATATGCAAACCTGGACCACCCCTCTTATAGTGAGAAGCTCAGGAATACTCACTGTAGATGGTGGCAGAAGTTTCAAGTACAGACCTTAATTAGACTTGATTTTTAAAAAATTGTCCCTGTGGTTTTTAATTGTAAGAGAGAGCAAATGTCTCTAATATTGAATTTATACTTCATGTAACCCCTATATCAACATCCTTAATAAATTCCATGTGCTTTTTACCAGGGTTATATTCCTCTAAGAGCTGTCTGAATGTCTTTTTGAACCCCTCAAGACTGGACACCAAGGAGTATAAATAATAATTATTTTTTTAATTACATTTCCCCTATAACCTTGAATTTGAAATGTGAATATATGAATGTAATAGCTCTGGAATAACTATGCAGATTTACGGAGAATAGCAATTTAGGTTATATCATGGGACCTAACTAGTCCTATCTTTGTATGACTAGGGATTTGTTAAAGTTGAGATATAGTTTGGGGAAAATGTGATTTATAGTTAAAGTCATCCAAAAATCAATACAGTTGAAGATCTCTGACATAAGGGTCCCTTGCAGAGCTAGATGTGATTCTAAAATTGGGAACACAGGAATAAAAATCAAATCTTGAGTAGCTGGAAATTGTAGTAAGGTGTGAAGCTACGCTTCTAACTCCCCACTGTTTGAAGGTGGGTTTGTGTTCTCTTGTTTTTTTTTTTTTTAAACAGCCAACATAATTCAGTTGGAGGAGGAGGAAAGATTTTTCTTTTCCTTGTTTCAGTAGAAGTCGATGGACTTGAGTTTGTGCAATTGTCCCCCCTCCCTTTTGTACCTAAGATAAAATAACCCTCATTGCATGCATTACTGAACACATTTTCTGTTTTGGTGTTTATGGTTAAACAAGTATTAATTAGACAGTTCACAGAGAGCTGGCTGGGGAAGGGAGGAAAGAAGGTGGGGGGAGAAGAGGGGAGAAAAGGAGAGGAGGAGGGAGAAGAGGGGAAGAGGGAGAGAAGAGGGGGAGGAGTGGGAGAGGGAGAGAAAAGAGAGGAGGAAAGAGAGGGGAGAAAGAGAAGGGGAAGAGGGGAAACAAGAAGAGGGGGGAAGAGGCGGGAGAGAGAAGAGGGAGGAAAGAAGAGAGGAGGCAAGGGGAAGAAGAGGAGGAGAAGAGGGAAGAAGAGGAGGGGGAGAGAGAGAAGGGGAGGGGAGAGAGAAGGGGAGGAGGAGAGAAAAGGGGAGGAGGAGAGGGAGAGAAGGGGAGAAATGGGGAAGAGAAGAGAGGGGGAGAAGGGTAAGAAGAGAAGGGGGGAAGGGGAGAGAAGGAGAAAGGAGGAAAGAAGAGAGGGGGAGAAGAGGATTGGGAAGGAGGAGAAGAGGAGGGGGAGAAGAGGGGGAAGAAAGGGGAGAAGAGAGGAGGGGGGAAGAGAAGGGAAAACGGGGGAGAGGAGAGAGGGAGAAAAAAGAGAAGAGGGGGGAGAAGGGGAAGAAGAAAAGGGGAGAAGAGGGAGGAGAGAAAGGAGGAGAAAAGAGAGGAGGAGGGGGAGAAGAGGAATGGGAAGCGGAGAAGAGGAAAGAAGAGAGGGGGAGAAGGGGAAGAAGAGTTGGGAGAAATGGGGGAGAGAAGGAGAGAAGAGAGGAGAAGAAGAGGGAGAAGAGAGGAGGAAAGAAGAGAGAGGAAGAAAGGACAGAAGTGGGAAGAAGGGGAAGAGAAGAGGAAGAAGAGAGGAGTATAAGAGGGGGAGAAAAGAAGGAAAGGGGAGAGAAGAGGGGGAGAAGAGAGGGGCAAGGGAGGGAAAGAGGGGAGGGAAAGAGATGAGAGAAAGGGGAGAAGAGGAGAGAAAGGGGATAGGGAGACAGGGATGGCAGCAGGGAAGACTCCACTACACAGATTTTGGATACTGATAGGAACTTCCTAGGTAGACTGAGAGTTCCGTGGGGGAGGTGAGAGGGCAGCTCCAGGCGGCATCTTAGCTGCATTAGACTAGAGCACCGGAGGCGGGGAAGCCCGGGCTCAAAGCCAGCTGCAGGCGCCACCTTCCCTGAGGGTAATGGAGGGGCACGGGGACGGCTGTGGCTTGGGCTAGCAGAGAGCGGAGCCCCCCACCTCCTCCAGGTTTCTTAGAAAAAAATGGCCCCAAAGCTCTCGCGTCCTCGCCTTCCTCCTTCAACCCTTGATCCTCCCAGCCTCCACTCAGACCTCTTTAAACCACTCAGAGGCCGCCGTGGGGACCAGGAGGGAGGAATGGGCAGGACTGGGGGTCGGGGCGGGGCAGAACACGGGAAACGCTTTGAAAGCAGCCGGAGCCGGCGGCTGAAGTGAGGCAGAGAGGCACTTGGCGAAGGGAGGTTCGCGGCTCTTTCGCGACTCCCGCTCCTCACCCCCCGACCCTCAAGTCACTCCCGGTAGCCCCCGGCGCCTCAGGGCCAGGGGACGCCCGCGGGCCCCCTCGCGTGCGGGTCCATGGGGCTAGTTCAGGCCCCCGCTGCCCCTTTAAGGGTTCCCGAAACTTTCCCCCCTGGTATCAGATGAGCCTCGTCACATCCGTTGGCCGCGACCGCCGGAGTGCGTTCCGAGGAAATTCGGGACTCGAGTTTCCCGGGGAAGAGGCGCGGCCGGAGCCCGCCAGAGTGGGCAGGGCAGGCGCAAGTGGACCCGGCGGCCCCCGCGCCCCGCTGTGACCTTGGTGGCGGGGGAGGAGCCGGGCCCTGCGGGGTAGCAGGCGCCCGCCAGAGGGGGCAGCGGCTAAGAACTTGCTCAACTTGGCGGCGCAAGCTGGGGCGGCTCCGGCGCCTCCTCCTCCGCCTCCGCCTCCGCCTCCTCGGGACCTCCGCCTCCTCCACCTCCTGTGAGCCTCCTCCCCTGGGTCCTCCTCCCATCCTCCACGCCGCTGCCGCCGCGGTCGCCGCCGGTCCTGGTGCGCGCCCTGCCCTGCTCCGCAGCCCCACGCGCCCTTGGAGCCTCCGCCGCTGCCGCCGCCGGACGGGACGGGCCAAGCCGGGCGCGCCCCCGGGCCCCGCCGTGGGCATGGGCGCGTTGGCCCGGGCGCTGCTGCTGCTGCCGCTGCTGGCCCAGTGGCTCCTGCGCGCGGCCCCGGCGCTGGTCCCTGCGCCCTTCACGCTGCCCCTCCGGGTGGCCGCGGCCTCGCCCACCCCGGGCCCGGGACCCCCACCGCGCGTCGCGCCGACGGCCTGGCGCTCGCCCTGGAGCCCGCCGCGGGCGCCGCCAACTTCTTGGCCATGGTGGACAACCTGCAGGGGGACTCTGGCCGCGGCTACTACCTGGAGATGCTGGTCGGGACCCCCCCGCAGAAGGTAGGTTGGTGGGGCCAGGCTGGGTGTGGGAAGGGCGCCCAGAGATGCCTCCACGTGGCTTAGCGTCGCCCGCAAATCAGTAGTTGTCCCTGGAGAGAAGACTGGGGATGCAGAGGGGCTCGGGTGGGCCTGGGAGCGGGGGCGCTCGCGCTCGGGACGCGGAGGATGGCAGGCAGCCCCCGCCTGAGGGGCGTGCGCTACTGTTTCAGAACTTGTTAGCTAACCCCTCCGTGTGGCCGGGCAGTGCGAGAACCTGTAACTCTAATGTGATTTCCTTCTTGAGAGCTACATCTTCCAGCAGGAGAGTTTGCGCTGGGCCTTGGGCGCGAGGCTGTTATTGGGGGAAATCACCTTGGATTAATATTATATTCTTCCTCCTCCCCACCCCGCTCCCCAATGCTATCTCATTGCTAAAGAGGCTCGTGGCCGGATTCCAAAGGCGCAGTACCCTTTCAGAGGGATTTATGCGTGAGCTCAGCTAAAAGCAACCCGGTTCAGAAGTGGCTCCCTCGCTGCCCTGGAGGGAGTAGCGTTTCCTCTGCACCTCTCTCCTTTCTGAGTTGGGTTATCAGCTTCCTCTTCGCTCGTCCACCTGCCCCTCCGCACCGAACGATGCCTTTACACGCGTGTTATAGAAAGTGTGAAATGCAATCCAACTACCAGGAAAAAATATGGGCTGAGCGAGGCGTCGGGGGACCCAGTGGTCTCCTGGTGACAAAACAAAACTAAAATCAAACGGCTTTCTTTTTTCTCTTCCTCCGATATTTATTTATTGACACTTTTTGTAACAAGAAACAAATGTTCCCAATCACAGTCATCTTAAAAATATATGCATTCCAGGAGTTGATCTGGTCCCCGCCCTTCCTTTCAAACTATCTAATTCAAGTGGGATTTGAAGTCGATTTCTCATCAATTGAATATACTGTTTGAAGATACTTTATTTTTATTTTTAACATTGTCATTTGGGTTTTAATTCAGCTATGATTCCCCCATAAATAGAACATACTCATGACTTTTGTATAATTCTAATTAAATTATTCAAGACTTTAAGAGGAAAGACATGTCATGCTAATTCTTTTAAAAAAGGAAACTGCCGAATAACTTCAGTAGTTGTTTAATGAGGTTTTTTTGGTAAATCTTCAAAAGCATATTCTGCTCAAAACTTTGATTCTAGTTGCTTTTCATCTAAGTGATGGGAAACCACGTGCATGGTCTTTGCCATCTTCAAGGGTGGATGGTTAGAGGGAGGGAATTGTGGTCAGCTGAGAGAGCTTAAACTTGACCTTAAGATGTGTTCCTGGTCCAGCCACCACGTGAAAACATGTGCCTGGTGGTGGAACCTTGCACATATCCCAGGTTATTGAGGAAGAATCTCTTTTGTAGCCTGTAGATAATCTTTTGCGACCAGCCCTGAATGACTCCACACTTGAGGTGTAGTGGGAGGAAATTCTACTAAGCATAGATGTGGGCAGTCCCAAGGCTGTGATAAAAGAAGCCCTTCCTCCAAAGGAAAGGGGAAAGGGAAAAAAAAAAAAAGCCTCAAAAAGGACTACAAAATATTTCTCTTGGGCTCTCCAAAATATTATTTATTTATTCATAGATAATAGTGGGCCTTTATTAATTAATTCAGTGACCTTTACTTTCGAATGATGGAATTTAATTAATTTAATTAACAGGAATGTATTGAGTACCTATGCTTATATCTTTACCATAGTCGAGTAAGTAGTTTGTTCAAGATTACTTCTCAGACATTAACATATTTCCAGGGAAGGCTGTATATATATATATATATATATATATTTTTTTTTTTTTTTTTTTTTTTTTTTTAAAGATTCAATTTTTACATTTGATGGGGAATGAAAGATTCTGTACCTCCTTCCTGGCTTGATTTAGCAATAAGCTCCGTTATAGCAAAATCCTTCCAAATGCCTACTATAAACTCAGGGTTTGGTGACTAGTGCATTAGGATTCACTGCTTGCCTGTCTCTCTCTGAAATGTCTCGACCACCAGCAGGGTGTCGGCGGCAGGCTAGAGGGGGCAGCAGGGAGGTGACTTCTGGACCTGGAGTGAGCTTTCCTGCTCTATTAATGGCCAGGAGTCGTGCATGTATTCTCTGCTGATTCTCTGAAGCCTAAAATAAAAATTGCTTAGGTGGAGAGAAAAATGGAATTGTAAATTCAAGCAATAAATAACCAGGGATGTTTCAAGAGTTAAAGTAATAGTCATAGGTTGTGTCTGACAGCCCAGAGGCATGACAAGCCCTGGGCTGTGTTTTCGGTGTACTTTCCCGGGAATCCTCAGGACCACCACCACCCCTTGTGGTTCTTATATGCATCTGGGGAATGGGAAGGGTGGAACTTGAATGGTTTAATGACTTGCCAAGGCAACAAAGAAGGATAGAGGGACAGCTGGAAGTGGAGCCCTGTGAGCTGGACTTCAGAACCCAAGTTCTGAACCACCGGGTGGATCACGACTCCATTCTCCTCACTCCTCCTCATCTCTTTTCCTTGGTTTTGGCCTCAAACTCACCTTTCCATCCAGAGATCCCCCAACTTTACGACCCAGGATGCTAGGAACTTAATGTAAAGTTGTAGTTGGTCCCTCCCTAGCCCATTGCTGTCCCCCATCTCCTCTTTTCTTTGGTGCTGCTTAATGAACAACATATTGAGTGGTTGGATCTAGGTTTGCATGGGAGGGGAATTGAGAAAGACGGTTCATTGGGAACCAGGGCCCTACAGCTCCCCCCTCCTATGAGAAAGGCAGCTGCCCGAAATGGGTTTGTTCCCTGGGTGCTTTAATCAGAGCTGGGTGTCCACTGTTTGCCTGATGACCCTGTGAGGAGTCACAGACATCTGCCCGGAGCCCATGTGAGAGCTCAGGACCCAAACACTGGCGGGCAGGCCCACGTTGGCATGGCGATGAGAGCACAGTTGGCGGCTGATCCCATTATGTGACTTTTCTCCAACTGTAGAGAACCAGCATCTGCTTGAACCGTGCAATTTGGTCTTATTAATAATAATAACGGTGTTCTAAAGTGATTATAATTACAGCAATTTCCATTATTAAAAAAAGACTTTCATGCTAACACAATAAATCCAACTGAAGATAGGAAAAGGTCTGCAACTATAAACTTGTAGTGGCTTCACAAAGGCTTTTGGGGCTTCTGTCGAAAGATTTTCTGTCATCTCCACTAATATGGATAACACAGATGGGTGAAATATTGTCGTATCTAAACGTTTGAATGTAAAGGGGGCGAATCAAATTTTGATCATGGTTCATTTGCCTGATCACCAGCCTCTTAGTACACAATTATGTGGAAGATGCTGGTTTGAAAATGTGTGCTGAGCATATGCAATTTAAGAGCTTATATTCTTCAGAAGAAGCCATCTAGGGCCCCTAAATAACATGAAACTGACTGCAGATGAGGCTGCAAAAAGCAAGACAATGCCAGCCAGAAGAAATCTCATGGAACCAACCGAGATGGTAAACTAATGAGGACAATGGAAAATAAATGATTACTGAGGTTGAAAGAATGAGGAAGTCAAAGCCAGTTTGCCACCAGAGCCTTCAAGTGAAAAGTGGCAACTCCTAGGCTTTAGAGAAATAATTCATCAAAGATGCTATTACAGAGGACTGGGGAAGGTGACCAAGGAATCTGCTGATAACAACGAGGAGGGACAGGAACAGAAGGCTGAGAAACAGTTAACTGTAATATGAAGAGCTAACATATACTTCTTACTAATTGGGAGTTGGGCATGGCTCACCTTATTTTATCCTCACAGTGTCCTGTGAAGTGCTACACTTATTTGACTTAACAGAGTATGGTGGCTTATGCCTGTAATTCCAGCACTTTGGAAAGTGGAGGCAGGAGAATCATTTGAGGCCAAGAGTTGAAGAACAGCCTGGGCAGCATAGCAAGACCCCATCTGTACCAAAAAAAAAAATGTTTTTTAATTAGCCAGGCATGGTGATGTGCTTGTAGTCCCAGCTTGCCAGGAGACTGAGACAGGAGGATCACTGTAGTCAGAAGTTCAAGGCTGTAGTGAGCTCTGATCATGCTGCTGTATCTCTAGTGTGGACAATAGTGATAGACCTTGTCTGTAAAATTAAAAAAAATTAAAATTATTGTACTAATTTTCAGATAGGGAAACTAAGACTGTAAGAGGCAGAGTAATTTATGTGAAGCCACAATGGTGAGGGCAGAGAAGGGGTGTGAGTCCCGGTCTGCCCAGCTCAAAGCCTGTGTGTGCTCTTCACCACTCCTCCATATGTGCACTGTTTCTGCTATAGTAACTTTTAAAGAAGAACCATCTTCACGTTTTTGGGAATGACTTGGTTTAGTGGGAAGTATTCTGGACTGATTATGGTTCCTGAACACTGTGTTGTTAACCTGTGGTGTTAACCTGTGATGTTAACCTGTGGTGTTAACCTGTGATCACTAGCTAGTGATTAACTTCCATGAGCTTCTCTTTCCTCAATGGCTGATAATCTTCTGAGTGCTGTATTAGTTTCCTGGGGCTGCCATAGCAATTTACCATAAACTAGAGGGCTTAGAACAATAGAAATTTATTCTCTGATAGTTCTACAGACAAAAGTTGAAAATCAAGGTGTCAGCAGAAACATTATCCCTTTGAAGCCTCTAGGGTAGGGTTCTTTTTTGCCTCTTGTGTCTGATGGCTGATGGCTGCTGGCGTTTCTTGGGCGGAGGTTGCATCACTCTTTGTCTCAATCTTTGCCCCACGTTTTCCCCTCAATGAGTCTCTGCCAAATTCCTCTCCTCTTGTAAGAATACCAGTCATTAGAGTAGGGCCTACTCTAATTCAGCCTGACATTGGCCTAACTGGATTATACTTGCAAAGACCCACTTTTCAAATAAGGTCATGTTCATGAGTACCAAGGGTTAGGATTCAACATATTTTTTTGGGAGGGACACAATTCAATCCACAAGTTCGTTCTAATTTTATCATTCTATATATTTTTAATTTTACTCTATTCCACCTTTTAATTGTTAAAAATTTTAATTTGGAATTAAAGTGTAATTTTTATTAAAGGCAATAAGTAAATGATGGTTTTGGTAGTATATTAATATAGAGATAGTGCCCTGGGCTCTGGGATGGGAGGAAGAGGAAGGGAGGGTTTCTGCTTCTTTTCTGTATTTCTGTATTATTTTCCTCACTAGAGAGTAATCACTTAAACTTTTTAAATGTCGCATGTCATGTTGCACTAATTAGTTGCTAGAATTAGTGTGTAAATGAGAGAAATCCTTTCAACGTATACAAACTCCGATCAATGATACTTAAATACCTATGAGTAATAATATGTTGGGAACAACACAGATTTAGAAAACTTGGGTATTTTGTGTTTTACAAACGTTGTAAGGCACCACCCTTATTAATTATATGTTTAATATGAAATAGATGCTTCCCTCTGTACTTCCTGTTATCCGCATCCCTATCTTGATTCTGTCTGGTCTTCTTTGTGGTGGATAGGCTAGCTGGCCTCCTCTTGGCTGCCCATTCCTCCTTTTGCCTCCTGACATGGTTTCCCACAAGGGAAAGGAGAAGGATGAGTGATGTTTCCTTTGTGGTGGTGGTACCCAGCTGTACTGGACCTTGGGGTGGGGGGAGGAATATGGAGGTGGGGTTTCCCCCTTCCCTTGACTTGGGATATATTATCTCAACCATGAATAGAGCAGGTCAAACCTGTGACTTCTGGACTCAGGGTTCACCTAGGCTGGGGTGGAGGTGGGGTGTTGGTGGCTGCTGCTTTCTGCCCCACTCCCATACCTTGTTCACAGGAACCTGGTGGTGGTCCTGCCTGCTGGTGAGCAGGACATATCTCTATGGGACCCAAGAGTATCCTTTGAAAACTAACTGTGGCCTCTGCTTGTCCTGGGTCCCTTGTTATTCCCCATGGGTTCCTCCTCTCCGTCACTCCTCTCTGTTAGCCCAGGCTTGGTGAGACAATGGGGCTCATTGTACATTGTGATAACAGATACTACCTGGAAAACAGAGCACACCTGTGAGGGCAGGTGGGCGGTCCATCTCGCCTTCTGTAACTTCTTTGGCTGTGAAATGAATACATGTTTTCAGTGGAACCTGAGGACAGGGGTGTGTCACCTATTCCAGGCTACTTTTCCTGCCATGTGAGACTATATGTATGAAGCCACCAGCTAGATTGGCTGTCACTGCTTCCCTTTGTCCTCTCCTGGCGTGGAATATTTGATAACTTGCCTGTTGTGACTCAATAAAAAATGGTCAAATATTTACTCTTAGAATTCTCAAAAAAAAGAAGTACTTTTGGAGTGCTGATGTTAACTACATGAAGGAAACAAAACCAATAGGTGTGTTTGCTTTAAAGCTTACTGTCCTGTATGGATCTCAGATGGGAGGTTTTCAGATTTCTATTATGTGGAAATCCTATCCCTGTACCCCAAAACACGCAGCTCAGTGCTGCTGTTTTAGGAAGATGTACAGGACTGTCTGAGCCAGCTCCATTGTTCCAGGAAGCCAGAAATGGAAGTGGGTATGCATGGCTCCTTCCATTTCACACAAGGCAGAGAGTGACAGGGGAGAATTTACACCTGGCCTGTCCAGAGTGCCTTGTACTACAGTTGCAGGTCAACAGCTTCTCCAAAGCTGGTGCTTGGGAAATGGCTTTGTTGGGGGGTAGGGAAGGGAGGCTGGTTCAGTGTGTCAGCCCTGAAAACTCCTTACTAGCAGCCAAAGGAATAACCAATGTATAAAGCAACCTTCAGAATTTTATGCCACAGGCCAGGCATGGTGACTCACACCTGTAATCCTAGTGTTTTGGGAGGCCAAGGTGAGAGAATTGCTTGAGCCCAGTAGTTCAAGATCAGCCTGGGCAGAATAGCGAGACCCCTCTACAAAAAATATAATATACAAAAAAAAATAGTAGAGACCCCTCTACAAAAAATACAAAAATTAGCCAGGTGTGGTGTGCCTGTAGTCCCAGAAACTGAGGCGGAAGGATTGCATGACGCCAGGAGGTTAAGGCTATGATGAGCTGGTATGGCCCCACTGCACTCTAGTCTGAGAGACAGAGTGAGACCTGTTTCAGAAACCAAAAAAAAAAAAAAAAAAATTTATGCCATGGAGGGGATAATAAAAGATAGAAAGCATTGAAATAGGCTGGGGGCAGTGGTTCACACCTATAATCCCAGCACTTAGGGGGAGGCCAAGATGGGAGGATCACTTGAGACCAGAAGTTCAAGATCAGCCTGAGCAACAGGGCAAGTTCAAGATCAGCCTGAGCAACAGCCTCTACAAAAAATAAAAAAATGTAGCTAGGTATGGTGCCGTGCACCTGTAGTCCCAGCTGCTTGGGAGCCTGAAGTGGAAGGGTCACCTGAGCCCAGGAGATTAGGGCTTTTGCCAGATACCAGTGACGTTAGGGATTATGTGGTCAGACTTGGATTTAGGTGGGGACCAGTAACTGGAGGAGAAGCTGCTTCTTGGTGAAGGTGGGCGTGGATTCCAGAGACCTCACATTTTCCACTACATCATGCTGCCTCCTGGGGAAATTCAAAAGCTTTTTCCCAGTGGTAAAGCCAGTGGGAAGCAGCAGGACTATGTAGTTTGTGGTTAGGGAGTTGGATACTTTGGGTTCTAGTCTCAGATCTACTACTTGCCAAATGCTGGGTGTTGGAGAGAAGTCATGTAGCCTGTCTGAGCCTCAGTTTTCTCATCTGTAAATTAGAGAATTTAACCAAGTGACCTGAGTTCCCTTCTGGAAGCTCTAACTCAATGATATAGTCTATTTTATTTGAGAGAACTTTCCATAGCTCAGGTTTTTTGCCCCAGACTTGGGAGGCTGAGAAGAGAGGCTCTCCTGAGCCTGGGAGGTTGAGGCTGTAGTGAGCTTTATGCAGATGTGTTACCTGGGAGTCTGTTAAAATGCTGAATCTGACATTTTTAAATAAAAATATTTTCCATACCACCACAAACTCTTAACACTTTTTGATATAACTATCTACGTTAGACTTATTTTTTACTGTGCAGTTTATTATCCAAGATAGAGTTGATTTGCATTCTCACTCAGAAACTACAAGTCAGCTGGATATAATAATTAAAACAGTAAGATGATAAATAGGTAAAGAAACAACAGGATCATGACTGGAAGGTTCCTGTTGATACAGGGTAATAATGTAGAGAAGAATTTGTTATCTCCTCTTCAATTAAGGAAGCCTTCATGGAGGAGGCCAAAATCAGCCTTTTAAGCCGATTTTCTGTTACAAAGTGGCAAATGCCTTCCAGTATAGGAGATATTTAGCAACTGAATTTTTCTTGTGTTTATTTTTTTGATATGGAGATTTATGACTCATTATAATTATTTCAAAATTGATATTTTTCATTCCCTCACCTGATACTTAAAAAAAATAAGAATGTGGCCCCTCTTCTACCCCACCTTATCTCCTTAGTGGTGCTTGCCTCAAAGTTGTCCCTGAGTATGTTCACCACCTATTTGCAATGATCAGTTGAGTGTAAAACAAAAACAGACAAACAAACAAAAAATATATATCTATCGAACCTGATTCAGTGCCCTGGGCAGAGGATGGGGCATCCACATTTGGAATCATTGTTGCTTCCCTCAAGCAACTTGCTGTGGGAAAGACTAAGAAAAATACAGGTTCTGAGACCCAGTCCAGAATGAGTGAGACTGTGAGCACCAGGGCTTCAGAATTTCCATTTTATCATATCCCCTAAGACCCCCTTGAGCAACCAGCCCAGCCCAGCCCCAGCCCAGCCCTCAGATGCTATTTGGAGGCCACTGCAGAGGCCAGATGCTCCTCAGCTCAGCAGTTTTCCTGTGCAGAATAAGTATGTTTTTTGGTTGTTTCCTTCTCTTTGCCCATTTAAAAAATCTCTACCTGAAGCAGATCTTGTTCCAGAAATTTCCTTGTGTTAGGAAGGTGGGACACATGGAATGTCTCTTTTCTAGGAATCTCATTCTGAGACAGTGCTGCTCAGAGTCTCAAAATCTCTGTGAAGTAGAAGGCATCTTTTTCGAAATTTCTAGCTGTCACAGAGTGACAATTGGTAAATCAAGAAAAATGAATTACTAGGAAAACAAAGTAAAACAATAAAAGACATACAAAATGCAAGTGCCATCCTTTTTATTATTAAACTGAGCAGACATCCATCCTCTTCCTCTGCACTGACCTCAGTTTCTGAGGCTTCTCCTGACATTCTGAGGTTACTTTGGTAGCCAGGCTTAACTGCAGATCCACTCCCTACAAAGTGTACTTGCTCCAAGGGAGCAACTAGAAGTTGTTACAACTAGAAGTTGTTACAAATGTTTCCAGTAACAAATTTGTTTGGCTACCTTCTCCCTTGAATGAGATGGTGGTTATTTTTGCTAAAGCAAAGATGAAATGTGATACTATCGGGATATGTTTTGCTCTGGGGAGTAATCCTACCTATGGAACATGAAGCCTGTCCCAGATTGTGGAGATTCCTTTTAAATTAGGCAGTCTCTGGCTGGAGAACGTCTGGCTGTGTCCCCAGTGCCTTAAAACTCACATCTCTAAAGGCCACTTAGGTGGGTGCCATCAAGAAGTTGAAAATTAGAAGAGGAGGGGCAGGCAAGGGAGAGGAGCTACCTGTCAAGATAGATATTCTAAAACTCTGCAGTCTTGGACTGGACCTGGTGGCTTATACCTGTAATTCCAGCACTGTGGGAGACTGGGGGGGGGGGCGGGGAAGCAGTGCCTGAGGCCAGGAGTTTGAGACAAGCCTAGACAACATAGTGAGACTGTCCATTGCTCCAAGTTGTGGTGGGGCGTACCTCTGGGCCCAGCCACTTGCGAGGCTGAGGCAGGACGATCACTTGAGCCCAGGAATTCAAGGCTGTGGTAAGCTATGATCACACCACTGCACTCCAGCCTGGGAGACAGAATGAGACCCTGTCTCAAAAAGCAAACAAACAAATTAAAAAAAAAAACAAAAAACCTGTGTTCTAAAATAAGGTAGGCCTTCCCCCAGATCCTGCTTATTCCTGATGTCAACGAGACTCTGAGCCTTTGTCCCCCAGGGTCACAGCCTATAGCAGATTAGAAAAAGAAGAAGATAGTGTGGGCAACCCCCTTAGGTTCCCTCCTGCTCTGGGAGCTTTTCTGTCCTCTCAGTAAATCCTGTTTTTCCTACCTTCTGGCCATTGGTGTTCCTCATCCCTCCTGGTCTTGAAACAAGAACCCAGACCCAAAGAGCTGTGGACTATTGGGGAGCTGAAGTGCTGTGCAGTCTGGAGGCTGGCTTGCCAGCTAGCAGGGCTGGCTGAACCTGGAGAGCTGCCGGCAGAAGGCAAGACTCTGAAGCTGAGACACTTCTGGGGGCTGGCTTGCCAGCCCACCAAATTAGCACACTGCAGGATATGACTTGCCAGTCCATTACCACCAACACTCTTTGGGGTCAGGTTTGTGGACCCATTGAAGTGACACTCTTGGAGCCCAAGCTAACTGGTTAAAAATCCGTATCATTATGTTTATATTTTAATTAATATATCTAATGAAGTTCAAAAAAAAAAGACAGCGTGTGGGATTACTCCACTAATCACAAGTCTTTGGGAGAAAGGGTGAAGATAAGATAATATGTACCTTATGGTTACTGAGAGGGTTACATGAGTAGGGGATATTAGAATCTTAGAATGGCATCAATTGCATGGTAAGTGTTCCATTAATCTTAGTTTAGAAAAAGCAAATTCCAGGCTGCTGGTAAACACAGGGTAGAAGACAAAGAAAATAGGACCATAAAAATAATAATAACCAAAAAACAAGAAACTAGATGTGAAACAGTCTGGGTTTGTATCTTGAAAGAATTTGAACCTTGTCCCTCATTCCAAAGCCAGGGCTTCTGTGGCCCCAGGACATTGGTTCCTGGCCCTCCTAAGAGATAGTAGGGATAGAGCTTTACTCTGGGGATGACAAATAGGCCTAATTCAGTGGCTCTCGCCCCTGGGGGACATTTGGCACATATGGAGACATTTTGGGCAGTCACAGCTTGGGTGGTACTACTGGCATCTAGTGGGTGGAGACCAGGAATGCTGTTCAGCATTTCTCAGTGTCCAGGTCAGCCCCCCACAGCAAAGAATGATTGGGGACAATATGACAACAGTACCATTCTGGTAACTCGATGTACCAGGTCAGCTGGGCTGGGAGTGGCTACTGGAAGCTGTGGGGGAAGAATTTCCAACAGAAGCTTCTGCCTGGCACAAGGGGGCATTGGCAGCATGCCAACTCCTGGTGATCTTCCCTGATTACCAAGGTCCTGTCTTGCTCTTGACATCATATGTTTCTTTTTCTTAACAAATGCAGTAAGATATTAGAAGAGCTAAAAATCATTTTTTCTGAGGTGGGGGTCTCACCACAGCCTTGACCTCCTCAGCTCAGGCGATCCTTCCACCTCAGCCTCTAGAGTAGCTGGGACTACAGGCGTGTGCCACCATGCCCAGCTAATTGTTTACTTTTTAAAATAGAGATGAGGTCTTGCTATGTTGCCCAGGCTGATCTCGAACTCCTGACCTCAAGTAATCCTCAAGTGATCTGGAAGGCCTTGACCTTCCAAAGTGCCGGGATTACAGATGTGCGCCACCGCACCTGGCCAAAAATTCCTTTTAACTGGAGTGACTGGGCATTAAAAAGAAGGAGCCGGGCTCGGTGGCTCAGCCTGTAATCCTGTGCTTTGGGAGACTGAGGTGAGTGAATTGCCTGAGCCCGTGGGTTCGGGACCTGCCTGGGCAACTTGGTGAGACCTCATCTCTACAATAAATCAGAAAAATTAGCCAGGCGTGGTAGCATGTGCCTGTAATTCCAGCTACTTGGAAGGCTGAGTCGGAAGGATCACCGGAGCCTAGCAGGTCGAGGCTGCGGTGGCCAGGAATGGCCACTGCACTCCAGTCTGAGCGACAGAGTGAGACTCCAACTCAAAAAAAAAAAAAGAAGAAGGAATTTTGAACTAAGATTCAAAGGACAAGAATGCTTGCATTCCTTTCTTTGCATTGTATTTTGCATATTTATTAAGCACCTACTGCATGTCAGGCCCTGGTCTAAGCCCTGCTGTGCAACAGACAACTAGACAAAGATGACCCTTGCTTTTATAGGACTTATGTTCTTGCGAGGAAGACCAATTGTAAAGAAAGGGCACAATTCCAGAGAAGGGCTGTGTGACAATCTATCCTGCTCATGAGCTTGGATGCAAGAATGCTGCTTTAGAAAGGACAGTGAGCTGAGGCTGGCATGCTGAGAAGGACCCAGCCTTGAGAAGTTAGGGGAAACGTCCCAGGATGTAGCCAGGGAGGGGAAGACTGTACCTGAAGGGGTGTCCACCATGCATGTGTGTAATGGGGAGGTGTCTGTGGGGTTCAGGAGCAGCTTTTTTTTTCTGGAGTCAGGGTCTCACTCTGTCGCCCAGGCTGGAGTGCACTGGCAGGATCACGATACACCATAGCCTCGACCTCCTGAGTTCAGGGGATCCTCCCACTTCAGCCTCCTGAGTAGCTGGGACTACAGGCATGAGCCACCATACCTGGTAGTTTTAAAATTTTTTTGTAGAGATAAGGTCTCATTATGTTGTTCAATCTGGTCTCAAACTGCTGGGTCAAGCAATCCTCCCACCTCCGCCTCCCAAAGTGCTGGGATTACAGGCATGAGCCACCATGTCTGGCCTCATCTATTCTAAAATTGTACTTTGGTTTAGAATTTTATGAGAACAAAGGCCTTACAAAGAGTGTGAAAACACTATATTATACCGCTCACAGGCAGTGTGTATGTAGGAAATGAGTGATGAGAGCTGAAGAATTGGGGACAGGGGTAGATAAATATGATTGGCCAGAAAAGTTTTTGAGTTAAAAAGGAAAATTAAGAGCCTGGGAATGGTGGGCTGGAGGAGACCACTAGACCCTTGCAGATGTTTTTCAGCAACATCCTTGGTTGGGTTTCCCCAGAAACTGACCTGAGAGAAGGGTGTGAGTGTGGATTTTATTTGGGAGGTGATTCCAGGAGTCATGGGTAGAGAGGGTGTGTCATGGAGAGGATGTCATGGAGAAGGGCCCACTGGGGATCACTCGCCCTGGGGGGGGGATCTCTGAGAGCTCATGTCATAGTGACAGCTGTCCCAGCTGGGGGAGAAAGCAGCTGGGTCTTTATCTCCCATGCCTTCCGGTTGAGGGCTGAGGGTGGCCCCCAGGGGGGCTTGTACAAAGAGTCACAAGCGCTTGCAATTGGAGGCTATAGAATTAGATGTCAGGAATGGTGGGGCCAATGCAGTTTGCTGCAGCCACTGCGCGCCGGGAACTGCCACTATGTACTGGAACCTTGGCATAGGTTAGGCTGATATTTAAGAACATTAAGATACTAAGAAATGAAAGAACTAATATGTTCTTCCACTAAAAGTATTTGAGAGCATCATTGCTGTCCAGGAATCACAAAACTGAGTTTTAAATCTCCTTTAAAATCCTGATGTTGGAGGGCACATAACATTAATAAGGATTCCTGATATCAAACCAGGCGAAGTGGGGATCAAAGAGAGGCCCAAACTTTATCTGTACAATGACCACTTATCTGCCTTAATCTTGAATTGTGTCCCACATCTTTAAAATAAAATGAAATTAAAAAATAATATAATTTTCACTCTAAAAAAAATGAAAAAAAATCCTGACTTCCCCACATGATCTAGAATCTGACTCATGAAAGCCTCTCTGAGTTGGTCTAGAATGTGCTTGCTATTGCTGTGTTGCTTTGCCTGGAAGATGAAGGTGTGAGGTGTAGGCCCCAAACAAGAGAAAATGGTTGGGGAGCAAAGGGTGATTGTGTTTGAGGTTAGGAACAACCTTAAAACCTCCTTTGAAAATGGAGTGTTGGAACATAAGGGCTTTCAAACCTTCCAGAGTGACTGGCGCCTTGCATTGTTGACTAGCAGCAAAGAAACATTGCAACACAAGTGGTAAATCCCTGACTCACCAACACTTACATGTAACTGTAACCAGATTTACCAAAGTAGAGCACCCATAGTTTTGTATGCATTCAAATTTATTATGTAATAGTTTAATCATATAAAACTTCAATTTTTGTGTGGTTTTTTTTTTTTCTCACAAGATCTCAAAGACCTTTTGACAGTATCAAAGGTCTCAAAGGACAGAGTCACTGTACTGGAGTGCAGTGGCATGTTCATGGCTTACTGCAGCCTCAACCTCCTGGGTTCAGGTAATCCTTCTGTCTCAGCCTCTCAAGTAGCTGGGACTACAGGTGCATGTCACCACACGCAGCTTGTTTTTTGATATTTTGCAGAGATGAGTTCTTGTTATGTTGCATAGTCTGGTCTCGAACTTCTGGGCTTAAGCAATTCTCTCACCTTGAACTCCCAAAGTGCTAGGAGTACAGGCATGAGCCACCACACCTGGCCACATCAATTCTTAAGTACTCACAAATTAAAAAAAAAAAATACATGCTACTTTTTAATCATCTTTTGGTTAGTAAATATGCATACATTTTAGCTTAACCCTGCAGTACAGGGGCAACTTCTATCATCCCATCTTCTTTCTCCATCCAAATAAGAGAAAATAAGATGTGGGTCTCTCTGGTCAGGTTGCAGGTTCATGCTGGGCCATGTTTGTAGAGGGGAGAATCTCTCTGTGCTCAGTAGGTTCCACTTCCTCCCCTGCTTGTCTGAGCTGGTATGTCACTTGGGTTCTGCCTGTCTCTGTCTCTGTGGACATATGCTTTGTTGCCTGGGTTTATGAACCTTGAGACTGGCCAGAGAATTGAAAAATCCTAGTATTTGTGTTAAGGCCTAGGGAGAGTCGGGGTATTCTGTGGTGGGCAGGCTGAGGAAGCTGAGAGGCTGAAGAAGCATTTAAGGGCAGCAGGAGCTCAAAACCAGCCTGGGCAACATAATGAGAGCTTATCTAAAACACACACACACACACACACACACACACACACACACACACACACACACACACACAGCCTGGGCAACATAATGAGAGCTTATCTATATACACAACACACACACACACACACACACATACATACACACACACACACGCCAGGTATAGTGAGAGCTTATCTATACACACACACACACACACACACACACACACACACACACACACACACACACACACGCCAGGTATAGTGTTGCCTGCCTGTAGTCCCAGCTACTTGGGAGGCTGAGGTGGAAGGATTGTCTGAGCCCAGGAAATGAAGGTTGTGGTGCGCTGTGATTGTGCCACTGCACTCCAGCCTGGGCAACAGAGTGAGAACCAACCTCAAATAAGTGAAAGAAAGATGAAAAGAGAAGCTGGGCACGGTGGCTCATGCCTATAATCCCAGCACTTTGAGAGGCTGAGGCAAGAGACTTGCTTGAGCCCGTGGGTTTGAGACCAGCCTGGGCAACATGGTTGAGACCTCATCTCTACAATAAATCAAAAAATTAGCTGGGCATTATGGCACATGCCTGTAGTTCCAGCTACTTGGAAGGCTGAGGCAGAAGGGTCACCTGAGCCCAACAGGTCGAGGCTGTGGTGACCGTGAGCTGTGTGCCACTGCACTCCAGTCTGGGCGACAGAGTGAGACTTCGACTCAATAAAGAAAAGAAAAGAGAAGTATTTAATAGGGATGTACAAACAGATTCCATGTCTATCTCAGGGGGTGGTGAGACCATACAGTGGATCCCCACACCATCACCCCCAGACCCAGGCCTTATACACCATAGGACAGGAACGTGTAGGACAGTTGTAGGAAAAGGAAAGAATGCTATGTGAATCTGTCTAAGGGTTATGGTAAGTACCTGCTCTTACACAAGGAACAGTAGATAAAATAGAAATCTTAGAGACATCTTCGGAACTGAGGTTAGTCAAAAATCAACGTGGTGGTTTAGCATCCAAGATGGAGGTCGGGCGCGGTGTCTCAAGCCTGTAATCCCAGCACTTTGGGAGGCTGAGGTGAATGGATTGCCTGAGTCCAGGTGTTCAAGACCAGCCCAGGCAACTTAGCAAGACCTCATCTCTACAATAAATCAAAAAATTAGCCAGGTGTGATAGCGTGTGCCTGTAGTTCCAGCTACTTTGAAGGCTGAGGCAGAAGGATCGCCTGAGCCCAGCGGGTCAAGGCTGCAGTGGCCATGAGCATGCCACTGTACTCCAACCTGTGTGACAGAGTGAGACACAAACTCAGAAAAAAAAGAGAGAGAGAAAAGAAAAGAAACATGGCAATGAAAATGTTTCCATGTTACCTGACCTTATCAATTGACTGACAACTGAAACACCTTCCCCTCCATCTTAAAGCTTTTCACTGTAACTACCTTAGCAACTAAGAGCACAACTGTAGACATTGAGCCCTAAGTGGAGGTTTTCTGGGGCGCTTCACAGAAAGCTTGTTTTTCTGATTAAAGTGGCAGGCCTGGCAAGGATAATACGTCTTCTTTTCTGACTTTAATGAAAATACAAAGACTTCAACAGAAACAGCTGACTTCTGACCTTGAGAGAGAGGTCGGGAACGGCAGTGATGTTGATGCTGATTTCTTTGAGATATTGATTTAATACCAGCTTTCACTAGAGGCTTCTTCATATGAGATAAGAGAAGAATAAATTCTTGCATATTCAAGTCACTCTAAATCTATTCTTTTCTGTTTACTTGTAACATCCCAAATGATGCCCTCTCATAACTTTTTGAGAAAAAATAATAGCTTAACAAGTTAAGTAATAGTTTTTAAGGTAACCTGTCATTCTTTCTCTCTTCTCAAAATTGCTAGAGTATAAGACGGCAAGTTTGAAAGTCTGTTTACTATTGACTTTGTTGGTGTTATTGGCAAAGCACTTATTTCCAGTGAAGAAAATTGTTGACCCCCCCCAATAGAGGGAGCTATACTCTGATTCAAGAAGACCACCAGAGGGAGTGTATATGGAGTTGATCACAAGTGTGCCCAAATCTGGCCAACTGCCTGTTTTTTAAACTAAAAGTTTAACTAAAGTTTTATTGGAACACAGCCTTGCTGATTTGTTTACATACTGTCTGAGGCTGCTTTCACACTTCAATGACAAAGTGGAGTAGATGAGACAGATACCATCTCACCAAAGGTTAGAAATTTTACCATCTGACGCCGTACAGAAAAAGTTTGCTGACCTCTGGGTTAGACTGTCAAGTGCTAGAGACTAAAGAGGGAGTAGTATGTGGCTAGCTGGCCATTGGAGGCTTTGCCCACATCAGGAAGCAGCAACTGGGAGATGTTCGGACAGAGGCTCAGAGGAACCCATTGAGTACTTCATAGAGGAAGGGTTATCATGTAGACACCAGCCACACCCACAGGGTACCAACCATGCACTTCAAATATGAACTTTCCCATCCCTTATGTCTCCATTCTCCCTCTTTCAATCCTGGTGAAATGAGCGTGGTAGGGAAATAGTAACAAATGCCCACCTCAAATCTATACCTCTGCTATAGATTGCAAAGCCTAAATCAGACCCAGTGCATTGGATGTCAGATAGAAGCTTTGATATTAGAACTTTACTTATAATGCCTAAAAACAAATGTATTACCACAAAGCTATTAGAAAAATACAGGCTTTGTCCAAGACTTCAAAGGTGAAGAAAGATGATTTACCTGGCTTGTTTGAAGGCAATTGTGTGGCAAGAGAAAGTTTCCTTAAAATGTTATCCCATCCCTGGGATATGGAGTTTGTTAACGTCTAGCAAAATTACAAATGCATTTATCCTTTGACTCAGAAATCCATTTCCAGGAGTTTATGCAAAAGTAACACTGGGCTGGGTGTGGTGATCACACCTATAATCCCAGCACTTTGGGAGGCTGAGGAGGGAGGATTGCTTGAGTCCAGGAGTTTGAGACCAGCCTAGCCAGACCTTGTCTCTACAAAAAGTCAGAAAATAAGCTAGGCATGGTGGCACATGGTTATAGTCCCAGCTACTTGGGAGGTTGAGCCTGGAGGATCACCTGAACCCAGGAGGTTGAGCTTGTGGTGAGCCATGAGCGTGCCAGTGTGTTTCAACCTGGGCACCAGAGTAAAACCCCAACTCAAAAAAAAAAGAAAAAGACCACACATTAGTACATTGGGAAAAAAATATTAAAAGCAATTCACAAGGCTATCCACTGTGGTGCTACTAGTCATAGCAAATGACTGGAAACAACCCACATGTTCATCAATAGGGGTCAGGTTGATTGAATTATGGTATACTTACACTAAGAAGCACAATTTAAATAAATGAGAATGTCTTTAAATACTGCAAGTGAGAAAAGCAAGGTAGAGAAGTTAGTGTACCACTGTTCATCTAAGAAGGTGGCATGCAAAACAAGTAGGTGTCTCACTCAAGAAACTGCCCAGGACCGAGGTCTCCAAAGCTGAGATGCATATCAGAGTACACACGGGATGCAGGAAGAAAATATTGGAACATCTGCATTTGTTCTTTAAGATTAAGATAAAGAATTAGGTTTTATAGCTAGGTGCGGTGGCTCATGTCCATAATCCAGTTCTTTGGTAGGAGGTTTGCTTGAGCTCAAGAGGATGAAACCAGCCTGGGCAACACAGTGAGACCCTGCCTCTATTTAAAAAAAAAAGTTTTACTAAGTTATGGTGGACACAGGTAGCCTTGTTTTGTCTGCCTACCAGGTGGCCTGGTCTCCAGTAACTATAGCCCACCAAGGAGGTTTGAAGTTCACAGAGTCATTGATTCCTCAGCTCAGCAAGCATGACTGGTGCTCCCTAGACTATTCCTTGACTTGGAGCCTGCAGCTGGTTTCAGTTCTAGGCTTTAGCATGCCATCTTTCCAGTTTATTTAAAAACAACAACAACAACAACAAAGATCTCTAAAAATGAGTTACAGGCTTTTATTTCCTTGAAAGTCATAGCTCCAGATCTGCTGACTTGAATTGGAATGGCAAATGGCTGGCAGTGGCCACTTAGTAGATGTTGAAAAAAATAAATGCAATTAAAATAGGTCCCTTTCATATGGTATTTTGATGTTGAGTGAGAAACTGCTTTTCAGAAGAAACTCTTGGTATGGAGAGTCTTTTGAAGATGATATCTGTAAATGTTCCCATCATTATTATTATTTTTTTATTTTATTTTATTATTATTTTTTTTGAGTTGGAGTCTCACTCGGTCGCCCAGACTGGAGTGCAGTGGCCGCTCCCGGCCACTGCAGCCTCGCCTGCTGGGCTCCGGCAATCCTTCTGCCTCAGCCTTCCGAGTAGCCGGAAATACAGGCATACGCTACCACACCCGGCTGACTTTTTGATTTATTGTAGAGATGAGGTCTCGCTGCCCAGGTGGGTCTCGAACCCGCGGGCTCAGGCAATCCACTCACCTCAGCCTCCCAAAGGCGCGGGATTACAGGCTGAGCCCATCATTATTTTATTTGTACTACCAAAAATGATGTAAGTTTGCTACCTATAAAAGCAATTTTGAACCCTTAACCTAGAAATATAATTTTTTTTTTTTTTGAGTTGGAGTCTCACTGTCGCCCAGACTGGAGTGCAGTGGCCACTCCCGGCCACCGCAGCCTCGACCTGCTGGGCTCCGGCGATCCTTCCGCCTCAGCCTTCCAAGTAGCTGGAACTACAGGCACGCGATAGCATGCACGGCTAATTTTTTGATTTATTGTAGTGATGAGGTCTCGCCTGCCCAGGCAGGTCTCGAACCCGCGGGCTCAGGCAATCCACTCACCTCAGCGTCCCAAAGACGTGGGATTACAGGCTGAGCCACCGAGCCCGGCTGAAATATAATTTTTGACCTACATAAAAATCTCCTGAATAATTTTTTTTTAAGCGACAAACTAAAGATAAGTAGTACCTTGTGCCTTCTGGTTAGTTTGCTAGAGCTGCTGATTGACATTAGGTAAGATGAGTTTACTATTCATTATCCTCATTTTACAGATGGTGAAACTGAGGACAGCTATATTGCTGAGGTAACATAATTCATGAGGGCAGAGCCAGGATTTGAAGACAGGTTGGCTAGTCCCAGGTTGTGTGTTCTGAGCCAGTGTGCCAAGCTGCTTCTTATACATTTTATAAGTTCCAAAATGTACATGTGTACATAACGTACAAAGGATATACATGTTACAGATATATATGTATATAGGACTTAAATACTCAAAAATATTTTTCTTGGTGGGGCAGTTCATCCCAAAATTTATTGAGTCATTTGCCGGAGAGAATCCTGGAGCACTGTAGGGAATGATGGGTGTAGTCATCTTCAAGAGAAGCTGCCCATTGTTGATTTGAGTCAGTGTGTGTCGTGTACTCAGGCCAGTTCTTGGAATATCCCAGATGCTCAGTAAATATTCATTCATGTGTTCATCCACCTGTCTGTTCTTGACACGTGACCTTCTTGATACCCCACCTGCTGCCTCCTTTTAATAAATTCTTCTACCAAAGCAGTCCCAGAATAGAACTGAACAATTTGTAAAGCTTTATTTAAACCATAAATATCAGCTTCCAACAGTGATCTCAATGCAGTGCCTATGGGTGGTATATTTTACCCTCTTTCTAACTAGCTGGTATGAATGCATCCCCTCAACTTTCAGCTTCACCCCTCACCCCCTTATGCAGGAAGTATCTCAGATGTCAAGGTGCTGCCTGGTGTCTGCTTGTCTCCTCGTGGTGTGAGCAGGGGCTGGTTGCCCAAGCCGCTATCTTATCTCCCTCCCACCTGTGCATTCCTTCCCTGCCTCCTTCTGGCACAGTAGTGGGGGGTGGTGAGATGGAAGGACTTAGTTATGCTGCAGCTGCGTGGGAGTCCAGTAAGGTGCTGGGGACACTGTGGATGGCAGTGGGGTCCTGCCCAGGGCCCACATGGAGGTGTCTTATCTGGGTGCTCCCATGAGAATGGCACCACCCAATGGGCTCCACCTGTACTTAAGGAGTAGGGAGTTTTCCTGGGGCAGCTCCTTTCTATCCCAAGCCCGGGAGACCAACTTCCAAGAGACTTATTGCTCAGGCTTCCTTTTCCTCTGGCTTCTGATTGGGAACGCTAGGGTGAGAGAAAAACCAGTGCATGAATCCTACTTGCTGTCCTTTGTGTTCTGTCCTGGCTAGGATTCTCTCCTCACCTGCAGCCTCTGAGCAGGGCCTCTCCAAGCTCAAGCTCTCACCCTGGCGGGCAAGGCCTTATCCACCTTGACCCTTTATGCCAGGGCCAGGGCTGGCTCCAATGGGTGAGAGTCCATGGTGTCCTGGACTGTACAGGTTCCCTGTGGGCCCCACACCTCAACAAATAGCCCCTCCATGGACACCTCTTCCAAGGAGCTCTAGAGAAGGATTCTCTTGGGTAGGGCTCTGATGAATACAGCTGCTGATAATTGCAATCAGAGTGAAACTTTGTCTAGCTATGACAATATCCAAATCTTGTGATTTTTTTTTTTCAATTCAGAGTCTCATTCTGTCATCGAGGCTGAAGTGCAGTAGTGTGATTGCGGCTTACTGCAGCCTCAAATTCCTGGGCTCAGGTGATCCTTCTGCCTCCGCCTCCAGAGTAGCTGGGACTACAGGTGTGCACCACCATGCCCAGCTAATTTTTAAAATTTTTTTGTAGAGTTGCGGTCTTCCTAAGTTGTCTAGGCTGGCCTTGAACTCCTGGACTCAAGCGATCTTCCTGCCTCCCCCCCCCCCCACAAATGCTGAGATTACAGGCGTGAGCCAATGCATTTGCCCATTTAATGATAGGTGATTTACGAGTGCACCTGCCTACACTGTGCTGAGTGTTCGAATTCTTGATTGTTTAAATCCAAACTTCATCCTACTTCAGCTGGCTGCTAGAAAATAGATTGAACTGCAGCAACTTAAAGAAGCAAAGAAGCCAATGAAATGGTCCAGTTCACTCTCTCCATTGCCATCCCTGTTACTCTGGGTGTGGGCGTATATGTACCCATGGAGTCTTGTATTGAAGCCATGAGATCTGCCAGGTCTCAGGGCTTTAATTCTGCACTGTACCGACCTGGACCCCTGTTATGAATTGAATTGTGTCCCTTAGATTAGTTGAAATCCTAATCCCCTTTGCCTCAGAATATGACTATTTGGAGATAAGGCCTTTAAAGAGGTGATTAAGTTAAAATGTGGCCATTAGGGTGGGCCCTGATCCAATATGACTTATGTCCTTGTAATCAGAGAGACCCCTAGGGATGTGGGCACAGGGGGAAGACTATGTGAAGAGGTAGCAAGAGGGTGGCTGTCTGCTAACCAAGTAGAGAGATCACCAGCCGACACCTTGATCTTGGACACCCATCCTCCAGAGCTGTAAGGTGATAAATGTCTGTTGTTTAAGCCACACAGTCTGTGGCACTTTGTTCTGGTGACCTGAGCAGACTCACACACCTATTTCTGCCCCAGCACCTTACCGGGTCCTAGCACACATGATTGCACTGGCTCCAGCCTCTGTCTGTGTTTTTACACCCCCCTGCACCATCACCATGGGCATCCTGGGCCTATCCTTCCTATTCCGGCATCATTCACCAGACAGTTTTATGTCAGTAGGAATGAGGAGATGAGGAGGGCCTTCTGGGACACAGTTGTCCCTCTGCTGTCATATCCCACCCAGCCTTATTTTCTGTCCCATAAAAAAATATTTGTCTTGTGTAATCTTTCGTTCTTCAGTACATGCATGTGAGTGTGACAGATGGATACTGAACATCCACTGAGGTCCAGCAGGCATGCTGCTCAGATCACACCAGAGGTAGTTTTAAGAGAAACACGTTTAATAGAGTTGAGTTTGTTTTTCACAAATCAAGACATATCCACTTGGGGCAAAATCGTGACATTCAGGTGAATCAGAAAATTATGGCTTTTTTTATAACCAGTTATCCAAGGGCTGAGACCATCTAGCTGCCTGCCCTTCTGAGCACTTGAAACAAAAAGGATTGGAATGGTTGGTACAAAACCCAGCACTTAAAAAGTATGAGGCTTTCAGCTGTGACTCTCACTGTCTCGTCTCTGTCTCAGTAATTCATTGATCTCAAATGTGGCAGCCTCCTCAGGGGAGAAGAGATTTAAGACGGAGCAGCCAGCTGGAATCGCCATTTTTGTCCAGCAACAGAGAGGTGTGATGGGCAGGGCAGCTTGTTAGGAACATATTAACATCCTGCCATGAAGCTGCAAGACCCTTGTGTTTGTAAATCTGAGTGCAGGAAATTGTGCGGTGAAATGTTTTTTTCAAAGTCTACACTTAACACTCTTTTCTTAAGAAAATCCAAGTAAAGGAGATAAAGTTTGAGTTATTGTTGATAGTTTTAAGCAGTAATCAATATCTTCCAAACTAGCAAACTCATGGTCCATAATTAAAATTAAAACACAGTTGCTTTAAAACTTCAGTTGAAAGCTAACCCTTGAAGGCTGGAATGCGGTAGCTCCAAATCTGAGAGTGCTTGTGTGTAAGGTGTTTTACATATTCCAAAGAAGTCACCCAGAGGTCCTGCAGGGAAAGACATGAGTTTATTAGAACTTATAGGAGGCACCAGTGGCAGCTGGTCAGTAAAGAAAGAATTCACCCAGGAGGCACCGATGGCAGCCTGTTGGTGAAGAAAGAATCTGCATTGCAGGACAGTACAATAAGCAGTTTTATAGTCAAACAAAGTTAATTATTCAACTTGCTACATGGTGGTTGCAATCATAGTGAGTAAGGGTGCCATCCGCAGTGCTATTAGCAGTGCTCAACTACCTACATCCTGTGACTAGGAGTATGCATATCCTGCAGAGACCAGCCTTGGCCAGAGGCTGCTCCCAGAATTAGGGGCAGAAAGAAGCCTGATACAGGGAAAAAGTGTCAATGTCTGAACAGTTACCTGACAGAGGCCCAGTATTAGAAGGACAGAGTATATTGGAATGCTAGAAAATCTTTAGGTGCAAATTCCTCCTTTATTTGATAGTGGCTTTTATATAATTTCTGATGTTTTTAGGAAGCTGTGAAATCATGTGATACAGTTTTCACTATGAATTTATTTTTGAAAGTCTTTGTGGTAAATGACTAGGCATAACCCTAATTAGATGTTTGTCATGTATCACGGTATGGCTAATGCTTGACTGATATGTGCAGAAATTGATAGATGAATTAGGTCTTTGATCAGAAGATTGCAGGACTTTGACTTCAGATGGGACCCTCAGATCTGAAGGGGCAGGAAATCCTGTCACCTGACCAACTCCTGGAGGATTCCAGGGGTTGTGCAACCCATATACCTCCACCCCAAAGTTGGGACACCATGGAGTCCAGGCAGGGCACACTTTATACTCAACAAGTTGCCACGTGGAAGAGGGAATTACTACAGAGGGCAGTCTTAGGCCTGCTGGAAAGCAGCCGAGGGCCGGGACTGGAAAATATGGGGGGGGCAAAAAACTCCCAGAATCATCTTTTGGAGAGTGAGCCCCTTGTAGTCCAGGCTTCCCCTAGTAGGAAAGTGTTCTTGGAACCCATCGGCATTAGTGTACCAGCCAGCATAGTTGTGAGAATCTATGTTTGACTTCAGTGAATTTATTTTTTTTGGAGACTCTTTCAACATGTTTGCCCATTTCATGATGGGTGATTTACAAGTGTACCTGCCCACACTGCACTAAATGTTCAGCAGTTTTTAACCAAAACAGCATAATCCCCAACTCCCACCCACCCTATTCACCTGATCTTACCATGAGTGACTTTTTGTTTTGTTTCCCTGAATGAAAAAAGTCCTCAAAGGGAAGTGTTTTTGAGCAATGGAAAAAGCATCTCAATAGGTATGTTGCATTAAATGGAGAGTACTTTGAAAGTGACTGAAGCTTAGACATGTGTAAGAATGAATACAAGCCGGGCTCGGTGGCTCAGCCTGTAATCCCGCGCCTTTGGGAGGCTGAGGTGAGTGGGTTGCCTGAGCCCGCGGGTTCGAGACCCGCCTGGGCAGCGAGACCTCATCTCTATAATAAATCAAAAAATCAGCTGGGCATGGTAGCGCATGCCTGTAATTCCGGCTACTTGGAAGACTGAGGTGGAAGGATCACCGGAGCCCAGCAGGTCGAGGCTGCGGTGGCCGGAAGCGGCCACTGCACTCCAGTCTGGGCTACAGAGTGAGACTCCAACTCGAAAAAAAAAAAAAAAGAATGAATACATAATTTTTATAAATAAATTCCAGGTTTTTGGGGTTCCTTCTTTGATTCAGCTGGTGGAGAGTTTCCTGAGGACCAGTGCTGAGTCCTTCTCGCCATTCATCCCAAGATGGAGCATTGCTCCTGGCATAGAGTAGGGCCTTACTCAGTACTGTTGAATTAAAGTGAAAAAGAGGAATAGTGGTGAAACAGGTGTTCTGAAATCGTAACAAGATAGGGCATAAAGTAGTACACTTCCTAGCAGAAATGCTATCACCTGTGGATGCAGATAGATAGCATTGCTGCATCACCCAAAGGTCAGACACATGGTGGTCCCTGGACCTGGCCGATTGTCAGTTAACTGGGGACCTGGTTAAAGGCATGAATAACAGGCTCCATTCTCTGGGTTGGAGATTTATATATTTTTTAAGTTCCTGATGTGATTCCAATGACCAGCCAGGACAAAATGATGACACCCATGATTCCTCTCAGTCCTTAAATGCTCATGGTTCTTTTTTTTTTTTTTTTCATTTTTATCTTAGATTCAGGGGGTGCACATGGCATATTTGTTGTATGGACATACCTGTGTAGTGGTGGGGATGGAGTCTCAGGTGGCCTATTTCTCAGGTGGTAAACATTGTCCCCCATTGGTGATTTCTGAACCCTAACCCCCCTTCATATCTCTTTCCTTATCGATGTCCCCAGTGTCTTATTATTTCCATCTTTGTGACCATTTAGCTTCCACATATAAGTGAGAACATGTGGTGTTTGGTTTTCTGTTTATCAGTCAATTCACTGAGGATGATGATTTCTAGCTTCATCTAGTTGGCTGCAAAGAACATGATTCCTTTTTTTTATGGCTGTGTAGTATTCCATGGTGTGTATATATACCACATTTCCTTTATTTGCCAATTGTTGATGGACACTTAAGTTGGTTCCATTGATTTTGCTATTGTGAATAGTGCTACAGTGAACATACGAGTACAGGTATCTTTTTTAATATATTGTTTTCTTTGGGTAGATCGCTAATAGTGGGATTACTGGGTAAACTGGTAATTCAAATAAAGTCTGGTCTAGTGACTGAGTTGGGTTATTGTTTTGGTAGGGAAGTTACTGTAATCTAGTGAACACTTGATATTTGCCTGACCCTGTTCTAGGCACAGAGGGTACAGCAAGGAGAAACACTAACAAAAGTCTTGCCTTCTTGGAGCTTAGCTTAATGGGGAGGCATAGACAGACTAACCTGTGCCAAGCATATTGTATCTGGATGCAGACAGATGCTATGCAAAACATTAAAACACAGGCAAAAGAAGGCCAGAAGTAGGGAAGTGTTGCTCATTTTCTTAGATGACTAGGAAAGGCATCTGTTATGAGGAAGCTCTGGGGCAAAGACCTTAAGAAAGATGTGATACGAGGTATGTGGGGAACAGAAGGAACAGTCGGGCGAAGACCCTGAGGAGGACGTGTGCTTACTTGTTGGAAGAACCCCCAAGGAGGCTTGTGTGACTACAGCATGGTGAGTGAGACAGAAAATATCAGAGGATGGGGTGGGGTTGCTGTTGATGAGTTACGTGGCTAAGAGGGTAACTTAAGAGTGTGTTGGAAATGCCAAATTGAGATGTCACTCATGACACTCAAGGGCATAACTGCCGTGGCCGCTGAATGTGCATCTGGAGTCTCAGGTAGACACCTGAGTTTGAATATCCACTGCGCGGAGTTGGCAGTCAAAACCCTGAGAGCACACGAGCTCTCCATGGGGTGAGTTTAGGCAGAGAGGCGGTGAGATCTAAGCACAGGCCCTGGGACACCCCAAAACTTAGAGGTGGGAGAGGTGAGGAGGAGTCAACTAAGGGACCTGAGAAGGAGCCAGGGAGGCAAGAGGAGAACCAGGAGATGGTGGGTTCCAAAGCCGAGGGAAGCAAAGAGTCATAAATGGTGCCAAACCCTTGATGGGCCACAAGGGTGAAGGCCTAAGGGTTTGCTTCGGCAAGAGAGCATTCTTGTTGCAGAGAGAAGAGCTATTTTCATGGGACTGTGGACTCGAGGGAGAAAGGGAGGAGAGGGATTGGAGCCCACGAGTCTGGTTGCATCTTCAAAGGGGGTTTACTGTAAAGGAGAACAGAGAAATAGAGTCAAGGTTGGACGACAATGTGGGTTGAAGGAAGTCTGTGTTGTTTTCTTTCTGAAAATGGAAAATATGACATCGTATCTGTATACAGATGAGACTGATCCTGGCAGAGGAGGGAAGCAGTGAGATGCAGGAGAGGCAGGGTTAGAGAGCGTGCTGTCTTGGGCAGTCAGTGGGGTGGCCCAGAAAGGAGTTGGAGATCAGACTGTGGATGGTGTCTGTCTCTCCTGCCAATCCTGCTGACATGTTTAACAATTCCAAAACAAGGGCTTTTGCATATATGTTGAAGACTTTGCCAAGGTTAATATGTTACAGTTTTTTCCAGGTTTTCTTATTTTCTCCCATCTCTAGAATGTTCTGGAAGATTTTCATGTGACAGTTCTATACCATAATTGCAAAACATCTGTATTTCCCTGGCATAGAAGCCAAAGAGGGATGCATCTTGTCGTTTCTCTTCTCGGTCAGCATTCTTTCAGAATATCTGGACACCGTAAAACTGCAGAGGCCAATAGAGATTTAGTGTTTTTCCTAAGAGGAATTTACTTGGAAGAGCTTTAAAAAAATATTTTTTATCAGAGAATGATATCTTTGATCACCATATGCCTATTAAAATACTTTTTTTTCTTGTGGATTTAACAAGAAAAAAAAAAACCATCAAAGCCTTTTACGAACATGGAAATAGCCTGTTTCTTAAATGGCTAGCCTGAAATTAGCAAAGGGTAGCAGATTGCACACAACAGCCTTGCTGTGTTGCACATTTTAAGTTTGGGCTGATCAGATTGCGTGCAAAGAGATTAATATAAAATAGAGATAACATTTCAGATTTTAAGAAGTTTTCATTGTAAAGCTGGGTCACAGTACTCTGTATTCAGATGAATTTTTGGATTTGTAGATTATCAGTCATGTATAACCATTGTTGCTGAGGAGGGTCTATATCTTTGGGACACTTAGCAACTTAAATCACATTTTCTGCTTTCAAAACTTTTAATCATATTCAGCGTTTTATTATGTACTTTCCCAGATAAGATAAACTCCAGGGGCCTAACCTTGCAAGGTCATTCCCTGGTGTGCTTTAAACGCAATATGGTTGTTATTCAGTCATTTGTGTGCATTCAGAATCTTGGATTATGTGATTGGAAGTTCACTTCCCCATTAGGAAATTTACCTTTCTGCTTTTGTTGTGTTTTGCACATTGTTAGAATTGTTCTGTTGCCTTGAAAAATGACATGTAAGCAGAGGAAGTAATTTTTTAAAGTGTGTTCGGTGGCAGAGAAGAGTGCTCAGAAGTTCAACTTCCAGTGAACTGTCTGTAGTTGATTGAGCCTCCTCCTCAACTAGCCCAACAACGAAGTCAGTCGGAACTCTGAACTGTCACCAAAGAAAAGGCTGCTCTTTTGTCTTCACAGTAGGCCATGAATTCCATGAGAAGTCCTACGTTCTTGTGACTCAGGCAGGTAGTAGCTGCTCACTAAATATGTATTAAAAAAAACGAGTCTTCCCAAAAGAATTGAAAGCAGGGTCCCAAAAGAATTGAAAGCAGGGTCTTGCACACAGCAGCATTATTCACAATAGCCAAAAGGGGTAGATAACCCAAGTGTTCCTCAACAAATGAATAGATTTTAAAAATGTGGTCTATACATGCAAGAGGGGACCCAAAAAACCTGGAACTTATTTATTAAAAATTAGGAATTTATTTTTTCATGTTTAAAGTTCAGTCACCTTCCAAGTACTCCCTGCTTGATACAATATGCCTGTGAAGATGCTTTTTTCATTGTTCAAAATAGTTTTTAAACTTGTCTGTTTTGATGCCTTTTAGTGCTTCTGCTGTTTTTTGTTTCACCTCTTTCACATTGGCAAAATGTTTTCCTTTAAGGACTTTTTTAATCCACAGTAAAAAAACAAAAAAAAGTTACTTGGAGCAAGATAGGGTAAATAGGAAGGGCGGAGCATGGGAGTCATGCTGTTTTTGGTCAAAAACTGCTAAACACTCAGCACAGTTGGGCAGGTACCTTGTTGTAGTGGAAGAACCAGTCTCCTGTATGCAACAACTTGGGGTGTTTCATGAGAATGCAACCTCTCATAACAACACTAGTTGGTACACTGATTCCGATGGCTTCCTAGAACATTTGCCTAGTGGGGAAGCCCGTACTACAAAGGCCTACCCTCCAAAAGATACTTCCTTCTAGGGGAGCCCCACTTGTATATCTTAGTTTAGGCTTCTATAACAAAAATGTTTTAGACTGAGTGGTTTATAAATATAAATTTCTCATAGTTCTAGAGAGTGGAAGTTGAAGATCGTGATGAGGACTTTCTCTGCCAGGTCGTAGGCTGCCACTTTCTCCTTGTATCTTCATATGATGGAAAGAAAGTGAGAGAGCTCTCTGGAGTCTTTTTCATAGGGGCACTAATCCCATTCATGAAATGTCCACCCTCATGACCTCATCACCTCCCAAAGGCCTCTGCCTCCTAATACCATCATTTTTAGGGTTAGGATTTTCACATTGAGGGCACACAGCCATTCGGTTTATAACAACATACAGTGGAAGATTATTCAGCCTTTAAAAGGGAGACAAGTCCGAGTGTGGTGGCTCATGCCTGTAATTTCAGCACTTCAGGAGGCCGAGGCAGAAAGATTGCTTTGCTTAAATCCAGGAGTTAGAGACCAACCTGAGCAACATAGTGAGACCTCATCTCTGAAAAAAAAAATCAAAAATTTAGCCAGATGTTGTGGCACACGCCTGTAGTCCCAGTTCCTTGGGAGGCTAAGTTGGGAGTATCACTTGAGCATAGTAGTTTGAAGCTACAGTGAGCCATGATTATGCCACTGTACTGCAGCCTGGACAACAGAGTGAGACCCCAACTCAAAAAAATAAAAAGGAAGACAGTTCTGTCATGTGCTATCACATGGTTGAATTGTGAGTGCAGGGTTGAACTTTGCTACATGAAATAAGCCTGCCACAAAGGACAATTGCTGTATGATTTCATTTATGGGAGGTCCCTAGAGCAGGCACAAGACAGGAAAAGTAAGAATGATTGCTATGGGGGATAGAGGAATGGGAAGTTGTCTAGTGAGTAAGAGTTTTTTCAGTTTTACAAGATAAAAAGAGTTCTGGAGATGGATGGTGCTGATGAATTCATACTGCACAGCAATATGAATCAACTTAATGCCACAGAACTGAACATTTAAAGTGATTATGATGGTAAACTGTATATAGTTACCACAATTTCTTTTAATGAATCTTAATACCTAGAATAATGGCAAGGAGTAACCATTTTATAACCATAGTAACTTGAAAATCTTGTCTGTTGCTGCAGCAGGTATATACACTTTATCTCTGTTTTTTTGTCTTTTGCTAAAAACTCTGACAGTATTTGAATGTTGGGGACCAGGGCGAAGTTAACCATGTCCTTTTTCTGAAATTTCAGATCTGAAATAGCTTTTCAATTGCTGTTATCAACTCTAGAGCAAAAGGGAACATTTAGTGAAACTCCAGAAATATCTTGGGAGTTAAAACCTTACACCTTTGATGAGAATCTGTTAAAACTCCTTTGGAAAATGTACAAAAAGTGCTAATTTTTAGGTAAAATGATATCTCCTAAAATAGTGGCTTTACTTGTCTCTTTGTGAAGGAAAAGGCTAACTAAACCTCTGTTAATAGAAATGTGTTTCTGTTGCCCTCTCCTCAACTATCATCAACATATGAGGACAGAGCTGCTTTTGTCCTTTGAAACAGTTTGCCTTCTTATAAGTGGTTTGGTGTGAATTTTCTTTTCCATAGGAAAAGGATTGCTGTTTTTATTGGCATCTGTGAATGAGGTCAAGCCTTGTGACTCTCACATGACTGTTTAATATCCGTCTTTATTCCTTTATCAGTAGATTATGTTCTACTAGCAGGCAGATTGTATAACCGCAGAGACTTCAGGGAACTTTCACAATCCCAGGGATGTCCACAGGACTGTGGCATCCTCCTTGGCGGGTTGTGGCAGCTCACGCCTGTAATTCCAGCACTTTGGGAGATTGAGGTGAGAGGATTGCTTGAGGCCAGGAGTTTGAGACCAGCCTGAGAAATATAGCACTACTTCTTATCTACAAAAATTTTAATAATTAGCCAGGTGTGGTGTCATGTGCCTGTAGTCCCAACTACTTGGGAGGCTTAGGCGAAAGGATCACTTGAGCCTGGGAAGTCGAGGCTGTGGTAAGCTGTGATCATGCCATTGCACTCCAGCCTGAACAAGAGTGAGTCCTCGACAAAAAGAAAAAAAAGGGGGGCGGGGGGAGAGTGTACTGCTTGTTCTCTTTCTCTATTTGCTAACCTCTCCCAAGACCTTATCTTCCCCTTCCACCCTGAGGTGCCACAGGGACTGGTCATGCCAATAGATACATCCAGCCCATCTGTCACTGAATAGCCCCATTACAACGGAACATACTCTCCCTGGCCTTCAGCTCTCCCCACTTGAAGCTTGGTTGGCATGAGGCTGCTTATGGCAATCCTCCTTCCTGTCCACTTTTGGTTTCTGAGCCCAAGAGGCAGAAAGAGAACCAGGCCTCCATAGCCATGGTTTCTGAAAACAATGGCATCATGTGCTGCCCCTTGGCAAGCAGCCAGCACCCTCCATTGGGAGGCTGTGCCTTCAGGTGTGCTGTGGCTGCTCTGTAGGTCCTGAGTCCAGTAGTGAAATGACTCCTGGCTCTGTCAGCCCTGGACCCTTGATCATACCCCTGTGGCCTTGCGGGCTTGTCAGGAAGGGAGGGACATACATGTGTCTTCTCCCATCCTCAGTAGCCCAAGTGGATGGATGGAGCCTTAGAATGTTGAGATTGACAAACTGAGTCAACACCCATGTGTAAATATGGGACCAAGAGCTGGAAAACCCACAGACACACCTTCCCATGGGTGGTGGTTGAGGGGATTATTCTCATTCTTTACTAAGTGACCATTTCCTCTGCACGTGGCCCTCCACCACAGGGGGATCTGGGCAATGCATGCAGGATTTACCTTCAGCGTCTTCTACAGGGGTGAAGAGGATTTAAAGCCCCAGATGACTGACAGGCTTCTGTGCCTTCCAGGGTGGGGAGGGGCAGGAGGTGGGGCAGGTGTAATTTCTGTTGGTGAAAAGCAGATCCTCTGCCGCTCCCTTCCACTTGCTGGAGCTGGCAAGGAAGAGAGGAAGAAGGACTTCAGAGGTGTTTAGGTTGTTCCCAGGATGAGGCCCTGTCAGTTCTTTTTTGTCCAACAGACGCAATAAATAGTCTACATGCCTGGAGAGTCAACCTGGGATGGGGTAAGGCAGCAGAGAGGGCTGCAGCAGAAGTTGGGAGGGTAGCAGGGCCATGGTCATAGGCATACGGGCGAACTGCGGGACTGCTAGAGACTGGGGTATTTTCATTCTTGTCACTCATCCTCTGCTCCCATCTCTGCCTGGGCTACTCACCACCAAAAGGGTGTGAGTTCTATGCCAAGGTGAGAAAGAAACACCCCCGAGAGGTGCTATGTAGGGAAAGTGGGAGCACTCCAATCAGGAGATTTGGACAGCCAGGGGTGAAACGGGCATTCACCAGGGCAGAGAAAAAAACAGGCCTCATGACAAGAGTTTTCACTGCCCAGGGACTGGCACATTCCTAGATGGAACTGTTGCAGTAGCATGCGGGTACTGGGGCAGGCCACTCTCAAATGCTCCATTGCATGGTCTCTTCCACACGGTGTTGCCTGCAGCAGGATGGCTGAAATCACTGGAGGTTTTGTAGGCCACTTCTGGTCTGTGTCTGGACTAGCAGCAAGGAGGAAATGGGAACAAAAGTTCGGTAGATAATTTGGTTCATGGCATGTTCAGAAGAATGATATATTTGAGAAGTCAACCCTGTAGCAAGATAAAGTCGCACTATCCCTCTTTGAGAAATAAAAACATACCAGTGTGCCTGGCACTTTTCTAAGGGCTTGTCATCTGTATTATCTCGTGTGCTGCTCAGAGCAACACTCTTTATGAGTCCAGTTTACAGAAAAGGGTGCCAAGGCTCAGAAAGGGTGTGTAAAACTCAGACAGATTCCACAGCCAATAGGAAGTTGAGCTGGGGTTGGAGTCCTGGCTCCACAGATGTGAAAGCTAGTATTTTTGCATACCATTATGCTTTCTTTTTTTATTTTTAATTAAAAATGATAGAGACAAGGTCTTGCTGTGTTGCCCAGGCTAAACTCAAACTCCTGGACTCAAGGAGTCCTCCCACTTCAGCCTCCCAAGGTGCTGGGATTACAGACATGAGCCACCATGCCCAGCCTGCTTTCTTGTGTAGAGCAGGGGTCCCCAGCTCCTGGGCCATGGACTAGTACTAGTTCATGGTCTGTTAGGAACCAGACTGTACAGTAGGAAGTGAGCAGTCAGTGAGCGAGTGAAGCTTCATCTGTATTTACAGCTGTTCCCCATCACTCACATTGCCACCTGAGCTCCGTTAGCTGTCAGACCAGTGGCAACATTAGATTCTCATAGACGTGTGAACCCTGTTATGAACTGTGTGTATGAGGGATCTAGGTTGTGCGCTTCTTATGAGAAACTAATGCCTGATGATCTGTGATGATGCTGTAACGCTGGGGAATGGCTGCAAATACATATTAACATTAACAGTGAGGTTTGACTGCACATCCCCACCCCCCAGAATCTGTGGAAAAATTATCTTCCAAGAAACCAGTCCCTGATGCCAAAAGGGTTGGGGACCGCTGGTATAGGGTACTCATGTGTGCAGGGTGTATTCTGGGACTACAGCTAGGAAACAAAATGAAACTAGCATCCTGTGAATCCTATGGCTGGACGTAGTTGTCAATATATTTAAGGGTATTAGCTATGTGTTTAGGATAAAATCTCATCCCATCTTAGAAATCTGTTCTTTCCACTCTCTATAATCAGGTTGTGTTGTTAGGAATGTTTCAAAACTCATTCTGGGAGCCCCCTCTCTCCCTGTGACCACCTAGGGATGAGGTTTCAGCCTTAAAGAAAATAGCAGCCCCCATGTCCTGAAGGGTTCTGATTTTGGGGCTTGGCTTTGAGTGAGCCCTTAGGTTGTTAAAACAGGTCCTGTACCCTAAATACTGGCCTCTCTTCAACCTCTGTAGTAAGTCTTAACCTAATAAACACTAAGCATTCGGCGGAAACCACATTTTGGAATCAGGCAGCCAAGCCTGTGTCCCTCCTCCCATCCACAAGACAGTTGTGGCTTTCCCAAAAGGAGCCAGGGTATCCACGTGTCTCTCAACATATGTTTTTCTAGTAGGAGCCTGTGCAGCAGTAGTGAAATTGCTTGCCCGTGTACACACACACACACACACACACACACACACACACACACACACAGAGCCGGAATAAATTGTTTCATCAAGCGCCTCTTAGCTAAGTTCTGTAACATCTGTTTGTGTTAAGTGGTGCTCTTTGAAAATGATTTCCCCCCCCTCCTTTATAAAAACAACCTTAATTTTAGATTGTGGAGAAATGGCGCGTGGCAATTATTTTTGCTTTCTTCACCAAGATGTGTTTAAGTAAATGAGATTCATTTCTAGAACCAAAGTGCTGAAAGAGCCTGATTAACAGAATCAGTGCCGACAATCACATGTAATAACTGTGGGCAAACAGCCCCACATAGCTGGGCCGGAAAGGCTGCTGCTGCCGTGAGTTCGTTCGGCTTGCCGGCATACTTCAGCAGATGGGCTGCTAATATAATTAGGAATCGTTGTGTTAAATGAGCCATTATTTAAATTATCTGCTAATTTTCCTATCTATTAACCTGCTGAAAAAGAGACAGTAATAGGTGGGAGATCTCAGGCTGCTAATCACTAACTAGATGGATCACCCAGTTTTTCCCTTTCACGCAACATTTTACCTTATTGCAGCAATTAGCAAATGACTTTCTGCAGGGTTATTGCCCAATGCATCAACAGAAGATTAAGAAGGGACAGTGGGAGACAGCCACAATCTGGAGTAGGCGTCAACGAGGTGGCAGATCTGTGCTCATCGGATGTTTTTTAGCCCTGAGAGGTTCTTGGCTTTCTTGACCACTTTGGTTTTTCTTTTTTTGTTGTTTTTTTGTTTTTTGTTTTTCATTTTCTCTGTTAAAGGATATTTGACCTTTAGTCCATTTGGATGCTATGACAAAATACCATAGACTGGGTGGCTTAAAAACAGCAGACATTTACTTCTCACAGATATGAAGGCTTGATGTCCAAGGTCAAGGCATTGACAGGATCAGTGTCTGGAGAGGGTTTCCTGGTTCATCGAAATGGTTCCTTCTCTCTGTGTCTGTGCTTGACAGGAGGAGTGAGAGGGATCTGGGGGGTACTTTTATGAAGGCACTAATTCCACTCACAAGAGGTTCACTGTCATGACCTAACCTTTCAAAGCCCCACCTCCTAATACCAGCACATCGGTGGATTAGGTTTCAACATATAGATTTAGGGGTGGAAGGGCACAAACATTCAGACTGCAGCAGATCGTGTGGTAAGTTTTATGTGAGTGACCCTTATCTCACTCTCCCTACTCTGAGACATTGTAGGGGTTAGGGAAGTGAGACAGGGAGAAGGAAGAGGCCAGTACAGGGTCTACCGAAGAGTGGGTTATTGCAGTGGACACGTGGGACTGAACCCCACCTGGGACTTCTGGGAGACAACCCAGAGCACACTTGGAACTGTCTACCTGGCTAGGTGCAGTGGCTTACTATTAAGTGTAATCCCGACACTTTGGGAGACTGAGGCAGGAGGATTGAGGCCAGGAGTTTGAAACTAGCCTGAACAACAAAGTGAGATCTTGTCTCTCCAAAAAATAAAGTTAACCAGGCATGGTGGCACATGCTTATAGTCCCAGCTACTTGGGTGGCTGAGGTGGGAGGATCACTTGAGCCCAGGAATCCAAGGCTGCACTGAGTTGTGATTGTGCCACTGCCCTCCAGCCTGAGCAACAGAGTAAGACTACAACTCAAAACATAAAACAAAAAAGCTGTCTACCTAAGGAATAGGTGAGAGAGCGAGGGTTTTATTCCACCAGCTGTTTATTTTTTGCTTGAGGGCTGCTCCCAAGAGTGTTCACTTTCTTGCCCTCTAGGCCTGCTCTGGATGCCGGGCAGGCTTGCTCCTAAGGTTAGAGAAAACTCCAGAAGCTAAAGCAAGTGTTCAAGGAACGTGGGTATGCCACCCACAACCTCTGCTATTTTCTCACTTCTAACTCTGGTTATACTTGGACATTTAAGAGCTAAGTTTGTGGTTATTTATATAGCAACTGGGAAGTTAACTAAGTTTAGCCTGCCCTAGCCAATTCTAGAAAATCTAAGTAAATTCTCTGCACACATGTATAAGGAGTTTCGCCTGTTGAACTTTCTCCAGCAAATTCCAACTTCTTGGCATGTTTGCCTTCTTCATTGGCTTTCCTTCTGATCCCAGGTAGAGCTCCTGTATATTGTTCTACTTCTTAAGGAACAGGTGACTAGTGAGTTCCTATTAGTTGTAGACACAATGGGGACCAACAAAAAGACACTAAGAAAAAGGACTTTCCCCTCAAGGAATTTGCAAGCAAGCTCATGAAAGAAAAGATAGGTGACTTGGAGAAATTAGAAGGCAATGAAAGACATCAGACAAAAGTCAGGGCATGAGCTGTCAGAGGAGAGAGGCATGAATTGGGGTTGCAGTTGGGAGAACATGGGACTCAACCTGAGTCTCAGAGGCAACCCCCTGTGCATGGTTTATAATTTACTCTCAGCTGGCTGGCAGAAAGGATTAGAGGTGGCTTATATTTGCATCAAAAAAAAATTTTTTTAAACCTCACAAAATATATATTTTAAAAATGAGTAAGCTTTGTCTAGGCAGGGCCAGGCATGAAAAGAAAGTGTCAACTGTCCCCAAGAACATTCGTAAGGGAATCTTCCTGAAGAATATTTTAGTTCAAATTTATCCAGAATCAGTCAATTTCCTTGGCCAGAGGTGTTTGTTCCTTGGGATGTGATGAAGCTTGTGTCCATGATCACCAGCAACTGAACTCAGTTTCCTCAGTTTTCTCACCCTGCTCCTTAAAATTGCCCTTGGAACTGACACTAGCATTGATTTGCTCTTTCGCCATGAGCTGGCACCATGGTGAGATTGTACACTGGTTTACCCCCCACAAGTGCCCATGAGAATGGCTGCTCATACCCTTTTCTAGAGGAGAGTGCAGAGAGGCTCGGGGAAGAAAAGGAAACTACCCAGTGTAGCATGATTGTACCCCAAGCCCTGCACTCATTCAGTCATTCTTCTCAGTGAAGTACAGGCAGAGTTTGTCAGGAAGGCAGAATTTGTTTGCTTTCCAAGGGCTATGACATAGGAGGAGGGATGTTCACATGTAAAACATGTCCAGTCTCCACCCACCTGTGACATGTGCATAATGATTATCTCTGTTTTGTAGTTATTTTGTAAAACCTTATTATGCATGTTTGGATGGGTCTGCTGAAACTGGGGCATGTTGTCAAGGAAGTAAATGCCAGAGAAGAACGTTTTTCATTGTAGGGGCAATAGTACTTCTGCATGTCTTCCTTCTTGTCTTTTAGACTAAATCATCTAAAATACTTTACCCTCTCAGATTTTGTGTATCAGTAGGTACTCAATACAGATTTGTTTTAGACATGAATAAGCAAGCTTACATTTGCCTAAAATGTGCATTGCCCCCCATTGGCTTTCACACCATGAAAATCTCTCTATCCTTGACTTTTTTTTTTTTTTTGAGTTGGAGTCTCACTGTCGCCCAGGCTGGAGTGCAGTGGCCGCTCCCGGCCACTGCAGCCTCGACCTGCTGGGCTTTGGCGATCCTTCCGCCTCAGCCTTCCAAGTAGCTGGAACTACAGGTGTGCACTACCACACCCGGCTAATTTTTTTGATTTATTGTAGAGATGAGGTCTTGCTAAGTTGCCCAGACAGGTCTCGAACCCGTGGGCTCAGGCAATCCACTCACCTCAGCTCCCAAGGCGTGGGATTACAGGCTGAGCCACCGAGCCCGGCTATCCTCGACTTCCATTTATTTATTTAAAATATGTATGTGTTTGTTTTAAAGTAGTAGTGTACAAATGAGGATTTGCTATGTGAGTAGGCTGCATGCAGGTGAACTGTCACAGAAACAAAGAACTGAATATCACATGTTCTCACTTGTAAGTGGGCCCTGAGCACCAGTCACATTAGCACAAGGGTGGGATCGGTAGTCACTGGGCACTACTAGGGAAGGGTAGGAGGAAGAGAGGAGGGAGGGGGGCATGTGACAACACAGTAGGCACCTGTCTACTGCCAGGGGGAGTGAGGGCCAGCTACAAGTGATTTATTTATTCAACAATGGTTTGTCGAGCACTTACTGTGCTCCTGGGGTGCTGTCTGAGGTTCTCAGCATAACGAGATGAATCGCAGGTGGCTCCACTTTCAGATCTCATGAAGAGTGGACACCCTGTGCCGGGGACATTATTTGGTGATGACAGTTAGACTCCAGTGTGACAATGATGTGCCAGGAACTGGTGTACAGAGGCCTCAGGGACACTATGTAAGGTTAGAGAAAGAGGTACCCATGGCAGAGATGAGAAGTAAGGACTGTGGTGGGAAACCAGGAAAGTGTATTTCTGAAGTTTCATGGAAGGATTAGTCAGCCATGGCCAGTGCTTCCTGCAGACCAGATGGGTCAGAGGAAAACCTGGAGGCGACCATGTGTCTAAGAGTACCTAGAGCACTGGTGAACCTGGCTGACTGAGGATGGCTGAGGCAGCCCCATCTCAACAGGTTGGAGAGAGAAAAGGAGTGAGGAATCAAGGTGGCAGGTGGCCCATTACTGGCTGCTTGGCCATGAAGTGGGAAAGGGCAGTAGCTAGAGCGAGTGTGTTTTTGGTTTTGCTGCATTTAAGTAGTTGAGAAGAAACTAGCCCATTCAAATCCTGAAGGTGCAATTGGCCTTCCAAGTTCTCTAATGACTTGGATCACAGAAAGCTTTTAAGAACAGGTGCTGGTGAACAAGGTGTTCTTCCCTACTGGATCCTCCACTCTGCAGGGACCAGGATCCCCGTCTCCATGGCCTTTGCCACTCATGCTCCTTGTCCCATGCTCAACACAGCAAGGATCCTCTGTTGTTGGTGGCAGGGCTGGGGTAGTTAAAAGTCAATGATTGTCAGAAAAGGAGCTCGTTTCTGACGGAAGCAGGTTTTTGTTACTCTTTACTGTGTTCTGGGAAAATGGAATGTGAGTTGTATGGGGAAGGAGGCTGGGAACAGAGTTGGGACTTCAGGATCTCTCTGGGTCTTTCCACCTCTCTAAGGCATTTCTCTCATCCTTGCTCATATAGTAGGGGTCATATATTTCTTATGTACTTCTGAGTCATTTCAGGTTGTGCTTTGAAAGTATAAAATGTTCCGTGAATTTGATACTGTGTGTGCATTTTCACTGTCCCGTTAGGTGGCTGAACCACGTGGCTAGACTGTCCTGTGTGTGTACGCACATGCATGCATGCACATGGAGTTGAACCCAAAGAGGCAGGAGGTGATTTTGGAAATTCTTTGAATGAAGGAGGCAGCAGATTATGTGGCATGGGGTGAGGTGTGCCGGAAGAAATTTGTACCTTGCATCCTGTGAAATTTATGGGGCAAGTGGTATTATTATTACTTTTTTCCTTTGCGATTGAGGTTACTTGTTGAAGCGAGAATAAGAATGTTAGTGAGAATTCAACATGAGCAATGTCTGTTCCTGGCATCACCATGCAGAAAAGGGTGTTTGCTTCTTTTTGTTGCTCAGACACATTACTTGAAATACAACCCAGGGCACTGACTGTTCCCTGGATACCCATCCCCTGCCTGACTTTGTGGCTTCCTTGTTCATTGGGGGCGATTTCTTTCCTCAGATGGTATATTCTCAGAACAGCCGATGTAGTGACTGGCTTTGTTGAGCTGTGACACTGAACTGAAATTTTTTTGAAAGCTGGCTTCTGCTGAAATCACTGGGAAAGACTGGGTTATACTGAATTGCCTAGGCAAGGGGAAGAAGTCATCTGAGTAAAATAATGCAATCAACATTTTGGTCTGACTTTCTGTGTGTGTTGCTGCCTTTGCAAAATAGTGTTGCAGCTGGGGGTAATGTATTAAGAGTTCTGGCCATGAGCTGATGCAGAGGCTGGGGTGGAATTCCAGACCGAGGGAGGAAGGATGAGATGTCTGTGGAAAAAGTTCCCCAGTCACTGGGGCTATTGTGTGGAGGATAATAGTCTTGTTACTGCTTTGGCCTCGCCTACTCATGCAGGAGTGGTCAGCGTGGAGGGGCAATGCCAGCCTGGCCTGCCATGCATGGAACGAGCCTGGGCCACCAGAACACACGGGCATTTTCACCCACACCCTGCTGGACTGTTGGGTACGGGGCTGCCAGCAAAAACCAGGAAATGCTTGTGAAAGTGACATGCTTCCAAGATGGACAGTGGACTGGAGAAGAAAGCTGTTCTTGTCCATGAATCTATAACTTTTATTATCCATAACTTTAACTTTCTTTTTTTTTTTTTTTTAGTCAAGTTCTCATTCTGTCACTCAGGCCGGAGTATAGTGGCATGATCACAGCTCACCACAGTCTTGAACTCCTAGGCTCAAGCCATCTTTCCACCTCAGCCTCCCTAGTAGCTGGAACTATAGGCTGGAGTGTAGTGGCATGATCACAGCTCACCACAGTCTTGAACTCCTGGGCTCAAGCTGTCTTTCCACCTCAGCTTCCCTAATAGTTGGGGCTATAGGCACACACCACCACACCTGGCTAATTTTTAATTTTTTTTTTTTTGTAGAGATGCGGTCTTGCTATTTTGCCCAGGTGGGGATCTTGAAATGCTAGGTTTAAGCAATTCCCTGCCTCAGCCTCTCAAAGTGCTGGGATTACAGGCATAAGCCACCACATCCAGCCCTATTCATGACTTTTAATGACTAAGAAAATATATTTTTCACTGTTGTGAAATTAGTTCTTTTTTTGGTGGGGGCAGTGATTTATGTCTCTTGCCTAAGGGCTGTACTGTACTCTTTTAAGGGCCTAAAATTCCTCGATTTGCCTCATAAAGGAGTTCTCTTGTGTTGTTTTTTTTTTCTCTCTCTCTCTCCTTTACCTCTCTACCCCTTTTGTGGCACATTTATCAGCTTCTGTCAAGTGGAAAAAAGCTATTTTTCTTCTCCTCCCACACCACAGCAACCAACACTGCAGATTTCTTGGACCAAATGGGTGGGGGTTTCTCCCTACCAATAAGCAAGCTGTCTATTCTGCAGCAGACACCCTCTGGTTGTTCAGTTCAGTTCGGTCCTGACACTCTTCCTGGAGATGGTGTTAATTCTCCAGGCTGAGGGCTCAGTCCCACAAGACTGTCCCTGACTTCGATGCCATTATCAAGCCCCAGTTTGTTTTACTCGTGCTTCTGATGCACCGGTTACAAATCAAGATTCCTATGATCCCATGTTTGGGTTTGATTAATTTGCTAGCTTGACTCACAGAACTTGGAGAAGCATGTTTACTGGTTTATTATAAGTGATGTTACAAAGGACACAGATGAAAAAAATGCATGGGGTGAGGTATGGGGGAGGGGTGTGGGGTTCCATGGACACCATTTGGGAACCTCTATGTTTAGCTATCTGGAAGTTCCCCAAGCCCCATCTTTCTGGGTTCCTATGGAAGCTTTGTTTTCTAGGCATGATTGATTATATCACTGACCATTGGTAATCAATGTAACCTACTCATTCATTGGGCTGAATGTCCCAACCTAACATTCATTGGGCTGAACGTCCCAGCCCTCTAACCCTGCCTTGCCCTTTCTGGTGACCAGCCCCCATCCTGAAGCTGCTCAGAGGTTGACAGCCATCAATCAACTCAGAGCATGCAAAAGACATCACTTTGGAGATTTCAAAGATTTTAGGAGTTATATGCCAGGAAATGGAGTAAAAATCAAACATATATTTCACAGCATCATATGCCCTTTTGCACATTTATGAAACATTCAGATCCATTCCAATCCAAATTGTGGAGCTGTTGAGCATCTAATATTTGGATGGAGAACCAGAATATATATATTTATAAAATAATAGTATAATTTAAAATTACTTTAAAAATAATAATACTTATATATTTATAAAATTACATTCTGCATGAAATCAGTTTGGAAATCTCTGAAGGGGAACAAGATTTCACACATTGTCTAGGGACTATGTGTTAGTAAATGGAAATTAAGGGTGGATAATTCATTTACTAAAACTAAGATGTATAAAGGGGGATTTGTGGTCTCTATTTAGTATGTCAGTGCCATTGTTTTTGATTCACTTCAAACCTTGGTCGCCAGATCTGTTTCTCTGCCATTCCTACAAAGTTTTTGTGAACTTGATCTTCAGTGTTGGGGAGGGAATTCTCTAAACTCGCCAAGCAGATTTTGGTTTGAGGAAACAGGGGCGTCCCAGGTTGTTGTGTGCACAGTCCCAGGCAAGTGCTCCAGGACCATTTGTTCATTCTTCTCCACTCCTTCCATAGCCTCCTGTGGGGGAAAGGCCATCTTGCCTAGTATGAGGGAAGCAAGAACCTGGCTTGGTTTTTGCCACCTGCCAAAAACTGCCTCTGCAGAACCGACACACAGCAGATTTATGTGCATAGACTGCATTTCTCTTGCTTGTTTTGTTTTCCCTGAATCTATTATCTTTGTACCAAGGGCAGAGTTAGTATCTTTGATTTTTACCTTTGAGAATTGTTTAGTTGTTCATTTTTACCTTTGAGAATTGTTTAGTTGTTCATTCAACAAATATTTGAGTGTATACTGTGTGCCTGATCCTGTTCTAGGCATTGGGGACAGAGCAGCGAACAAAATAGTGGAAATCCCTGCCATAAAGAACTTTCACGCCAGAAGGGTGGAAGGACAGGGAGAACCATCAGAGTTGAGTGAATGGTATGATAGCCCACGGTTGAGGAAGCAGTTGAGTGGGTTACAAGAATGCATTTGGAGTCAGACTTCATAGGTTCGAGCCTCAGCTCTGGTACTTACCCTCAAATAACAGGGCAGATCAGCCTGTTTGTACCTCAGTTTCCCTGTCTGTGAAATGGGGGCGATGATTGTGCTGTCCTCAGCTGTTTTGAGGTTTAAACAAGTTAATGTACATGAGAGGGGATCCCCTAAATGGAATTTATTGATAAAACTTGTGTATTTATTCTTACGTGTTTAAACTTCAGTCACCTTCAAAGTACTCCCCATTTGATGCAATACATCTATCGAGATGCATTTTCCACTGCTCAAAACAGTTTTTGAATTCATCAATTTGAATGCCTTTTATGCTTCTGCTTTTTTTTTCTTCACCTCATCTACATCAGCAAAACGTTTCCCTTTGAGGTTTTTCATCTGGGAAAACAAAAGTCTCTCAGAATGAGAGGGTGAATAGGGAGGGTGGGGCACGGAAATCATTGCTGTTTTCGATTAAAAACTGCAGAATATACAGCGTTGTATGGGGAGGTGTGCTCGTAAGTTGCCCATCATGAAATGGGCAAATTCCTTGAAAGACTCTCCAAAAAAAAAGAATTTACCAAAGCTGTTGCAGCTTCTCACAACAATGCTAGCTGGTACACTGAAGCCGATGGGTTCCTAGAACACTTACAGGAGAAGCCTGTACTACAAGGGCCCCACCCTCCAAAAGATAATTCTATTTTGGGAGGGGTTCTCCCTTGTATATGAAGTACTTACAAGAATGCCTGGCACATCATAGGTGCGGTTAAATGTCTGCTTGAGGGTCAGAGAAAGGGATGTCAGAGAAAGGGATAGACAGGGGACTTGGAATGGTAGTTTTCAAAAAGGGATGGTCAGGTCAGCTTCATGGAAAAGGTGGCATTGAAGGAGGCCGGAAGGAACTGATAGGATATTATCCCACGTGGGTCCAGGGTATTCTGGGAATACCCTCAGCGAAGGCGACCAGGGAAAGACCCTGTGTCCCAGGCATGTCTGGGGCACAGGCCAGCGACTGGGAGACATTGCAAGGACTTTGGTGGTTACTCTGAGACATGAGAACCATGAGAGGTGAAGGATCAGCTTATACTGTAAAGGGATTGTGGTGACCACTAGTTGGGAGTAGTCTGAGAAAGGAAGCAGGGACAGGGACACCAGTAGGGAAAGTTGGTGACATGCAGTCGTGTAGACCCACTGGCCTCAGTGGAGGAGGTAAGGGCATGGAAGGGGCCAACCGGAACCTGTAGGTATAGCCCACAGGCCTTCCTGGTGGACTGGATTTGGGGTATAAGGGAAAGGACGCCTTAGATGTAACTCCCTACGTGGCCTGACCCAAACTGATGGAACTGCCATCCTCGGGTAGCCAGGTCCATGGAGAGAGCAGGTGTGGGGAGTTGGAGGCTCAGTTCTGGACATGCCAGAATTGAAATGGTATGTTTGTTTCCTCACAGTTTTAGAGTCTGGTACTCTAGAAGTCCTGAATCAAGGTGTTGGAAGACATATCCTCAGAAACTCTGGGTGGAGCTTGCCTCTTCTGACTCCTTTTGTCATCAGTCCTTGTGTTCTCATGGCTACATCACTCTAATCCCTGCCTCTTTTGTCCCTTGGCATCTTGCTGTGTTTTCATCTTCACATGCATTTTCCTCTTCTTGTAAGGCCACCAGTCATGGGGGCGGGGGCAGGGGGGACCTTATGGGCCATGTTAACTTAATTACTTCCATAAAGACCCTATTTCCATAAAAGAACACATCCACAGATACGGGGATTAGGACTTAATCTGTTTTTTTGAAAACATATTTCAACCCGTAAAAGAAAAGATGGCTATTAGACACTCAAGTGGAGGTGTTGAGTAGGCAAAGCCTGGGGTTCAGGGACAGGTCTGAACTGAGGCTGTAAGCTTGATCGTCATCAGCATGTGGAAGGTGTTTAAAGCCTCAGGATTCAGTGGAGTCAGCAAGGATGTGAACCCAGAAGTGATTCCTGAACTGAGCCCTAGGGATCTCTAACAGACAGAGGAGATGAGAAGGAGGGAATGAGACTGAGTCAGATTTTGCTGATGGGTCAAGGAAAAGGACTAACAGAAAACACTGGACGTAGCAAAACTGAGATTGTTGACAAAAGTAACAGCATAATTATTGATAAGATAATCCTAGGTTTAAAACTTGCCTATTTTGGTTTGTCTCTAGCTTTTTAAACTTGATTTTCAACTCTTGAGCTATATTTACATATTCTTTGTTTATTTCTAAAATATATGTTCATTCTGTAAACAGTTGGCTATGTGTCTGGACTTGGGCTAGACGCTGGGCATCGAAAGATGAGTAACATACTATTATTGGATATCATCATCGTTTACTGGGGAAAGATGGGTGGAACAATGAAACACAGGGTGACAGTCTAGGAGCATCGGTCACTGGGGAACTGCAAATTGAAACCACAGTGAGATACCATTCCACACCTACCAGAATGGCTCAAATAAGACCACCACCACCAAATGTGGGGAGGATACGGAGCAAATGAGCCAAATGGACCATCGATACATTGCTCAGGGGAGGTAACTTGGTGCATCTATGTTGGAGAACTGTTCAGCAGTTTAGAAAAATTAAAACTATATCTAACCTATTCCCCAACAAGTTTCACTGCTAAGAATTCATCCAAGAGAAATAGAAATAACCATTCACAAAAAGACTTCTATAAGAATATTCATAACTGCCCTATTCATAATAGTTTAAAACAAAACAACGCAAATGTCCATCAGGAGAAGTAGAGACAAACGTGTGGTGTGTCCCTGAAAAGGAATGTTACTTAACTGTAAAAAGAAAAAAATGAAATGACTGATACACACAGCAACATGAGAGAATCCCCAAAACAAGTTGAACATAAGAAGCCATGCTAAAAACAGACACACAGAAAACCACGTTGCTGCATTGCTAGGATGGTCAAGAGTCAGTGAAACCAATCCATGTTAATAAAAGAAAGTGGTTGCTTCTGAAGATCAGGAGGGAAAGGGACATAAAGAAACTTTTGGGGAATAATAGAAATTTCCACATCTTGGTTTGGGTGCATACCATGCTCGAGCTCGCCAATCAAAGATCTTGCATTGTTATTGCACACAAATTATATACCTCAAGAAAACTTGCAATCCTTGTGACAGGTGGTCTAGGTGCTGTTCAGAGAGGTGAGGGGGTACTGACGGCCAGGATGGGGCTGAGAGGTGTTTTGGGGAGGGGAGGCCATGTTGGATCGCGTTTTTCAGTGGAATTTGGAAAGGATATAGAAGAGGGTAAGCCTAGCCAGGGGCTAATACTGGCCACAAGCCCAGTAATGAGAAAGGGCCCAACCTGGTTAGAAAGCACCAATGACTTAAAAAGGAAATCCCAGTTATTTATCAAAATTTATTTTCTTTTAAGGCTCAATGTGTATCTGAGCTTGGACTGTTTCCCCCTCCCTGATGCCAGCTTCTTCATAGACTATGTTCAGATTTCAATTTTATAGCAACCTTTCCCCTCACTAATTAGTATATTTTTCCCAACTGATAAATTATTCTTGGTACTTAGTTAAAAAAAAAAAATTACTCAAGAGTATTGCCTTATTCGATTAACCTGATGCTTTCTTTTTTATCTACTTTAAAAAATAAAAGTTACAGATTCTCGTTGACACTGGAAGCAGTAACTTCGCCGTGGCAGGGGCTCCACATTCCTACATAGACTCGTATTTTGACACAGAGAGGTAAGTGATGAATTCATGGCTGGCAGGCTGGGCCTGGGGGTGCTGCAGGGATTTGCATGCTTCCAGGTTCACTGGAATGCAGCAGCCAGAAGGCAGTTTCATTTAAGGGGGATATGTACATGAGGGGGGACCCCCCAAAAACAGAATTTACTTATAAGACATTGTGTATTCTTACCTGTTTAAACTCTAGTCACCTTCAAAATACTCTTCATTTGATGCAGTACACCTATTGAGATGCTTTTTCCACTGCTCAGAACAGTTTTTGAACTCATCAATTTGAAAGCCTTTTAGTGCTTCTGCCATTTTTGGTTTCGCCTCTTCCACATTGACAAAATGTTTCGCTTTGAGGACTTCTTTCATCTGGGGAAACAAAGAGAAGTTGCTCAGGGCAAGATCTGGTGAATAGGTAGGGTGCGGCAAGGGGGTCATGCCATTTTGGGTCAAAAACTGCTGAGTACTCAGCGTGGTGTGGGCAGGTATGCTTGTAAATCACCCGTCATGATGTGGGCAAACAAGTTGAGAGAATCTTCAAAAAAAGTTCACCCAAACTGAATGCAACCGCTCATAACAATGCTGGCTGGTACACTGATGTCAATGGGTTCCTAGAACATTTACCTAGCAGGGGAAGCCTATACTACAAGGAGCTCGCCCTCCAAAAAATAATTCCAGTGTTTTCTTGAGTCCCCCCAAGAAATGTATATATTTGCATATATATGTACAAATATGTGCATGTGTTTGTGTACATTCATTCCAGGGAAATCCATAGCAGGATTTTTTCCTAGTAGCCTTGGTGCACTCACATGACACATAACGCTTTGTAAAAATTCAAGTCAAGCACAACTTTTGCGGTTATGCCTGAGTAGCAGGGATTTCGTGCCTCTTCACTGTTTATTGCAGCACCTCTAGTCCTGCAGTGGAGGTGGTCTTGGGCAGGAGGGGTGTCCTGTGAGACTGTGAGGCTGCTCTGGGCAGGGGCCTGGGGCTGCTTCCTCTCAGCTGAAGTGATGCATGGAAAACCACCTTTGTGTAACTCCATAGTTCGGTGTGGTTCATAGAAACCCTTTCTGTGGGGAGGTGGTTTTGGATGAGAGAAATCTGTCACTCATTTGGGATAGAGTGAGTATTGTAAGCACAAAGCACGGAGGCTCCATGTCAGCAATTATGCGGTGGGCTTGTGAGAAAAGAGTGGAGACAGATGGAAGTCTCTGAAACAGAGTAGTGTCTGCCCAGTGCAGGAGGTCCTAGGGCACTGGGCTTCGGAGGAGCCCTGGATGGGGTTACAGGGAGGGAGGGCCCCCAGCAGCCCATGTCAGCCTTCAGCTTTAGAGGTGCCCATAGAGTCTACTGTCCCCACCTTCTGGGAGCCTGAAGCTGCTCTAATGCGGTGCATGTTTTGATTTCACATCTATTTTTGTGATCCTAAAATTTCAACTCACCAGACAAAACAGGTAAGAGGACATATAGTGATTTGCTTTTTAGGGTCATGAATCATCTGCAGACTCAGAAGGACCACATCAGGGTTTCCCTGCTGTAAACTCTTTTCATGTCTTCCCTTCCTCATTTTCCTTATCTGCAGTTTTGTTCCAGGGAATAAAGGCCACTTTACCTGGGGGGGAAGACAAGGGGGACATAATGACTGGAGGTTTGTGAAGATGCCAGGCAATTTAATGAAGCAAGATGACTTGCTGTGCAACAGCATGGAGGAAACCCTTCCCATCTATCCTACCAGTGCTGCTACGTGGGCTCCACTTTGGGAGCATAAATGACGTTGTCTCCTGCATGTACAGCTATAAGCTGCTCACTGGGGAGCGGTATGGAGGCCAGTGCTATATGGGGCCTCATGGGGCTACAGAGAAACATGGCTGGCCCCTCTCTCAAGGATCCGATAGCTTAGTTTGTGACTTTGTGCGCTGATAAACTTTCATCACTGATAGTCCAGGATACAGCACTTGGCCAGCGATCACCTTATGACCAAGAAGATTAACATGTCCTCAGCTCTTGTTGCTATACCCACAAACATGTGCAGAAGTGGAGATGGTGTCTCCATGTGTGAGCAGGAGGACTTGGTGTGTCATGGTTTATGTTGCCTTTTCCCATTCAGATTGGTGTCTCATCTAAATCCTCTGCCTTCAAACAGCTCTACCTCCAACTGCTTACTCCGGACTGTTTCATCATGGAACAGAACTTGAAGTTGATCCAAACCTCTCACCACAGAACGTCAGGAAGGCAGAAGCCTTGTCCAAGTCCAGGCTTTGAGACTAGCAGTTCCCAAACCTTCAGCTGATACCCACTTTTTATAATGAGTGCTTTGTGATGCCCTGAAATGAATGCAGAGTTCATATAACTTCCCCACATCCATAATTTCAAATGCCCTATGTAATATGGGAGGGGTGGGAAAAAAAGAAAGGTAATATATAGCCTGGTAGTCGGTACCTCAGTATGTCAACACTCGGTGATTCTTGGAAACTGTGAAGTAGGGGATGTTAGAGACTGAGTGAGCATCACTGTGGACGTGTAGCAGCCAGTGTCAACTGACCAAGGCGAACTGAGTTGGACTCAGACACCAAGAGCAGCTTGAATTGCTGATGTGATTTTCCAAAATGGTGAAAAATCTTGATAAGGCCCCCCCACCAAAAAAAGTATTTACCCTTGATTCACATCATAGCTAATATCCAGTGTCTAGTAAATCTGTGTAGAAAATGTTTTGTGCATATATGAAAGGGAGGAACACTCTGTGCTCAGATGATCATCAGCAGGTTTTCACCCATGTGAGTACCCAGAGCAACTTTGGAAATGTGTGGGATGGAGGGGCAAGTCTTCATTTTGCATGACTGTCCTGCACCCTCTAGGCTAGCATGGTGCTGGCCATTAGCAACCACAAATATCCCCAGAGTTTCCAAAACTGATAGTGCCTTCTCCATTGAGACCAGTCTCTTGAGGGCAAAGCATTCCAAGCCCTGTGTTGTTGCCATGACAGTAGTCTAGTCTGCACTACACATTTGCCCAGTTTCCCCACACCTACCAGGAGGCTCGGACCTGCATACTTGAAGCTTTCATTACACATTTGGCACGTTTCTTCCCCTAGAGAGATTTCGTTTCCCATCACACATCTGTAGATGCAAGGTACAACAGAAAGAAACAGTAAAGCCAAAGTTAGGGTGATGCAAATAGTTACTTTCCAGTTAAATTGAATTTGTGCAAGTTGAACACTGTGAATGTTAACTTCCTTTCTGGCAGGTAAATGACAGCTCTTTAGTCAGGGTCCATAATCGTGAAAGTAAGTATTCCTCTTAACCCACGCAGCCTTAGCCATGCAGATGCAATTGTTGAGACATTCAGGGGAAGATAATAGTCCATATTACCAATACTGTGTATGATATTTAATCAACCGTAGGTGACCTGGCATCTTTCTCATTTACCTTCGACTGTGTTCACTGTCTGGCTGGTTGGGCTGCGGTTCTCTCTCAGACTCCCATGGGACACACCTTTCTGATTTACTTGCTGACCTTGTTTGGCTTATCCAAGTGGATTTTGTGCTCATTGTCAGGTTTGCGTTCAAGTGGCAGCTTTGTTCCATCTTTAAAGAGTGGGTTCGAGACCCGCCTGGGCAGCTAGACCTCATCTCTACAATAAATCAAAAAATCAGCCGGGTGTGGTAGCGCACTCCTGTAGTTCCTGCTACTTGGAAGGCTGAGGCGGAAGGATCGTTGGAGCCCAGCAGGGCTGCGGTGGCCAGGAGCGGCCACTGCACTCCAATCTGGGCGACAGAGTGAGACTCCAACTCAAAAAAAAAAAAAAAAATAGTGGGCTTCTCTGGTCCATATGCCTCTGATTTAATATGAAAACTTCTGGAACCATCAGAGCTCCTTTGATGACTAAACCTTCCCTCCTGCTGATCCCACAAGAGAATTTAAGACTACTTATCAGCTTTCTGGCCACTTAGGGTTCTGATTTATTTCTCCTTTTGTGAGTGAAAAAAAAAATCTTTTTTCTAACATCCTACCCCTTGGGACTAAAATGCACATCGAGGAAAGCCCCAAACTTCCTTCCTCTCAATGGTCAGTTTCACCCTTTTGTCCTTCCACCATTCAAATTCAGCCTACCTTCCTCATCTACAAGTACTGCTGAGATTGGCTTACTACATGTAACGCATCACCCACATTTTGAGTTTCTAGTCCATTACTGCTTTTTCTTTTTTTCAAGAGATGATTCTTCAACGGGACAGTAAGATTTCTTCTTAGCTGAATCAGATGTGAGGCATCCTGTTTCTGAGTTTTAGCCAAATTCTGTTTTGTCAGCTGCATCCCTGCTGCCATGTTTCTTTGTAGGTTCAATACTTTCTCAGATTTACGTTAACCTTGTTTTCTCTCCTTTTCTCTGCCTTTGCCATGCTTCTTCTAGACTTATAGTCAACATAGATACATTATTGTAAGGATATGTGTATTTTTATGTCAATTATGTATAATTAATCTATCTAATGGTTTCAGTTAACTTTAGAGTTGGTCTAGGGTATACATACTTTCAACCATTGTGTTTGATGAAGGCCAAAAGAACATTCTTTTTTCTTCTCCATTTTTGACAAAGGGTTTCTGTCTGAGCTGTAGCTCCCTGCCTTGTGATGTTTCTGTATTTGCTTGTGCCTCTGATCTCTCTTACTTATAATAAGGTTTCTGGTTGGGTTTGTCAGCCTCTGATTCAAGTCCTCAGTCTTTGGATATTCAGGTCTAATGCTTCCTGAAACATTTTACAGTAATTGGAGATGTGGCTTGGGGTTCTTTGACAAGATCTCTTTGATTTATGGAATGAGATGTCAGGCTACCATTAGTCATTTCTTTAGCTTATCCCCATCATATTCCCTCTTTTCATGGTAGTGAATGTTCCAATGAGTTACTGTGAGGGAGAAAAAAAGTCTTTTTTTAAAAAATGTACCTCTTTTTTAGCCAATAAAATAGACTTCAGCCAGTTGGCTTGATGAGAGACTCAATATACTCATCCCTTGACCTTCCACTTAATCTATTCAGGAAATTAAGTATATGTCCATTAAAATGGTCTCCTCATTCTCATACTCTAGCCTACAGAACAAGAGATCAATTTATTTTCTTCAGATAATGCTTATAAGTGGAATTGGGGAATTAAAGAGTTGCGTAGTGACTTCTTCAGGGAAGCTAAACTGGCTACAGATCAAATGCCTTTCCGTGCAATGGTGACACATATTTTTGCCTGATTACTGAGATGATCTCTCAAGATTACCTGTTGTTTGCCTGTCTAAAAAGTGACTTACCATTTTGGAACTGGGGAGCATTTGCCCTTGCTGAGGATGTTGATGAAACACGGCGTGGGGGTCGGGCGGGACACACGACAGGGGAGACAGGCCAAACATCCCCGTGGCCTCAGGGTTTGCATACATTTAGGTCTGGTGACTTCCAGAACCATAGAAGACTAAGGAGGGCATCTGGTCACCTGGGCCAGGTCAACAAGCCTAAAGGTGAATTCTAGCCCCTAATATGTGCAGAAGAACCCCAGGGAAGTCTTGGACAGAGTTCTTCAGGATGCTCAGCATCCCCTGGGTAGCCTGGCATAGGAGAACCAGAGCTGACCGAAGGATTCAACCCTAGAATTCTGCACTTCCACTTCCTCTTTTTATGTTCTCTGAAAACAGTAGTGGGCTTCTTTTAAAATAATAAGATGTTCTGCAGCTCTTTTCTCCTCAGTTCAGTTGCTTTCACTTTTTAATCCTGCATTCCCTGAATACTCTTATCAGAGGCAGATCATCTTCTAAATTTGGTTCAAAGTATTTTTATTATCGTGAATGGACTTTTTCCTGGTTCCCCACATCCCAGATTGATTTCTGTGTCTCAGCACCCGAGATGGACGTTGCCAAGGAGAAGCCCATCTGGGGTTCTCTTTCCATATATTTAATTATCGTGCCAAGTAATTGAGGACCAAAGCATTTTAGTCCCAAGGGGTAGGATGTTAGAAAATGAAGTTTTTGTTTTGTTTTTTATAATTTTAAGTGCTGGAAACCATACGGTAAAATAACTCTTCAAGTTGCCTATGTTTCATCTCTGGGGTTTTATTTAGAGGTTTTGTTCAAGGAGCTCAGGAAATAGGAATATGAACTTAGAATTACTTTTTTTTTTTAACATTTTCTAGGACTGTGCTTTCTGCAAGGCTACCTACTAGCCACATGTAGCTATTTAAGTTGAAATTAATGTTAAATAAAATAAAAGTTCAGTTCTTCAGTTGCACTGTATTCACATTCTAAGTATTCATTAGCCACATGTGGCCACCATTTTGACCAGTATAGATGTAGAATATTTGTCATCATAAGGAGTTATGTTGGACAGCACTGGCACACAGCACAAAGGAACACTACCTTTTAGACACCTTTATATGAGAGCTTGAAAGTGTTGCCACCTCCCTGACCACCTTGGCCAAATTGTATCCTACAGACTTGTCACCTTTTATGGAGGTGGATGGATATTAGAATGAGACAGTTTTAAATATTCAGTAAGAAAAACTATAGGAGGATTTTCTAGAAAAAAAAATCCTTGAATTTACTAATAATAGCTCATAGATTAGATAAAGGTGGCAAGTGATTAGATAATTATAATAATAGCAGCTATTTTTGTTGCATACCGGCTGTATTGCAGGGTTTTGTTCCAAATGCTTTACAGTATTAACTCTCTTAATCCTCATAATTAACCTATGAGGTATCATGTTATATTATCCTCATTTTTTGGTTGAGGAAATTGAGGTAGAGAGAGGTTAAATAACTTGACCCTGAGTCATATAGCTAATAAGGGGTTGAACTAGTATTTGAACTCAAGCGGTGCAATTCCAACTGTCTCTTGTATATCTAGAAATGACACTGAAATATCTAGACTGTTCCCCCCATAACAGGAATAGTCACTTGGTTAGGAAACTATAGAAGACATACAAAATAGGTATTCCAGCTAGTTCAGGTTCTTATTAACATTACAACTTCTAAAAAATTTTCTGTAGCTTAGACAGAGTAAAAGTTAAACAACTTTTCAAAAGGAAGTTGGAGCACTTTAGACTGTTTGGGGAAGATACAATTAATCTGCTAGACCAGGGTTAACAAGCTGAGGCCCATGGGCCAAATCCAACCTGCTTTCTGTTTTTGTAAATAAAGTTTTATTAGAACACAGACAAGCTGTTTGTTTATGTATTCTACATTACATTTGCAGAGCTGAGTAGTTAGAGAGATCATATAGCTCATAAAGTCCAAAACATCTATTTTCTGTTTCTTTACAGAAAAAGTTTGCTGATCTCTGTACTAGATCGTATTGTCCAAGCACTTCAAGATGATTAGCATTAGGGTATTTTTGAACTTGAGGAGCAACCCCTAAATTGTCAAAGGGGCCTGGATATTTCAGCATTTTTGTTGTTATTCAGCATAAATGTGTGCATCCTCTCCCATGTGACAGGCACATCTGAATTTACATTGGCACTAAAATTGGCATTGTACCAATTCTCAAATACTCACATCTCAGAGACCTGACTGCACTTGACACAAGTAATTTCTGTTGGATCCCTTGGTGCTCAGTGAGCCAGGGTCCCTCTGCTGTCACTTTCTGTCGTGCCTGCCCATTGTTAGAAGACTTGTGCACACAAGATGTTCACTTCATGCTCCTCTTACTTTAAGATCATGGTGGAGTTAGCTAAAATAGTAGGCAAATATTAAAATCCAACACTCTTAAAACTGCATATTCTGTTACAAAGTTAGAATAAACTAAGTTCCCCCAAGTTTGTTTACCAAACTTTTAAAAATAATATTTTTTCCTAATTGTAAAAGTTATATGCAGAAAGATGTAAGAAGAAACTAACCACAAGAATGGGAATACCCTCTCACCAATGAACCCCACCACCAAGGTGACCATTTCAGTCCATCACCCAGACTGGAGTGTAATGGCAAGCTAACAGTCACCACAGCCTCAACCTACTGGGCTCAGGTGATTCTTCCACCTCAGCCTTCCAAGTAACTAGAACTACAGAAGTGTGCCACTATACCCAGCTAATTTTTTGATTTATTGCAGAGATGAGGTCTCACCAAGTTGCCCAGGCTGATCTCAAATCTGTGAGCTCAGGCAGTCCTCTCACCTCGGCTTCCCAAAGTGCTGAGATTATAGGCATGAGCCACCATGCCCGACCCAATTTTCTCTTTTAAACAATCCTTTTTTCCATGTCATTTATAATTTCTTAGAAAAAACATTTTTCATTGCTACATAATAATCCATCATATGGATGAACTGTAGTTTACTGAGCCGTTTCCTGTTCCTGAGCATTTGTATTGTTTCCAACTGTTTGCTGTTACAGATAGAACACAGTAACCATCTTTGACAGAAACCTCTGTCTGCTTTCTGGGTGTCATCTTAGGATCAGATTCTCAGAATTGCAAATACTTTATTAAAAATAGCTTATGAGATATGGCAAGAATAAATTAATAAATAAAGGACTGGGTATGATGACTCATGCCAGTAATCCCAGTGCTTTGGGAGGCCAAGGCAGAAGGAGGACTTGAAGCGAAACCTGGGCAACATAGCAAGCCTGTTTGAGACCAGTCTGGGCAATATAGCAAGATTTCATCTCTACAGAAATTCAAATTAAAATTTAAAAAATTTAGTCAGGTATATGATGACATGTGCCTCTAGTTTCAGTTACTCAGGGGAAGCTGAAGCAGGAAGATCCCCTGAGATCAGGAGTTTAAGGCTGCAGTGAGCTGTGATTACACCACTGCATTGCAGCCTGGGTGACAGAATGAGAGTGAGACCTTATCTCAAAAAAAGAAAAAGAAAAAAGAAAAAAACTCAAAAAAACAAAAATTAAATAAATTGATCAGGTAGATAGCCATATTATCTCTGACTTAAATGAAACCTGCAGCTGAACAAGAATGCTTTAGAAATTTCTGTTTAGTGATTTGATATTTATCTTAGGAATTCAATAGTTTGATGATGTCGGGGCATGGTTTGAATGCCCTGACATCTGCCTAGAGATGTTTCTTGGGTTCTTTCCCATAATCTAGCAGTTTTCAAACTTAAATGGGTATAAGAATGACCTTGTAGAGTTGGACACTCCAGGGCCTTGACACCTGCTGTCCTCTCTCCAGTATATCCTGCCCCCAGGGAGTCACAAGTCTCATGTCTCCATGCAGGTCTCATACAGATGTCATGTTATGAGAGAGATCTCTCTGACCACAGGGTCACTTGTTCTTCTCTTGCCTGTGTTATTCCCTGGGTAGCTCTGATTCACTCTAATCACTGCTCACATGTGTATTTTCTCTCCTTACTGGAATGTAGCCCCAAGTGGGAGGGTTTTCATCTGTCCATTGCCTTACCTTGTGAATATCATTCTGTATCAGGAGCTCTTACCCTCAAGGCTATGTGCATGCTAGGCTTTAGGTTACACTGCAGTGATTTTTGTCATGCTGTGCCATTAGTGTCATTGCTCCTATTTTGGCATGAGTATAGTCAATTTGAGGCATTGGGGGAGAGCCTTGAGAAAGATCTGTGATATCGGGGGTAACATGGGCCCTGAGGGAGAAGGACCTGGACTTGGCAGGTGGGGCTTGGTTTTTGTTACATGGGTTGCATGTGCGAATCTGGACCCCAGCTGCTGCTGGCACAAACTGGTGGAGGCTCCTTCTAGCTGCTAGCACCTCCCTTAGTCACAGAGCAGCAGCCTAGCATCCATGCAAAGCCAGTAATACAGGCGAGTCCCCAAATTGGGTTGTGTCCTTCAAAGGCTAAAGTTGTTCAGCAAAGCACCTGATTTATGGGATTTGACTTGGGCATAGGAAAGAATTAAATTCAAGAGCTACATGTGAACACCAGTACTTCCCTTTTACAGGGCATGGAAAACAGTTATCAAAACGTTTGCAATAATGTTTGGGGGAACTGTCACTTTATCAGGATCAACACTGCTAGTTATAATGAATGGCTTATGGTAGACCTTCTGTGTTTAGGATAGCTGTCTTCACTATGAAGGCCTTGTCTTTGGTTCAGAGACCATGGGTACATGACAGAATGCCATGGATTTTTCTTTTCTCTCTTCAGGTCTAGCACATACCGCTCCAAGGGCTTTGATGTCACTGTAAAGTACACACAAGGAAGCTGGACGGGCTTCGTTGGGGAGGACTTCGTTACCATCCCAAAAGGCTTCAATAATTCTTTTCTTGTCAACATTGCCACCATTTTTGAGTCAGAGAATTTCTTTTTGCCTGGGATTAAGTGGAATGGAATCCTTGGTCTTGCTTATGCCACCCTGGCCAAGGTAAGGCTGATCCATGAATTTAAGTAAATCAGATAATTGAATGAGAGTCTGAAAACCAGTAATTAAAAGGCTGGCAAATGAGTCCCAGGTTGTACTTGGAAACAGTCAATGTGAGTCACATGGTTGAAAGAGACCAGTGTCCATGTAATTCTGTTTCTAAGCATTTTCAAAACTTAAGATAAAAGGCACGATGTTTTGAAACTTTCTGTATGATATACTAATAGCATTAACTTTTTTTTGTTTTTGTCAATTTTAGTTCTGCAGTTTAACGTGTTAACAGAATTTGATTATGGTGGATTATGGTATTTATTTAGGAGTTTTTACTAGGTAGGGTTAAAAGAAAACACATTTGTTAAATTCATACGTTTGCATGAAGACTTTGTCCGCAGACAGCCCTGGAACATGGGTAGGTGAAGGTGTTCTCTTCCGGGCTGGGGACACATCCTGCTGTTTTCCCGGTCCTCCAGGAGACACCTCTGTGGAAACACCTGTAACCCCAATATGGGCAACTCAAAAGCATGCCCTAAGGATGGCCAGCCCCTACTAGTAGATTGAGCCCCAGAAGAATTGTGGAACCCTTGCTTTCATCAGTGCTAGAGCCTTCCTCAAATGGGGCAAGACAGAAATGGATGTTCTCCAGATATGTGTACTCAGGACCAACACAAAGGAAATCATGTTTGTGTGCAGGAGGGGGGAAGCTGATGGGAATTTCCACCCAGAAGGGTGGCCAGAGGCAGACGGGATTAGATACCAGGGGTGTGTCCTGGGCGCCTAGAAATCGGGTGGCCTTGTGTGCTCTTGAGAGTAGCAAAAGGTGGTCAGCTTTCCTGGCCCTGTATCTGGGTGCCACGCCCTCACCGCTCTTTATCTAGCAATAGACTTGGAGCCAGAGCTAAGTGTAGAAGGAGAAAGAAGTGTGATTGCAAGAGTGACGGGCCCCCATGGGCACACGTCAGTGCCGAAAGGAAGGCTCATTTTCTCACCCTAGAGCAGCATTTGTTCCAGCTCAAGTTTATGAGCAGATGGTATGGCCTGGGGAACAATCAGGAGAAGTCTCCTAACCCTTAGCTTTCCAAGGAGAAAGAATAACAACTTACCAAGAGCCTGTTAGGCCCTAGCCTGAGAGGTTACAGATCATTGGATCACAAAGTGCTCAGGACGTCTCTGTGAAGCACATTTTGTAAGGCTGTATTCTTGCCATTTTAGAAATGTGGAGACCGAGGGCCAAAGAGGTTTTGCCCCCAGGAAGTCAGAGCATGGAGCCCTGGTGCACTTCTCACTCCATCTGCAGGACAAGGTGGGCTCAGGAGCCCCTTTCCTCTTGATTTTTGTAGGGAATTGCAGACTGGAAAAACTTACATTCCTAAATGGATTTTCAAAATATTTTATCTTTTTGTGACTGCTTGGAAATGAAGAAGTATGATTGAAATGTGAGTAAGGCCAGTTTTGTTAATTATTCAGAAGATGCTAGAGTAAACCTAAATTATCTGGAATTAATAATATATGTGAAACTTCTGTGAGAACAGACCACCTTGGAGTTTTTTGGGAGATGTTCTGATTCTCCACAAGACAATGAATCTTTTTGTCTATGAAATTTCAAGATTACTAACAATTGATTTCACATTCCTGAATTTGAGGAGAGAGTGACAGGCTTGTAGGCAGCAGCATGTGGCTAGAAGCAGGACCAGCAGGGTGGCCTAGAGGTGTCTCTGAGACAGGTTGGTTTAGCCCTCAGTGGTGGCTACACTGTTAGTAGCCCTGGTCAATCCCAGGCGCTTCTTTCCAAAGCCATGTCAGAACCACCTGGTTCTTCTTACCCTACAGGTGCCTGAGTCCCACTGCGTATATGCAGTCAGATTCTCTAGGTTCTGGTCTTGGGCTACTGGATGTTTTAAAATTCCTAGAGGGATGCCAAGGTATAGCCCCATTCTGAGCACTTTCTATGTATTGACCCATTTAAGATCCAGAGCAGCTCTAGAAGGATATTATTATCCTGTTTTACAGATCAGGAAACAAAAACAACAGGTCGCTCACAGAATTGACTTGTAAAAATTTACTGAAACCAAACACAGCCTCTTACAACAATGCTAGCTGGTACACTGATGCCAATGGGTTTCTAGAACATTTACCTAACAGGGGAAGTCTGCACTACAAGTGACCCACCCTCCAAAAAAATAATTTGGCGTTTTTGGAGAGGTTCCCCTTGAATAGCTGTACAAGAGGGAGACATAAAGCAAATTAGGGCTACTGAAATACGGCAATGAGAAATAATATGCTTTTTAAACTTCAGGAATATGGGTTTGTTTCTTTACTACTACTTTTCTTATCACCAGAGGTTAGCAAGTGGCAGAACCAGGCTTCTTCTCCAGGCAGTGTTTGCTTTGCTCTGCTGCGTCTTGCTAAGACACGCAGAAGAAGAATGCCAGACGGAGGCACCCCCAGGCTCATCCCATCCCGAGAGTGGACTCAGCCTCACTCCTTGACCCAAATACAGTGTTTCCACAATGATTGCATATGGAGTCCATGCTGCATTCTGCTATAGAACTCTCCAGAAGCTGAGATGAAACAAGCAAGAGACCAAATGCAAACAGACTAAACAAATGGGAAGATTTCTATTTATTGGATGTGGAGCCCTACTCTCACTCCCTCCATAGTTACAGTTACATAGTTACACAAGTAGTAAACAGTCATTTCTATGAATGACTGTAGGTAGTCAGAGAATGCCTAGGGACTCTCTGCTACCACTGCTAATTGAGTTTCCATCAAAAACTAGCAACTCACAGTGACCAACTCTAATATCTTCCAGTCATCAAAGCCAAAATCTAACCTCAAGTCTATCTCTAACTTCCTGAAGACCACTATCACCCTCCCCCTATACCTTAGAACTGTTTGCAGATCATTTTTTAATCTTTCTGGAGAAATGCAGATGTCCTGAATGTACAAGGGGGACCCAGAGAACCAGAATTGACTTGTGAAAAATTCTGTATTTCTTCTTACAATTTAAACTTCAATCACCTTCAAGGGACTCTTCGTTTGATGCAACACACCTATTATTGAGATGCTTTTCCCACTGCTCAAAACAGCTTTTGAACTCACCCATTTTGATGCCTTTTAGTGCTTCTGTCATTTTTTGTTTAACCTCTTCCACAATGGCCAAACATTTCCCTTTGAAGACTTTTTTTAATCCAGGGAAACAAACAAAAAAAATTGCTCAGGGTGAGGCCAAGTGAATAGGGAGGATAAGGGGTGGAAGTCTTGCCGTTTTTTGTCAAAAACCGCTAAACACTCAGTGTGGTGTGGGTAGGTACGTTGGTAAATCATCCATCATGAAATGGGGAAACATATTAAATGAATCCCCCCCAAATTTATTGATACCAAACACAGCCTCTTACAACAATGCTAGCTGGTACACTAGAACACTTACCTAGCAGGGGAAGTATGTACTATAAGTGACTCACCCTCCAAAAAGTAATTTGGCTTTTTTGGAGGGGTCCCCCTTGAATAGCTGCACAAGAGAGAGACAAAGCAAATTAGGGCTGCTGAAATTTGACAATGGGAGATAATATGCTTTTTAAACTTTAGGAATATGGGTTTGTTTCTTTACTACTACTTTTCTTGTTGTCAGAGGTTAGCTGGCCAAGCTTCATCCCAGGGTCTGGGGTCTGGGTAAAATGTCCTCATGGGTCAATCACCTCTATTCTGCTTGGTGGATGGTCATGGCTGAGAGGCAAACAAAAACTTCAGTGACAGTGGCATCTTCTAGAGAAATTCTTCTCTCCTTATTACAAATGTCTAAGATTAGGACCCACCACCTACCTCAGTAACCTACTTCCATAGCTTCTCATGCCTGCCTCATAAGGCAGTCATGATGATAAATGTGACAGTCTAATAGCTTCCAGAAATACTATCTTATTTGTACAACAGAGCCATACCAAAGGAAAAATACCAAGCAGTAGGAAGTTCTGGTGGAGCTTTGTGAATTATTGCACCTAATCACAAGCTTGCTTGTTGTTTAACTATGAAAAATTTAATATAAAGACCGGGGTGTTGTCTATAATACATGTTATCTATACTGGTTCACCCTTGTCTATGCTGTGAGTCATGAAGCAAGTGTTCTTCTTTTGTCACCTTTTCCCCCCTCACACCCTGCAGCCATCAAGTTCTCTGGAGACTTTCTTTGACTCCCTGGTGACACAAGCCAACATCCCCAACGTTTTCTCCATGCAGATGTGTGGGGCCGGGTTGCCAGTAGCTGGATCTGGGACCAACGGAGGTAGTCTTGTGGGTATCTTTTAGTTTTAAAGGGGTGAAAAATCAGATTGATGGGGCTGTTTTATCTGTTTTATTAAATACCTGATCAGAAATATTAGACATGTAGGTGTGAGTGGGTACTGTAAAATTTGATCATCCTTATTATAGATCATTTTAAAAATGGATAGAATTAGGTCTGACTTTTATCTTTTGTAATCATCCTGTCATCTAGAAAGATAATTCTCATTGCTTCTCCAAATTCCTTTCTTAAAGCCTTTTTTTAATTGTTCTTTGAAAGAGAACCGCTTTCCCTGGCTTGGAGAGGGGCATGTGAAGAATGGTTGGTATGTGGGTGATGGGTGGATCTTACTGTGTGGAGGGGGTCAAGGGGGATGCCTGTGATTTTATAAATTTGACAAGGAGATAGGGACACCTGTACATTCTCTCTCTCTGCACACATGCACACATGTTCATACACACACACACACACCCCGCATGGCAAAGTGTTTTCTATTGAAGCAGCACCAAATCTGTCAGCACTATAGATGTGCTATCGTGGGTCCTGCACCCAGACATCCAAAGTAGGAGGTGACAAGAAGGGCTTTTTTGGGGTGGGTGCTGCCACCTTTGTTCTCTGACCATGAAAGGCAGGCTCTGTGCCCTGTTCCCAGCTACTTCCATTGCTAATAGCATGCCTGCCCTTGACACTCTTTAAATCCTCTTTCCAGAGGAGAAGAAGGCCTAGGATTTGTAGGGGAACGTTTTGTGGTTTTGCAAAATGAAGTTTTTCATCAGGGAAGCTCTTTGGTTCCTCTTCTCTCTTCTCTGACTTCTGATGAACTAAATTATTTTCAGCCAGTGTAGTCAGCTATTTTGTTGCATTTCTGTGGGGGGAAATCTCAATGTTGTAAAGCTGAAATTGTATGTACTTTTTTTGGATAAGGGAAATCACCAAAGCATCTTGATTAGACTAGGGCATAATACTGTTTGACGTTTGGGTACATGGCCCTATAACATCCCCTGTTTATTTTTTAAGAATTTATATTTGTTTTATAGTGACACAATGAAATAAAAGTACTGATCCAGTGAAATTTCACCTTATGATTGAATGCTTCTCTGTGCAATCCGTTGGTGTGTCTGTGTGCTTTTTCTATTACACCCGTAAATATTTTTCTTTCCAGGTCCTGGGTGGAATTGAACCAAGTTTGTATAAAGGAACCATCTGGTATACTCCTATTAAGGAGGAGTGGTATTATCAGATAGAAATTTTGAAATTGGAAATCGGGGGCCAAAACCTTAATCTGGACTGCAGAGAGGTATTTACACTATGATCCCTGTTGTATCTGTCTGTCTATATATGCCTGGTCTACTTAAACATCACACTTGGAACGTGTATATGACATTAAGATGTGTATGACATTACAAGATAAATGGAAGGTTTATTATATGAAAAGATGCAGGGCCTTTCTGTATGGTAAGTTTAAGTCAGTGAACCCCAATGTCTCCTCCCGACCCTGCCAAAAAAATTGCCTCCTCACAAGCACTTAGGTCAATAGCGCAAAATTAACATAAGGTGGTGAGTAACAGGACTATCTGAGCCACATCTTACACCACTCACTCATCTTGGCCTGGTGGTGCCTGAGCTCTGTTTGAAAGGATTGAATAGGCAGATTTTTATCAGTGAAAGGGGACAGAGAGGTACTAAAAATAAGTAAAATGAAACAAATGAACTAAAAAAATCAGCTTTGTCTTCTGTCTCCAGCTAAGCTCCCTCTCCTAGGGTATACCAGCTCTTACTGAAGAAAAGTCATATTCTAACTATGTGCTTGGCTTGAGTGTCAAGCTGAGGGAGTGGGGGTGATGTGCAGAGTTCTGCCATCAAACCTCCTGTGACCCATGGTCATGCCCATTCACTGCATTTGGGCTTATTTGTGGCACGTTATGACACTAGGATTATGATGACTTAGAGCCTCAGTCTTCGAATGGTTCTAAGAATGGTTTATAGAAATCACCAGCTTTTCGTTAGATCCATACCTGTTAGCACTTCTGTTCATACTAACCACCACACTCCACCATCAATTGACTTCTTATACTCTGAGAAACCTGTTGGAGGCTGGTAAAATGATGGTTGCTTCCTTGTAATGCTGTTTCAGTCCTAAATCTACAAATCCATGTTTGCCATTAAAGGGCATTTATTTGCCGTTAAAGAATCCAGTGGTAGAATAAAATACAGACTCTGTGTATTTAGGTCTTCACATTTTATTCTCCCACTAGATTCTTTAATGGCAAATAAGCGCCTTTTGACGACAACCAAATCAAGCCTCCAAGGAATGTGTTCGGAGGCTTGATTCTTAGATTCTGGCATATTTCCTGCCTACCCAATATGCCACCCTCCCCACAAAAGAACAAACAACTAAACCCAGGACATCCCACCACCCCATTTCAGTATGCTACAGGGTTTTCGTATATTTACTTTTCTTACGTATACAAAAGAATGATAATTTTAGGAACAATCTGGGTTATATTTTAAATTAAACTTACTTTTAAACTGAAAATAATTTTATGTTTGAAAAGAATACTAATACATTGGTATATTTCATTTTCTTAAAATTATTAACTCTTCCTACTTTATTTCCTTTTGACCTGATTGTGTATTGGTCATGCGACTTATGGAGTTGCCTTAAAGCAGGTGGCTCCAGTTGCCCAGGACTCATCCATCCTGGGCAACCTTGCTCTTTCAGATGTGCCCCCTGTGGTCTGGGTTGGGTTGTCTGGTGTTGGCCCAGAGGCCCCCATTCCCCTTTTCCTGTCACATAAAGAATGCTACAGGTGGGGACAGGGCTATAACACCTGCGAATATATCTCAGACCGTGATTAAATGTGGCTCTGGTTCCTTTCCAAATGCAAATATGGGGTATGTATTGAAAAACTGTCTTTCCGTCTTCTCTTTCTTTATTAGTGAGATATTAGAGAGTTGATTTTGTACAATTTGTATAAATGGCTTTTAATACGTCATTTCAGCCTCTAAAGAAAAATAGGTCTTTCCTCTGTCCTGGGATGTGGGGGAGGGGAACAGTCCTTGACAAGGAAATCTGGGTGGCTCCAAGTATGGAAAAAGCTCTGGCTGCTGATTTTAGTCGTGTCACCTCCCTTTCCTGGACCTCAGTTTCCTTAGCTCTGAAGTGAGAATGCTGGGCTAGGAGATCCTTGGTTCCCAAGTTCTGGGACTACAAAAAGAATTGTGGCCACTGCGAGTGACCATGGCTGCCTGGGTTAGTGTATAACAGACATGCAGTGATAGTGGCTTAAGTCATGGGTGGTGGACAGCGCCGGTGTCGCTTATGCGTCTTCTCCCCTTCTCTCTTCCATCCTAGTACAATGCAGACAAAGCCATCGTGGACAGTGGCACCACGCTGTTGCGCCTACCCCAGAAGGTGTTCAACGCGGTGGTGGAGGCCGTGGCCCGCACATCTCTGGTGAGTTCTCAGGATGCCCACGAGTCTTTTAGATGCTAAGTCATGATCACATGTGAGGACAGCACTGTGTATTCTGATAGTCTCCAAACGATCAGTTCATATGTTTTAAAACTTTATATTTGTGTATTTTATACATACTTATATAGGTGTAATATATATAAATTTATATATTTTATGTTTAAGCATTTTATGTTTTGAAGATTTTTTTAAACAATTACTTATTAATAGCACAGTCTTATTCTTTGGTGTTAATCAGCAAATAACACCTTAATTCTAACTTCAGGGAACTTGGATCTGAATGTGCAATGCTTTTTAGTATTTCCAATACAGTTGATATAGTAATTTTTTATCTGAGAAAACCAGTACTTTGTAATATAACTATATTAAACAGTAAATCAAGTCAGGAACACATTTATGGCTTTTACAACAAAACACATAAATAAAAAATCTTACCTCTTTTTAGGCCTTTATCTAAGCTGCACGGGTATCTTAACTTCTACTTCCATAAAAGAATGTGACTTTTTCACAGAAGGCAAAGGTCAATTGACCAATCTAACAATTAGTTTATGGCCATGCTCTGAAATATAATTAAAATCATGGTTGAGGACCACATACCTTTTAGGGGTCTGGCTGGTGTGATTCCCAGTGTGACCCCAACTTTCCAGTTAGTTCAGGGCAGCAAGCATTGGATAGTACTCAGCTTTGGGGGCCAAAAGGAATTAAATTTAGTCTAGCTTTTGCCACTGATAGCTAGGTGTCAGGGGTGATATTCTGTGCCCTCCAGGAGGCTCCATGTCTTATCTGCGAGGTTTGAGATCAAATGCCCTGTGTTTATAGTAGACTCTCCACAAAGAAAATCTTCCAATGAATGTAAAACCACAGCATTACAACTCTTTGTTTGGAAGTGACATAAACTTTACTTTTGGCTTCTTGAGTATTTTCATAGCATCTGTCCACTCAGGGTCATCTTTGCAAAATCACCAAAAAGTGAGTACTTCCTGCTCAGAGCCTTTATCTGGTACTAGCGTGGGGCTGATTGTCCCACTACTCTGCTGTGATGGGCAAATTCAAAGAATGACTGACAGGAAAATGCACAGCAGTTGCTTTGTGACAGCTTCTAGCAGAAACATGCAAGCAAGAGAGGGCTTTGGGTTGTCCTGAACCCAAGCTTCAAAAAGTCTCTAACTGCTATGGGAAGAGCAGAAAGCAGATCGAATGGACACAGAGGAGAAATAAACGAGGAAGGACATGGGGCCCCTTTGAAACAGCAGGTCTCAAGGCAGCAGCCTGGCATGGCTGCTTGAAGCTAGAGCAGAGTCTCAATTTTTCCTACAATCTGCTGAGTCAGAGAAAACAGCAGGTCACATATTTAGTGCCTTAAATTGAGGACGCTTGCTGAAAAGCAGACCATGCTTAATGTTAGGAGCAATACCCTTATTTCTTAAATAGAAAAAAGTCCTCAGCAGAACGAACATTAATACATTAATATCTTTAAATTTAATATTTGTTTGTTGAGTCAGGGCCTTACTGTGTCACCCAGGCTGGAGTACAGTAGTACAATTATGGCTCACTGTAGAATTGACCTTCTGGACTCAGGCGATCCTGTGGCCTCAACCTCCCAAGTAGCTGAGACTACAGGCATACACCACCACACCCAGCTAATTTTTTATTTTTTGTAGAGATGAGATCTCCCCAAGTTGCCCAGGCTGGTCTCAAACACCTGGGCTCAAGCAGTCTTCCCACCTCAAACCTCCGGAAGTGCTAGGATTATAGGTATGAGCCGCCACTCCTGGCCAAATTTAACATTCTGAAGATAAGTTTTGACAGCTGTCCTAAGGACACATTTGAATCACAGCATTTGAAGCCAGCAAGCCCTGGACCGGCCAGGCCCCTGTGTTGAGAGAGGCAGGGCCTTGGGGACCCCAGGGGCTCACACCCCTGAATTCATCACAGCATGTGCTCAGCAGCCACTGGCTTTGCAAGAAAACCATGAGGTGGAAGGAATGAGATCACAAAATTTGTTTGTCTTGTCTAAAATTATCCTGTGATTTCATCTAGTGCCTGTATCAGGAAGGAGAAACTCGGACAAGTTGTTTGTCTTGGGCAGGGAAAGCTCAACAAGGCTGCATTGTGTCTCTGTCTTACTGTCTCTGGACTAAAGATATATTTGTTCTTCTTATCTGCTAGGTTCCTGTGAGTTGGCATTCTTGGCCTGGATTTCCTTCTGGTTAAGGAGAAGGCTAACTGCAGAGAGTTACAGACAGTAAAAATGTTGGGCTCTGCCTCCTGGTGTGGATGGTTCAGTTGGGATTTTAGAAATTAATGGTTTGTAGGTCTGTATTTAGAAATGAGTCTGGTGTGTAGTTTTGTGCAGGGCCAGTATCACGTGAAGAGGCATGGAGACCTGGGCTTGTTCTGACCTGACCATGGTGCGGCGTCCATTTGGCTTAGTCTAGCACTTCTACAGTGGGAAAATTTAAAAGCTGGATTACACCAAGATGATTTCTAACTGTAAAACTCTGTGATCGAAAACTGTGTGTAAAACTCTGTGATCTTGAGGGTCGAAACTGACCCCCAAGGACGTGTGGTTTAACTCCCTCAGGGAACTCCAGACTTATGGATAAGGGACCCGGCTTTGGGGGAAGTAAGTCCCATATCCAATTCTGAGCTGAGCCACTCAGGCTAGTGACTTGGCCTCTCTGAGCCTCATTCTCCTTCTGCCCTTGGAGCTGGTGGTGGTGCTGTCATTGGAGCTTTGTGCCCCTGCTACAGACCCCGTCCACTGTAGCCCCTTGGTGGCTCCAACAGAATGACCATCCTCACCTCCTGTTGCCTCATCCAGGAAGGGGCTTTTCCCTGTGATGCATATTTCAATCAGTGTAACATTTTAAAATATCAAAGATGCATTAACGCCAGCCTTAGAATCTTCAGAGATCTGACCAGGTGCAGTGGCTCATGCTTGTAATTCTAGCACTTTGTGTGGCTGAGACGAATGGATTGCTTGAGTCCAGGAGTTCAAGACCAACCTGGGCAGCATAGCAAGACTTCATCTCTATAAAAAAGTAAAAAACTAAAAAAATAGCTGGGCATGGGGTTGTGTGCCTGTAGTTCTAGCTACTCAGGAGGCTGAGGTGGGAAGATTGCTTGAGTCCAGCAGTTCAGGACCAACCTGGGCAACATAGCAAGACTTCATCTTTATAAAAAATTAAAATATTAAAAAAATAGCTGGGCATGGTGTTGTGTGCCTATAGTTCTAGCTACTCGGGAGGCTGAGGCAGGAGAATTGCTTGAGCCCAGGAAGTTGAGGTTGCTATGAGCTGTGATCATGCTACTGTACTCCAGCCTGGACAACAAAGTGAAACCCTACTGGGAAAAAATTCACAATTTCACAGATCAATCATGAACAGTCTGGGTAGGGAACTTGGGACGGATGAACTGAGGACAGGGAGCTGTCTCTCCAGTTGCATGCTTGGCAGGGTGGGCAGATGTCTACTGTGTATGCTGTTATGCAGCACGTGCCACCCTCAGGATTTGGCCCGTGGGTGTCACCAGATGCATCCAGTGGCACCCTCATTTTTTTGTGTTCTCCTCTCGACAGCTTCCTGTCGCGTTTTCCTGTCCTACTTCCTGGCAGTTCCCTTGGCTTCCAGGACACTGTCTCCCCTCCTCCCTGGACTCTCTGGTCCCTGCACCGCTCCTCATGGGGGCCTCCTCTGCTGGTGCGAGGCCCCATCTTCTCCCTGCACCCTCTCCTGGAAGCTCCTATCTGCGGCCTCACCTGTCAGTGGTTCTCTGACGTGTGTCGAGCCTAGGCCCATCCCATGGAGCTCAAAGAACCAGTGATCTCTGTGACCTGTAAACTTGAACACCTGAAGCATGCCACAGAGCTCAGCCCAGATGCTGCAGAGCTCAGCTCCGATGCCACAAAGCTCATCTGATGGATGAAATATAGTCTTGTCACTCCTTTGAGACAGAGCCCAGTTCTCTCCCCACCTCATCTCATATTCCCCCCGTCCTTGGTGCCAGCCTTCATGACAGCCATCCACGTTGCCCAGCAAGGCAGGTTCCTTCACAGCATCCTGTGTTGTGTCCTCCCCACCCCCACGCCTCCGTAGTACCCTTCCCACTGCTCGCCAACTCAGCCCCTGTTTCTTCCTCGGGGAATATCCCTTGTCAGACACTCTCTTCCTCCCAGTCATGGTCTTAGTCTGCTCTCCCCCACCACATCATCTCTTAACTCTGTCCCATGTGGGACACTGTCCTGGGTGTGTCACAAGAGACACACCAGATGCAGGCCTTCCCCCTGGGAGCTGGCAGACCCAGGGCAGACTTTACTCAGGAACCTTCATGTGAGATCACATGGGTGTCATTAACTTGTCAGTCAGCAGCTAGGTATGTAGACAGACAACACCTCCCTTCAGTCTCCTGGTGAGAGGTGCAGGTGGGTGTCTTGTGTTGTCACCCACCTTTTTGTCCCACAGATTTTCCTGAATCTCTTCTATGTGCTAGGTGTTAGTTAGGACTACAGTAGGGGCCAGGAAGCAGACCCCTGTCCTGAGAGGTCTTAGACTCTAATGCAGGAAACAGAAGCTCATCACAACAATAAGTATGAATTGTCAGCTGCCACAGAGAGAAAAGCCCAGAAGGAGAGATGCCTAGTGGTATACTAATGTTATGTGGGGGAACCAGGGAGGGCTTCCTGGATGAGGCAGCTTCTGAGCTGAGATCTGGAGGTGGAGAAAGATGTTCCAGAAGAGCAGAGAACCCATGCTGGGCTCTGCACCAGGAGACTGCTTGCTGGGCTCATGGAATTCAAAGGGTAGGTGATACCCAAAAGGGCCTTGAGGGTCACCTTGAAAATTGCTTTCTTCTAAAGGATCATTGCCCACTGCTGTGTGACCTTGGGCGAGTTACTGCGCCTCTCTGTACTTTGATTGCCTCATCTGTAAAATGGAGAGTCTAATGTTATTACACTTGAGAATTAAAGTAACTATTGTTACAAAGCACTTACAAGGGTGACTAATACTTGTAAGTGCTTCGTATGTCTTACCAATTTTAATAATTATTGTCATCACCGTCACTCTTCCAGGGACTAATATCCCTGCCATTCTGTCCAATTAAGCATTGTTTATCCCTGTGGGTGTCTGGTGAGGTGGCTAGGAGAGCCCAGAGCTGTTTCCTGTTGACATGCCAGACTAGTCATGGTTTCTCACGTGGTCTTGTTTTGTCTAGATTCCAGAATTCTCTGATGGTTTCTGGACTGGTTCCCAGCTGGCATGCTGGACAAATTCTGAGACACCTTGGTCTTACTTCCCTAAAATCTCCATCTACCTGAGAGATGAGAACTCCAGCAGATCATTCCGTATAACTATCCTGCCTCAGGTATGAACTTGAACTTGTACTTTCGTCTCTTTAACATGTAAAAGCACTTCCTGCATAACACACCTATTAGATCTCATGCCTGTAAGATGCTGTGTAAAGACAACCACACCTGAGTACAGGCGGGTCAGCAGATCGCAACTGAACTCGCTCACGTGTCTCTGATCAGCTGGTGGTTGGCCAGGCCCAGGTGGGCCTCACTCACATATCTGGTGGTGAGTTTCATGGAGTGATGGGATGTCTCCCCTCCTCCTATGGCTGACTCACATGTGGCAACAGGATTTTGAGAGGGAGAAGAACCACGCAGGGGCTGCTGCAGTCTCAGCCTGGATCTGGCCACCATCCCTTCCATGGTGCTGCCTTAACAACCCCAAGGCCAGTCCATATTCCCAGGTTGGGACGTAGATTCCTCTGCCAGTGGGGGATGCTGTAGAGGCATGTGTCCAAAGGTGTGGCTACAAGGATGGTAAAGAACTGGGTGCATTGTCACATCTGCCACATGATGATTATAAACTCTTTTCCTGTTCACATATGCATAAAGAATCAAACACGATTGTGAGATGGAGGCATTGTCATTTTTTCCTATAATTCCAGTTATAGGAAATGTGACTCCTTCTTCATCGGAAGCATCTAATTAAATAGACTAAGTCTGACTTTCTTAGTCAGTTCCTCACTTCTTCTTCCCCTCCATTCTGGAGCTGTTGGTGTTGTGTGACTCTTACAGTAACCTCTTGAGTGTCTCCGCCATCTAAGCTGCCACACTCTCTTCTTTTAAAAAGTATTGTCAGATGAATCTTCCTAGACCACTGCTTCACCCGAGCCTCCCCTGTTGTGAGTAAACAGCAGGTCCCCATGATGTAAATATGGGCAGATCACAGAGGACTTACTCCCCAGCACGGCTGTTTGCGACCTCCTGCCAGGCCCTTCCTGACCCCCCAGCCTGTTTCCCTCCACACCCTGACCCTCCTCTAGGATGTCCTCCAAGGCCTTTTGCCTGCATCGGTCTCCTAATCTTTGCTCCACCAGTCTCCTGCCTAAAATGCCCTCTCTCCCATACTCCATTCATATGAAGGAGGATCCCCAAAAACCCAGAATTTATTTATAAAAAATCATATATTCATTTTTACATGTTTAAACTTCAGTCGCTTTGAAAGCACTCTCCGTTTGATGCAATACACCTGTCGGGACACTTTTTCCACTGCTCAAAACAGTTTTTGAACTCATCAGTTTGGATGCCTTTTAGTGCTTCCGCCGTTTTTTGTTTCACCTCTTCCACGTTAGCAAAATGTTTCCCTTTGAGGACTTTTTTCATCTGGGGGAACAAAAAAAGTCGCTTGTGGTAAGATTAGGTAAGTAGGGAGGGTGGATTATGGAGGTCATGCTGTTTTTGGTCACAAACACTCAGCATGGTGTGGGCAAGTGTGTACATAAATCACCCATCATGAAATGGGCAAATGTGTTGAAAGAATCTCCAGAAAAGAAATTCACTGAAGCCAAACACAGCCTCTCACAATGATAGCCAGTCCACAGATGCCGATGGGGTCCTAGAATACTTACCTAGCAGGGGAAGCCTATACTACAAGGGACCTACCCTCCAAAAAATATTTCTGGTTATTTTGGGGTCCTCCCTTTTTACCACATTCTTCTCATTCTTTAAGATTCAACTCAAGCAACCTCAGCTTTTGTTGAAACTCTGCTGAGCAGAATAACCCACTTGGGAGCTAGCACTTCCCACTCATCCTGCATATTTTCTAGGCTACTCATCTGGCATGGAATCATGTCTTTAGGGTGTATTTTATGCTGTTGCCTTTTTCATTTGACTTCTGTTTTCTTAAACAACAGCAACTTCTATGTCTTTGATTAATTATGAATTCTTCAAAGATGAGAGAATTTAGCTTTATTTTCCCCAGGGTAGGGAAAGTGGACACATCAATGTCTCTTTGTTATAATTTGATGGATTTGGAATAAAGGGGTTCAGACTAAGGGAACAAGGAAGAAGGAATAATTTCAGAAAGAAAGTAAATGACATTATAGCCTTTTCTCCCCATTTTCGACTTTACATGTGGGGATGTGCTTTCCTGAAAAAAGAGATCTTGGGGAAAGCATTGAAAGCTTCCAGAGAAATACAGGCCAACAGAGGACATGCACACTGGCACAAGAGGCATGAGTTATATTCTCAGAACCGCCCTTGACTCACACTGTAACTTTGAGCAAATCACTTAGCCCTTTCTGTGTCTGTCTCTTTAGCTATAAAGGAGAAATAATAACACTTGCCAAAGACATTTCCAGAAGAGTGCAATATCCTTGGATAAATGGCACTGCATGGAATGATGTTAGAATAATGTGTTTTCACCATCTTTAAAATAATATGCTCTGATGATTAAATTGTGGCCAGTACAATAGCAAAATGTGGACATTATTTCACCAGTGTGGTTTGTAACTAATGTCAAAACTCAGCTTGGGGACTACAGCTGGTGAATAAATGACATATGTCAGGTGGGGTGCACTGTGTTGCTCTGTGGATTCTTGATTTCGCCACAGAAAAGAATTTCAGAGCGAATTGAAAGTTTAAGAAAGAATTTATTAGAAAGAAAAGAATCACATTCAAGGAAAAGCATGGGCGCCTTAAGAGAAAGGACACGTGCTTGCCTTTGACAAGAAGCTTTATATACTTTTACAACAAACCATGACCTACTTGCAAAGGCTGCAGGTATCTGGTCACAAGTTTTGATGACCCTCTCTCAACCTTTTAAGTCACAAAGACCTCCTAAATAATGAAAGTTACTGTCTGACTTGATTTGAGCTTTTCTTTGAGCATAATGTGTGTGTTTTGGGTAATTTCCTATGGTTTCTGTGATTTACCGTATTGGTAGATCCACACACCAACCAGCAAGGTGGTCAGGCCAGATATGCCTGATTGGTCAGGTGAAGGTTGTGTATGGATAAGAAAGATGTCTGAATGCTCACCCTGTTCTAAATTAGATCTGCCTGAGAAAAACCTGCCCAGCTACTTCTAAATTTTAACTATGCCTGCCTCAAGAAGCAGGAGGAGAAGGTAGGCACAGAAGATTGTTCAGGGCAGATCACAGCCGTGGAGGCTTACTGGGGGTCTTCTGCCGCTTTTAGGATCAGGCACTGAACACGCTTGGGGATTTAATGAGAGAGGTTTGAAAGTATTAGTTTCATTTGCATATCTCTGCATGGAAATACATTTTTACTTTCTCTTATGAGACAGTAGGTATTTTTTGGTTGACTCTGATATGTTCACATTTTTTTATTTTTAAAAATCTACTTTCCCTGCAGTTTTTCTGATTGCTTGCCCAATAGCACCATTCCATTTGCCTTGCCTTGCCTAGCTGGGAGAGGACTTAGAAAAAAAGTGGGGAGAAACTACCTGATAAGAACCCCAAAAGCTCTACAGGTCACTGGCCAGCAGGAATGAATCTCAGGGCAAACATCAGGGTACCTTATCCCTAGAGTTTTAGGATGGGGCCCTACCTGGGGCCTTTCAGACACTAGCCATTATATATCGGGAAATGATCACTAGTGCATCAAAGAGTCAAGTCAAAAGCAATTATCTTTATTTGTCTATTCTTTGAGACAGAGTCTTGCTTTGTCACCCATCCTGGAGTGCAGTGGCACAATCATAGCTCATTGCAGCCTCCCACTCCTCGGCTCAAGCCATTCTTCTGCCTCAGCCTCCTGAGTAGCTGATACTACTGGTGCATGCCACAATGCTCAGCTAATTTATTTTTTATTTTCTTTAACAAGGTCTTGTTATGTTACTTAAACTGGTCTCAGACTCCTGGCAAAGGCATTTATCTTAAATTTCATCTGTATCCAGCACTATTTTCCTAAAGCAGATGGGCCAGATCCCATTTTTCCTTCAAGGGAAGTCTTCAGCCTGCAAGAGAAGTCCGATTTTTTTCCCTACAGCTTCTGCTTTGCTATCTCCTTGGCATCCTCTCCTTCAGAACAATCACATGGCAGCCCTTTCCTACTGGTCTCCTCTCAGCCTTTTCTGCTTCCCGCAAAATCATCAGCCCCCTATCTTAGCCCCTTCAGACCCCCAGGAGGGTCTAAGCCAGGTGGCCCAGGACTCTGTTTAGGTGAGTCTGACTTTTTCCTCCAAGTCTTTCTTTCTGCCTTTGCCCTTTAAGGCTAAAATTACTCACAGGAAGGTTCTTTTTCCTACTCATTTTGCACTTTATTGCTTTTTTCCAAATGTGTAGCATTTTGTCATACTAAGCTACTCTACTCTCTAATTGCCTGTGTTTGAATTCTGTGCTACGCAAAAGCAAAGGGATTGTTGTTACTGAATATATTGATTTGCTTGCTGATTGTTTTAAATATTGACCCATTTCCTCACTCACTCTTGGCTCCAAGGATCTCAAGGGTCATGCTCTGTGCTTATTTAGCACTGCACAGTGTCTGTTGGAGGTGGTCCTCACACAGGGCAGAACTTATCTTTCAATGCTCTGTCTTTTCTCTGATGACTACTGTTTCTCTTTTTACTGAGACAATCATCCTGCCTCCACCAGGCTGCCTACTTTTAAAATGCTCTTTGCCAGAGGGGGCATGATTGCTTTGGAAGGATGGGATCCTGGGGCCAGTTAGGAGCCATTGCAGTAGATCACAGGAGATGAGGACAGTGGTGGCCTAGGTGGGATGAAATGATGGAGCAATTAGATTCAGATTCAATTTCATAGGACAGCCCACAGGTCTGGTTACAGTTCTGAGGTAGGGTAAGACATAATGAGAGCTAATCCAGTGCTTTAGGTCCTCAGTAACTGCATGTGTCATGAAATTACCCGAGACAGAGAACCTTGAGAAAAGAGTGAATTTGTTGGGGGCGATGGGAATATCCAGGGTTCAGGTTCATAAATGTTGCATGTGAGATGCCAGTTGCAAAGTGAGAGACAGGCGTGAGTTTATAGCAGCGGCAGGTGAGGTCTGGCCTGGAGATGAAAATTTGACAGTCTCATATTCTCAAACTCACCCAGTGCTCGATCCTAAAAGCATCTCATGATTCCCAGCGAGCCTCAAGACTGTGCCCTGCCCTGGGCAGAAAGATTTCCCTGAATGCCTGCCTTCTCCTGCTTTTTCTGAGCCCCTGCACATGCCTTGGTTTACCAGTGCACATTTGCTCTGGTCCTCAAGCTGGGTTTAGCTGCAAACCATGTTGATGAAATAATGTCCATATTTTGCTGTTCTACTGGCCAAAGAGGACTTAGGGCTGTGGGGTTGGATGGATCACTCAGGGAGGGCAGATGGAAAGGGGATCACAGCCCAGGAATTTTCTGCTGCTTACAGGAGGGGAATGTCAAGCAAATTGGATAGGGACTCCTGACAAGGAGCAGTGATGAGTTAGGAGGAAGAGCGTGGCCCACCTAGAAACCTAGTGAAGAAAGAGCTTTCCAGGAGGGAATGTGGGTAGCTGGTCAACACCTACAGAGAGGGCTGCTGGGGTACTTCCACGAGAGATATAGTAAGTCCCCTACATGCATACAATTCCATTCTGAGATGGTGTTTGTAAGTCCAACAAAGTTAACCTAGGTACCCAATTAACACAATCAGCTATATAGTACTGTACTATAGTAGGTTTAGAATACTTTTCACACAAATAAAAAACAAACACAAAAAAATACAATATTTTAAATCTTACAGCACAGTACCTTGAAAAATATAGTAGTACCTTACAGTATAACAGCTGTCATACAGGGGCTGGCTACATCACTGCTGCTTTTATGTTCACTTCTGGACATCCTAGGCTTGAAATAAAAATACTGAACTACTGTACTCTATACAGCACTGTACAGTAAAGTACACAAATGCACAACCACTTGTAGAGGATGCTCGCATGTAACAGTGTACATCAGACACATGAACTAGCTTACATGATTGGGCATGTGAACATACATTCACATCTTTGGAAGTTTGCAACTTGATGGCTCGTTTGTAGGGGACTTATTCTACTACCTGGCTGCCCCAGAGAAGAGAAGTCTCAAGGGAGCAGGTCCCGTGTGTCATTCATCACTATATTGTGGTACAGATGATGGCACCTGATACATATTAAGTCTTCAACAGATAACTGCTGGGCAAATGGCTGGATGGGCAGATGAACAGATGAACACACATGAACACACATCTCCTGGATGTATGTACCTGTGTGTAGTTCCAGGTGGTGTATGTGTATCATCCACTTCTGTCACTCTCAATAATATTTATCACCATGCTTCTCATCTCCTAGAGGACAGGGATGAGATCACTTTTCTTTCCATGTGACTCCCCTTTTCTCCTCAGAGGGTCCTGAGCATGCAGGTGACCTCAACAGTTTCGTGATGTTGCCTGATTTGTGCTTATTCTTTGCTTTCTCCTCTTCAACAGCTTTACATTCAACCCATGATGGGGGCTGGCCTGAATTATGAATGTTACCGATTTGGCATCTCCCCTTCTACGAACGCTCTAGTGATCGGTGCCACTGTGATGGAGGGCTTCTACGTTGTCTTTGACAGAGCCCGGAAGAGGGTGGGCTTTGCAGCGAGTCCCTGTGCAGGTGAGCAATTCTTGCATTGGACAGGGAGGCCTGACATGAACACTTTAGGCACTTTTACTGACTTGGAAATAATTCTTGATGACACATCGGTTGCCATTAAATTGTTTCACACATATCTATCATTGATAACCAAAGTCTTATCAATAAAATGGGTCATGGAATTGCTGAAGAGAATTAAATGAAGTCATCTGTGTAAAAACTTCGAGTTCAATGGTTGGCCCCTGACAAATTCTCATTAAATGTTAGTCATTACAGTAACTAGGAAGAAAAATACTCTGTGGAGCGTATCTGTTGAATTACAGTTGTTTGACTGTTAAAGCAAAATGAGTAAAGGAGAAAATTTGAATATAAGCTGTGTACATTAATTTTGCCTCAAAGCAGTTCTCATTATAAAATAAAAAGTAAACTGCTATTTCACAAAATCCTAAAATAATGAGAATGAGGAGCCTATGTTTCTTGTGGAATTCCTTTGAAGAGGTATATGAGGGCAACACAAAGCGTTATTCTGCAAAGTCTAGCTTGAGGTTTGGACAGGTCTTCCAAGAAACCAGGAGAGCACAAGAAAGTCGATAGGATGGTTAAACCCCATCAGATTGAAAATGTCTTCAGATTCCAATTTGCTTGAGATGGGGCATTCACACAGCACACGGTATAATGGGAGGATTAGGTGCTTGTTTCTAACAGTCTGAGCTAGCAAAGAAAGACCCAATCATAGAAGTGGGATGAGTCGTGAGGGGAGGAAACGTCTGCACTGGGGAAGTGGCCGGGAGAGTGGTGGCATTTCAAAATGGGATTGCAGAAGACTGAAAAAATTAGGGTATTTGAAGTCAGGAGCAAACTGAAATTCCGATACTGTGCTGGTAACCTGCAAAGGGAGAGAAAAATTAGGTATGAGGTCAAAAAAGAACTGAGGACAAGGAGGTGGAATTGAAGAAAATTAGTGGGGTGGTGGTGAAATACAAGATCACCATGTAGGAAAGAGAATGGAAATTTGATGAATATTCAATACTGTGGTCAGCACACTGGCATTTTTTGAAAAGTAAAGTACCAAGTTAGAGACCAGAAGAAGAGAGATATTAAAAGGAGAAGTTATGTCTGGAATTATTAGACTAATTCATATTCTATACAAATAAGGTCACCCAACCCAGTGTACATAACTGATATGTTGTGATATGTTTTCTTAAATACCAATGCAGATTTATTTCACTTTGCATTAGTAAACAGACTTGGAACCCTTAAAGCTTGTCATGTTTTTCATCTTTGCCATGCGTAAATGTTTACCTTTAAAATGTGCAATAACTCTTTAAGTCTGTTATCACGGAGTGAGACTTTTCTTTGTGGCAGCGAGTATGATTGAAATATCACTATATCCCACCTGTGAATATTTTACTTCTTTTTAACCGAGGGACTCTAAGAACTAAAACAATTTTTGCCTGCAATTTCTGTTCCCTTGTTAAATACCATTAAAATAGAGGCTACTATGGCAACAGCTGTTAGAGCGTCCACTTTACTTAATACTTCAGAGTCTAATAACCGTTTGTTTCCTAAGTGAATTGCTTTTGGAAATGGGTTAATATTAAGTATCTCTAGGCAGGGCACCATTTTTTCTTGCATTTCATTGGGAATTATTTGTGAGGTGCTCTTATATAAGTTTTGTGTTGCTTTTTCAAAAATGTATTTAAGGCTTAGTACTTAAATATTTGATTTTACCAGCTGTGGGAAAATACAGTGATCTATGTCTCCTCTTCAGTGTGAATTGTTTAGCCATTAAAGTAATTGCTTTCCTCAGGGCTGCAATTAAAGAAGCCAGGCAGTGCTCTATAGCACTATAATAAATGAAGTAGATACATTGCCTTTCTTTCTTTTTAAATGTGTTTATTTTTAATTGTAAAATGTTTAAGTAACAAAAAAGTCTTAAATTACAGAAAATCATATACTACATGCATATTTATAGAATATCCAGATTGAATAAATGCTAATATTTTGTTCTATTTTCTTTAAAAATTTTTCTGAGAAACAACAGCAAGTTATATAAAGCCCTGCCCCACCCACTTCCCCTTTATCTTGAAATTGGTGTTTATTCTTATCCTCATTACTACACATTTATAATTTTACCAGATAGGTGTAAGTACTTGGTGTTAGTTATCTATTGCTGTGTAACAACTTACCCCCAAATGTAGCAGCTCCTTATTACCTTACGTGGTTTCTGAGGGTCAGGAATGGAGGAGTAACTTAGCCAGTGGGTTCTAGCCAGGGTCACTGATGAGGTTACAGCCATCTGATGTCTGTCAGAGCCTCTTCTATGCTCCCTCACGTGGTTGTTGGCCAGAGCCCTCCATCACTCCTTCTGTGGACCTCATCACAGAACTGCCTGAATGTCCTCTGGCTACCCCAGAGCCTGTAACCAAGAGAGAGGGCAACCCAGCACCCAAGACAGAAGCCATAGTTGTTTACAACCTAATCTTGGAAGTGTACGCTATAGCTTCTGTCCTATGCTCTTGGTTGCATAGAGCAACTCTGACACGAGTGGAAGAAGGGGACACGGGTTAAGTACATCAGGAAGCAGCGATCATTGGGAGTCATCTCAGAAGCTGCTCATCATATACTTATAACAAAACATAGGTTGGTTGATTTGTTTGGGTCTTTTTTTCCTATTTTTAAATTTATGTGAATGCTGTGGTACTGTGTGTAACCTTTGTCGACTTGGTTTTATTGCTTAACATTGTGTTTTTTAGATTTTGTATGTTACTGTGAGTACTAGGTCATTTGTTTTGACTGTTATATAGTATCTCATTTTATGAATATGCCCAGATTATTTTTCCAGTTTTATGTCAATGAACATTTGAGTTGTTTATTGGTGATTATAAGCAATACTACATCAAACAACTCTGTGTATATGAATGAGATCTTTTAGAAATGGAATTTCTAAATGATTTAGTATATCAACTTCAGTTTTTTTGGCTACTGTCAAATTTGTCTTCAAAGTAGCTGGAACACAAGAGTTATGTGAGAATTTTCATTCCCTCAAAGTATTGTCATATTTGTTTTGTTTTTGTGTTTTGACAATCTAAGTGTGTAAAGTAGTGCCACATTTCACATTTTAGCTGATTTAAGATTGCACAACTTTGGATATGTTTGTGGGATATTTGAGCTTTTTCTCTGAGGACAGAGTTTTCTATTTAATATCTTGTGCATGTTTTTCTACTTGTCTTTTTCACCGATATATATGAGTTCCTTATGTACTTGAGATATTAATTTTGTGGGTTATATATTCTAATAATCTGGATTTTTCTTTTTACTTGTTTTGGTGCTTTTTACTTTTTTTTTTTTAATTTAGTGAAATCGAGTTTACCAGTGTTTCCCTAATCATTGATACTCTGTACCTTATTTAAGAAATTCTTCCTTATTCTAAGAAAATAGGGATAATTTTTTTCTTCTAAAGAGACTATATACTTCTTAAAATTGTCTTCCACAATGTGCGTTGGGAACCTAATTTTTATGAGAATATTCAGTTTTCTCAGCATCATTTATTGAATATACAATGTTTCACATTCTTATTTTTCCAATATTTTATTATGAAAATGTTTAATGTAAAGAAAAGCCTAAAGGTAATACAGTGATGTCCTCCATACCATCTAGATTTAGTAATTTTTAATGTTTTATCAAATATCGGGATATGTGTATGTTTGTATGTCGTTTTTGCTGAATCACTTGCAAATAAACTACAGATATTATGACTTTCACTCCCCAAATATTTCACTATGCATATTAAAAATAGGACACACTCCCATATAACTACCATATCATGATTGCTTCTGGAAAAAAACAACAATTCTGCCAAACACTATATATCTAGGTCATATTCAGATTTCCCCATTTGTCCCAAAAATGTTTTCATTAGCTGTTTTTCTTTTTCTGGAAGGTCTGTTGTTTTGTAGACTGTATCACATTCATTTTTAACTGAGTACTTCCTAGTGCTATTATTTGACATGTTCATTTAACCTCATATTTCCTTAAATTTAATGTAGTAAATTAATGTAGAGATGTAATTAGATTCAACTTGAATCACCTGGTGAATTTTAATAGCATCTTTGTCATGTGCCAAGTTCTCTCTTCTGTCTCTCTGGTCTAATTCCCTATTCCTGAACTAAACCATATAGTTTGATTTTTGTGTCAGAAGATAATATCTGGCAGGGGCTTGACCTTTCTGCTTATTCTTCTTTAAAATTGTCCTGGCTACCTTTGCCCTTTTAATCTTTTTAAGATCCCTGAAGAACCCTTTTGGGATTTTGATTAGAACAGCATTGAATTGATAGATTAGCTTGAGAAGAAACCAGATCTTTACAGTATCATTTTTTTTTTCCTCCATGAATGTGCTAAATCTTTTCATTTGTTTAGGTCTTCTTTTATGCCCTACTGCAGTGTTTTGTAATTTTCTCCAAGAAGTTCTTATACCCAGACTTATTACTAGATACCTTAGTTCTTACTGTTACTGCAAATGAACTTATTTTAAATTGCATTTTCTAGTGGATTGTTTGGGGGTATAGGTGTGCACTTTTTTGTATATTAATTTTCTATCCTGCCACATTGTTAAATTCTTCTTTTTAAGTGGTTTTTAGAGTCACTTGAATTTCATATTAAAACAGTCACATAATCTGAAAATAATACATTTTTAATTATGTCCAATCTTTGTATCTTTTATTTATATTTTGGGGTTCCTTCTAACACAATATTGAATAGAAATTGTGATAATGGATGCTTTTTTGTCTTTTTCCTTTGAAGAAAATATTTGTCATGTTTCATCATTGAGCATTATACAATGATGGAGTAGGTTGTAGAATTCCCTTCTTAATCCTGAATGTAGTGATTCTCAATTTTCCAAAAGTGTATAGTATGAATGGAAATTTTTTGACAGTTTCTACTAACATTAACATATGACTACTCAATACCCCAGCAGTTCCACTCGTAGGCATATGCAAAGGAGAAATGAATGTGTATGTCCACCCAAGGACTTGACCAGAGGTTCACAGCAGCTTTATTCACAAAATAACTACAGTAATACATTGCTGTAAGCTCCCTATATATAAGTGATTCCATTTTGAGAGCACATTTGTAAGTCCTATTTGTTCATTAGTTCAACAAAGTCAGCTATACAGTACCAGCTACATCACCACTGCTTTTATGCTTACTTTTGGACATCCTGGGCTTGAAATAAAGATACTGTACTGCTGTACTTTATATGTACCATACAGTAAAGTACACAAAACACAACTACTCATAGAGGATGCATGCACGTGACAGTGTACACCAGACACATGAACCAACTTATATGATTGGACATGTTAACACACATTCGCATCTTTGAAAATTTGCAACTTGAAGGTTTATTTATCTGTAGGGGACTTACTGTTTTTAATAAGTGCATAACTGCATAAAACTATCATTTGCATCAAGGTAAAAACAATCCAAAAGTCCATCAAAGGAGACAGTTATTGACTATCCCTTCAGATAAACACTACATAGAAATGTTCTTTCTGCTGAAGAAAGTTATTTAGGATTTTTAAAATAAAAAACTGTAAAAGATAAATCTTACTTTGCCCCAGCATTTGAATCATAGTTTAGCTATACATGGTATTCTAGGTTGACCATTTTCCCTTAATGTTTTGAAGATACTATTTCATTGTCCTCTGGCCATCATTATTGCTGATGAAAAGACCCCAGTTGATCTCAATTGCTATGCCTTTAAGGATACAATCTATTTCTTCTCTCTAGTTGCTGTTAAGACTGCTTTAATTTTAAATTTCTAGTGTTCTGAAGTTTCACCATGATATGTATAGGTATAGGTTATTTTTTCATCTTGCTCAAGATCCTTTGTGCTCTCTGAATCAAAAAATTAATATATTTTGTCATCAGTCTTAGAGAATTCTCAGCTATTACCTCTTCCACTATTGCCTCATATACATTCTTTCTAGTCTCTTCAGGGATCTCACATGAGACTAATTTGAGATTTCTCATTATTTCTTTTAGGTTCCTTGACCTTTCATTGATATTTTCCTCTCTTTATCTTTGCTGCATTCTGTGTAACTTCTTCAGAAACATCTCATATTGGCCTAATTATCTGTTCAGCTATGTTCAATCTACAGTTTGACCTATTCATTGAGATTTTCATTTCAATGACTTTATTTTTCATGTCTAGAAATTCTATTTGTTACTTTTACAAATAGACTGGTCAACTTTTCTGTAGTGTTCTGTAATAGTTTTATTGTGGTTTTGCTTTTCTTAATCTTTTTATTTTTATTTAATTAAATGCTAGGTAATATTCAGACGGTATAATACAGAGCACCCCACTTCCTCAGAGGTCATAATATTAGTACAAAAAGTGCTGCCTCGTTTTTTTGAGACTCGTCGTTTATTAGATAGACATTTAGAGTGTTTCCAGCCTTTTATTGTCACAAACAATACTGCAGTGGACACCAGGTATATCTCTCCATTCACATAAAGGAAAATGTATCTTCAGTTAAATTACTAGAAGTAGGATTGCTGAGCTAAGGGGTATAAGAATTTGTGATTTTGGTAAATATCATCATATTGCCTTCTGTAGAGATTACACTCACTTTTACCTGGCCTTACCAGGTTTCTAGTATATTTCTCCAGTCAGCCCTGCCAACACTGTCATCAAACTTTTGGAAATTTTGCCAATCTAAAAGCTGAAAAATGATTATCCCAGTATAATTTAAATTTGTATTACTTTATATGCGTGAGTTTTAGTTTATTTTCATATGTGTAGGTTCATTTATCATTTTCCTTGAACTATCCATTCATATCTTTTCTCCATTTTTTTCTGTTGGATCTTTAAGGGTTTTTTGGTATTGATTTATAGGAACTCTATATGTACTGGAGTAATTAATATTTGAAGAAAAACTATACTTCATATTTTACTTGTAATTGTTAAAGTTTTACTTATAATGTGTTTTAGTGTAAAAAAATGTTTACACTAAACATTTTTGATCTTTTCCTTTAAGGCTCTTGGGTTTACTGTTATTTTTTCGGGGGTGGGGAGGAGCAGGATTTATTGAGAGGACAGAAAAACTTCCAGAGCAGAAGGGGACTGGAGACGGTTGTCCTACTGTTACTTTTTGTTTGTTTGCATCTGTCATCCAAGCTAGAGTATAGTGATACAATCATAGCTCACTGCACCTTGAACTCTGGGGCTTAAGTGATTCCCCCACCTCAGCCTCCCAAGTAGCTGGGACTATAGGCACATACTACCATGCCCAGCTAATTTTTATAATTTTTTTGTAGAGATGGGATCTTGCTATGTTGCCCATGCGGATCTTGAATTTCTGGCCTCAAGTGATCTCCCTGCCTTGGCTTTCCAAAGTGCTGTGATTACAGACATTCGGCTACTGTTACATTTTAAATGACCTTTTTCACTAAAAGTATTTTGTGATTTATTTAAGCAATTTTATATTTTATATACGTTGGCATAGACTGTATAGATTAGACTTTTCTTCCCCAAGATGACTGCCCCATTGCTATAACATCAAAAAATCCAACTTTTCTTCACTAATTTTAAATCCCGCAATGATTACATACCAAATTCGAGCAAATATTTGAGAGATATATATGTATTTCTGGATTTTCCCTTCTGTTTTATTGGTATGTCTCATAGTATCTGTTCCCTTTCATTATTCTCTTTTCAAAACTTCTCTGCCTTTTTTCTTAATTTTTATTTTCCTTTATGAACTTTTGAATCAACTTGTTTTAGTTTAAAAAAATTCTTGGTGGTGTGGTATTTTAGTGAGTTTTTAATCACTTTAAATGTGGCTACAGTGTAATCTAGTGTGGATTGTTCTATTTTTCTATCTTTGATGGAGAGTTAATCTTGTTTTTGTGTCTGCTGATTCCTCTCTCATAGTAAGCCCTTCTTTCATTGGTTTTGCAGTTTTCTCTTGTGAACTTATCATTAGTGAGTGCACATGTTTCCTTCTGAGAGAGTTCAGTATGCCTTGGGTTGTAAAGTGTTGCTATAATGCAATTTTGTGTTTGTTTTTTTCTCAGTGTCCTCTGACCATGAGAACTTTAGGGTTTCTATACCAAGTTGTGTGATTTTAGATACCAGCTGTGCTTGAGGTGGAGGTTTGGGGGTCTCCATTTTTCATAGGTGATTCTCTCTTGCCCTCCTCCCCAACCTCTCCTCAGACCTCAGGCTGATTCAGGCCTCCTGGTTGATAGAGTGTCCTGGCTTCTTTCACTGACAGAAAGAGCATCTCGATTCCAGCGCCCACCCCTTGGTGCCCAGGTTCAAGTCTTTTGTCCCACCTGGGCATGAGAACCCCAGCCGGCCTATCTCTGATGGAGGAATGTCTTACTTCTGGGCTCAGCTACATAGTTAAAGATGGGGTGGGTACTTCTATGTTATTCTCATTTCTATTTATTGCGTGGGAAGAGGCTCTACCTTTTGCACCTACCACGATTTGATGGAGCCAACATCTTTGGGATCTGCCCTTCTCTCCCAGTGTCTTCCACTTTGGTCTTTAATAATTATTCAACTTTGTCAGCTGACTAAGAGTTGGGATGAGGGGAACAGTGAATAGAAGGTCTTTGGTTAACATCACCGGGGGAACGTTTTAAACATATACCTGGTCAATATCCTCACACCCCTTTTCAACAAGGGCACAGCAGAATAGTGGTTGGTGGGAGGGTGATGGGTATTTGGAAAAAGTTCCCAAGATACCTTTCTTATACTGCCCCTGCCTCTCCTCAGCCCTCCCCTACCCCTGCTGTGAATCACTATTCCAGCCAAATCAGGTGGATGTCAGGGTGTGTCATGGAGTGGGCCAGCCTGGATCCTTGATGTGCAGTGTCTCATACCTGGAACAGATACTGGGGACTGGAGCTCTTTCAGTTTGCCTCTATGTTGCCTGGGCCAAGTGTCCTACAGCTAAGAAGATAATAGAGTATTAAAATTGAGAACACGCTCTTATTTTAGTGTATCCAAAGCTTATGAAATACCACCCATCTCTTTTTATAGATTGAGACATTTAGCACCCAAGAGCTGTATAGATTTCAGCTTGTACAACTTGAGACACATCATGGATTATGGCAATCATCTCACTGTGAATTTTTCTTGCTGCAGGTTGAAAGTGGATCATCTGGTACATGCTTATGTTTAAAAATAGAAGAGTTAGCTGTTAAGAACAGAGTTGCGGAGATATGCCTCTGCCATCCACTTAGACCATGATTAAAAGATACCAAAGTCCAGGGACCCCAAAGGCATGGGGCAGGCAGCTCTGTGTCCTCATTTTACCTAAGAGAACGCTGAACCCCCAGGTGTTCAGTTGCTTTCACAAAGTTGCAGAGAAAACTGGCCCTGGGTCCAGAATCCCTGTCCTGAGACTCTAGAACATGTTTCTGAATAAACCATGTCTACTCGGAAAGCATCTCAGACCAGATAAACCGTTTGGCAGGACAGTTTACATTTATCTTGCATGGTTATAGGGAAAAGACTTGACAACTATAATTTTATTTTATGTTATTTCTTTTTTGAGTCAGGGTCTCACTCTGTCACCCAGGCTGGAGTGCAGTGGCATGATCATGGCTCACCACAGCCTCAAACTTCCAGGCTCAGGTGATCCTTCTGCCTCAGCCTCCTAAGTAGTGAACCACAGGCACTCACCACTATACTTGGTTAATTATTTTCTTTTTTGTAGAGACGAGGTCTCTCTATGTTGCCAAGACTGGTCTCAAACTCCTGGGCTCAAGAAATCCTTCCCAAAGTGCTGGGATTATAAGCATGAGCCACTGTGCCTGGTCTATAATTTTTATACTTGGTAAAATGATGATTCTTCCTTGGGCACTCATTATTAACTGGTTCATGACCTTTTGGGGAACAACATAGAGAAAATGCATAATTAAAATTATAACCTGAGACACTGATGAAACAATTCAAAATTATGTGACACACAGCATTAACCTTAGCCCAGGCTCTGTGTTGAGTGCTTAACATCCATTAACTTGTTTGTTCTTACAACAAGACTGACTTGTAGGACTATCATTATCCCCATTTTACAGATGAGAAAACAGGGGGCAAGGAAGTACTTGACCCAGATCACACAGCTCATACCGACTAGGATTAGAACCCCAGAAGTCTAGTGTCAGTGCCCGTGCTCTTGCCCAGTAAGTACTATGGCCTCTCATAGATCAGTATAAAAATGAATCTGCTTTATGACCATAGAATGAGTAGGGTAAGGAGTAAGTATGTAGACCATCCAGTGAATAGCATTCCTAGAAAATATCCTAATTTTAAATCAGAAGTAATTTTAAATCAGTTTTCCTTTAATGTTGGTAGCTAGTTAGCAAATGTGAGAATATAGTTATTTCCAGATAAAGCATTATGTCTGACAGCCTTAAATTGGTACTGTTTTTCAAAAACTTAGAAACAACTCTACGTAACTCTTCTAACTATAAAAGTAATACATGCCTCCTCAAGAGGCTGAGGCAGGAGGATCATTTGAGCCCAGGAGTTCGAGGCTGCAGTGAGCTATGATCACACCTATGAATAGCTGTGTCCTGGGCAATTATAAATAAATCTGCTATGAGCAGTTCCTCATCTCTTAAAAAAAAGTTGGCTAAGCTTGGTAGCTCAGCGTGTAATCCCAGCGCTTTGGAAGGCTGAGGTGAGTGGATTGTCTGAGCCTGCAGGTTCGAGACCAGCCCAGGCAACTTGGCGAGACCTCATCTCTACAATAAATCAAAAATTAGCGGGGTGTGGTAGCACATACCTATAGTTCTGGCTACTTGGAAGGCTGAGGCGGAAGGATCACCAGAGCCCAACAGTTCGATGCCGGAGTAGCCGTGAGTGTGCCACTACACTACAGCCTGGGTGATGGAGTGAGACTCCAACTCAAAAAAAAAAAAGTAATATATATACATTGAAGAAAATGTAATTTTGTTGGGTTTGTTGGGGTTTTTTTTGGGGGGGAGAGTATTTTTTCTTATGTACACACACCACACAGCAAATATGAAGGAATGGGTATAAACTCAGGTGTTCAACTTGAAAAACACCTGATGTCAGTCTAATATCAGTCCTCATGGACACAGCATGACTGAGGTTGGTTTGTTTTTTCTTTTTTTTTTTTTTTTTTAACCTCAGTGCTATCATATCACATGTGTGGTTAGTTCTTTGGCATGCTTGTTTTGACTACCTTGTTCTTTTAATTTTCAATACAACTTTGTTGGCATATAATTATTATGAAATAGTTCATGTTGAAAGGGTACAATTTTTATAAGTGTATGCATTGTTGAAACCATCCCCATGAACAAGGTGGCAAACATAGCCAGGGAGCTTTTCTCCCTGCTGTCTAGCCCTTGTTGACCACTCTTCCCCCACCCTCCCCCACTGCTGCCAACCTCCTCAGGAAACCTCTGACCTGCCTTCTGTCACTGTAGGTGAGTTTTAATTTCTTAGAATTGTATATAAATGGAATCGTACAGTATGTATTTAATTTTATCTGACTGCTCTCAATATAATTATTTTGAGGTTCACACATAATGTTTCATGTTTCAATAGTTCAGTGCTCAGTTGAATAGATACCTACAATTTATTTCCCCTCATTCACCTGTTGATAAACTTTTGGGTTGTTGCCAGGTTTTTTTGGAAGGGGATGGCAATTATAAATAAATCTGCTATGAGCAGTAGTGCACAAGTCCTTGGACCTATGTTTTCATTTTTCCTGGATAAATACTGAGGAGTGGAATGGCTAGGTTATATAATAGGTATGTTTCACTTCCTAAAATTGCCAAATTGATTTTCAGAGTTGGCTGTATTACATTACATTTCTACCAGCAAGAGTTCTAGTTGCTTCATAGCCTTATCAACATTCGGTATGGTCAGTCTTTTAATTTTAATAGGTATTTAATGGTATTTCATACTGGTTTTGATTTGCACTTTCCTAATGACTAATGATCTTGAGTATCTTTTCATGTTTTTTGCCAGTCACGCATCTTTAATGAAGTGTCATTTCAAATGTTCTTGCCCCATTTTTGTATTGCAGTGTTTGTTTTCTCATTAATGAGTTTTTAGAGTTCTTTATATATTCAGAATATGAGTTCCTTATCAGAAATTTGACTTGCAAATATTTTCTTCCAGTCTCTTCAGTCTCTTAATATTGTCTTTCAAAGAGAAGTTCTTACTCAATGTTGATGACATTAAAATCTTTTTTTGTTTTCAAATTGTGCTTTTTGGTATTGTAGTTAAGAAATGTTTTGCCTAACTCAAGGATACAAAGATTTTCTCCTGTATTTTCTTTCAGAAGTGTTATAGTTTTAGAAATGTGTTATTTAGTTCCCAAGTATTTAAGGATTTTCCAGATAGTTTTATGTTACTGACTTCTAATTTAATTTCAGTGTGGTCAGAGAATATAGTTTCTATGAAGTGAAACCTTCTAAATTTATTTAAACTGCTTTATGGCCAAGAATACAGTCTATCATGGTAAATATTCTGCATGCTCTGAAAAACAACATATTTTCTGCTGTTCTGGGTAGAGTCTTCTACAGTTGTCAATTAGGTCAAGTTAATTGGTAGGGTTCAGTATTCTGTATGTTACTTTCTGCCTACTTGTCCTATTATTGAGAAAGGGATGATAGAATCTGACCATATTTGTGGATTTGTCTATTTCTCTTTACATTTTCATCATTCTTGTTTCATGTATTTTGAAACTCTTTTATTAGATGCAAAATCATTTAGGATTATTATGTTCTGTTTATGAATTGAACTGTATGTACTTTATCTGATACTAATATAGCCATTCTGGGTTTCTTTTGATTACTATTAACATATTTGAGTCTTTACATTGAAAGTGGGCTTCTTGCAGACAGCATATACTTGACTCTTCCTTTTTACCTCATTTAACAATCTCTGCTTTTAGTTGAGTTGTTTAGGTCAGAGGTCAGCAAATAACAGGTTACATCTGGCCTGTAGCTTGTTTTTGTATGAACTGTGAGCTAAGAAAGATTTTTACATTTTTAAAGTGTTAAAAAACAATAAAAAGGAATGTGACCCAAAAAACCTAACATATTTATTGTCTGGCCCTTAACAGAAAAAGTCTGCCAACTCCTGGTTTAGGCTCTTTGTATTTAAAGTGGTGATTGATGTTGTTGTAAATCTACCATCTGGCTATTTGTTTTCTCTAATCTGTTCTTTATTTCTTTTTTCCCTTTTTCTGCTTTCTTTTGGATCACATGTTTTTCAAATTTCTTTTTATCTCCTTGGCTGACTTATTAGCTATAATTCTTTATTGTAAACTTTAGTGGTTGCTTTAGGATATATAGTATACATCTGAAAGAAGTTAGGCACCAGTGATAACTCCACACTCATTTAAGGCCAAGAGGTTTATTAAAGCAGTGGCTACAAGGGAAAAGGGAAAGGGTTCGCGGGATTGGAGAGAGAGAGAGAGATGGGGGAGAGAGAGAGAGCGAGAGAGTATGGGGGGGAAAGGGCGAGAGAGAGAGAGAGAGAGAGAGAGAGAGAGAGAGAGAGAGAGAGAGAAAGAGAAAGAGAGTAGCGGGGAGAGAGAGAGAGCAAGAGAGAGTTAGGCAGGGGGAGGGGTGTATTTATGGGCTTGACAGGGTCTGGCCAGTGTCATGTTTGGGTTTTATTGGAGGAGACTATGAGGTAGTATTCCTATAGGGAGAAGTTATTCGAGCACAGGTTTAAACTTCGCACGCGTGGGAAAAGTCAGAGTTTAGGGCCTTTGTTGTCTTGGGTGGCAGCGCCATCTTGGGGACGCCCTTCTGACTGTTCTCTGCGCCCTTCAACATCTTTGACTTGTTCCCATCTACCACTTTATGTACTCTAAGAGTCTTACAGTAGACTTTCATTTTTCCCCCTGTGTCCTTTGTCATGTATTTTACTTTTGTATATGTTATAAACCACCCAGTACATTGTTATGATTTTTGCCTTAATTGGTCAATTATCTTTTCAAATATTTATTTTATTTTTAACTTAATTTTTTTTTCTTGCGACTGGGTCTCATTCTGTCTCCTCACTGCAGCCTCGAATTCCTAGGCTCAAGCAATCCCCCCACCTCAGCCTCCTAAATAGCTAGAACTAAAGGCATACACCGCGTCCAGGTATTTATTTATATTATTATTATTATTTTGATAGAGACAGGGTCTCACTATGTTACCTAGGCTGGTGTGGAAACCCTGGGCTCAGTTCTCTCACCTCAACCTCCCAAAGCACTGGGATTATAGGGGTGAGATCACTATACCCAGCCTCTTTTCAAATATTTAAAATTAAAGATTTTTCAGCTGGGCTCGGTGGCTCAGCCTGTAATCCCACGCCTTTGGGAGGCTGAGGTGAGTGGATTGCCTGAGCCCGCAGGTTCGAGACCCGCCTGGGCAGCGAGACCTCATCTCTACAATAAATCAAAAAATCAGCCGGGCGTGGTAGCGCATGCCTGTAATTCCAGCTACTTGGAAGGCTGAGGTGGAAGGATCGCCGGAGCCCAGCAGGTCGAGGCTGCGGTGGCTGGGAGCGGCCACTGCACTCCAGTCTGGGCGACAGAGTGAGACTCCAACTCAAAAACAAACAAACAAACAAAAAAAAAGTAAAGATTTTATAACTGGCTATACAGTTCATCATTCTTTTGTGTAGATGCAGGTTTTTCTCTGATATCCAATCTGCTTATGATGAATTATATCAATTTCTGAAAACATCTTTATTTCATCTTCATTTTTGAAAGATCTTTTTTGCTGTGTATAGAATTTTAGGTTTCCAGGGTTTCCCCCCACCAGTACTTTAAAGATGTTGCTCCATTGTCTTCTAGTTTGCATAGTTTCTGATATGAAATCTTTTAGAACTCTTATTTTTGTTCCTTTGTACACAATCTTTCTACTTTTAAGGTTTTTCTCTTTATCAGTGGTTTTCAGCAGTTCACTGGTATATTCCATGTCATGTTTCCTGTGGTTGGGGTTGGACCTTCTGGATCTGTGGGTTTATAGTTTCCATCAACTTTGGAAAATTTTCAGTTATTGTTTCTTTAAATGTTTTTTGCCTCCTTCTCCTTCCTGTTGAGTCCTCTGATTACATGATTTAGCAGCTTGAAGTTGTCCACAGTTTATTGATGTTCTCTCTCTATTTTTTTCAGTATTTTCCTCTGTTTGTTTCATTTTGGACAGTCTCTTTTCTTAAGCTTTTAAATTCACTAGTCTGTTTTTCTGTGGTGTACAATCTGCTATTAAAACCATCCAGTGTACTTCTCATCTCATATATTGCAGTTTATATTTTTAAAGATTTGATTTAGGTCTTTTAGTATCTTTTATGTCTCAATTTGACATGTTTAATATTTCCTCTAGTTTCTTGAATAGAATACAGTTATAGTAACTGTCTTAATAATCTGTCTGTTAATTCTGTAATCTTTGCCATTTCTTGCCAAGTTTCAATTGATTCTCTTTTTTTTTTTTAATGAATTATGTTTTCCTGCTTTTTTGCATAATTGGTGCTATAGACTGAATGTTCATGTCCCAGCAAAATTCTTATGTTGAAACCTAATCCCTAATATGATAGTATTTGGAGTCAGGCCTTTGAGAGGTGATTAGGTTATAAGAGCAGATCTCCTTTTCGAATGGGATTAATTCCCTTATAAAGAGATTCCAGAGAGTTCCCTGGTTCCTACCAACATGTAAGGACACAGCAAAAAGATGGTTGTCTACGAACCAGGAAATGAGCCTGCATCAGACACTGAAGGTATAGGTACTTTAATCTTGACCTTTCCAGCCTCTAGACTATGAGAAATAGACGTTTTTGTAAGCCACCCAGCCTACAGTATTCTGTTATACAAGCTCAAATGAACTAAGATGCTTGTTAATTTTTTAGTGAAGTGAGACATTTTGAATTGGGTGCTGAATTTTTGAATTCTAAAAAATATTCTTGAGCTTTTTTTTTTTTCTGGGTTACAATTAAGTTACTTATGATGAGTTTGATATTTTCTTTTCTTAGTTTTAACCATTATTAGATAGAATCAGAGCAGTGTTTTGTCTATGGTTACTTTTTTCCCCTTACAGAGTAAAGGTCCTTCTTAGTACTTTAACTGATGGCCTGTAAATTATTTTTTTCTTTACTCTGGGAAACATAACAAATCGGAAACAATTGGGAACAGGCACTATTCTCAGCTCTAAGTGAGCTCCTGTTCTAACCCTTTTCAAGTGGTTCTTTCTCTGGTCTTTGTTATTCTCTGATTGGTACTCAGCCTAAGGCTCAAGGAAGGCCCTCTGAAGATACTAGGCATTTCCCTTGGTGCAGCTGTCTTTTCTCCATTACTCTGCCCTGCAAACTCCTACAGCCATGGCGTCCCTTGGATTCCTGTCTGTCTCCTCAGGGACACTGCTGACCTCCGCTTGGGTTCACTTGCCCTGTGCCACAACCTGGATACTTTCTCAAGGCAGTGACTGGAGCCATGCTAGGCTGTCTGCATTTGTTTCCCAGCACTGTATTTATTGTCTCTCGGGGCATAATTTCCTATATTTTCACAGCATTTTCTTCCATATTTTTTCTTCAACGTTTTAGTTGTTTCACGCGAGAGGGTTAATCTGGCTCCTCTTAAATCCACCTTGGCTCGAAGCAGTAGTAGTTTCAAGTGATTTTTAATTTCCTTATGCTTTACTGTATTTGGGGGTATTGTTGTCTTTACATTAAGTATGTTTCCCTTTCATAATTGTATTGGTTAAAGCTTTTTCATTCACAAAGTAATTTTTTTAAATAAAGAAGGCATATGGCCTACTGTGGAAAGACACTTGCAATATAAAAAAATATATTTTTAACATATAGAGGATACTTACAAATTAATGAGAAAAAGACATTATAATACAAATATAAATGGATAATAATAATTTTTAAAATAATGCCCTTACTGGTAATGAAAGAATTGTAAAAATTATGAGTTTGGATTAAGGGTCCTCATTCTTATATCCCAGTGCTGGTGAGGGTGTGGGAAGTGGGCACTCCCACACCAGTCTGGCAGGCATAGACACCGATTCAGTCTTTCTCATAGGCAGTGTGTTCAGATATATCAGGATGCTTAACCCATAATGTTACTTTTAGGACCTCTTTCTGAAAAAGTTAAGTATATAAGCAAAGATTTAGGTACAAGGTGATTCTTAGCCCAGTGTTCGTGATGGTGGAAATGTTGAAAAGCACATAAATGGCCTCAAATAGGAGATTAGTAAACGTATTTGAAACATCCATAATATGGTTTTTTGTGTAGTCATAAAAACAACATGGTTGAAAATGAAGTGACGGGGAAAGATTTTAATCATATGTAAAGTGAAAATGTAGTTTACCAAACAGCATATACTACATAGTCCTATCTTTGTTTAAAAAATTGATGCATAGAAAGTAATTATACTCTAAAAATGCAAATATTAATTATTTCTGACTGGTTAATTTATACGTGCATTTTTATTTGCATGTATTTTCACATCTTCTACCATAAATATATATTGCCTTTGTAGTAAGAAGAAGAAGGTTCTTTTTAATTATTTAAAATGCTTGTGAAATATTTGCCTTTTCATGCTATAGGCCAGAGATTGGGAAACTTTTGCCATAAAGGGCAAATGATGAGTGTGTAGGTATTGTGAGCCGGATGGCCTCTGTTGCCCTGCTCCACTGGTGCAGCACAGGAGGAACCATAGACAACATGTAAATGAATGGCTGTGGCTGTGTTCCAATAAAACTTGATTTTCAAAGAGATGGCAGGTGGCTTCAGCCTGCCAGGTGTCATTTGCCAACCCTGCTGTAGGCACTTGGGAGTCTAGATTAACTGCAGGCGGTGTCTCTCTTTTCTTAGGTGTTGGCAGTCTCTTTTTCATGGCTTTTTTTTTCGGTACACTTAGAAAAGCCATATTCTAAAGGAATCCACATTAGCAAGAAAGTGTACTCTCTTTGCAAAGTAATCAAATCTGTTTTCCCCTCATTGTAAAAACACTCTTTTAAGGCCAATATTCCAGTTATTTTGACTTTTTCTTTCCCCAATCAAAAAGAATCTTGTTTGGCAGCCCTGAAGATTTCACGGCCTTGGTTACAGAAAAATTAAATGTTTCATGATGTTATTTTCTGGTGCCAAAATATTAATTTCTGTGATTAAGTAGAGACAATGGGTAATGAGGTCTATTTCTTTTTCATTTTCCAAGTAAAGCTTAAGATGCCATATTCTTGGAAGGGGCAATTATACCTGATATAGGTAAATGAAATCACAATTCCCAAACTGACCTTAAGAAAGCATCTCAACTTTCTTCCCAGTTAGAGGTTATTCAAGAGTCTCTAGTAGAAGTTACCCATGATTTTTAACTATCTCTGTTCATCATCAGTGATGTCAAGAATTAGACATTGCATTCTTTTGCTGCACCTGGTTGTCGATGTAACATTGGAGGAGTGGGGCAGAGAGGGTCTCCCAAGTCAGTCCTGCCCAAGTGGTTTTGGAACCCATTTGAGACTATGGGTCAGAATGACAAGAGGACCCTGTCTAGTGCGGAACCCACCATAGAGAATGAACTCCACCAGGGAAAATACCCCATGACTCAGGTCCAACTGAGCTCTCTGCAGTAGATTCTCCTTCTCTTTCCCCTCTTTCTTTCTCATCTCCACTGAGGAAACATAACCTGCACAGTTGTCACTATCAGACACTAACCTGTGCCCTCTCACCCGAATAGCGCCACAGTCTTGTCAGCCTTCTGAGAGGTCCCCTCATGCACCCTGCTGCACATTTCCCTCTACCACTTAGGCTCAGCACCTGCAGACCTTGAGATACGCTGTTGTTCCTATGTGCAGGGGACAGGACCCGTGAAGGCACACTGCCACTGAGACCCCTCGGTGCATCTTCAGTGGACTGAATCACTGGGACCTGAGTGCCGCTTTGACTGTGGTTTAATAAACCAAGAGGTTGTCTCTGTGTCATACATTGCAGATGGACTGCTTATTTCATAGCTGTGGATTTTTTCCTCTTCTTTCTCCTCAGAAATTGCAGGTGCTCCAGTGTCTGAAATTTCGGGGCCTTTCTCAACAGATGACATAGCCAGCAACTGTGTCCCCACGCATGCTTTGCAGGAGCCCATTTTGTGGATCATCTCCTATACTCTCTTGAGCGTGTGTGGAGTCATCCTTCTTATCTTAATCATCCTGCTGCTGCTTCCATTCCGGTGTCGGCATCACCCCCGTGATCCCGAGGTCGTCAACGATGAGTCCTCACTGGTCAGACATCGCTGGAAGTGAAGAGCAAAATCTGACCTCGGGCAGTCTTGAACTCTTAGCTATTAAGAAAATTATATTTCAAGAGCAGCAGGCGTGGGATGTAAGGCAAAGCTTCTTCCTGTGTCCATTAGTCTTAAATCTCTGCCCTGCTCCCAGATGCCTTCCAGATGCACTGTATGTTGATTCTTGATTTTAAAGCTTCCAGTTCTTCCTTACTTTCAAGAGAAATGATAATAAAAAAAAAACACCTCATTCTCAAGCGAAACAGTGAATTGGGCTTTAGGCTCTATAGGATTGGTTATGCCAAACTGTCTAGGTATGCCACCAAAAACCAAACAAACAGCAACAAATAAGCCTTGGCTACTTCTCTTCTCTCTCCAGTCTCTGGAAAAATGAATGCATATAATTGATAAACCCTCTTAGCTTACAGGAAGCTTTTTGTATTAATTGCATTTAAGGGTATTTTGTGCCAGACCTCAGCCTGAGTCAGGGTGGTACTAGAATGCTCACAGTATGGCAGCAGGAGAAGCAACATTGGGCCTGATGATACAACCACGCTGCCCTCTTCTGAGTCAGAAGCAGAGCAGCAGGTCCCTTTTGTGGGTCTCTCTGTGCTCTGAACGGGAGCCAGAATCCATGAGGAGGTCATCGCAGGCAGTCCTCACCAGCGTCTCCTGAAGATGCACGTCCTTTTGCCCATTGAGGTAGAGTGGGAAGGAAACCTACTCTTTTGTACCCAATACTTCTGTGGTATTGTTGGTGTAAAAGTAAAAACACTACCTCTTTTGAGACTTTGCCCAGGGTCCTGTGCCTGGGTGGGGGTTCAGGTGTTTCCCTCACCCAAAAGAATCCTCATCCTAACAGGTGCTGAACTGCACATCCACCTGGAGATGTTCTTCACCAAGCTGGTCATCATCACATGTGCTGGCTCTCACTTAAAAATAACAAACAGCATTTTAATGAGAAAAGTAAATTCTACTTCTCTGGCTTAGATTTTTTTGTTTTTTGTTTTTGTTTTTGTTTATTTTTCCCCCCGAGTCCACTCTAAATGTAGGTTGGTTACCACCTTGTTGGGAAAATAGTGAAATGACTAAATGCCCACACTTCTGACCAGCTGTTGGAAAAGGAAGATACAAGACATGCAGAGGACATGAGAAACTTCTGTTTTTCTCCATGCTTGAAGCCGTGTTGTTTGCCTTTGCAGAGACCCATAGGCTCAAGCATACCCATCTGAATCAGCTTAAATGGATCTGTTTAGCGGTGGACCTATGTGTTTCTTTCCTTTGGTGTGTTCAATCTTTGATGATAGGTGTGCAGCGGTGTCCTTATTTGGGTAAATCCCACTTTCTAAATCACTCATTGAGGCCTTTGCCGAAGAGGAGTGGAAGCCTTTAACTCTACATAGCCAGCCTTATATGATCTGATGTCATTAGGAGAAGGGCTTAAAGCCAATATCCCTTCACTCCTGTTTGTGTGCCAAGTTCAATGTTCACTTTGCATTGCTATTGGGGTGAGTTGGATATATAATAAAATTCCACCGGAAGTGCTAGTGTCCCCTCTTGCAGGAGTGTCTTTTCTGTTCATAATGGGCTATGTCTAGATGTTTCAGCCATCTGTTCTGCTCACTGGTTCCCCAGGTCACAACCCTATGGAGAAATATGTGACCACGTCAAAGAGATATGGAGCCAGCCCACTAAGGCTTGTCACAGTGTCCTTGAATTCTCTCCCACAGCCAGAATAATCTGTGCAATTCTTGGGAGGGAAGATTTGAGATGCATCTTGGAAGGAACAGAATGGCATGGAATGGGAGTTGGGGGTTCTGTTATCAGATGCCCGTTGTCATGTATAGTCTCAGCTCGTTGAGAACTAATACTTTCAGAACGCATATCAGAGTTTGAAATCTCTGGAAGTTGAACTTTCTTCTTGTCCTGTTGGCTTTTTCAGTGGTTCCTGTTCTGTGGGCCACTCTGCATAGGAGAGGAGCCAATGCCCGTAACCTGTGCCTTCCCTTGCTGTAAAAAATTCACACCCCTGAAATAAAATGAGGGAATTGCAGGAATGAGCTGGTTAGTTTTGCTGCTCGTTTCTTCATACAGCATCTTTTGATTTATTTCATTGTGTCAGGTTTCCTTCACCACCTCAGAAGATTGGCAGGCACTGTTCTCGTAATACATGAAAATAACAAGACAGGTTCCAAGTAGAGTCATCGAATGAAGTTTGCTGTCACACTGTATTTCATATCACATTTCTCTACTTTTTAATCTCAGATGTCATTGAATGTGACATTTTAATGAAAATACTTAAATTACAAAAGCATAACTTAGCAACAGGAATGAAATAGACAACTGAATACAGGACATTTTTCTGGCATGCCTTGCTGCTGAGAATTGGACTTTGAATCAAAACCCTGTTAGTGACACCCATCTCCTCCAGCTATGTAAATTGATGCTTCGCTTGGCAAACCTTCAAGGAGGTTTGCTTTGAACAGGAGAGGAAATAGCAGCCCTTTGAGGGTGTCATTTTTACTTTGTAATATACTGTGGAAAATGCTAGAAGATGGTCCTTGCCCGAAAGGTACAACTTAGAATTAGGTTGTCAGAAACCTTGTCAACTCTGATGAGAACTCTGATACTTCTGTAGGAACAATATTATTTTAAATGGGATGATGCTGTATATTCTTGATAACTTCTTTGGAAGTCCAAAATATGAAGTCTTGCCTTCAGTAACTGGAAGCTGTTTATAAAAAAAATAGCAAGAAGTGAGTTGGAGATTGATTCTATTTTTTATTCTTGGGAATTTAAAAGAATCCTAAGTAATTGGCGTCAGATCTCCTGGCATGTACTGTACGCGATTTTGTATTTCTTCTGAACTAAAAACAAGTACCTGGCACTAAAAAAAACAGATGCCCTGTGTGTGACTGCAGGAAATGTTTTTCCTGAACACATTCCACTTCTGAATATTTGGAAGACCTTTACCTGATTCATCATGAAACACAGAGGGTTTGATTGGAGATAAATTTGGGGTCAGTTACTGTTCAAAATTGTGAAATTAGTTCCCAGCAAGACAGCCTTAATGACTCACTCCTCAGAGCTTTAGGTAATAGATTTTGAAAAGCAGTTGTGATTTGGAGATGCTGTTATCTCATTTAAGAGTTGAAGGGGGGTTATTTATTTAATTATTTAGTAAGCCCAGCATATGAATGAGAATTTGTTAAGTTCTTATCACCCTGTGCCTCCTTGATGGAGCTGCCACATACATTTCAGTTCTGAGTTCTGGCCTAACGCCACTTGCTGTCATTGGGAATGAATCACTGCCCAACAGTCTGTTCCATAAACAACAATAATTGAGTTTCACAGACTTTATCCTTATTAGTGGAAACTAAATAATTGGGTGGACTCCCAGTGTGTTTTCTCTTTCACAAACTTATTACAATTGATTACAGAACTGTTGAGAGGAAAAAGTTGCCACTAGGAATTTTTTTTTTTTTTTTAGGAAAAACAACCAAACACCATAAAATGTAAAATTAAGGGTGTTGCCAAGAGAGGTTCTAGATTTTTTTAGTGCCAAGAAAATTCCACACAACAGAAGTTATTTTGTACATCTCTAGTGGCTTTGACAATTTCAGATTTGAACTTGTTGCAGTTTACCAGTTAAATAGCAAGCTGGAAAAATGCATTTTGAGAGTGGGGAGGGAAAGTAAGAATATAATTGAAAGTACGCTAACAAAATGAGCAGAATGAGCTCTTTTGGAAAAGACACTTTAATTCCAGGCAGCCTCGGATTTCTCCTACTCTGAAAGTGACTGATTCCTCTGAAACTGTGACTTACTTTGCAGAACCACCAACCCCAAACTTCAAGAGTATTCAGTATTCAAGCTAAGGTCATCTATTGATGCCAGCATTGACAGAAAATGTGTCTGGGTGGCCCGTGTGTTGCCCACACCAAATAAGGATTGGTTCATTCAAAAAACACAGGGTAGAGGATTGCTGGGACATGACAAATTCCAGAATCTAGGAATGAGGTGGGGCAAGATGGAACCAGAAGAGAGATTATACCCCTCAGTGGGCAGTGGGCCATGAAGGTCTAGATCAGCTGAGAACAACCCCAGAATGCTGTGGGTACCTCATTTTACCCCAAGTTTTGACACCGTCTGTTTTTTAGGAATTTTCCAAAGGAACATTTTCAGGATTGATAATTTATCAACAGAACAATTGGGCCAAGAGAAACTTGCTTTGTGGCCATATTTTGAACACATCTATCCTAATACAACTAGCGATGCCTAAGTGCCCAGACAGGACACAGGCCTTAGACTGCACATTCAACGTTGTGCCCTGGGAAGTTTATAGGGCAGGATTCAGTGACTGAGGTCAAAGGGAGTCGGCAAAGTTACCTTTGTGGTCTGAGCATTTTGAAGGACTCCTGCAGTAACTTCCTTAATAGTGTCATTGAGAACCTGAGCAACTGGGACCTCACCGTTCCCACCAACCTGATGGGCCTGCCCACGGATTTGGATTCCTACACGTTCTTGACCAGATTCCTTCTCTAATAATGTCTTCTATCAGAGGCACCTCCAGAGAAAGAACTCTCTTCTGTCGCTGCTGTCAGCCTCAGAGCCCCACTCCCTGGGCTCCAACACCTGTGCCAGGTCCAAGTAGTCTTGTAGCACATCCAGTCCTGTCCAAGATTAGTGTGGGAGGGACCTGGGGAATCTGCATTTCAGTAATCTCATGTAAGGCTGTGAATGCATCAACCACACCTTTCAGGCTTGGGCAAACGCCCTGGATTGACAGTAAGAGTTGTTCTGGAAGAGGGCAGCCAAGTTTGTAGAATGTGGTAGTGAGAACAAAGCCACACCCCTTAGTGACATCATTGTGGCAGCAGATCCTCTGACTAGTGCCATCAGTCATGAGGGTTAAAGATAGCAACTTCAGCCAATAACTACAGTATTTTCTTCCCTATCCCTGAGTTTCCTCTGGGTTTCTTGTAGTCCTATATTGCATACAAATGTTTGATGTTCCTAAACTGAATGGAACTGTAATCTTCACGGTACAATTGCTCTTAAGAACACACAATAAGTAAAGGCTAGGCCAAGTGGCACCGTAAAGCTTCCGGATAAATTCAAATCCAGCAAAAGTGATATAAGGTTATCTGTGCCCCATTGAGCCTTCGGGTACTTGTTTGGACACTACAGTAAGTCCCCTAGATACAAACAAGTTCCATTCCAAAAGTGCGTTTGTAAGTCCAGTTTGTTCGTAAGTCCAGCAAAGTTAATTGGCTACATAGTACTGTACTGTAATAGGTTTATAATACTTGCACACAAATAACATAAAAATAAGCACAAAAAATAAAACATTTTTAAACTTATAGTACAGTAACTTGAAAAGTACAGTAGTTCAGTAAGATTGGACATGCAAATGCGTGTTCGCATCTTGGAAAGTTTGCAGCTTGAGGGTTTGTATGTAAGGGACTTACTGTATTATGAAGGCCATGATTGTTTATATTTTCAGTTAACATCTTGGAATACAAGAAAGGGTGTGATGGTAAAATATCTGTCTCACTCTGGAAATCACAGAGCAATGCTGAGAAGTGGGCAGTTCCCTTTACAGATGGAGAATTATTTGTATGAGACCAACTGGGTAAAGTCTAAACTGTATGTAATACACGTGTGCCTCACACATAGTCACCTGAGTAAAATATTTTGCCAATAGACACTTATAATCACAAGTTATATAATTATAAGTGATAGACTTACAGATTTCAAATAAGTTGGTCACAACTGTCATTTTCGTGGTATCAGCAAGAGGCTAGAAATCTTGAGCATTCTTTGAGCCTAGCCTGCTTTGATACTGATGTTTTCCCACAGAATTTTATTCAGTTAGGTTGGAATATAGTTGCATTTTTATTTACAACATATGCGTGAATCAGAATATCATAAGGAGGCAAGTGTCTCCAAAGGTCAGGGCTTATTTTTTTTTCCTGTTAAATGCTTTTTATGGGGGTTGTTGAAAGTTTCTTTATATAAATAAAGTTTCAGCTTCCTACATTGTACCTGTTGAAGTAAAATTTTACACAAGCCTCACATTTCTGAGGTTAACATTCTTGAATGAAATATTAGCTCATTAAAAGATTATCTCTTAGCTGGGCTCGGTGGCTCAGCCTGTAATCCCGCGCCTTTGGGAGGCTGAGATGAGTGGATTGCCTGAGCCCACGGGTTCGAGACCCGCCTGGGCAGGCAAGACCTCATTTCTACAATAAATCAAAAAATTAGCTGGGCGTGGTAGCACACGCCTGTAATTCCGGCTACTCGGAAGGCTGAGGCGGAAGGATCACCGGAGCCCAGCAGGCCGAGGCTGCGGTGGCTGGGAGCAGCCACTGCACTCCATTCTGGGCGACAGAGTGAGACTCCAATTCAAAAAAAAAAAAAAGAAAAAAAGATTATCTCTTTTTCTGATAAAGAAAAAAATGAACAAAGCTAACTAATGATCTATTAATCTATAATGAAAATCACACAAAAATAAAATTTCTTAGCAATGTTTAATGCAATTTTGTGTTCTTTGTTTCCAGTGGTATAAAACTTGGGAATGCTTTTTTTCCCCTCATTTTCTTAATTGCAGATATAATATCATACATTCATATCAGCGAGGTTTGAAATTCTTTGTAGCAATTATTCAGTATATGCAGGAGGACAGAATCAGTGAGATTTGTCACGTGCTAATAAAAGCTAAATTGTTGTACTCTAAAATGATGTATTTCCTACTATTTCTGTAATTTGCACGATTAAAAATTCTTAAAGTTTAAAACGCATGTGTTCAGCTATTAAAAAAGGCCATTTGTTTTTTTCTTAAAGTTGATGATTTTTCTGCCACGCTAACAGTCAGTGTTTTGGTTCTGTGGAAGAGCTGCAAGCTGTATATTCTAAGAGAGATGCAGAATTGGGTATGGTGGCTCATGCCTGTAATCCCAGAGCTTTGTGAGGCCAAGGAGTCTGGAGGATCACTTGAGGCCAGGAGTTTGAGACCAGCCTGGGCAGCACAGCAAAACCTCTGTCTCTACAACAAACAAACAAAAAATCAGATGTGAAATGTAATGCTTTGCAAAATGTGTTTTGGGTATAGTTCAGATTAACAACCTTAAATACATGATTCCTAAGAGTAATTTGTATTTCTGAAAGTGCCGAAAATTATTTTATATTTCTCCTTTGGAATTTTTTTCTATTTACAGTGCACCCTATTGATTTATATCATTAAGTTGTGATAAGACCAAGAGTTAGAGTAAAGGGATAGTCATTCCATCTTAGACGTGACTTCATAGGTACTGACAAATGTCTAAACCATTGTGCCCTTCAAAACTGGAATTTCCTGAAATAATCATATTTTTATACTGTGTGTTTCACCAATTTAAGATATATGCCATTGAAAAGGAAATAAAACATTTTGGTTTATTTGAATAAATAATACTTACAACATGTTGGGTTTGGAATTTTTTAAATACTTTTTTAAAAAAATACTTATCTCAAGCCACACTTCTGGAATTACCGTAGGTGACGTATCATGGTCTGTTTTCACCACCCCTTCAATGTAAGTTCCTGGAAAAATCAGAGATAAAATTGAATGTAGGGGCGGGGTCAGGTTCAATTATTAAGATTCCAGACATGCTGAATACAGGAAAAGAATGAAGTACTTCAGAATCTGGAAACCGTACAAGTGGAGAGAAATCACGTGTAGGAAAGAAACCCAGTAGACAGTCTTCCAGCTGGGACAGGACTGAGGATGACCAGCTGGGGAGTGTCTGTGTGGTCACCCCTGGGGTCACTCTGCAAGGAGATGGTGTCCTCCCATTTTACAGACAAGAAATTAGCTCCAAGTTATGTCCCCAGGAAAACAGCTCAACAAAACTTGTACCCTGGAGGTGGAGCCCAGCTCTGTCCCCCTCTGAAAGCCAAGCCCTTCCTCTACACCACTCTCTCATTCACCTGCAACTTTGAACCACAACCTCTACATTCTTATGCATCACTTGCACTAGACGGTCCAGTCTCTAGGGAGACTCGGGCACAGCTGAAATACTTAACGGATGAGATGGACATCATCTGTGACCCATAATCTAGCTGCTATACGAGCCTTTTAAAAATGCTCTTCTTTCAGGGCTAAGCACAGTGGCTCATGCCTGTAATCCCAGCACTTTGGGAAGCCAAGACTTGAGCTCAGGAATTCGAGACCAGCCTGGGCAACATAATGAGATTTTTGTCATACAGAAAATTAAAAACAAAATTTAAAAATATGCTTCTTTTAATGATGAGACACAATACCAAAGGGGGAAAAAAGACTCTCCAATGAACCAATAGTTACTGGAGAAGCAATAGGATATTTACTTTCTAATAACAAGGAGATAACTTGATTTGAGTTTTGTTTCCTTAGCTGAACTCCCAGGTCTACCCTATTTGCCACCCATAAGCTGCGGGAGGCACGCAGTTGGGAGATCACAAGTCTGTCACTAGGTGGTGCTGTTGTAAAGCCTTGTGCTAAAAAGCTTTTTTTTTTTTTTTTTTTTTTTTTTTAATTCTGTAGCTTTTACAAGCAGCTTTTATCAAATATGGGTGTGTAGTTATCCAAGGATGGCCACTGCTCCACTCTTCTCTTTATATAATCTGAAAAGTGAGCCAGTTAGAAGTATAGTATAAGATCTTAAGGTAACCCCAAATACACATCTCCATCCCTGGCTGTCTCTGGGTTTTTAGTCATGGATCTCCAAGTGCTCTCTGAACATGTGTGCCTGGCTGTCACACTGGGAGGGAAACTCAGGCACAGAGAAGTGTTGTAAAGTCTCCAGGTTTTTCTGTAAATGGTATAGTCTAGATTTGAAAAACCAGTCTGTCTGGTTACCAGATTCACAATCCCTATCGTTATGCCATCGCCTTTTTAAAGTTAAAAAATGGAAAATTGAGAGGGACATTATTTTAAAATTATGTATACTGAAATAAAAAATGCTATAGGGGAAAATATTTGTAACAAAAGCACAGAAGCTGATGTTTGCTGACAACAAATTCTGGCCATGCATCCTGACATTTTATCCTCAGAACAAGCCCCATCAGGTGTACACCCTTACTCAAAATATGTTTAACTCCCTAGGGTGGAAGGCAGGGGATGCAGTGAGGGCAGGCTCCCAGAAATTAAGAAGTTCAGAGAGGGGAGGAACTCGCCCCACAAGATGAGATTCCACAGGCCAAGTCATATGTCATCGTGGTAAAAAATAAAAACAAAAAGGTTCACTTTCCTTAAACATATACAAATCTTATGCAAACAAGCCATATGTATCACCCACGTCTTATTTTCCATATTTGATGCTTTGATAGCTGTGGCTGCCCTGACCCTAGAAGAACTGCCCCTCTCAGGGTTAGCTAATTCCCAGAGATAATAAATGAACACTTTGGAGGCTGCCTTCAAATACAAACCCCCAACCCAGAACACACATCCTGTCATATTATCTACCAGGCTCTCACTCTCACTCTATATCCACCTGCCCTTATCACCCAGGGCCAGGTACTCAACACCTAGGGACAGACCCTATGGCCATGAGTCTGCTGGCCCTGCCTCTTTAGTTCCTTCCCACAGAAACCATAATAAATGCTCTTGCCCACGTTTCCCCCTCTCTCTCTGCCTCTTGTCTGCCCCGGTGCTTCCCCGTGTGGCCCTGCGTGTTGTGCCGTGTTTCCTGTTTCTGGAGATCCGTAAGTATAAAAAGCTTCTTCCTTTATGATAGTCACTTCTGCATCTATGTACCTTACCACACTTCATTAAAACAAATTCCAAGTACTCTTCAAATACCAAAGAAGAAGAATATGAGAGCCCAGTAGAGAAATGTGCAAAGGCTATCAAACAACAGCTGGCTAGAGTGGGAATACAACTGGACCAGAATATGAAACATTTTCAGTAAAATTAATAACATAAATGTTTAGTTACAAATCAGATGAACAAAGCTTTTAGCGATTAATAGGTGCCTAGCAGCTAAGCGGTCTTCTACTTTGCTGATGGAAAGTATAAATTAGAACAATTATTCCAAAGGACCCTAAAAATATCCAAGTCATCTCTGAATCAATACTTCTTTGAGAAATCTGTCCTAAAGAAATAAAAATGTGGGCAAAACACGATGTAGTGTAGAGCAAAAAAAGCTGAACATGTCAATATTGCATTGATTTTAAAAGAGAAATATCATATATGGATGAGAGAATATAGAATTAAAGAGTCTAGTGAGTATATGAAGTTCACAGTAAACTGTTACCCCTAAAGTGAGAATCATACATAAAAGGATGGCTTAAGGATTTAAAATTAAATTTTTTAAAAAATAATACAGCATGCTGATTAATTCTGTGTGTCAACTTATCTGAGCTGCTGGGTGCCCAGATATTTGGGTCAAACATTATTCTGGGTGTGTGTGTTAACTTAGGTTTCCATAACAAACACAATAAACTAAATGGCTTATATAACAAAAACTTATTTTCTCTACAGTTCTGGAGGCTGAAACATCCAAGTAGGACTTAGCTCCTGGTGAGGGCTCTCTTCCTTGTTTGCAGGTGATCACCTTCTTCCTATGTCCTTACATAGTATTTCCTTGGTGTGTGAACATGGGGTAAGAGATTTCTGTCTCTCTCTCTCTCTCTCTTTCTCTTTCCCTCTTCCATTTCTTATAAGGCCACCAATCCTAATGGATTAAGATCTTAACCTTATTACTTCATTTAACACTAACTACTTCCTTAAAGTCCCATCCCAAAATACTGTAACTCTGAGGATTAGGACTAGGAATTCTGGTGGAGACACAATTCAGTTTATAGTAGTGTGTCTGCAAGAGTGTTTTGGATTAACCGTTAAATTGATAGATTGAGTAAAGTAGATGGCCCTCCCTAATGTAGATGGGTCTCCGTCAATCACTTAAAGGCCCAAATAGAACAAAACAGCTGACTCTGAAGTAAGGAGGAACTCCTCTTGCCTGAATCAAACAGAAACATTGGCTCTTCTTTGGGTCTCTGGCCTGCCAGCTTTTGTGCCATAACTTACACCATGGGGTCTCCTGGGTCTACAGCTTGCCAACTGCAGTCTTGGGTCTTCTCAGCCTTTACAATCATGGCAACAAATTATTTTTAATAAATCTCTCTCTCTCAGATTAGCTCATGACTTATTTATTTTATTGCTTAATTTGAGGATTTCCTTCTAAAGGTTTAATTTATTCTTAATTAATTCTCTTAGTTTCTGTTTTTATTTCTTTTCCTTTCCTTTAGTTTCTTTTTGATTGATAAGCAATTTATTTGTTTTCATTTTGTTTCATTAATATAAGGATTTATGGCAGTAAATAGTCCTCTGAGCGCTGATTTAATTGTATTCATGTATTCTGACTTGTGTTTTCTAAAAATTGTATAAATTTTTGTTTATTTCCTTTTCCACTGAAGAAGTTTAAGAGAGATTTTTAAAAATTTCCAGTGGCAGTAACTCCTTTTCTAATAGTTTCTACTTGGGTTGCTCTGTGAGTATGAGTGTGGTCTGTAACATGTCTAGTATTTGGAACTTGAGGTTTTCTTTGTGGCTCCACATAGGCCAATTTACATATTCTGTGGATGTTTGAAAAGAAGGTGCATTCTCTCCCTCATGGTAAAGAAATTGAACTATATTGATCAATTCCATTTTATTATGCTATGTATAATAGGTTTACTACATCATTGTTACCTAGTGTGATCTGTCAAGGACCAAGAAAGGGGAACTGAAGTCTACTATTGTATGTTTTCCTGTTTATCTAGAGCTCAGCAAAACTCCATGGTCTAAACATTGCCACGATAATTGCTTTGTCCATACATAATTATGTTATATATTATATACTAATTAGGAATCTCCCCTTTAAAAGATAAGCAGAGTGTTCTTTGAATCATTTAATGCCTTTTGGTTTAAATTCCTCCTTGACTGGTATGAAGACCCTAGACTTCACTTTATGGTTGTTTGCAGCAGCATCCTATGAAGTAACACCCTTTTATTTCCAACTTTTCTGAATCATTCATAGAGTTGGATTTTTCTTTCCATGCAATCAAGAACTTAAATTAAAAAAAACTAAATAGGTAAAGCCCATTTACATTCATTGACATTTTAAGATAGTATTGTTTATCCTACTGTTTTATGTATTCATTTATATAGTTTTTTTTTTCTTTCACTGATCTGTGTGTGTGTGTGATTTTATTTAAGAGATCTCATACATTTAGTATAGTGGTTATCTTTATAATAAGTGTCATATAATGACAGAAAGGGAGTACCTTAGTCCTATATTTTTAGACATTATGTGTTAGTTCTCAACTACCAGATGAGCACATTTTCTTTCCCACCACCCCTTCATCACCTTATTGGGGTCAGTCTTACTATTCACCTTTGTACTGTTAGATGTATGTATACTTCCCTTGCTTGGTTTGTCAGTTTTATTTTATTTCTAGATGCTCCCAGACATAATAGGTGAGTCTCAATGAATTTATTCTACCTCCTGTTTCTCCTCTCAGCTTTTTTAGTTATATCATTTCTACATTGCCCAGGACATGTAAAATTTACATTCTATTCTGTCTCCCTAATACCCACACCTCTGGGTATTCACCATTATATTTTGCCAAAGTTTCCCCAATTGTTTTTTGTTGGCTAAAGTTTTCTTCTAGTAACTTCCTCAAAAAGGACATGTAGAAACAATATCCAAACGATTTTGATATTAACTACAAATTTGGCTGTGAAATCTTTATTTTACACTTTCTTGAATATCATGTGGGAATTGCATCATTGTCCTCTGACTTTGAACATTGCTTTGGGAGAGACTAAAGTCAGCCTTATATCCCCTCTCCTATTTTAAGTGACTCGATTTTTTTTTTGACTGCCCAAAATATTCTACCTTTAATTTTAAAGCCCTATAACTCTAATAGACTATGTCTCATACTGGCCATTTGGGGTCAAATCTCCTGGAACAAGGAAAGTTAAATATTTCTTCTGATCCATTATTCTAGCCCCTTCCCTGCTTTTATAGGAACTTCAGTTCTACATATGTTGGATCTACTTAGCTTATCTTCTTTTATCTATCATTTTTAGAATAATTTTTAAATATTTCTTTACCGAAATAATTTTCTTTTACTTTTCTCATTTCTACATACTGTGTTTTGTTACTATTTTTATTAGTATCTGTTTTCCTAGTACTCCCTTTAAGGCTTTAGTCTTTTCCTCCAATGTCTTTCTTGAGTTTGGTCAGCTCTGATTTCATCTCCTCCTGTTATCTTACTACTTCTTTAAGTTTTTGCATTTCTTTACTATGGGTCTTCTTGATTAAAGGAATTGCTACAATGAGTTGTTTTGATTGTTTTTAAATTTATGACAAAATGCATACTTACATTTTTCACTGATTCGCTAAAGACCTGTTTCTGGTGAATGTTCCTTATTAAATAGTAAGTCTACTGCTCTTTCCCACATTTTTTCCTTATAAGCCTCTGTTTATCAATTCTGCTTGAGTTCCTTCTTTTTTTTTTTTTTGAGTTGGAGTCTCACTCTGTCGCCCAGACTGGAGTGCAGTGGCCGCTCCCGGCCACCACAGCCTCGCCTGCTGGGCTCCGGCGATCCTTCCACCTCAGCCTTCCAAGTAGCCGAAATTACAGGCATGCGCTACCACGCCCGGCTGATTTTTTGATTTATTGTAGAGATGAGGTCTCGCTGCCCAGGCGGGTCTCGAACCCGCGGGCTCAGGCAATCCACTCACCTCAGCCTCCCAAAGGCGCGGGATTACAGGCTGAGCCACCGAGTCCGGCTGAGTTCCTTCTTTTAATCACTCACTCATTCACCAGAGAATGATAGACCAGGTATTCACAGGAGATTCTATTGGGGCAGAGGATGTAGGTGGCCTTCCAGGTTCCAAGTTTTATGATTCCAATAATCCCTCTTTCTCTGCTGCCACAGGAACAGAGCATCTTCTAGAAATTTGGGCATGTGTGTGCACAGTTGTGTAGCCTTAACCCTTCTGGCTGAGAGGACCACCACTCTCACTCACCTTCAGCCCCTCCTGTCTCCTTTTCCATGCCCACCATTGAGATGGGGGATATGGCTTTTACGCTTCAGGGTGAGCCCCTCATCTGGGAGATATTTTCTGGTGCCTTCTGCGGTTGGATGCTGCTGAATCCTGTGATCACTTGCATCCTTTGTTACCTCAGCTCTTCTCCTGACCTCAGCAGCTTCTGACAGCTTCTGTATACTCTTTGCCATCCATGCTTACCTCCCTCTCCTAGTTTTACTGGGGAAGAAAATGCTGTGTTCAGGTCTTTGTGATTCTTTTTTTTTTTTTGTATCATTTTTCTTTTTGCTTTCCTGGGATTTCTAGGAGAAAGGGGAAGTTGCTGACTTGCATGGGATATTCACACTGGAAGTTTACCCTTTAGTTTTTATTGTATATATTTTAATATCACCTTAAGGTTTTTTTTTTGTTTTGTTTTTCTACAGGAATGTTTTAGTTTGGTTATTTAAATATTTGTTAACTTTTTTTATTGAGACTCAGATAATGATTTACTACAAACATGTTCGTTGCTGTGGTATTCAAGGTGGAAAAAAATACAAGTGATCTAAGTGTCCAGCGGTAAAGAAATAGAGTAATTGTCACACATCCATAAGGTGGAATATTCAGCAACCATCAAATATATATATATATATATATATATATATATATATATACACACACATATATATATATATATATATATATATATTTTTTTTTTTTTGAGTTGGAGTCTCACTCTGTCACCCAGACTGGAGTGCAGTGCCACCACAGCCTTGACCTGCTGGGTTCTGGCGATCCTTCTGCCTCAGCCTTCCAAGTAGCTGGAACTACAGGCACACACTACCACGCCCAGCTGATTTTTCAATTATTGTAGAGATGAGGTCTCGCCAAGTTGCCCAGGTGGGTCTCGAACCCGCGGGCTCAGGCAATCCACTCACTTTAGCTTCCCAAAGTGCGGGATTACAGGCTGAGCCACCGAGCCCAGCTAAATATATTTTTAAAAGGTCAATAAATGATTATTCAAGGGCACCCAAAAAACCCCACCTGAAATTTATTTATAAAAAATTGTATACTGGCCTGTCTCGATGGCTCAGCCTGTAATCCCAGCACTTTCGGAGGCCAAGGTGAGTGGATTGCCTGAGCCTGAGGGTTCAAGACCCACCTGGGCAACTTGGCAAGACCTCATCTCTACAATAAATAAAAAACTAGCCAGGTTTGGTAGTGCATGCTTGTAGTTCCAGCTACTTGGAAGGCTGGGGTAGAAGGATCACTGGAGTCCATCAGGTGGAGGCTGCTGTGGCTGGGAACCTGCCACTGCACTCCAGTCTGGGTGACAGAGTACAACTCCAACTCAAAAAAAAAATTGTGTATTTATTCTTACATGTTTAAACTTTAGTCACCTTAAAGCACTCTGTTTGATGGAATACACTATTGAGACACTTTTTTCACTGCTCAACAGTTTTGGAACTCATCAATTTTGATGCCTTTTAGTGCTTCTACCATTTTCTGTTTCACCTCTTCCACATTAGCAAGACGTTTCCCTTTGAGGACTAGTTTTCATCTGGGGAAACAAACAAAAAAAAATCACTCGGAGCAAGATAGGAAAGGTGGGTCATGGGTTCATGATGGTTTTGGTCAAAAATTGCTGAACACTCAGCAGTGTAGGCAGGTGTGTTGTCATGGTTGGAAGGATAGTAACCTGTTTGGCACAGCTAGGGATATTTCTTCCACAATGCAGCCTCTCACAACGATGCTAGCTGGTACACTGATGCCTATGGGTTCCTAGAATACCCACCTAGTGGGAGAAACCTGTACTACAAGGGGCCCACTCTCCAAAAAGATAATGCTGGGTGTTTTGGCGAGTCTCCCTCACACTATAGTACGAGAAAAAATAAAATAAACTGCCTATGCAGTATGAGCAGCAATTTAAAAATGCACAACCTCCCTGTACACACGCAAAGAAAAAGAGACCAAAGATCTGAAAGAAATGCACCACAAAATTAAATAAGTTAGCTTTTAAAAAAAATACAAGCAACTTAAAATATTCTTGTAAAACTTCAACTTCTATTTCCTAAATAAATATTATATATAAATGTATATGTGTATACTTATATATTTTTTCCAATTCCAATCAGAATATCCTACTTTAAAAAAACCCATCAGTGTTTCCCTGTCCCCCACCTGATCCTGTTCTCGTTTCATTCCCTGTCTTGGTGGAAGGCCACACCTCTCCCACCCCACCCACCCACAGCCTGGAGACTTAAGTCATTCTTGTCTCCTCTTTCTCTTTATTACTCACACCTAGCTGGTGGTGAATCCTCTTGGTTCTGTCTCCTCAACAGCTCAGATTTTTCCGCCCTCCCTAGGGTTGTCCTGAGGATCTGTCTCCTGAACTCTTGAGTTGGTCTTATTTTTCTTCTAGCTCTCTGCCTTTCCCACCTTGATACCACTTCTCCATGGGCTATGCTAACATCAGCCTAAACACTTCCCGTGAAGTTCAAATGTTCAAGGCCAGCCACAGTCTGACCTGACTCTCCCTCTCCTACCACCCATTTCCCAAACCCCAGTCTTTAGGTACTTGCATTCTGGCACCATACTGGAGTCAGGCATAACCTTCAGTTATGTCATCACTGGCATGCAACAAACTTCTAGCAACCAGTACGAATCCTGGCCACACCAGCTGCTGTGGATGAGCTGAATCTCCCCTGCCTAGAACATAACAGACGCTCAATAGATGTGGCTGGAATGCATGAGGCATGGAGGGAGGTGATTCAGTCGAACTTTCCCTTTCCAGACAGAACCAGGATTAAGCTATGCTAGGAAGATGATGATTTGCCCTAGCTTAGAGTTGTTAAAGCATAGAAACCCTAGATTCTTGCATGGCAATCACAGCGACAGCCACTTAATGTTTTGCTGGGAATTTTCATCCCACTTCAGGAGGACCAAGAGGGCTTCTAGGGGGAGGTAAGGCCTGGCTAGGGCCTGAAGGATAAGAGACAGGTAGAGTGTTTAGTGAAGGAAGGGTTAGGGAAGGGTGTGTAATGTTGACCTTGGTAAGGAGCCCACAGAGCACCAACATTGTCTTGGTGTTAAGTTTAAATATGTTAGGTCAGGACACAGTCATACTTTATACTTGTTTTCTCTGCATGTTCACCTTTTTAATCCTTTCAACAATTTCATTAGGTAGCTAGAGCAGACAGCATCCCCATGTTCTAGAAAACAGAGGCTCTATCAGTTTAGTGCCTTGTTGGATACTTTTTCGGTGAGATTGTTCAGATTGGTTATCTGGCTTATATTAATATTATTATGTGTTAAATTCTTGCTAATTTCAGGCGCATCTGCTTATTTTATTTGTAAGATTATTTTTTTCTTCTGTATATCACCTATTTTGTGAACTGTTGCTTTATTTCCTTGGTCCGTTTGTAATATGGGGTTTCAAGTTTGCTTTGCTATGTTACTTCTATGAACTTTGTATACACTAAGGACATCATTGATCAGCTGAATGCTGCACCTCTGCACATAGGTAAGGAAAACAACATTCAAATTAAAATTAACATCCGGGCTCGGTGGCTCAGCCTGTAATCCCACGCCTTGGGAGGCTGAGGTGAGTGGATTGCCTGAGCACGCGGGTTCAAGACCCATCTGGGCAACTTGGTGAGACCTCATCTCTACAATAAATAAAAAAATTAGCCGGGTGTGGTAGCGTGCACCTGTAGTTCCAGCTACTTGGAAGGCTGAGGTGAAAGGATCACCAGAGCCCAGCAGCTCGAGGCTGCGGTGGCCAGGAGCGGCCACTGCACTCCAGTCTGGGTGACAGAGTGAGACTCCAACTCAAAAAAAAAAAAAAATTAACATCCTTGGTCCCAAGTATCAAACCACCAACTGAAAGAAGAGCTACATCCTCTCCTGAGATTCTCTAAATCAGTGTCCTATTTATGAATTGCATTTTCATTCACTTGAAACACAGGGCATCACCAGACAGAGGAAAGAGAAGAGAAAACACTGAAATTCGTGAGAGTCAGGAATCTTAAATCCCAGACTCCCTCTTGCCTCCAAGCCTCTGTAGATTTGCTTTGGGCATGATTGTGTAGGGCATGGCTTCTCGGAGCTGAAAGTACACATGAATCACAGGGATCATTTTAAAATGCACATTCTGGTTGTGTGGGTCTGGGGCAGGTCTTTCTGGCCAGCTTTCTGGCAAGGCAATGCTGCTGGTCCATGGGCTCCTTACCAAGGTCAACATTACACACCCTTCCCTAACCCTTCCTTCACTAAACACTCTACCTGGTTACTGTCTCTTATCCGTCAGGCCCTAGCCAGGCCTCACCTCCCCCTAGAAGCCCTCTTGGTCCTCTTGAAGTGGGACAAAAATTCCCAGCAAGGACTCACCCTGGTGATGTCGGTTAGCTTAACCTATATCCCAGCCTGACTTGTCCCGGGATGGTCACCATACTTCCACTAGGATCCTGCCCCATGCCTGATTCCTGAAGATACTCACTTTACTCACTTACTCTTGTCCAAATCAATCGATGAATCATTGCTTGTCTGTACTTCTCAGTGCTTTCTACAATCTCATTAAAACATTTCCAGTCCTCAGACAGTAAAAATGTTAAATATGGGGTGTGTGTGTGTGTGTGTGTGTGTGTGTGTGTGTGTGTGTGTGTCTCTTTCTGTACCCTGCATTTGGCAACAACATGTTGATTTCATTGTTGCAGAGCAGCTGAGATTCTCTCCATCAGCCCACCTGGGCCCCCCAGCTTCTTCCCTGAGCTCCCACTCCCCGCCCAGCTGCATTCAGCAGTGACAAGCACTTTGAATTACCTGAACCCTCTAGGAGGAAGGAGACCATATCTTTGTTTGTCTCCACCCTCTCTGCACAGGTGGCCTGAGGTGACTCATGTGCTGACTGCTGACATGTGCATTCTTCCTCCTATGATCAATAACACCTTTGTTTCTCTTAAAACCAGCTCAAGTGCTGAGGCTTGAGCCAGCTCTTCCTAAGGCTTCTGTGGAACAGCCGTCTGACAGACATGAGAGGGGCCGCTCTGACAAGTCCTTCCCTGTATGATGAGGACACTAGTACCCACCTCACCATGGTAGGTCAGGTTTGCATAGCTCAGGCTATACTTCTGGTTACCTTCCTGTTCTATCATGTGGCACGTTACCTTGCAGATAGCAGATAATCAATATTATTTATATAAGTGAGGGAAGAAATGAAAGCATTTGGTTCCTGAACTCTTGGAAGAAATAGGAGGTAACCTTATAAGCAGTTTTTAATGTCTTTGAAAAAGAAGGGAATGAATCCGATCAACAAAACTATCCTCAGTAGCAGGAAGATCGAGTCATTCCTCATGGCTTTTGTCTAGGGAAACCCAAGCTGTTTTTCTGAAAAGCAGGTAAGTAGCGGTGACCCAAGTTGGCAGAGGGAGAGGAAGGAGAAGGTGGTTCCTTCCAGCAAAATAAACCTGATTTTTATCAACCTATTTACTCACTCATTTATTCTGTTGGTCCACAAATATTTATGGTGTGATCCAGGGCCTGTTCTAGACCTGGGTACATGCTGTGAACCAGTGGAAGGTCCTGTCCTCATAGAACGTGGATCCAGCAGAGATGGACGCACATACCAGGTTATAAACAAGTCAATGAGTGAATGTCTAGAATCCCTCCAGATGCTGCTTGGTGCTACAAAGGAGGAAATGGGGTGGGAAGGGGAGGTGCTGGTTTAGAGAAGTACCCCACTGCCCACTATCCCATCCTACCAGCCACTGTGTCTCCTTCCCACAGCATCCCCCCAACCCGCTCTTCCATGATGTTTCCTACTCTTGATGGCTAACTGCAATGCAGTAACCCCAAATCTGAGAGGGCTTGCACGTGATGTTGACCTATTCCAAAGAAGTCACCTGGAGTCCAGCAGAGAAAGACATTGGTTTATTAGGACTTAATGAAGCATCAATGGCTGCCGGTCAGTGAAGAATCCACACCCCAGGCACTGTAAAGCAAGCAGTCTTATAACCAAAGCAATCAAATTAATCATTAAAATTGCTATATTATGTTTACAATTGCATTAAGAGTAAAGACTACATTGTTTTCAGCTCTGCTTGGTCACCTGCATCCCACGGCTTATTACTGGGAATATGCATGCTCTTTGGAGACCAGACTTGGCCAGCAGCCTCTCCCTGAGGGAGAAGGCAGAAGAGCCAGGTATAGGGGAAGACAGTCTATGTCCAGACAATACCTGACAGCAACCTTGTTAGTGACAGTTGCATTTAAGGGAGGCCAGATGAAGCTGAGGAAATGGTGAGACCTCATCTCTACAAGAAATCAAAAATTAGCCGGGTGTGGTAGCGCACGCCTATAGTTCCAGCTACTTGGAAGGCTGAGGCAGAAGGATCGCCGGAGCCCAGCAGGTCGAGGCTGCGGTGGCTGGGAGCGGCCACTGCACTCCAGTCTGAGGGACAGAGTGAGACTCCAACTCAAAAAAAAACCAAAAAGCAAAAAAAAAAACCAGAATAATGTGCCCTCAGTCCCACCAGGCCTATCCTCTCTGCCCACCAGACCTGCCCTCTCCCCTCCAGTTCTCTTTCCTGCCCATCAGTCCTGCAGTCTGCCCGCCAGGCCTGCTCCTTGCCCACCAGTCCTGTCGTCTGCCCATCAGGGCTGCTTTCTACCCACCTGCCCTGGCCATAGCCTCTCTCTGTCCACCAGCCTGGCCCCCTGCCCACCAGGCCTGCCTTCTGCCCACCATCCCTGCCCTCTGCCCTCCACCCTGCCCTTTGCCCACTAGTCCTATCCCTTGTCCACCAGACCTGTCCTCTGCCCACCAGTCCTGCCCTCTGTCCTCCAGACCAGGCCTCTGCCCTCTAGCCCTGCCCTCTGTCCATTAGCCCTATTCCCTGCCCAACAGGCCTGCCCTCTGCCCCTGCAGCCTCAACCTTTGCCCACTAGCCCTACCTCTGTGCTCAAGACCTGCCCTCCAGCCCTGCCCTCTGCCCACTAGCCCTGTTCCCTGCCCACCCAGCCTGCCCTCTGCCCTCCAGTCCTGCCCCTGCCGACCATGCCTGCCCACGGCCCAACAGGCCTGCCCCCTGCCAACCAGCCCTACCTCCTGTCCACCAGGCCCTCCCTCTGCCCACCAGGTCTGCCTCCTGCCTACCAGCCCTGCCCTCAGCCTGCCAGGCCTGCCCTCTACCCGCCAGGCCTGCCCCTGCCACCAGGCCTGCCCCAGCCCACCAGACCTGCCCTCTGCCCTCCAGCCCTGTCTTCTGCCCACCAGCCTTGTCCCCTGCCCAACAGACCTGCTCCCTGCCCACCAGGCCCGCTCTCTACCCTCCACAAATGCCCCCTGCTCACTAGCTCTATCCCTTGCCCACTAGGCCTGCCATCTACCCTCTAGACATGCCATCTGCCCTCCAGCCCTGCCCTCTGCCCACTAGCCCTGTCCCCTGCCCTTCAGCCCTGCCCTCTGCCCACTAGCCCTGTCCCCTGCCCACCAGGCCTGCCCCCTGCCCACCAGCCGTGCCCTCTTCCCACCAGGCCTACACCCTGCCCACCAGCCCTGCACCCTGGCCACCAGACCTGCTCCCTGACCACCAGACCTGCTCCCTTCCCACCAGACCTGTTCCCTGCCTACCAGGTCTGTCTTCTGCCTACCAGCCCTGCCCTGTGCCCTTCAGCCTGGTCCTGTGCCCACTAGCCATGCCCCCTGTCCTCCAGACATACCCTCTGCCCTCCAGCCCTGTTCCTGACCCACAGGCCTGCCCTTTGCCCTCTAGCCCTGCCCCTGGCCCACCAGGCCTATACCCTTCCCACCAGGCCTGCACCCTGCCCTGCAGACCTGCCGTCTGCCACTAGCCCTGTCTCCTATCCAATAGGCCTGCCCTCTGCCCGTCGGCCTTGCCCTCCAGACATGCCCTCTGCCCTCCAGATCTGCCCTCTGTCCACAAGCCCTGCCCTCTGCCCACAAGCCCTGTCCCCTGCCCACCAGTCTGCCCTCAGCCCACAGGCCCTGCCTCTGCCCACCAGCCCTGTCCCCTTCCCACCAGGCCAGCCCCTAGCCCATCAGGACTGCCTCCTGCCCACCAGCCCTGTCCTCTGCCCACCAGGCCTGCCCTCTGCCCACCAGGTCTGCCCCCTCCCCATCAACCCTGCCCATTGCCCACCAACCCTGCCCTCTGCTCAACAGCCCTGACCCTGCCCACCAGGCCTGCCCTCTGGTCACCAGTCCTGCCCTCTGTACCACCAACCCTGCAGTGGGTGTAGTGCTAGGCAGTGCCCTGAAGGCCATGTGTCACTTTCATTCTGTCTTACACTGCATGTTAGCCCTCCCTGATCACTAGGAAGCACAGGCCTGGCATGAATGTTATTTGCATTTGCAAGTTGTCTGGCAGGGCAGGGTACTCGGAGAATTTCTGTCTCTGTGACAGCACCCAGCTCACTCTACCTGTTCTGTGATGAGCGCATCATTAAGGTTTCTCCTTGTTCAGCCCTCCCTACTCCACCCTTCTACCCAGCAAGGCCCATGTTGGACACTCCATCTTCTCACCTGACTGCCCTGCTGCTCACCCTGCCAAGCTCTTCTTCCATAAGACAAACCACTGTCCTCCTGCCCAGGAGATTTAGATGACCCTTCCTGGGTCCTTTCCACCTTGACATTTTATGACTCTGATCTCATTTTTCTAGATTCAGATGGAGAAGTGCTCTTTTAATAAATAAGCCCTGTGAATACGTGTTTCCAGAGGAAGAAGTGCTGGTGGCCTGGCAGTCCTTCTCTGACTTTTGCACACAAATCACTTGTTAAAAATGAGGATTCTGCATTGGGGAGGGGCTGGGCATGGGCACAGGCACTCTGCAGTTCTACAAGCTCCCTTGTGATGTTGGTCCTGAGACCACACCTGGAATTTCAGGAGTCAGAGTGTCCTCTTTCCTCCCATACTTAATTATTAAACTCAGTGGTTACCAACCAGGACCATTTTACTTCCTAGAGAGACATTTATGGTGTTCACAACTTGGACATTGCCACTGGCCATTTAGTGAACAGTGCTCAGGGATGCTTCCCAACATCCTACCATGTGCAAGACCCAGCCCCAGAGCAAAGAATTACCCAGCCCCAAATATCAGTAGTGCCCAGGCTGAGAAATCTTATGGCAGGATGTAATTCTAGCTGTATATTAAAGTCATGTAGCGTTCTTTTAAAAGATATAAGTTCCCAGAATCCCTCCAGGACAATGACATTAGACTCTCCAAAGGAGGCTTCTTGGTTCTGTATTTTGTAGATGTTCCCTGTGATTGCAACGTGCAAACGCAGCAGAGAACAAATTTACAAATTCAAATCAAAAGTGGTCCCAGCCATTAAAAAACAATATGGAGGTTCCTCAAAAAATTTCAAATAGAATTACCATGTGATCTGGCAATCCCACTGCTGGGTATAGCCAAAGGAAATGAAATCAGTGTGTGGAAGAGATGTCTACACTCTCGTGTTCATTGTAGCACTATTCACAATAGCCAAGATATGGAATAACCTAAGTGTTCATCGACAGATGAATAGATAAAGAAAATGTGGTATACATACAAAACGGAATACTGTTCAGCCTTTAAAAAGGAAATCCCTTCATTCACAGCAACATGGACATTATGTTAAGTTAAATAAGTCAGACACAGAAAGACAAATAACACATGATCTTACTTATACATGGAATCTAAAAAAGTCCAACTCAAAGAAGCAGAGAGTAGGATGTTGGTTACCAGAGCTGGAGGATGGGGTTGGGGCGGGGGGTGGGGGTAATGAGGTTGGGAAGATATTGGTCATAGGACACAAAATCTTAATTAGACAGGAGGAATAAGTTCAAAATATCTATTGTATTATGGTGACTAAAGTTAATAATGATACATTGGATTTTTTTTAATTGCTAAGAGATTTTTAAGTGCTCTGATTGCACAAAAATAAGTATATGAGGTAATGAGTGTGATTTAGCCATTTCACAATATATAAATATATTAAAACCTCATGTTGTACACCATTAATGTGTACAATTTTTATTTGGCAATAAATACCTAATAAAAGTGGGAAACAAATGAGATCCTCACTTCATTCCACTGCTTTTCTTAGAGTTCATTTGTTCAAAATGCATTGAAGTGTGCTATTTGCTGAAAGGGTAAATTGAGGCAAGGTGGGCTGGTGCCACTGCTGAGGCCACGGGAATAATGTAAGATTGTAACCAAGTATGAAATAAAAGTAAGTATAATTTATTATTTATCTTTTACAGATGGGAAGGGGGCCTACACTCAGAAGCAAGTATGGCCTCGAAGGCTGGAAAGCTGAGTATATTTAAGACTCTTGAAGGGGAGTTCAGGCTGGGAAAAATGTCCAGAGTTTTATTTTTTGATGTAGATAACAGAAGTCACATAAGTTTTGTGTCTTGATATCACCAGTCATTGGTATCTCATGATTCCAAGTGGTGGCCGGGAGGCTGGCCACAGTAAACTGATAATGATATATCAAGGTCAGAAAAAAAATGTCTTGAATAATTTGGGCTGCATATTTTTTAGTTGGTTATAGTTTTTGTTTATTTTTATTTTATTTTATTTTATTTTTTGAGTTGGAGTCTCACCCTGTCACCCAGACTGGAGTGCAGTGGCCCCTCCCGGCCACCTGGGCTCCGGCGATCCTTCCGCCTCAGCCTTCCAGGTAGCCGGAATTTCAGGCGCGTGCTACCACGCCCGGCTGATTTTTTGATTTATTGTAGAGATGAGGTCTCGCTGCCCAGGCGGGTCTCGAACCCGCGGGCTCAGGCAATCCACTCACCTCAGCCTCCCAAACTTGCGGGATTACAGGCTGAGCCACCGAGCCTGGCAGTTTTTGTTTACTTCAAGAGTTTTGGTTTACAATGCTTGATTAAACATTAAATCTAAAATTAATACAAAGACATGAAAGAAAGAAGTCATTTGGAAACTAAGAGAACAGATATATTTTTGGGCATTCAGAGGTTTTAATAGAGTTTATTTTGTATCTAGGTCTGGCAGAGGCATATCTAGGAATGTGTAGTCCTTTGTGCGTGTCTTTTGTTTATAAGGGGGCCCAATGAAGATGGTTGTGTGTTTTTTTTAGTATCAGCAACAGTTATTAGATTTAAGAACAGTGAAGAGGGGGCAAGGAAAAATGCTGACTTTTAAGTTTAAATGACTTTTGTATTTTAGAAGTTTTTTTTTTTTTTAACCTTTTGCTACTTGGAAGGCTGAGGCGGAAGGATTGTCAGAGCCCAGCAAGTCGAGGCTGCGGTGGCCGGGAGCGTGCCACTGCACTTCAGTCTGGGCAACAGAGTGAGACTCCAACTCAAAAAAAAAAAAAGATAGATATAGATATAGATATAGATATACACACTTTTTTTTGTCGCTTAGGATTAGGGATGGAGGTTAGACTTTTGTAACTTTTTTTTTGCTGGATGGGGATGTAGAGTTGTCTCCACCTGTCTAGAGCAAGAGGAGGGGATGAGAGGACAGGAGCCCATGGAGTTAGGTATTTTCAGTATTTGTATACAAAGTACTGTGTACAAGTATATATTATTAGAATTCTTTATTATAAGAAAGGCCGTTATAGCCACTGTTATGACATATTGAGACTTTGATACCTGATAAAATGTATTTATAAATAGTTACCCCAGTGGGCTTGACACCCATTACAGGAGTCCAGGCCGTTTTTATTGTTGTACCAGTGAATTTCTGAGCCCATAGATAGATGTCTCTGCAGCTTGCCGTCAGGTTTTTTTGGGTTGTGATAAGAATTGACAGACAGTTATAACAAGGAAATACAGTTACTTTGACAAAGTCTGAAGAAGAAAAAGTTGAAAACATTAGAGACATGTAGTTAGGTTGTAGTTTAAATTGTAGGAAGTAATAATAAACAAAATAATTTAAAACAGGTAAACATTGGCAAAAGAAAATTGTCCCTTTTGTTTTTATAGTGGGTTTGATATATTTTTATAATGGTTTTTATTTTAGAGGGCGAAGCCCAGGTAATCTTTATTTTATAGAGATGGGAGAATGACATTTTTTTGTTTTTGATGAGAGGAGTGGGAAGTATTGACCCTCTGACAGGGAAATATTACCTGGTCTGTAGGCAGTTTAGGAGGAAGCTTGTCAAAAACCATACTTACCCCACACCCTAGAGAGACTGAAATAAGAACTCGAAGAATTTAGGTATTAAAGGTATTAAAAGTATAATATTATGATATAAGATTATAATATTATAAGTCATTTATTTATCAAGTGACAGTTCAAAGATTTTGAAAAGTAAAAAAAAACCTTGCTTTTGGTAACAAAGACAGTGTAATTGAATTTGTTTCTTCCCCCCTCTGTTGTTTTTAGGAGAAAAATTTTTAGAGATTGTTAATTAAGAAGTTTATGTTTGGGTTTTTTAGTAGTATTTTGGCTTAGCATTAGTGTAATTGATTAATTAACGCACAGTCCCTTTATTTTTGTCTGTGAAGAATGTTGATATAGTCCCAGTTTAGATTTAACTTGAGAGAGAATTATCATTTGCCAAGCATCTTTTTAGGAGCTGGAAAAGGAAGTCTTAGAGAATTCTTGCCCACACGTAACTTTGGACTCTGGCAGGGGAGGAGACAATGGGAACAGATAATTTTAATATAGTGTGATAAATGCTCCAGAGGAAGCACAAAGGAGGGGGCTCGTCATGCTGCTCTCAGTCTGAGTCCTACTAGCTGGCTTTAAATAATTCACGACACTTCTCAGATCTTCAGCTGCTCCATCTGTAAAATGCACACAAGAATTCCACCCTCCCTGAGATGCTGTGGCTATAGAAGAGTCCCCAAAGTAACAAGTCAAAAATAAAGTTCATTCATTTATCTGCCAAAGTATGATATTGGAGGAGGGGGACAGACAATGAAAAGGCAAATTTGAGTCAATGCAAAAGTGAAAACTTCTTTTTTCTCTCTCTTTAGAAGAAAGGCAGACATTTTTAGTAGATTTTTAAAATGTTTTTGTCCTCTTTAAAAAAGGTGTAGGTGTGTGTGTGTGTGTAAAATACCCCTGTACTGATCCTTGGTTGGCTTACTAAGGAAAAGTCAGCTTTTGGCTTCCTTTAAGTAGGGAGTTTCTATTGCAATCCCAGTAATGCTCAACTGCTCTCCCTTGACACCAATAAATTGAGATGCAGGAAACTGGTAGAAAGAGGTTTGTTTTTGAATTCCAATCCAGAGAGCAGAAGCTGGCTCCTGGCCTTTCTGAAATAGGTCTGCTCATCCATCAGGCTTTACAGTCCAGTTTTGTAAGTTCAGGGTTGTTGGTACTTATACATCGACTACATGACTAGCAGAGCATTGTGTAGAACTTTAGTTACAGTCACATTTTGTCAGTAATGACATTTATGGTCTACATTTCCTGGCACCAGTTACCAGAGGTATCTCACGACTTCTTATGAGTAACACCAGGCAGAAATATTAATCAAGCTTGCCATAGAGTAAAGGGAGTTAATAAGGCCTAAGACATTATTCATTACTACATGTTGTTATTAGTATGCAAAGGTTACACAAATCACAAGACTTACTATTACAGTGATATTTTATTATTCAAACTTATGACTACTGAGAAAAGGAAGTAAATGGGAATTTAGATCTTTCAGTTAATTGGGCACAGTCTGCAGGGAAGTTAAGGATTCTTTGAAGTTATTTACTGAAGCGTGCATAGGCAATAAGGTGAAATGCTCTTCTTTGTTAACTCTCAGGAATGTGGGTACGTGTAGGCCCGCTCGAACACTCGCCGTGCCCTTCTCTAGGGGTTGTGGCAATATGGACAGACAATAGTGGGACTCCAGATCATTTCCATTGTAAGAGCAAAATAAGCCAAGCCCATAGGCATGATTGTTGTAAGTCCGTGCAACAAGGAGTTTTTGTTTATGTTCCTAATTAAATGTTCAGTCTTTTGTTCTGAACAATGATACCCAGAACAAACTATGAGAAAATAATGTGTGTAGTGTTTTTATTCTCTCAGACAACTGCATTTCTCCAGGCAAATCCTGTGATGTTTAAAAACTCACGTATCTGTCAATGCTGATGGCTAGGATAAGTGGAGGTGTGGCTTCAACCTCTCTTCCTGATTCTTGTGGTCTGAACTCCAATTACAATGATTAGTAGAAGCCAAGACCATTGTGTGTGGCAAATGTTCAAAAAATATTAGTGTATTATTACTCTCAATGAGTCCAGTTTGATGTCCTTGAAGGTCAGGCTTTCTGAGAGGCAGCAGCTTTATATAACACATAGGTGTGAAAACATCCACTTGAGTAGCCATTACCACAAGTCATTTCACCTGAGAGTTCATTTACTCACTGCAAAACAAAGGAATGGCTAGTGGACTGTCTATAAGGGCTTCTTCCAGAGCCTGAAGGTCAAGAGCTCTCAGTTTGGATTATCACTGCAATGAAGAAAAAAATTCCCCGAGGGAGCTGAACTAAGGGAAGTTGATGTTTTACCACTTCTGATCTTAGCGGGCATTTATTCAACACATACAGGCACTCCTGGGAGATATTGTAGGTTCAGTTCCAGACTACTTCAATAAAGCAGATATCCCAATAAAATGAGTCACATGAAAGTTTTGGTTTCCTGGTGCATATAAAAGTTATGTTTACACTATACTGTAGTCTAGTAAATGTGTAATAGCATTATGCATTATGACTAAAAAAGTAATGTGCACACCTTAATTAAAAAACACTTTAGTGCTAAAAAATGCCAACAATCCAAAGTGGGTTTTGCCTGGATGATAATGGCTGCTGATTCATCAGGCACCAGGTGGTGGATGAAGGTTAGGGTGGCTGTAGTAATTTCTTAAAGTAAAACAACAATGAATTTGCCACATCTATTTTTTCCTTTCGCAAAAGATTTCTCCGTAGCAAATCATGCTATTTGATACCATTTGACCCACAGCAGAATTTCCTTCAAAAAGAGAACCAATCCTCTCAAACCCTGCTGCCACTTTATCAGCTAAATTTATGTAATATTCTAAACTCTTTGTTGTCATTTCAGCAATATTCACAGCATCTCCAGCAGGAGTAGATTCCATGTCAAGAAACCACTTTCTTTGCTCATCCATAAGAAGCAATTTCTCATCCATTCAAATTTTCTTATGAGATTGCAGAAATTCAATAACATCTTCAGGCCCCACTTCTAGTTCTCTTGCTACTTACATCACATCTATGGTTATTTACCCACCGAAGTCTTGCACCCTTCAAAGTCATCCATGAGGGATGGAATCCACTTCTTCCAGACTCCTATTAATGATTAATGTTAATATTTTGACCTCCTCCCATGAATCATGAATGTTCCTATCACCTAATCTAGAATGGTGAATTCTTTCCAAAATATTTTCAACTGTCTTTGCCCAGATCCATCAGAGGAATCACTATTCATGAAAGTTATAGCTTTATGAAATACATTTCTCAGATCACACGACTTGAAAGTTGAAATTATTTTTTGATCCATGGGCTGTAGAATGAATGTTGTCTTAGTAGGCATGAAAACAACATGGAGCACCTTATACTTTTCCATCAGAGCTCTTAGGTGACCAGGTGCATTGTCAGTAAGCAGTGTATTTTAAAAAAAAAAAGGATGCCGCAGGAAAAGGGAGATGGGCCCAAAGGGGACGTGAGGGGAGGGCATGACAGGAAAACTGGGGATAGGCCCAAGGAGACATGTAGGGGGAGGGCCGCGACAAGAAAGTTGGGGATGGCGCAACCCACATGTAGGGGGAGGGGCACGACAAGAAAGTGGAGACAGATGCAACGGGACACGAGGGACATGTGGGGAGTGGGCGGCAAGAAAGGGTGATGGACCTAACAGCCACACCAAGCTCTGGAGGCTGGAGAAGCTGTGCAGACCACGCCCTCTTGCCCTTGGTCTACCCGGTTGCAACGTCAGCGTGGACTCCACGTGCAGCCCGCGCTTCCTCAGCTGGTGCCTGGTGTGTGACCGTGCGGAGGCGCCCGTGGGACTGAGCGGGGATGGCGGGTCCACGGCTGCGTCTGCTTCGCCGGGGACGTGGAGGCAAGAGCCAGCGACTCGGTGAGATGACACTACCGGGAGGGTAGCGGCGTCCAGTGAGGGTCGGGTCAGCGGAAGGGGAACGCCTGCAGGTGGGACCCCTGGCAGTTAGAGGGGGCCCGAAGGTACTGAGGGTTGCCAGCAGGACTGGTTTTCATGGACAGTGTGCCTCACGTCGGGGGTGCGCGAGTGGTGGTCACACACCTCCTGCCGCTCTCCTTTTAATTCTTAACCCTTGGGAGGCCTGAGCCTCGTCTCTCTGCACCCATCCCCAGATGGGGCCAGGAGGGGCGCCAGGGCATGGATCCCAGGCCTTGGCCAGGACCTCCTGGCTTGCCCTGACCTGCGCCGGCAGTAGGCAGGGCACTGAGGACCCCCCAACCCCACATAGGCGACCAGGGATGTCGTTTTCAGCAGAAGATTTCAGAACCGAACCTGAGGAAGGTGGGGTGATGCCTGAGGGATCAGAGTTTTTTTTTTTTTTTTTTTTGAGTTGGAGTCTCACTCTGTCGCCCAGACTGGAGTGCAGTGGCCGCTCCGGGCCACCGCAGCCTTGACCTGCTGGGCTCCGGCCATCCTTCCGCCTCAGCCATCCAAGTAGCCGGAATTACAGGCGCGCGCTACCACGCCCGCTGATTTTTTGACTTATTGTAGAGATGAGGTCTCGCTGCCCAGGAAGATCTCGAACCCGTGGGCTCAGGCAATCCACTCACCTCAGCCTCCCAAAGGCGCGGGATTACGGGCTGAGCCACCGAGCCTGGCTCAGAGTTTTCATCTGAGCCCAGTAGGATGGTTCCCTGGGGGCAAGTGGAAGACGTCTGGAGAGGAGAAGTGACAGTAGGTAGGGAGACCCTTTAGGTGCTCTTAAGGTCGACCAGTTCAGGCAGGGACTGGAGGAATGAAGAGGGGGAATTACTTGGAGACCTCAGAAGGAGAGAATCAGAACAACAGGGCAGGCAGTTCAGGGAGGGGTTGTGTAGTGGGTGGGACTCTAGTGCCTCCTGGTTATTGCTGAAGGGACCCACTGTATGGCCGTCTCAGCCACAACACTTTTCCTCTTTTCTTTCACCATTTATATTTTAATTTCTCCAACAATTCCAAAAGGAAATGTTTCCAAAATAATGAGTTTCCAAGCTTGAGATCTCCTGGGGCCACACACAGGCAGGCTGAGAGAGCATTTTTCAACTACTTTACAGGGAGACAGAAAAAATGGGGTTGGTGTGGGTTCCATGCAGGGTTTGGCAATGTGCCCTCGGTTTGATGAGAAAGGATCTGGGGAGTAGCAGAGGGTAAAAGCAGCCCCAAACCAAAAGAAACTACCAGTACACCTCAACTCTGCCCCACGCATGCGTCACCTGGATTTCAGAAATATGTTCTGTTTACTTCCATTTAGCAGTTTTGGACTCTCCCATACGTATACTGCTGAGGTGGTTTTGTTTTGTCTTCTTTCTAGAGGATTTTACCTTTAAGAAAGATCTGTTTTCCTTGAAATACAGGCATGCTCAGAGGTATTGCAGGTTGGGTTCCAGACCACTGCAATAAAGCAAATATCCCAATAAAGCGAGTCACACAATTCTTTTGGTTTCCCAGTGCATATAAAAGCAGTGTTTACACTATACTATAGTATAATAGTATGTCTATAAAAGCAATGTGCATACCTTAATTTAAAAATACTGCATTGCTAAAATACATTAACATTTATCCGAGCCTTTAGCAAGTCAATCTTTTTTACTGGTAGATGGTCCTGCCTTGATATTGATGGCTGCTGACTGATCAGGGTGGTGATGGCTGAAGGTTGGGGTGACTGTGACAATTTCTTAAACTAAGACAACAATGAAGTGTCCTTGTCTATTGACTTTTCCTTTACAGACAAAAGATTTCTCTGTGGCATGTGATACTGTTTGATAGCATTTGACCCACAGTAGAACTTTTTTCAAAAATGGAACCAGTCCTCTCAAACACTGCTTTATCAACTAAGTTTATGTAATATTCTAAATTATTTGTTGTCATTTCAACAGTATGCACAGCATCTTCGCTCCATCTCAAGAAATCACTACTTTGATCATCCATAAGAAGCAGCTTCTCATCTGTTCAAGTTTTCTCATGAGGTTGCAGCAATTCAGTCACATCTTTATACTTCATTTCTAATTCTAGTTCTCTTGCTGTTTCCAGCACATCTGCAGGTACTTTCTTCACTGAAGTCTTGAACCCCTCAAAGTCATTCATGAGGGTTAGAATCCATGTCTTCCAGATGTCTATTAATGTTGATATTTTGACCTCTTCCTATGAATCATGAATGTTCTTGTTGGCATCTAGAATGATGAATTCTTTCCAGAAAGTTTTCAACTTTTTGTGCCCAGATCCACCAGGAGAATCACTATCTATGACAGCTACAGCTTTATAAAATGTGTTTCTTAAATTATAAGACTTGAAAGTCAAAATTACTCCTTGATCCATAGACAACAGGATGGATGTTATCTTAGCAGGCTTGAGAAAACATGGATCACTTTATACTTGTCCATCAGAGAGCTCTTAGGTGACCAGGTGCATTGTCAATGAGAAGTAATATTTTGAAAGGAATAATTTTCTTTTTAGCAGTAGGTCTCCACTGTGGGCTTGCAATATTCATGAAAACATACTATAAACAGATGTACTATCATCCAGGCTTTGCTGTTCCATTTCTAGAGCACAGGCAGAGTAAATTTAGCATAAATCTTAGGGGCCCTAGAACTCTTGGAATGGTGAATGAGCATTGACTTCAACTTAAAGTCACCAGCCACGTTAGCCTCTAAGAAGAGAATCAGCCTGAACTTGGAAGGTTAGTAGCCAGGCACTGATGTCTCTGCTATAGCTATGAAAGTCCTAGATGACATCTTTTTTCCAATAGAAGGCTGTTTCATTTACACTGAAAATCCATTGTTTGTTTAGTGTAGCCATCTTCATCAATGATCTTAGCTAGATCTTCTAGAGTATTTGTTACAGATTCTCCATCAGCACTTGCAGCTTCACCTTGCACTTTTATGTTTGGAGACGGCTTCTTCCTTAAAGCTTATGAACTAATCTCTGCTGGCTTCCCACTTTTCTTCTGTAGCTTCCTTACCTCTCTCCACCTTCATGAAATTGAAGAGATTTAGGGCCTCCTCTGGATTAGGTTTGACTTAAAGGAATATTACAGCTGGCTTGATCTTCTACCCAGACCACTAGAACTTTCTCTATATCAGCAATAAAACTGTTTCACTTTCTTATCATTTGTGTGTTTACTGGAACAGCATATTTCATTTTCTTCGATAACTTTTCCTTTTCATTTACAACTTTGCTAACTGTTTGCTCAAGAGACCTAGCTTTCGGTTTATCTTGGTTTTCCACGTGACTTCCTCACCAGGCTTAATCATTTCTGGCTTTTGATTTATATTGAGAGATGTGCTTCTCTTTCTTTCACTTGAACCCTTAGAGGCCATTGTAGAGTTATTAATTGACCTAATTTCAGTATTGGTGTGTCTCAAGGAATAGGCAGCCCCTAGGAGAGGGTGAGAGACAAGGGAATGACTGGTCACTGGAGCAGTCAGAACACACATTTATAGATTAAGTTCACTGTCTTCTGTGGGTGTAGTTCATGGAACCTGGAAACAATTACTACGGTCACATCAAAGATCATTGACCATAGATCACCATAATAGACTTAATAATAATGAAAAAGTTTGCAGTATTGTGACAATTACCAAAACATGACACAGGGAGAGGAAGTGAGGACATGGAAAAATGGTGCAGATTGACTTGCTCATCTCAAAGCTGCCAGAAACCTCCAATTTGTAAAAAAAACAGCATCTGAGAAGTGCAATAAAGTGACACAATAAAGCAAGGTGTGCCTGTATTTCAGGACAAGTGTCATATAGGGTTTTTGCTCATTGTCATTTATGGAACTTTTTCTAATTCAGCACTGAAGTTTGGCTTGTTTTTCTCTTGATTGCTTCTGACAGTGAGAGAAAAAATAATCCAGTAAGTTAATGGTAATAGTGACCGTTTGCAGGATGCCTCACTTGCATCCAGCAGTGTTCTGGATGCTTTCTCTATTTTCTTACTTAGTCTGGATAACCACCCTATGTGTTGGGTGTGGTTATCCCTGGCGTACAGATGAAGAAGCCAGGCTCAGAGATGTTAAGTAGCCCATCCTAGGCCATCCAGATGGGCTCTTCCCACTTCCATGCTCTTCCTCCAAATGACAGGAGCTGCTGTCAGCAAAATTGCTTTATAAAGAGTGACACACAGCAGTCAAGGGTGTGAGTTTGGGCACTGTCTTTTGATTGTTTGGTTTTGGTTTTCACACATCTTGCGTTCCAGGCCAGGTGCAAATGAATGGGCACCTAGTCATCAGGTCCCCAGAGGATGGCCAGGATAAGGCGGAAGAGACATGCTGGTAGAATTACACAGATCTGGGAGGCCAGAGGAAGCATGTGGACATTCCCTTGCCCTTGAGGACCTGATGACCTCCCAGGATTCGTCTTTGCAGGAGGAGGTGTGGAGTGCCTTATTGGGACTTAGGACTCTCTGATGCAGTGTTTCAACTTAGGAGACCCAGGTTCTAGCTGAGTGGCCTTGGGCTACCTACAGACTCTGTGCACTTAAATCATCTAGCTGGCAAAAGAGGAGGTGACCAGGGTTCCCCACATGCTCAAGGGAACATGAGCAAATCCTAAACTGTAGTACTGATTTATATTCCACTTTTACCCCAAACCTCTTTTCCAGTCTCCAAATGGAGCCTCCATTTCCAACAAACGGACAATTGTCTCATCCTCTCCTTGGAGCTGCTGTCTCACTTTTGTCTTTCAAGTTCACACCAGTGGGTGCCCTCCCTTCTCACAGTGAGTTCCTCATGCAGCAGGGGCTCTCCCATGACAAACTTGGCTTCCACTTCAGCTTCTTTCTGTAACCCATGCTGGCCACAGGCATTGCAAGGATGCGAGAAACCTGTAAGAAATATTTAGAACTGTAATATATAAACATCCCCAGTCACAATGGCAGGAGTCAGTCACCCCAAAACTGAAGTGTATGTTTCAAGGTGGATTTATGACAGTATGATCAGTTCTTGGTTTCTGCAGTTAATGTCAATACCTTTTCAAGTGAAAACCAAGGTCAACATGGATTTTTGCACAGACACATCTGGCACTGGCAGAGGACTCACAGGGGGTCTGCAAGTAGCAGCTAGACAAGCAGAACCAACAAGACCAGTTTAGAAGCTTAGACATACCGCTCTGGACCCTGGGCCACCTGTCCTTCCTGAGGGCAATGGCTGTGTCCAAATGCCAGGCACTGTCAGGCATGGGACAGCCAGGTTGCTCTCCAGAACAAAGGAGAGTGGCCCAGGATGGCAGCTGTCCCTCTTAGGTGAAAGAAAGGCCAAATTGCTTATCCATTTAAGCTCTCTGTTCACCTTTGCTTACTTCTAGCCCTTTATTCAAACTCAGAGTTTTCTAGGCTAAGTCTGTGCCTTCTGCCAGTTCATGGCCTCTGGGTTTCTCCCAATCTGCTGTTACAAGAAAGCTGCTGGCAGAGCTATGATTTAGGAAGAAGGCAGGAAGATTTCTCCCAAAGGCTGCCTTCCCCAGCCTCCACTTCTTCCTCTCCCCTCTTTCTTTTTGCTCCAGGGGAAGCCTGTACTCTCTCCCCTGTCCTGCTGGTCACTGCCCCGGCTCTCCATGGCTGTGTTACGGAGGGAGTCTCACCCTGATCTGGCCTCCAGCACTGCCAGTGCATCTTTGTGGCATCTCATGACCCCGTGCACCAGCGCCTGTAGCGTCACTGCCTGTCCTCTGCCTCTCTGTGCTGCTGAGGGTTCCCACTTGAAATGCTCCCATCCTCCTTAGGGACCCTGTGACTGCTGCCTCACTTTCTGGAAGTTGGTACCAGATTGTGAGCCACACCATCCTTTGTCTTTATCAGTGTTTCTCACTGATGCATCTCTGGGGTTTGCACCAGGCTTTGTGAACATTGCACTGGTTGAATTGAATTGAATCAGGGCCTGTTATTCCACCGAGCTGCTCTGTCTGGGCTTCTTGCCCCTTCAGAGACGAGCATGCCCCTCCCCTGGGTTGGAAGAGCTCAGTAGAGACAGCCCTCTGCCATCCTATGGTGTTCCCAGGGTGCATGCTGGGATATGGAAAGCCTCTTGCTTTCATTGCAATTGCATTTCAGCTGGCCATGATTCTGTGTGCCTTTACCCCCTTCAGCCCAGACAGACCTGGCTCCCTCAAAGCCTTAAGGGATTATGTGAGACTTCTATAAATAACAGCATCTGTGAGAGACTACTAGCTGTGGGCTGTGTCTCTACTACTATGTTCCATGCATAGTTCTGTTGAATCTCTACAATTCTGAAAAGGTTACAGTTCTTCCCAGTTCACAGATTTTAAAAGAACTGGTGTTCAAGAGTATTAAATAAGTTGCTCCAAATCTGTTAGTGTGGTGTGGAACCTTGATTGATACCAGGTCAGACTCCAAATCTGGGTTATTTGTCCCTTTAGTTTCTAAAGGGTCTGCTCAGTATTTCAGTCAGGCAACCTGAAGCAGTGGTTCTTAAACTTTTAAAATCTCAGGACCCCTTTATACACTTAAATATGATGGAGGACCCCAAACAGCTTTAGCTTGTGAAGGTTACATGTATCGATGTTTACTGCATGAGAAGTTAAAATTGAGAAGTTTTAAAATATTTATTAATTCATTGAAAAATAACACCAATATGACCATTGAATGTTAACATAAATATTTTTATGAAAGACATTTTATCTTTCAAAACAAAATGTCTAGTGAGAAGTATAGCATTGTTTTACATTTTTGCAAATCTCGTTAACACCCTTAACAAAAGACAACTGGATTCTCCAGGCTCCTTTTCATACTTTAGCCTGCTGCAATGTATTTTAAGCATAGGTACGGAGGAAATCTGGCCTCACGTAGTTATGTAGTTGGGGCAGTGAGGAGTATCTTAATAGTCTTTTCAGACAATTGCGGATATTCTTATTTGATACTATACCCAAGCTTGACAAGTGGTAGCTTAGTCTGTCATGTTAAAATTCATTGTTCTATTTGGCACATAGAATGGATTGTTTTCCCTTGCATGGTTTTATACTATAATACATTCATCATTTGAAGAATGCTGGTCCTTTGAGTCATGCAGACCTTTCCAATATACAGTGGAAAGCACTGTAGAATCCTGAGTGGATGAGAGCAAAAAGAACAACTAATGTCTTCATATTCAGTTTTTTTTTTTTTTGAGTTGGAGTCTCACGCTGTCGCCCAGACTGGAGTGCAGTGGCCGCTCCCGGCCACCGCAGCCTCCACCTGCTGGGCTCTGGCGATCCTTCCGCCTCAGCCTTCTGAGTAGCCAGAATTACAGGCGCGCGCTACCACACCCGGCTGATTTTTTGATTTATTGTAGAGATGAGGTCTCGCTGCCCAGGCGGATCTCCAACCCGCGGGCTCAGGCAATCCACTCACCTCAGTCTCCCAAAGGCGCGGGATTACAGGCTGAGCCACCGAGCCCGGCCATATTCAGTTTTGACCTCACAAACTTCCTGAAGGGTCTCATAGGTTCTGGAGTCCCTGGACCACATTTTGAGACCTGCTAGTCTGTGATATAAAGTTTTACTTTCTTTTTTTGCATCAGCAGCTCACTCTGTTGCCTAGGCTGGAGTTCAGTGGCACAATCATAGCTCACCGCAGCCTGGATCTCCTGGGCTCAGGCAATTCTTCTACTTCAGCCTCCCTTGTAGCTGGAACTACAGGTGTGCACCACTACACCACTAGTTTTTAAAATAATTTTTTTGTAGAGATGAGGTCTCACTATGTTGCCTAGGCTAGTCTCAAACTCCTGGATTCAAGCAATCCTCCTGTCTTGGTCTGTGGTATAAATTGAATGGTTATTGAATACAAAGCCTTGTGAGAAGATACAAAAGAAAACCTGAAGTCCAGTGACCTTAACATTTAAAACTAAAATACAAGCATGCACAATTCAGTTTGTGAAAGTGAAGGCAGATTAAGGCATCAGTGGATAAGTTACAAGTCAGCAAAATACCACTCTAGGTCTCATTGTGTGTGTGTGTGTGTGTGTGTGTGTGTGTTGTGTGTGTGTGTGTGTGTGTGTGTGATGTCTACATTGAACTGTACCATATCTGCATGGCGATTACTCAATGTCCACATGTCACAGAAGCACATCATGCCAGCCAGCCTCCTGTGAGCTGAGAGGTGGCTGGAGAGTTTGGGGTGACCAGAGGCCTGTGGGGGTCAGTGAGGGAGGTACATAGAAAAGAGAAGCTCAGGGGAGGCCTTCAAAGAAGGGCAGGGCAGAGGGTAGTGAGGGAGAGCAGACTCCATACTGGTGGGACCACAGCTTGGTCATCCAGCCCTGCTGAGAATGTGGAAACATCCTGTGTATGTGCAGCCAGTCAGCTGTCAAGCAGGTGGCTTGAAGCCACTCTGGGAATGAAATGACACTTGTGCCATGGTGACCAAACTGAGCCATAAACATGCCCCCACAGGCTGTGACCTGTAAAGGTCCATGCATCTACTGGGCTCTATCTTCTTGACCCATTTGTGTTTTTTTCACCTTTAAATTTTTTATTTTAAAATTGTGGGTTACAATTCAGGGTTAGATATACAGATATTCATTGTGCAGGTACTCTTGTTGATGAGGTGTGCCTCCCCTTCCCCAGGCATTTTCCCACTATCACCCCCCCCATGCCCCTGCAGTTTTCACTACTGTCGGTCCTTTTCTTATAGTATTATGATAGTTGTTAAAGGTCCAATTATGAGTGAGAATATGTGATACTCAGCCCTTTGTTTTTGTGAAAGATCACTCAGTATTATAGACTCTAAATCCATCCAGGTTGCTGCGAAGTTCATGATTTTTTTCTTCTTTATGACTGCATAATATTCCGTTGTGTATATATACCACATTTTTTTTAACCAGTCCTTTTTTGATGGGCAGCACAGTTGGTTCCATGTTCTTGCTATTGTGAACAATGCTGTGATAAGCATACATGTGCAGGTATCTTTTTATAGAGTGATTTGAGTTCTTCCGGCTATATTCCCCGTAGGGGGATGCGGGATCTTCTTTTGAGAACTGTCTAATTATATGACCCCGCATGTGGGATTTTGTATTTTACTGAATATAAATTACACTTCGGTAAAGTGTTATTGAAAAAAAAAACAACTTTCTATTGAAGAGAGACAAGAGGAAAATAGGAAGGAGTTTTTGTTTTAATAACACTTTACTGAAGTGTAATTTATATTCAGTAAAATACACAAATCTTAACTGTATATATAATACCTGTATGTACATATGTATCTAAGTGTATATAGCTTTATGTAGGATTCTTGAGTACTCACCAAGATAAAGACAAAGAACTTGCCACAGCTCCAGAAAGTCTCCTCCTCCTTCCTACTGAACACGCCTCGCCTCTATCCCTGCCCCCAGGGGAACCACCGTTCTAATTTCTGTCTCCACAGATAACTTTGCTCTTGAACTTCATCATATGCAATATGACAATTAAATTCACGGACTTGTCACCGTGTACTTAAGTTGGCAGTGCTGTACAAATAACTTGATAAAGTTTTGTAACCTTGGCATATCAGTGTCTCACAGCTGTGTTCCTGCCAATGTGTGGTGGTATCTTGCTGTGTGACATTTATTACTGTTTTTGCATGTTTTTGTGTGGCATTATGAAAATGCCAGAGCTTGAATGAAAGCCACAAACAAACATTAAATTTCTCGTTAAACTTGGCAAGAGTAGAAGTGAAATCAGGGACATGTTAAATCCAAGTTTATGGGGATAATTCCATGAAGAAAATGGCAGTGTACAAATGGATTAAACATTTTTCTGAGGGAAGAGAAAGTGTCACTGATGAAGAGTGGCCAGGGTAGCCAGTAAGGGGCAGAACTAATGAAAACATTGCAAATATTTGTTGAGTTGTATGTCAAAATTATTGCCTGATTGTGAGAAGTATAGCACACCAAATAAACATCAAGAGAGGAACAGATAGAAAATTCTTAACTGAATCCCTTGGCATAAGAAAAATGTGTGCAAGTTTTCCCAAAGGAACTCTTGCATCGCAACAATGCATTAGCTCACACAGTGCTGTCTGTGAGGGAGCTTTTAAACAGTAAACGAATAACTGTAATGGAACACCCGCCCTACTCACCTGATCTGACCCCAGTGACTTTTTTCTTTATCCAAAGATAAAGGAAATATTAAAAGGAAGACATTTTGATGACATTCAGGACAATAGCTCTGATGGCCATTCCAGAAAAAAGAGTTCCAAAATTGCTTTGGCAGGTGGACTAGGCACTGGTGTCAGTGCATAGCTTCTCAAGGGGAGTACTTCGAAGGTGACCATAGTGATATTCAGCAATGAGGTATGTAGCACTTTTTCTAGGATGAGATCATGAACTCAATTGTCAGATTTCATACAGTATGTATGCATATTGTTTTTCTTTGTTTAAATGAAGAAACATAGATTTATTAAAGGAAAGACATGTTGTGAAGGACACAACGGACAGGACAACAGTGAGAGTATCTGCTGTCTGCTGCTGCATATTGTTTTTGAGAGTCATTTACTTTGTTGCATTTGTCCCTGGGGCATCCTTTTTGTTGTTGTTGAGAAGTATTTCATCATATGAATATACCTAAGTTTGTTTATCCATTTTCCTGTTGATTAAATTGCATTTTCTGTGGGGGCTATAATCATGTGGATAATGTGGACATAGGGTATGCAGTCTGTTTTCTAGGGTATAGCTGCTATGAACTGAGTTGTGTCCACCCCCTTAAAAAATTATATATTGTACTTTAATCTCCCAGTGAGATGGATTTTAGGTGTTTGGACATGGGGCATCTGGGAGGTAATTAGAGTTAGATGAGGTCATGAGAGTGGGTCTCTCATGATAGAATTAGTGTCCTTATTGGTCAGTAGATATTTCTTAATTTGATTTTATTTAATATATGTCTATTTCAAGAGGCAATATCAGTGTCAAGTGAAAATATAGAGAAAAAAATAAAATGAAAAGATTTTTTAAACACAGTGTTTTTGTTTTTGTTTTTTTGAGTCAGTCTCACACTATTGCCCAGGCTGGAGTACAGTGGCACATTCACAGCCACCCCAGCGTCGACCTGCTGGGCTCAGGCAATCCTTCCACCTCAGCCTTTCAAGTAGCCAGAACTACAGGCGTGTGCTACCATGCCTGACTAATTTTTGTGATTTATTGTAGAGACGAGGTCTCACCAAGTTGCCCAGGCTGGTCTCGGATCCCTGGGCTCAGGCAGTCCTCTTGCCTCAGCCTCCCAAAGTACTGGGATGACAGGCTGGAGTCACCGCGCCTGACCAAACACAGTGGTTTTTTTGTTGTTGTTGATGTTTTATTTTTAAATTCATATAGTCAGTAGTTTCCTTGAAGAAATATGACACACAGAGACAGGTCACTTACCAGAGAGAAAGTAATTAGTGGAGCATATCCAGAAGTACCTGAGGATAAAGTGTGGACCTGGTATAAATATGAGTCAATTACATAAACTCCTCATGTGGCAGGTGGGGTTAGAGATCATGGTTAAAGATTGTTAGACGGTGTTTGGCATATCATGGGTGCTTAGTAAATGCTCAGGAATGGAATGTTGTATACTGTCGTTCAGGTTTACCAGGCTATCTATCCCACTCTCCATAAGACTCTAAGATGGCTTTCCAATACCCTTGAAAGACACAGATTATACCGAGTTTCTTTTTACTATATAATCAACTGGTCAGGAATTACCCATGCAATTTGATGGTGAGAACAGGAAATCAGGGCTTGTAGACCCATGAAACAGAATTGAGAGGCCAGAAATAAACCTATGCATATATGACCAAATGATTTTCCACAAAGGTGCCAGGACCATTCAGTGGGGAAAGGACATTCTCTTCAACAAATGGTGCTGGGAAAACTGAATATCCACATGCAGAAGAATGATGTTCTTATCTTACAGCACATATAAAAATGAATTAGAGGCCCAAATGTAAAACCTAAAACCATAAAATTCCTAGAAGAAAACATAGAGGGAAAGCTTCAGGACTTTGGATTTGGCAGTGATTTTTATTTTTTATATGATGACAAACCTGTAGGCAACAAAAGCAAACATAGATAAATGGGACTATCTTAAACTTAAAAAATCTGTGCATCAAAGGACCCAATCAGCAGAGTGAAAAGACAACCTCCAGAATGAGAGAAAAGATTTGCAAATCACCTATCTAATAAGAAGGTAATATCCTGAATATATAAAGAATTCCTACAACTCAACAACAACAAAAACCCAATTAAAATGGGCAAAGGACTTAAGTAGACTTTTCTCCGAAGATGATATACAAATGGTCAACAAGAATATGAAAAGATGCACAACATCACTAATCATTAGAAAAATGAAAATCAAAACCACAATGAAATATCATCTCACACCCATCAGAATGGCTACTATTTAAAAAAAAAAAACAGATGTGGAGAAATAAGAATGCTTGTGCACTGTTAGTGGGATTGTAAAGTGGTGGAATCACTATGGAAAACAGTGTGGTGGTTCCTCAAAAAATAAAAAATAGAATTACCAGATGATCTCACAATTCCACTTCTGAGTATGTATGCAAAATTGAAAGCAGCATCTGGAACAGATATTTGTACACCCATGTTCATGGAAGCTTATTCACAATAGCCAAGATGTAAAAGAAACTCAAGTGTCCACGGATAGATGAATAGCTAAACAAAATGTGGTACATACGTACAATAGAATTTTACTCAACCTTAAAAAGAAAGGAAATTCTGACACAGGCTACAACATGAATGAACCTTGAGGACACTAGGCTAAGTGAAAAGCCAGTCAAAAAAAGACAAATACTGTTTGTTTCCACTAATATGACTTATCTAGGGTTCTAAAATTTATGAAGATGGAAAGAAGAATGGTGGATGCCAGGGACTGGGGGCAGGGGAACATGGAGAGTTGTTTAATGGATACAGAGTTTTAGTTTTGCAAAATGACAAGGTTCTGGTGACCAATAATGTGAATCTATATCATCTGCATAATTCTGATGAATTGTACAGCTAGGGTGGTAAATTTTGTTACATATTTTTATCACATTCTTTAAAAAATGGAAACAAACCTAGAGATGAAATCCCCACCTCTGAAATCAGGTGAGCTGAAAACAGAGATGAAGTTAGTCGTAGATTCATTTTTAAGGTAATTGTTAGGACTAACTGGAGAGTGGCTTCTTGGCCTTGCTGCAGAGCACCTCAAAGTGGTATTCAGACAGAAACGGGCCATGCTCAGGCCCAGAGTGGGTGCCATTCTCAAGTTGTTAGGAAGAATTCCTTACTGTGGGGCCCTATGGTTTACAGAGATAGTGGGGGGGGCAGGGGACTAGAGGACTGGAGGAATAAAACCACACTGTTTATAGGACATGTGTCCCTGGGTTCCACGGATGGTGCCCCCACAGGAGCTTCTCAGGGACAAAGGTGGTGGAGGGAGGGTCGTGGCCAAGCCCCCCTGACAACAACTCACAGAGTGGATGGATGGTCCAGGAGGGCAGTGCACCTTGTGCTGCATTGCCCAAGCCTTTGAACTTCTTGGTAAAGGAGAGACAAGAGCAGTGCAGGCCTGCTGGGAGCCACTGGACCCCCGGGGTGGGTACTGGCTCTCTTGCAAATCCTGCCTCCCTGGAACTTTTCTTTTTCTGCAAAGTGACCTACTGCCCGTGAAACCTTGTCCTGCCCTTAGTAACCTGAGGATGCTGTGACTATAGTGAGTCAAAAGTGCCATAAAAACCTGAGGGGGCTGCTCACTCCTGTAATCCCAGCATTTTGGGAGGCCAAAGTGGGAGGATAACTTGAGCTGCAGAGTTCCAGATCAGCTTGGGCAACACAGCAAGTCATCTCGACAATAAAAAAAAAAAATGAGCCAGGCCTGTTGGTGCGTGCCTGTAGTCCCAGCTACTCAGGAGGCTGAGGGGGAAGGATTGCCTGAGCCAGAGGTTGAGACTGTGGTGAGCCATGACTGGGTGACAAAGTGAGACTCCGACTCAAAAAAACAAACAACACAAACAAAAAAAAACACCCGAGGAGTGTTTGGAATGAAGTTATACTCATAGATGGGGAGAGTGGTTCTGGTTTGGGGGTCCTGGCATCCTCTGGAAGCCTTCTCCACACACCTGTTGGACCCCCAGCCCTGGGACTCCCTAGTCCCCATGTAAACAAGATGACCCCTTCACCCCTTCTGGATTCGCTTTCTCCCTTCCTGATCACTGGCCTAAGACCGGCCTGGCACCCGCCCCACGCCCTGGCTTAACGTGGCAGGTCCCAGGTCCAGTCCGGAGCGGCTCTCTCCGTCCCGAGTCCCCCCTTTCTCCTCCCGTGCGGGGTCGCACTCACCGCCAGCCACAGGGCGCATCTTCGAGTGCCGCTCCCACCTGCCTGGCCTGGGGCCGCTCTTAGCGAGGGCGGCCGGCGGAGCCTCCAGGGCGGCGGGCAGGGCCAGGCGGGGCAGCAGAGGGCGCGGCCAGCCGGTGAATGGCAGGTTCGGAGCCCGCAGGTGCGCACGTCGCCGCGTCTGCGGGGCGGGCAGGTGTGTGGGCGGGGCAGGGCGGACAGGTGTGTGTGCAGGCCTGTATCCTGACCAAGGGCCTAGGGCATTGTTGTTTCCTCATTTTCCTAGAGTTAATTATTCCAGCAGTAAAGGAGAAAGTGAGACATGGGCCACCTTGCTGAACGGGGTGAACGGGCAGACAAGAAGGGGACAGAGTGACGGTTCTGGACAAAGCAAAGAACTGTAGAACTGTGGCCTGGGGACAGTGGACGTTGACTCTGTGAACTTGGACCCTACTTTGACGATACAAAGGCTGAGCTGAGTCATTTCCTCTTGTGAGGTATTAAATAGGCGAGGAGATGAGGTGGGTAGTGTCCTCCCTTCTGAGCCAACCTCGCCGGGCTTCACCTGTCATACCAGCCCTAGCCCAGGGTTAGCCCGACAGGGAGTGCCTTTCACTCCGCGAGCAACCGAAGAGCTTCTGAGGCCGCCCCTGCTCCGCCCACACACCTGTCCGCCCTGCCCCACCCACACACCTGCCCGCCCCGCAGACGCGGCGACCTGCGCACCTGCGGGCTCCGAACCTGCCATTCACCGGCTGGCCGCGCCCTCTGCTGCCCCGCCTGGCCCTGCCCGCCGCCCTGGAGGCTCCGCCGGCCGCCCACGCTAAGAGCGGCCGCAGGCCAGGCAGGTGGGAGCGGCACTCGAAGATGCGCCCTGTGGCTGGCGGTGAGTGCGACCCCGCACGGGAGGAGAAAGGGGGGACTCGGGACGGAGAGAGCCGCCCCGTACCGGACGTGGGACCTGCCACGTTAAGCCAGGGCGTGGGGCGGGTGCCAGGCCGGTCTTAGACCAATGATCAGGAAGGGAGGAAGCGAATCCAGAAGGGGTGAGGTTCCCCAGCAGGGTACCCCTACCTGCCTGCTCCAGCCACCCCAGCCGGGCTGCGTGGGATGTGGGTGGGGGTCAGTGAGAGTGACGTTTTACCTGGAAAGTAGGCATGCGGAGCCCAGGCAGAGCACCTCCTATCCGCCCCCAGGATCCCTCCGTGAGGACAAGGCGCCTGCCAGGAGACCCTGGACCCTGCCTCAGGGAGGGAGAGGGAGAGGGGCTGGACTGCTGCCGGTTGGTAACGCTGTTTTTATTTTTCCCATTTTTCAAACCAGTTGACACTAGAAGATTTGGAAAAATAGAAACAAAAGGAAAGGGAAAACCCATTATTATTTTCACAGTCATTACATCTCTCAAAGCCTGTGTTCTTAAATGATCCTTTGTCCTCAGTCGCTTGCCTGTTGCAGGGTATTCTGGGTCCTGGTGTTCCCTGCCAAGCCTCTGTCATGTATACCCTTTCAAATCTGGATCCCTCCTGGAGCATGGAAGCATGGCCTGTGCAAATACTGGAAGTTCAAAAATGGAAGTTCTCTTTGGTAGATCCCTTCCCTGGTCTCAGCATCCCAGGTTTTCTGCAGTGAAGGTGTTAAACTAAATGATACAGTTTCCTGTGGTGCTCAGTGTGGTCACTCTCCAGAGGGAAGTTCTAAATGCTGTCTTTTCTGTGCCATTCCCAAATGTAGAAAAGCCAAATTTTTAGATTTTTGCCTTATTGTGTAAAATATTTATATTTTCTTTAAAAACTGTTTATTTATGAGCAGCACTGCTTTTTGAATAACTTGTGTAGATTATAGGAGAGTTATATGCATCACCTCCCTTAGGGTGCTGACATTTTTTATAGCTATCTGAAGAATGTTTTTCATTATTTCTATGTTGTGTAATTATAATGTTATTTTCTGGCTGCTTATGGACAATGCTGATATTATCAGACTGCTTTCCCTTACCTGCGACTTTTCACACACAGGCCTCACTATTCACTCTTGAGCTGTGTGGCCCTCTCATAAGAAGTTTCATCTCTACAATAAATCAAAAAATTAGCCGGGCGTGGTAGCACGCACCTGTAGTTCCGGCTACTTGGAAGGCTGAGGCGGAAGGATCACCAGAGCCCAGCAGGTCGAGGATGCGGTGGCCGGGAGCAGCCACTGCACTCCAGTCTGGGTGACAGAGTGAGACTCCAACTCAAAAAAAAAAAAAAGAAGTTTTGACACAACGCCAGCTTTATTCATCTGGGCATGTGTGATTGTGAGAGAAATTGCCAGCAGGAACTCAGAGTCACTCACTTTTGATCTTGCAACCTCAGGATTTGGAGACATTTTTGGAATGGGCCTTGTCCTTGACACCTCATTCCAGCACTGGGTTTATTTCAGGTAGACGGTTGGCAGGAAGGACATTCAGATTGAATGGATGGAGTTAAGCTGCCAGCCAGGCCTTTGCCCAAGGGGCTTGGTAGTGTAGCGGGCATCCTAATTCCTCGAAATGGGCATTGGCATGTGGACCTTTGGTGTGGTTACATGGCATACCAGCTGTGGTATTCAGAGTAATCCTTTCCATTCCCTCTGCCAAAAGGCCTCAGTGGACAAGACAGTGATGACAGTGGACAAGAGGCCAGCAGAGCCTGGAATCCACAAGGCAGTGAGCCCGAAGTATGAACCTTCCACACTCACCCCTCCTGGCTCTGACAGGCAAAAGGTCCAGGGATGAGGTGATCTGAATGTGTGTTGCCAAAGCACCAGTGATGACAGCCTCCATGTCCGCGTTGAGGCTGGAGGAAATCCCATCAACAGAAGTGTATTGTAGGCTCCAGAATGGCCCTTTTCTGGTGGCCCCTGGATAGGAGGGAAGCAGAGAGTCTTAAGCTCTCCCACCTGTAATCTGGTGTTGGATCCATTGGTTTTAGAATTGCTTTCTTTCTGGCTTTTAAGAAAATGTCCAAGGCCTGCCTGGAAGTCCTGTAGTGGACTTCAGGCTAGAACTTGCACAGATGCACACGTGTACACACAGGCACCCTAGAGGTGGACTTTCTCTTAGGAGAAAGTCAGCTGGCTCTCTGTCTGTGCTAAGTTCTGGCCTTTGCTCCTGTGCTCATGGTGTCTGCTGGGCAGCAAGCATATCGCAGGGCATTTTTGTGCACTACGATGGCTTTATTGCCTTACAGGAAGAGGTTGGATCCTGGTTACAGGATTGCAGAAGGGTTCCTGGACTCTGTACTTCCTCATCCACCTCTGAAGTGACTGGATCTCCTCTCACAGGGCAGGCCCATCCAGGTCCCGAGGAATTGTCTTACTGGAGTCCCTGGGCTCCCATCTTTCCCAGGAAGAAATCTCTTGTGTCCCAGCTCAGGTGCTGATTCTTCCCTGCTGCCCATTGTCTTGATAGACTGTCTAATGTCCTGCCCACACTGGTGTCACCTCCTGTTGCAGGTGTCCAGCCCACAGACAGGCCATTCCATGGCTTGCCTGACACTTTTTAGGGGCTGAATTAGAGCCCATGTCCATATGTTGAAGTCCTAACCCTCAGCACCTCAGAATGTATTTGGAAATAGAACCTTAAAGAGGTGATTAAGTTAAAATGAGTACATTAAGGTGACTGATGTCCTTGTAAGAATAGGCAACGATGACACAGACACACACAGAGGGTCAACCCTGTGAGGAGCCAGGAAGAAGGTGCCCTCTGCAAGCCAAAGATAAACCAACCCTGATGACGCCTTGATCTCAGACTTCCAGCCTCCAGAATCTTGAGAAAACAAATTTCTAAAATAAATGTATTGAAGCCACACTGTCTGTGGTACCTTGCTACCTAGGAAATGAATGTGTGCTGCATGCCTGGATTTTGCTTGTCACTCCTGGCTCCCTGGTCCCACCCTGGACCCTGCCTCAGGGTCCCATGACTTTGTGCTAGACCTGAGCAATGGCTGCCGATCTAGCTCCCTGCTCACATGTGCCCCATCTTCAGATGATGGACTGTTCCCAGTGCATGCAGCTGGATCTGCCCTCTGCCTCAGAGATGTTTCTGGCTCTAGTTTTGGCTTCTCCCAGCCAACCGCATGTCGCCACAGGAAGCCACACTGTCCCCAGCCCGGAGGTCATCAGCTGCACCTTCACCCAAATTTAGTCTTCCTGAGAGCCATGAATGTTCAGAAAGGGAGCTTGTTGCCTCAGCAGACCACAGCCCGTACTTCTCCTTGTGAGGACACTTGGATTTTTATTTATTCTCCATTTTCTTCACTGTCACTTCCACCCATTGGTCCTTGTTCAACTGCGAACACAATTACCCCTTCCTTCACATAGCTGTTTTTATACATGAGAAAGGTAGCATAATGTTTCTTTTCAGCCTTCTCCAAGCTAAGCAACAGCTCATTACTCCAGATTTCACATGTGATGTGTCTTTTGGAAGATCTTCAGAACATTCTCTGGTTTAGATAGTCCAGCTGCAGCTGAGGCGCCCAGGATACCAGGGACTGCTCTTGCCCTCGAACATATTCTGTAGCTGTCACAGCACATATTCACTCCATGTTCATACAGCAGAATATTCTGGGACAACATGCATCCCACCCACTGTCCTAGGCATGTGGGCATGGTCCTGGGTTGGAAGCATGCTGCAGGCACAGCACCCAGACTGCAAGAAGAGTGCCCTATAGACAGAGAGACCCACCTACAGGGGAATGAGCAGGAGAGAACAGTACCCACCAGTGGCTGAGCACAGTGCCCTGCAAATCCCATGCTTGTCTTACATTTTCTGTGGCTGTTTTTCTGTCTTGGAGATGTACCTTCACTCTAGAAACTGTAGTAGCCACACTGCTTTGGGCTTTTTCCAAGAGGAAGTCATCCCTGCATAATATTCTAACAATCTTTGGGACCACATGATTTGGAAATTAGAAAAAAAAAATGATGTTGAAATATGCACTTAAAAAAAAAACAAGCTGGGCTCAGTGGCTCAGCCTGTAATCCCAGCACTTTGGGAGGTTGAGATGAGTGGATTGCCTGAGCCCGCGGGTTCGAGACCCGCCTGGGCAACTTGATGAGACCTCATCTCTACAATAAAATAAAAAATTATCTGGGCATGGTAGCGCGCTCCTGTAGTTCCAGCAACTTGGAAGGCTGAGGTGGAAGGATCGCCGGAGCCCAGCAGGTTGAGGCTGTGGTGGCCGGGAGCGGCCACTGCACTCCAGTCTGGGTGACAGAGTGAGACTCCAACTCAAACAAAACAAAACAAAACAAAACAAAAAAAAAACAAGCTGGATGCAGAAGCTCATGCCTGTAATCCCAGTACTTTGGGAGGCTGAGGTGGGAGGATTGCTTGAACCCAGGAGTTTGAAACTAGCCTAGGCAACATAGTGAGACTTCTTCTCTACAAAAAAAAAAGAAAAATTAGCAGGGCATGGTGGTGTGCACTGTAGTCCCTGCTACTCAGGAGGCTAAGGCAGAAGGATCACCTGAACCCAGGAAGTTGAGGCTGTGATGAGTCATGAGCATGCCACTGCACTCTAACCTGGAAGACAGTGTGAGACTCTGACTCAAAACAAAACAAAACAAAAAAACAAAGAGAACCAGAAGTGTCTCATTGTGTCCATGTGACTTCCTCTGCCAGTGTGCTATTTCTCTGAGCATAAGCATACACCGTACTGAGTATGGGTCCATGGGTAGTTCTGCTCCTGAGAAAGAAAAGAAAACTAGGTGCTGGAAGTGAAGGGGAAACTGAGATCCAGAGTCGAACACCAAGAGTTGAGGGGTGGAGACCATTACGGGGCTGGCAGAGATTTAGGTTTTATCATCCAGCAGGGACAGGGCTGAGCATGAAGTCATGGGCTGGTGTGTTAGAGGTCAGGATTGTACCTCAGCCTCCAGGGCTGCAAACTCAGAAAGAAGCTGACCCAAGGCACAATGCGGAAGCCCATCTCTGCTGAGTAGGGAATGGCTCTCTGTGCACTCTGACACCAGCTGGGTGTCCAGCAATTCCCTTCAACTCTGACGCTAACCCCACAGCAAGTGTCAGACCCACAGCTTTAAGAGCAAAGCCCTCCATGGGCCTGCCCTCACGTCAGATGCTAGCCCCAAGTCTGACTGACCAGCTGTGTTTGGGGTTCCCCTTGACTCCTTCAGGTTCAATAATTCCTTTCCCTTTCTTTCTTTTATTCTTTCCCTTCCTTCTGTCTCCCTGTTCCTTCTCTTATTTCTTAGGACTGCACCTATTAGCACACAGTTAAATGCTATTGGACAAATTCCCCAAGGTCCATCCTTCTATGCAGGGCCATTGCCATTTCTGCACTGTAGCAGTCTGAGTAAGCAAACTGCTGACCAAGTTCTGATCTGTGTGATGTTTAGGGAGTAAAATTTAAAAAGCCCTGGCAGATTGCCTGTGAAGAGACAAGGAGCTATCTCCCAGGCCTCTGGTGACCTAGGAGGAGGTCAGTGCCTCTTCCTCAGGAGTATCATGAAGGAGAGGTAAGATATTGTTGCCAATCAACCACAAAGAAATCTCTAGGAATTTTTGCCATTGGGGATATGGGTGGTCCCACAGGCTTGTCTCTAATGATAGGACAGGTATGGGGACTTCTCCCACCTTTACATGATCAGGCCATGATTCAGCAAGATCGTTGCATGCCCACTGGGTGCCAGGCACTGTTCTGGGCACTGGTGATGTAGCACACACAAAGCAGATGGAGCCCTACCCTCTGGAGAGTTCAGTCTGGTCACAGAGCGTGCTCAAAACTGACTGTCTCACAAAGGGAATGAGCTGCTTTTGTTTTTTCAGGTTCACTTGAGTGTGCTGTTTCAAAAAGTGCTTAGTGAATCAGTGATGCTAGTATTTGAGGATTTGAGGAGGCTTTGAGGCAGAAACCAGTAGCAAATACAGAAACTTGCCTTTGAGCACATCCCTGGCTTGCTTGTTTTATCGGTCACTGTCTACTTTAAATGCCTAGCACAACAAGACTGATGGAGTCATCACAGTCCATTACTGCAGCTCTGCACCTTCTCCTGCCCACTCTGTTCCCTCCCCTGCCCACTTTGCACCCTCCCCTGCCCACCCCCTCATCCCAGGAGCCTTCCCAGGATCACGCGCCCTTAGATCTGGGTCAGGATGAAAGGCTGGGGAGGAAATCGGGAGAGCACAGGCGGCATCGCCTGGTAGCACCCAGCACCAAGCAGTTCACAGACCCAGCTTGTCATCTCTCGGTAGGTGCTTTCAGGGCTGTGCTCCTGGTCTTCGCCTCCGTGTGTGCCTGGTATTCTGGGTACTTGCTCGCAGAGCTCATTCCAGACGCACCCCTGTCAAGCGCCATCTATAACATCCGCAACATCGGGGAGAAGCCTGTCCTCAAAGGTGAGTGCTGGGCTCACTGTGCCTTTGAAGCTTGTCTACAGGGAATGGGGAGGTGGGAACAGCCTTAGTTCTGCCCCCACATGACCACGTTGTGTTGAGCCTGTGGTTTGGAGGGAGATGACATCGGTGTCTGCGTGCCAGGCCAGCTGAAAAGACTGAGAGTTGCTTAGAACAGGCCTCTAAGGATGGATCTGGCAGCAAAGGAGGAACTGTGCAGGAGAAGAACAGCCCCGGAGGAGGCATCCTGGGATCTTAATGACTTAGCTGTGTGGTGACTGGCATGTTAAGGACTTCCTAAAAAAAACAGATAGGGCAATGAAGGGTGACCTTTCACTTCTTTGCTTGAAATATTGAGTGTTCATATTTAATATAGCCTTATGGATAGATTGGGCCAGGGTTTGGTCTACAGACTAGAAGAGGGCCCTGTCTTCCCTGCATGAAACAGCTTCGTGCCCAAAATGTCTGCCAAACATTTAAGTCACTCAATTAGTATTTGTTGATTGTGAATGGCTTGATTAGCTGTTGAAGGGGTTTCACCATGTAGTGACCTTGTTTTAAGGAAGGACAAGAGTAAGGCTTAGTCCATGTAGTTTGTTCTTAGAAAGAACCAACCACATGGTTCCTGCTCACTCTTCTTTCATTGTGGAGTCCTCAACCATCTGTTCTAGAACTTGACCAGGTATTGACATTAAGCTCATTGACCTCTGGTTCTAGAATCGAGCTTTAGGTCAAACTGGAGGCATTTGTTGCCATGCCTCTGGCACCCTCAGTCTACTTCACTCCCTGGAGATTGTTACTCCTTGGTCCCATGTAGGAGCTCTGTCAACAATGTTGGGGGAACCCCTGGTCTGAAAAATGTATGTTTTCAATAGCAGCCACTTGGGAGAAAGCTCAGGTGTTCCAAGTACTGTTCTGAGCACTTTGCCTGTGTTAACCACAGTAGCCCAGCACGTCAGTCAGGACGTCAAGGAAATTGAGGCACAGAGCACTTAACCAGCTTGGCCAGGTCCCTGGGAGTGAGGCCACATTAGTTCAGGAGCCTACCTGTGACACCATGGCTGCAGTGTCCTGCCTCTCATGGGCTTCAGCCTTTTATCTAGCCATGTGTGCTCATTCCACTTCCTTATTGCTTGTTTTTGAAGCACAGCTGTGGTGGGCATTTGATTCTCATCTTAGACTCCATGACATTGTCTTGATTTGTCTGCGCTCTCCTGTGTGTTCACACTGCCCGAAGTTTCCTCCTGTTGTTTCTATGCAGGTTGAATCTGAGTTTACCAGTGCATCCCGCTGAATCATACTCATTGTCTAGACATGGCCCCCTCTCTTCCTCGTGCAGATCCTGTACAGTTGGTAGCCTCTCTTGATGTGTCTTCAGTCCTCTTATTTGCTGAGAGGGTTGCGTCTCCACTCTGGTCATCCGCTTTGTGAGAGGTTCCGTGCTCACCTGGAAAGGCACAGAGCTCTGTTTGCTCTCCTGCCCCAGAGAAGCCAGCATCTGGTGCCTTCTCATCCTCCAGGGCTCAGCCAATGGGATCTGCCTCCTCAGAGCACTTTTGTGGCTCTTTCCTCCCACCTCCCTGTCTCCTCCCGCATCCTAGCCTCTGGTACCAACTGCTGAGTTAGCAGGATGTGTTATCATCGCCCCATGCGAGGCCTCCCCAATTTTATCTACTTCAATTTTATATACTTCTGCCCTTTTAATCCCATTGCCCACTCTGATATCCTCCCACCCTCTGGATGTTTAGTGATAGCTTTCTGTTTGAAGCTCTAACTGCAAAACGGGGTCTTGTGTTTTGCAGGTGTGTGCTTAGGTGTGTTGTGGGCCCCATTTTATTTTTTAAAATTTTATTTTAAAGATGTGGGGTACAATTCAGGCTTAGGAACATATGTAGTCATTGTACGGGCCATTGGACCTCCCCCACTTCACCTGGTTTGAGAGCTGGTACCCTTATTGATGAAGTGTGCTCTTCCTCCTCCCCAAGCAGTTTCCAGCTACTGCCAATCCCTTTCTTATAGCATTATGTCCAGTGTTCAGGGTCCACTTATGAGTGAAAATATGTGGTACTCAGATCTTTGTTTCTGTAATAGTTTGCTGAGTATTATAGACTCTAAATCCATCCAAGTCACTGCGAAGTCCATAATTTTGTTTTTCTTTATGACTGCATAATATTCCATCATGTATATATATCCAAAACAATCCTTAGCAAAAGAAACAAAGCGGGAGATATCATACTCCCAGACTTTAAACTCCCAAACTTTAAACCAGATATCATACTCCCAAACTTTAAACCAGGCTACAGTAATCAAAACAGCCTGGTATTGGTATAAGAACTGATGTATAGACCAATGAAAGGATAGAGATTCTGGAAGCAAAACCTTAATCAACTCATCTTTGACAAAGCCTCCACCAACAACCACTGGAAAGAGGAGAACCTACTCAGTAAACGGTGTTGGGAAAACTGGCTGACCACATACAGATTGAAACAGGACCCTTGCCTGCCACCGTACACAAAAATAAACTCTAAATGGATCAAAGACCTAAATGTAAAACCTCAAACTATAAGAATCCTAGAAGAAAACCTAGGAAACTTTCTTAGGCACATTGGAGTAGGCAACTGATTCTTGATCAGTTTTCCACAAGCAAATGCCATAAAAGATGATAGACAAGTGGGACCTCATCAAACTGAAAAGCTTCTGCAGAGCAAAGGAAACCATTGAGAGAGTGGGGAGACAGCCCACCAAATGGGAAAAAATACTTGCCAACTATATATCTGACATAGCCCTAACATCCAGGATCTACAAGGAACACAAACATGCTGAAAGGAAACAAACAAACAACCCTATTTTTTAAAAAGTGGACAAAAGATATGAATAGAAACTTCTCAGAAGACATGTGACCATTCTATTTATTTATTTATTTTTGAGTTGGAGTCTCACTCTGTCACCCAGACTGGAGTGCAGTGGCATGCTTCCGGCCACCACAGCCTCGACCTGCTGGGATCGGCGATCCTTCCGCCTCAGCCTCCCAGACCTTTCTATTTCTTATTTGTCACTCAGCACCGAGCCGTGAGGACCTATCTTGCTGCCTTTCTGCAGAGGTCTCTCCTCTATGGCTGCTGAGGCTGACTTCCTCCTCCTCATTTCCCTCTCTGGGCAAGGACACTGGATTGCCTTCAGCTCACTCCTGCTGTTGCAGGGCATCCTATACAGTTTCCTGATGGATTCATCTACCCAGGAGTGGAACTATTAGTCCATAGGGTGTCAGTTTTAATCTGACCTAGTCAAGCCTGCCTTTCCAAAACAGCCTTCATCCTGTTCTGGGGGACCCCACATCCCCACACTCACATGCACACCTCAGGACCAAACTTCCTGGCTGCCAGGCTGAGGCTACAAGGAGCAGCTCACCATGTAACATGCATTTCTCAGGTTCCTAATGGGTTTGGGATTGCCAAGCCGAGCCCCAGGCTGCTGTTTCTTTCTGTCAGGCAGAAAAGGAACCAGAAACAGCTTAGAGGAAGAACTCAAGCTCCCTAGAACCTCCTCTGTGTATGCCTGACCCCGAGCACCAATGCAGTTGGCTGGATGCCCATGCAGAATGATGCTGAGCTCTCCCATGTTGGCCAACGGGTAGGGGCTACTCAGAGGCAGGCTGTGACTGTCACCTGATGAGGCCCTTGCCCCACCTCCACCTTCTGTAAATCGCATATCCTCTTTTTCTAGTTGATTTGCAGGGAGTTTCTTATCCATTTTGAACTATTAATGACTACTTAGTACATAACATGTATCATAGGTTGTACTGATCTTTTTAGACTTGATTTACTTTCTGTGTCTTCTATTTGCATGTGAGCTATTCTATTCACTATAGAATCTAGGACAATAGATTCTGATGTTTAATAAATATTTGTGAATGAGTAAAGGAGTGGATTTTGTTTGGAAGCCACGTATGTTCCCCGCCCTCACTCCCCTACAGCTCCTAGCCCCATGCTGCAAGCTGCGGGAGAGCTAATAGGAAGAGAACCCTGTTGAACTTGTCTCCCATATACTTTAAATCTAAGGTCATTCCATCATTTTCTTAGAAAGTCTTATAAAACAGAACTAAACCAAATGCATAAGTTATGTTTATCACCTGCTTTGACTCTCAGCCGAGATGAAATGAATTGACTGTTGTGAAGGTAGCACAGCAGTTCAAGTCAGGACACCAACATTTAGTTCTAATTCTGCCACTAACTGGCTGTTAACATCCTGGAGTTGTTCCTCCTCAGCAAAGGAAGGAGCACTGTAGGTCAGGGGTCCCCAACCCTCAGGACACAGAATGGTAGCAGTCTATGGCCTGTTAGGAACTAGACCTCCCAACAGGAGGTGAATGACAGGTGAGTGAAGCTTCATCTGTATTTACAGCCACTCCCTAGCACACACATTACCACCTGAACTCCACCTCCTATCAGATAAGCACAGCATTAGTTTCTCTAAAGAGCACGAATCCTATAGTGAACTGCACGTGTGAGGGATCAAAGTTGTGCGCTCCTTATGAAAAAAGCCTCAAATGCCTAACTCTCCCCACCCACCCCCACCTCCTCCTCATCTGTGGAAGAATTGTCTTCCATGAAACCAGTTCCTGATGCCAAAAAGCCTGGGTACTGCTGCTGTAGGTGATACCTGTATCTGAGGCTCTTTCCAATTCTGAAATGAATTCTCCTATGATGCTTTATTCTCCGAAACCCAGCTCTACCTGGTAAAGTCAGTATTACGGCTGAAATCTGTAACATGGCATTCATTGCCATGCCCCCCACTCCAGGCATATAAGAAACAATGCTCTTCTCACTAAGGCCCGTGGAGTCAAAGGCTTAATAAAGGCTACACACATCATGTCCTAAATGACCACCTGTCCCCTCTGCCTGGGGAGAGTTCAGTGCCTTTTGGCACTGGTGTCCCTTAGATAAATGCACAATCTGCCACACCACTTTCGCTATGCTCAGATGCACATGGTTGTCATTGATTAACAGAGAAATGAACCCACATTGATGCCTTTTAGTCTTTTATTTTTGTGATCTGGACTTTAATCTCATATAGAACAATGAGGTGATTTGAAATGGCCAAAATGCTGTCAGTGTCAAATGGATAGCCACCCTTTCTGTTTTACCTGATCTATATTGACAAGGTTGCATTTTGTGGCTCAATATCTCTGGTGACTTTGAGTGGATCCCCTAAACCCTCTGGAATCATCTTCCTCATTTAGAGGGGGGAAAAAAATGAGATCATAGTTCCCAAATCAGGACGTGTTTTAAAAAGACGTGTTCCTGGACCTCGCTCTGGAAAATTCAGAACTCTGCGAGCCCAGGATGGAGGCCCGTATTTATTTTGTTTTATAATTTGTTTGTGTTTACTTTCATTTGTTTTAAACTTCATGCAGAGCCAAATTTGAGCGTCCTAAAACTAAACTGTCTAAACTGTCTCTAAGGTTGCTTTTAAATCTAAGGTTCTTTGTGATTTGTATCTGAATGTTGTAAACCCTCCTCTCCACCCTGCCCAGGCTTAGTCTCCTGTAGCTACAAAATATCTGGTAAACGCCACCAGGAAAGAGTCCAAACTCAAGGCTCCATGAATTCAATAATTAGGTTCTTGTTAGGGGCACTATTTTCAAAGCTAGATGAAGTAGCCGTTGTAACATAAGCCAAGAGTTATCCATAAGGATGAGGAGTAAGGTTGACTTGTTTCTCCGCAAGAGAATAATTCCTAAAACTGAAATTCACAGCAGGAGGCAGATTGCATCCTGAGGAGCAATGTCACTGCTGGGGATTTTAGTCTTACTTGAACAAACAAATCTGTTTCTCAGGAGACATAGAAACAGCACACAGTACTGAATAGGACGTCCTCCATCCTTCCTGCCTGGGGACATTGATGCTGCAATGCTCCATATATTGCTTTGGGAAGGAATTTTAGGAGGAGCACCAAAGACCTAGTTGTGATTCTTCTGGCAGGGTCTGGAAAGAGATGACTTCTCAGAAGGTGTGTCTCACCCATGACTCCCACCTTCCCCCCAGAGAGGAACACAATCTTCTTTCTTCATTCACACAATAACATTTTGTGCTTCTAGGAAATGGATGGAAGGCTCAGAAAGCCTACTTTAAAAAAAAAATGCCATCTGGGTATCCCACCTATTCTCAGGCCCTGGGAGAAAACACAGATACCCATCTCTGCATCGCTGTTAGTCACTAGAGCCACAAACACCCTGGAGAATCTGAGAAAAATCAATTGCTTCCCTCTGGAAAATGCACCTGCACATGTCCACACAAAACAGCACTCACACTTTGTTCATTGCCAGGGCTGCTGGCTTGGAAGCCGGACAGGAAGCCTCACTCCCAGCCAGGCACGGGGCCTGCTCCTGTTCCCAACCCAACCCAGCTTCCAGGGAAGCTGCTGCTGTGTGACTGCCAGCTCCAGTGACCTGTCCATCCCACTGCTGACCCTGGTGGAGGAGGCCGTGTGGACAGTGACCCTACAGGACCCCCATGATGGTCACACTGGAGACTCCAGCTCTAGGCCCTTGGGTGAATATCCCAGGTCCAAGGGTGTGGTGTTGCGCAGGCCTGTGCTAGCCCGCTGGACGGTCACTCTGTTCTAGTCCCTAAGCCCCAGCCCTAAGCTGCGCCTTTGTTTTGACAGGTAGGAGGAAGAACAGAACAGGTCAGGTTAGGGCCCAGCCCAGGGCTCTCCTACCTCACCCCTTTGTCCCCTGACATACTTTCTGTAGTGAGAGCCAAGCACTTCCCACCCCACTCTCCCTTTCCCTCCACCCATTTTCCGTTTGGAGGCTGCTGCTGCTGTCTTGAGAACCCACCATGAACGGAGACAGCAGCTGAATGACCTTTGAGATTATCATGAGGGTTCCCAGTGCCTGTTGATGACAGAGCCACCAGAAACCAGGAAGCCAGCAACCAGAATACAGGGAGAAACAGAGGGAGGTCCGGGCATGATGTTGGCCTGTCAGCCTCCCGGAAGGGCTTTCAGTTTTGAAGTTTTGATATATCTGAAGTAAACTTAACCTGGAAACAATTCACTGCTATATTTAGAATGAAAGATCTATTTTTTCAGTCGAAACTGTTATTTGATATGTTTGTGGGCACAGCCCTTAACTAAGTCATAAAAAACTGATTGTTTTGTAAACGGTTGCAGCATTTTTTTAAAAAAGAAGTGCCGTTTTGCCTTCTCACCTTCTCTTCTCTAATTTAACTTCTAACTTAACCTTGACTTCTTTCTGCTTTCTGTATTGCTTTGGGGAATTACTGACCAAAACATGGGGTTTGCACAGGAGACAAAACCACCACAAGGTTGATGGATAATAGGAGGATCAGATATCTCTAACAGTTTAGTCATAAAGCGGCACGGCCTCTCTCATCTCTTGGGAATCTTTCACTTTGTCTCTTTTGCAGTGGGTATTTTCAGACCCCATTTGCCCTGTTTATAGTTTTTCAACTGCCTTTAAAATAAAGTAAACTACCATTTGGGGTTTTTCTTGCTACCTCCAGTCCTAACCTGCTGCTATGCAGTTATCCTAACTACCACATCCTCTGGGTCATAGAAGTGGCCTTATCTTTTAAAAATCTTTAGGGCCATGGAGCATGGCCCCAATCCACCTCTTTGAGTCATCACAGGGTACCTGTCAGCGTACACAACGTGTTCATGCAGGGCGTGAGTCCACTTCATCCTCTAGTTGTGAGGATTCTGTGTCCAGTATTCTTGCTGCAGCATCGTAGTGATGGCAAGAGTACCCGGAATTATCTGCATCCCAGAGCTGAGGCTGGCTTATTGAATCACGGTCCAGTCATAGTGAAAACAGTACATTCTGCAGGAAAGCAAGCAGGTCTATGTGCTCAAGGGAAAAAGTCACCTATGTTAATGAAAAATATCAGCTCTAGGTAGGTTATGACCATGTGTCCTCGTGTTAGAGAGTGTTCCTTCTAAATTGAGTGTTCATACATAGGATGTTCACAACAATTGGAATCAACATGAACCTACTTTTAAGCAGTTAGCCACATTTTAAAATGCTATGCTCAATGTATTTTCAAGTGATTACCTAAGTAATGGGTATACTTATTAAACTGAAAAAAATAACTAAATATACTATAGAATGCCCACAAATCTGGAAACACTAGAAATATAATATATTCATAGCACTTTTTCATAGTAGCAAATGGACACTTGCTTTAAACTTAGGCATCTGGAAGTTGACAAAAAACATGTTAAGTAAATTATTTGAAAATTTAGGTAACATAACATAGAGCTTGAATATGTTTAACCTATATTTTTCAGCTTTGCTGATGCCTTTTGCATGCATGGAAAAGTCTGGGAGGAAATAGACTAACAAGTAAAATAGTGATGGTTTCTGAGAATGAAAATATGTAGTTTTTTTTTAATTCTCTTCACTCATCTATTACTTTTAACTTTTTCTCTGAAAAAATTAAATGAGATAAAATTGCATGGTCCTTTCTTGTTGTATTTTTTTTTTAAAACAAAACACTAGGATCAATAGAAAGAAAAGTTAGTAGAAATTGACCCGAGCTACAGTAATTCTTGTTCAGAAGGCGTGATTTACGGTCCCTTGACTGATCTTGTGGGGGATCCAGGGTTCGGTTGCTCTGCCGACATACGGTCCAGACTTTCATTCATTCATTCAACACTGACAGAACAGCTACATATGCCACACATTGTGTTAGTGCCAGAGATACACAAAACTAAACAGACAGAATCCCTGCCCTCGTGGAGAATTTTTTAAAAGGAAAATGAAGCTGGATTATTAGAGGGTGATCAATACTCAGAAAAGTAAAGTAGAACAGGGCAGAGACTGGGTAGTGTTAACAGCTGGAGTGTTGAAGAAGAGAGGGACAGGTGAGGAGGAGGAAGGTCTGAAGGAGGTGAGCAAGCCATATAGGGTTGATGGTGAGTGCTCCCCAAGGAGCTGTGCTTTCTCCTCCTGGGGACAGAGGACTGTGGTTAACCAAGAAGATCATGTCCTGCTCAGCCACTGCAGCACACTCAGCCATAACAGCACTTCTCTGTACCCTGGCTTCTTCCAGCAGGTTCCTGTTCCTGTGCTGTTTTCCCTGGTCCTGGTCGCATTTATGTTTAATTAATTATTGTTTAATTCACAAATAAAGATGGAATATACATATGATGTACAACTGGATGTTGTGATACATGCATGCATTGTGGAATGACTGAGTCAAGTCAACTGGTGTACACCTCACCTCACATGCTTAGCATTGTTATATGGTGAGAGCACTTAACACCTACTCTCAGCAATTTTCATGTGTGTGATATGGTCGTCCCTCCTGATCCACAGTTGTGCTCTCCATGGTTTCAATAACCTTGGTCAGCCATAGTCCAAAACTACTAAATGGAAAATTCCAGAAATAAACAAATTGTAAGTTTTAAATTGCATGCTGCTTTGAGTGGCATGACAAAATCTCACGCTGTCCTGTCCTGTCCCATTGAGGACGTAACTCCTCCTTTGTCCAACATCTCCTCGCTGTGCATACATCCCACCTGTTAGTCCCTTAGGAATCATCTTGGTTATCAGATCAACCGTCATGGTGTCACAGTGCTGTGTTCAAGTCATGCATATTTTACTGTATAATGACTCCAAAGTGCAAGCACAGTGATGCTGGCAATTCAGATATGCCAAAAAGAAGCTGCAAGTTGCTTCCTTTAAGTGAAAAGGTGAAAACTCTCAACTTGATAAGGAAAGAAAGAAAATAATATACTGAGGTTGCTAGAAGCTGCAGTGCATACAATAAGATTTCCTGAGAAAGACTAACTTGTGCATTCATATAACTTTTATTACAGTATATTGATAGTTATTTTATTATTGTTGTTAATATTTTACTGTGCCTAATGTATAAATTAAAGTTAATCATAGATAAAATTGCATGTATGTATAGAATAGACGTAGTACAGGTACAGATAGAGCATCCCAGATCTGAAAACTCAAAATTCAAAATGCTCTAAAATCTGAAACTTTTTGAGCACAGACATGACACTCAAAGGAAATACACATTGGAGTAGTCTAGATTTTGGATTTTCAGATCTGATATGCTCAACCAGTAAGTATAATGAAAATATGTCAAAGTAAAAAACACATCTGGGCCCAAGCATTTCAGATAAGGGATACTCAACCTGTATATATAGGATTGTACTATTCATGGTTTCTTGTATCCACTGAGGCACTTGGAATGTATCCCCTGTGGGTAAGGGGGGGACTACGGTATATGGTTTTTGACTACAGTCCCATGACATACAATAGATCTCTTGAATTTATTCCTTCTATTCAACTGCAACTTTGACCATCATCTTCTCAGCCCTCAGACCCCTAGCCTCTGGCAACCACCATCCTCCTCTCTGCTTCTATGAGTTTGGTTTGTTTAGATTCCACATGTGAGATCATGCAGTATTTGTCTTTCTGTGCCTGGCTTATTTCACTTAGCATAATATCCTCCAGGTTCATCCATGTTGTCACAAATGACAGAATTTGCTTTTTTAAAAAAGGCTCAATAGTATTCTACTGTGTACTTGTATACCACATTTTCTGCATTCATCTATTGATGCACACTTAGATTGATCCCAAATCTTGACTATTGTGAATAGTGTCACAATGAATGTGGGAGTGTAAATATCTCTTTGGCATATTGATTTCAGATCCTTTGGATGTATACCCAAAAATGGGATTGCTGGACCACATAGCCTAGTTTTTTATGAAACTACATACTTTTTTCCATAATGGCTGTATTAATCTACATTCCCACCAACAGTGTAAAAAAGCTTATCTTTTCTCCACATCTTCACCAACACTTGTTATTGTTCATCTTTTTTATAATAGGCATCCTAACAGGTATGAGGTGATATCTCATTGTGGTGGTAGTTTGCATTGTTTTGATGATTAGTGATATTGAACATGTTTTCATGTACCTTTCAGCCATTTGCGTGTCTTCTTTAGAAAAATGTCTATTCAGATCCTTTTCCCATTTTTAATCAGGTTTTCTATTTGTTTTCTTGTTATCTAATTGTTTAAGTTCCTTATATATTTTTTATATTAACCCCTTATCAGATATGTGGTTTACAATTATCTTCTCCCATAATGTAAGTTATTCACTCTGTTGATTATATATCCTTTGCTGTATAGAAGCTTTTTTTTTTTTTTTTTTTATGTTGGAGTCTCACTCTGTCGCCCAGACTGGAGTGCAGTGGCCGCTCCCAGCCACCGCAGCCTCGACCTGCTGGGCTCCGGCGATCCTTCCGCCTCAGCCTTCCAGGTAACCGGAATTACAGGCGCGTGCTACCACGCCCAGCTAATTTTTTGATTTATTGTAGAGATGAGGTCTCGCTGCCCAGGCGGGTCTCGAACCCGCAGGCTCAGGCAATCCACTCACCTCAGCCTCCCAAAGGCGTGGGATTACAGGCTGAGCCACCGAGCCCGGCGAAGCTTTTTAACTTGATATAATCCTATTGTCTATTTTTGCTTGAGTTTCCTGTGCTTTTGGAGTCATATCCCAAAAATTATTGCCCAGACCAACGTCATGGAGCTTTTCCCCTGTATTTTATCTAGTAGTGTTATAGTGTCAAGTCTTATGTTTAGATCTTTATTATGAACTTATTTTTTTTTAATGTGGTGTGAGATGAGGATCTAGTTTCATTCTTCTGCATGTGGATACCCAGTTTTATTAACACCATTTATTGAATAAACTGTCCTTTCCCCATCCATTAGCTTTGGTTGATGTTATGATGTTAACTGTGGAATTTTCATGTAGTCCTTACTGTCTTGAGGAACATTCCTTCTATAACATAATCTGTTGAGAGTTTTTTGTGATAGGACGTTGAATTTTGTCAAATACATTTTCTGCATGTAATCTGGTATATCACATTTATTAATTTGCATATGTTGAAACATTCTTTCATCCCAGGGATAAATCCCAATTGATCATGGTGAATTATCCCTTTAATGTATTGTTAGATTTGATTTGCTAATATTTTGTTGAGGATTTTGCATCTACATTCATCAGGATATTAGGCTGTAATTTTCTTTTCTTATAGTGTCCTTGTCTGGCTTTGATACCAGGATAATGCTGGCCTTGTAAAATGAGTTTGGAAGTGTTTCCTCCTCTTCAATTTTTTGGAAAAGTTTGGGATGGATTGGTATTAGTCTTCTTTAACTGGTTGATAGAATTCAGCCATGAATCTATCTGGCCCTGAACTTTCCTTTGATGGGAGATTTTTAAAATTATTATTACTAATTCAATCTCCTTACCTTTATTAGTTTATCCAGATATTCTATTTTCTCATGGTTTAGTCTTTGTAGGTTGTATCTTTCTAGACATTTATCTATTTCTTCTAGGTTACCAGTTTTGTGGTATATAATTGTTCATAGTAGTCTCATGATCTTTTGTATTTTTGTGGTATCAGTCAGTTGTAATGTCTCCTCTTTCCTTACTGACTTTATTTATTTGAGTCTCACCTCTTTTTTTCTTAACCTAGCTAAAGGTTTGTCACTTTTGCCTATTTTTTTTTTTAAAGAAAACTTTGTTGTTTTTCTAGTCTCAACTTCATCTATTTCTATTCTGATCTTTGTGACTTTCTTCCTTCTGTTAGCTTTGGGCTAACTTTGTTGTTCTTTTTCTAGTTCCTTAAAGTGTAACTTTAGGTTTTTTTTATTTGAGGCCTTTATTTATGTAGGTATTTATTACTATAAACATCTCTCAGAATTGATTTTGCCGAATGCCATAAGTTTTGGTATGTTGTGTTCTCATTTTCATTTGTCTGAACATTTTTTTTTTTTTTGAGTCAGAATCTCACTTTGTCCCCCAGGCTGGAGTGCAGTGGCACACTCACAGCCACCCCCCAATATCGACTTGTTGGGCTCTGGTGATCCTTCAGCCTCAGCCTTCCAAGTAACCAGAACTACAGGCACATGCTACCATGCCTGGCTAATTTTTGATTTATTGTAGAGAGGAGGTCTTGCCCCTAGGTTGTTCTTGAACCTGTGGGCTCAGGCAATCCTCTCACCTCAGCCTCCCAAAGTGCTGGGATTACAGGCTTGAGTCACCACACCCGGCCTGAAGATTTTTTTAAAAAAATTTCCTTTTAATTTATTTGACCCACTGTTGTTCAGGAGCATATTATTTAATTTCTACTTATTTATAAATTTTCTGCAATTACTACTATTATTGATTTATAGTGTTTTTTTTTGTTTGTTTTTTTGAGTTCGAGTCTCACTCTGTCTCCCAGACTGGAGTGCAGTGGCCGCTCCCGGCCACCGCAGCCTCGACCTGCTGGGCTCCGGCGATCCTCCTCAGCCTTCTAAGTAGCCGGAATTACAGGCATGCGCTACCACACCCGGCTGATTTTTTTATTTATTGTAGAGATGAGGTCTCGCTGCCCAGGCGGGTCTCGAACCCGCGGGCTCAGGCAATCCACTCACCTCAGCCTCCCAAAGGCGCGGGATTACAGGCTGAGCCACCGAGCCCGGCTTGATTTATAGTTTTATATTATTGTGGTAGAAAAAAATATTTGACATGATTTCAGTCCTCTCAAATTTGTCTTGATTTTGTGGCTTAACATATGATCTGTCCTGGTAAATGTGCTATGTATGCTTTAGAAGAATGTATATTCTGTTGCTGCTGCATGGAATGTTCTATATATGTCTATTAGGTCTATTTGGTCTAAAGTGTAGTTCAAGTATGCCATGGTCTGAGTGGTGGTGTCCCACCAAAATTTATATGTTGAAATTTCATCACAAATGTGATAGTGTTAAGAGAAAGGGCCTTTTGAGAAGTGATTAAGTCATGAGGGCTTATGAACAGGATTAGAGAGCCCTTATGAGTGGGCTTTGCTTCTTTATACTATGTGAGGGCACAGCAACAAGATGTCTATGAGAAACACTGAATCTGCTGGTGCCTTGACCTTGGATCTCTCAGTCTCTAGAACTGTAAGAAATAAATATTTGTTGTTTACAAATTACCTAGTCTGAGGTATTTTTTTATGTAGCCTGAACAGATGAAGACAAAGCCAGTGTTTCTTTTTTTATTTTCTTCCTGGTCGATCTGTCCATTGTTGAAAGTGGAGGGTTGAAATCCCCTAATATTATTATATTACAGTATATATCTTCCTTTAGATATCTTAATATTTCTTTTATGTATGTAGATCTCCAATGTTGCATGCATATATATTGAAAATTGTTATATCTTCTTGATGAATTGACCCCTTTGTTATTATATAATGACTTTCTTTGTATTTTTTTGATAGTTTGAGTTAACATTTGTTTTAACTGATAAAAAATAAAGCCACCCCTGTTCTCTTTTGGTTTTTATTTATATGGAATATTTTTTCCATCCCTTCACTTTTGATCTTGATGAATTGGCTCCTTTGTCATTATATAATGACCTTTTTTGTCTTTTTATACAGTTTGACTTAATGTCTATTTTTACTGAAATAAATACTGTTTACTGTTTACTGAAATACTGTTCTTTTTGTATGGAATATTTTTTCTCATTCCTTCACTTTCAATCTGTGCTTTATGAAAGGTGAAATGAGTCTCTCATAGGCAGCATATAGTTGGGTCTTTTAAAAAAAATCCATTCAGCCATTCTATGTATTCTGATTGAGAAATTTAATTCATTTACATTTAAAGTAATTATTAATAGGAAATGACATAATACTGCTATTTTGTTCATTGTTTTTTGTTGTTGTTGTTTTGCAGATCCTTTGTTCCTTTCTTCCTGTTTTTCTGTCTTTCTTTCTGATTAGATGATTTTCTCTATTTCTGACAAGACTTTTTAGTTTAAGTGTACTAAGTTAAAGCACAGTAATCTATAAAATAGAGAGCCAAGTTCCCAGCCAAAGTTGAAGGTAAAAGAATGCTTCTGAATTTCTTTCTGGGGTTTGAGATTTAAATTTGAACTTAGTACAGCCCTGTGGGTTCAGTGGGTTATGATAGATCTGAGCAGGGAGATACATGTGGTGGTGATGCTGTGGGAGATACATGGGGTGAACTGAGGGGATGGAAGCCCCACAGCTGTCCAGGACCAACTGGGATCTTCATATCCCAGCTTAGGTTCCCCAATCCTCTCAAATTGCTGACCACTGTGAAATAAGGGTGTTGGGAGGACATCTTTAGGGCCTGACAGTGCTGACATCATAGCAACCCAGAAAAACTCAGTTCCTTACATTCAAATGAAAGGAGAGTGGGTCAGTCATGGTGAGTGTAATGGTCAGGTGTGTATGATGTATGGTATATGGTATGGTGTATGTATGTGTGCATGTGTGGTGTGGATGTGAACATAGTGTAGTATGTGTCATGTGTGTGGTGAGTATGTGGTGTGTATGTGCTTTCATGTATAAAGTGTGGTATGTGGTGCAGTATTTGGTATATTGTGTGGTATGTGTGGTATGTATATATGGTGTGTGAATGTGTGTGTGCTGTGTGTATGTGTGCTGTATGTGGTGTATGGTATATGTATGTGTGTGGTATTTAGGGCATATTGTATGTGTGTATGTAAGGTGTTTAAAGTTGTTAGATGCTCCAGAGATAGTGTTTTTGTCATCAGCACTCTTAGACCCCTGTAATCTTTCTTTTATTGTATTGCAAATACACATTGCCCACCAAGGATGTCACTTGTAATGAACAACCACAGCAGTGATTCCCAACCCTTCTGAAATTGTTATGCTTGTCTATGGCCAGACCACCTGAATGCACCTGATCTCTTCTGAAATTGTTGTGCCTACTCAATATCCCTCCCCATCTTTGTCAGTTTTCAGTAAAAGCAGATTAAATTAACTTTGTGTGTTTAGGGAATTCCCAATGACCCTCATGAAGTTTGGAGACATTCCCCCCTTAGGTTTTCCCCTCTGCAACTAGGAGTTGCTGGAAGAGAATGGCGGGCACTCAGCAGTCATACAGCAGGGGCTTCTGGTCCATCACTACGGAATGCTAACCAATCTATCTGCTGTTGTTCATTTCAGCCCCAGCTCCCAAAAGGCAAAAATGTGACCACTGGACCCCTTGCCCCCCTAATACCTATGCCTACCGGTTACTCAGTGGGGGTGGCAGAAACAAGTACGCCAAAATCTGCTTTGAGGATGAGCTGTAAGTACCAGTGTTTAGAAAGAAAACATGTCTGTCTACTGCTTCTTCCCTGTTCTCTGAGTATGACCAAGTGGCAAGTCTGCCCACAAGACAGAACCACATGTCCTTGGTCGCAGGCAAAAGATTGAGAGCATCTGAGGGGAAACAGGAAAGCCACATGTGTTCACTGGGGCAGGACATTGATTCTAATGATTGTATGTGCCCTGTGGTAAGCTGTTTCACAGTTTCATTTAACAGCAGTTGAAACAAAGCTTAGTTCTATTGTTTTGGTTTACTTTGAGTATGTAAAGAATATGCCATTCAGAGTCATGGGACACCAATGTTCAGCTGACACAGTTTTTTCAGTTTTGTTTTATGACCCTCACCCTCATGGAATAAGCAGGTATGCCTTCTCTCTGTAAACCACACTGTACATTTCTTCAATATTCTGGGGAAATAAGCATAGAATTGGTATTATTTATTTTTATATGTTTGATGTAATTCTTCAATGAAGTCATCTGGGCATGGAGGTTTTTTGGTGAGATTTTTAACTACAGATCTTATGTATTTCATAAGTACTATTCAAGTCATCTGCTTCTTCTTGAGTGAGCCCCAGTATTGTTTTGAGAGTCTCCTTGGTTTATAGGTGACAAGTGCCACCACAGGCTATATGCAAGTTGTAGACCCTGAGATGCTGGTAGTGTGGCTCAGCTCAAGTCCAAAAGCCTCAAAACTAGGGAAGCCGACAGTATAACACTCAGTTGGAAGCTGAAGGCCTGAGACACCGGGGTGCTACTGGTGTAAGTCCTGGAGGCCAAAGGCCAAGAGCCTAGAGTTCTGATGTCCAAGGGCAGGAGAAGAAAGGTATCCCAGCTCTCTGAGAGAGAGAGGCAAAGGAGACTTAAATTGTCCCTTTAGAAGGAACTCACCCACCTCCACAGTAGCAAATCTACTCCTGCAGTAATGGTATTAAATCCATTCATAAGGGTAGAGCCCTCATAGCCTAATCACCTCTTAAAGGTCCTACCTCTTAATACCCTTACAATGGCAATTAAATTTTGCCATGAGTTTAGGAGGGGACAAACATTCAACTCATGGCAATGACCAGAGTCATATGAAATAGTTATTTTCCCTGTGGTTATGTTGCAGTTGGATTAATTTCAGTTTATTTTCAATCTTAAGTCTTTCTATTTTTCTTTGTATTTAATTTAATTTTTGAATATGTAATATATTTACATGATTCAGAAAACATGTGTCCAAAACAAAGTATCCTCACAGAAATCTTCTCTATACCCTCTGCTTTTTCTCCCCACCTCTGTTCCCATTTTCATTGATTTTTTTATTAGTTTTTAATTTATTCCTTCAGTATTTTTAAGGGGAATATATATATCTATATATACATTTAATACATACCTATGTATGTGTCTTATATACGTCTATATATGCATGGATATGTGTGAGTATATATGAATATGTATATATGAATATATGTACATACATGTATGTACTCATACAAGGGGAGACACCTAAAAAATACAGACTTATCATTTGGAGGGCAGGCCCCTTGTAGTACACTCAGAATTTGTTCCTCTGAATCAAACAGTCAACCAAAGTTTTTATCTGGAAGTTTTGAGAAGTTGTGTCACAATTTGCAGAAGAAATATTTGAAGTTGTGACTAACAGGTGACTGGTTCTTCTACCATGACAGTGTACCTGTTCACAGTGCACTGTGTTCAGCAGTTTTTGACCAAAAGCTCCATGCACTGATATGCAGTAATCCCTCATGCCCTAAAAATATTGTGACACAATAAACTGTTAAAATAAACTTGGGTGTTGGAGGAAGCATGGTTCTTAAAACAGCCTTTGCTTGCATCATTTCCTCTTTACTAATAAATTGAGAACAACTATACCAATAACTTTGGTATAGTTTGGGGTTAAAAAAAAAAAAGTGCCGGGCTCGGTGGCTCAGCCTGTAATCTCGCGCCTTTGGGAGGCTGAGGTGAGTGGATTGCCTGAGCCCGCGGGTTCGAGACCTGCCTGGGCAGCGAGACCTCATCTCTACAATAAATAAAAAAATCAGCCGGGCGTGGTAGTGCATGCCTGTAATTCTGACTACTCGGAAGGCTGAGGTGGAAGGATCGCCAGAGCCCAACGGGTTGAGGCTGCGGTGGCCGGGAGCAGCCACTGCACTCCAGTCTGGGCGACAGAGTGAGACTCCAGCTCAAAAAACAAAACAAAACAAAACAAAACAAAAAAAGTAAAAATTCCTCATGCCCTACCCTCCCTATTCACTCAATCTCACCCCAAAATATTTTTTTTGTTTGTCTCTCCGATGAAAAAAGTCCCTAAAGGGAAATGTTTTGCTGCTGTGGAAGAGGTGAAACAAAAAATGGCAGAAGCACTAAAAGCATCCAGATTGATGAGGTTTGGAACTGTTTTGAGCAGTGGAAAAAGTGTCTCGATAGGTGTATTGCATCAAATGGGGAGTATTTTGAAAGTGACTGGAAGTTTAAACATGTAAGAATAAATACACAATTTTTTATAAATGAATTCCTGGGTTTTTGGGTCCCCCCTTGCACATACATATGCACTCATATATACACACATGTGTATACATAGAAACACACCTATATACACACACATACATCCTTTTTTACATAAAAGGTAGCAAACTCTATACACAGTTTTGCTTTTGTTAAATTGAGTTTAGCCCAAAGCTATCTCCTTACATATTTGGGGTTGATCAAGAGGTTTCTCGGTACTCTTTCACAGCGTGAACTGTAGCTGCAACAGATTGTAACTTATTCTCATGCATCTCATGCAGTCACTTAGTTGTTGCCAATCAAAGATAACCAACTATTCAAACCAAGTTCAAATAAGGCCAACACTGAGCTGTAACCAATATGACTATTTCTGTCCTTCACTTCTGTTTTCTGTTTGTCATTTTTCTTTTCTTATTTTTTTTTTTTTTTGGTCAATAAATCTTTCACCATGTGGTTGCACTGGAGTTTCTGTGAGCCTACGCTGGTTCAGAAGACTGTGTGATTCAAAAATCGTTTTTGCTTAATTAAAATCAGCTAAAATCAATTTTTCTTAGGTTTTTTTCTTTTGATACTTTTTTCACTTAACACTTTCTTCACTTAATAGGGATTACTGCATATCACTGCATGGAGCTTTTATTAATTTCCTTTTGTTGGTGTATGGTATTCCATAGCATGGATATATCGTAGTTTATTTAACTAGTTCTGCACTGATAAATATGTTTGAAATCTTTTGGTATTACAAATAATGCTGCAGTGAATAACCTTGTGATTATGTTTCTTTGTTTTTCGAGTTGGAGTCTCACACTGTTGTCCAGGCTGGAGTGCAGTGGTATGTTCACCGCTACTGCAGCCTCAATCAGCTGGGCTCAGGCGATCTTTCTGCCTCACCTCCAGAGTAACTGGAACTAAAGGCATGTCATCATGCCCAGCTAATTTTTTTATTTATTGTAGAGACAAGAGCTTGCCAAGTTTCCCAGCTGGTCTCAAACCCGTGAGCTCAGGCAAACCTCTCGTCTCTGCCTCCCAAGGTGCTGGGATTATAGGTGTGAACTGCTCTGCCTGGCAATTATGATTTATTTTAATTATAATAAGGTGGACATTTGTGTAACCGCCATCTTGGTTAAAAAACAGACTGGCAGTCCACAAACCTTCTGCATAACCCTTCCCAAAATATAGTCACTCTTTCCTTACCACCCAATGGTGACCTCTCGTTATCTTTTATGATGATCATTTTCTTGCTTTTCTTGATAGTTTTACTGCTGAGCATGCATTGTAAAAACACTGTTGTTTAATTTTGTCTGTTTTGAACTTTAAATAGAATCATAAACCATATACTCCTTTGTGTCTCACTTTTTTGGCTCAAAATTATGAATTGTGAGATTTATCCTTGACGTTGGATGTAGCTATTGCTCATGGATTTGCATTGCTGTGTGATGTTGCATTGCATGAATATACTGAAATTTATTTATCCATTCTACTGTTGAATGACATTTGGGTCATTCCCAGTTTGGTGTTATTATGAATCATGGTGCTATGACTACTGCTGTTTATGTCTCATGGTGCATGTGTGCGTACATTTCTGTTGAACACTGGTGATTTCTTGGTGGAGGGTATCCCACAACTAGCCTCAAATTTGGTGATACTCTAGTAGGACTCATAAGGCTCAAAACAGGTTATACTAATGATAAGTTTTGTTACAGCAAAAGATACAGAGCAAAAGCTGCTGTCTGATGATGGTGAATTTTTATAGTTTGTTTCTCTGAATTATCGTTATTTTATCTTCATTCCTGAAGGATGTTTCTGCAGGCTATGTCAGCCATTATTTTCTTTCAATACATTCAAAGTACTATTCCACTGTCTTCTACCTTCCATATTTTTATTTTGAGAAGTCAACTGAAATTGAACTGTTGCTACTGTGAAAGTAACTGTCTAATCCCCCTCTAATTTTCTTTCAGAGTTTTTCCTTGTATTTGGTTTCCAGCATTTGTACCCCGATGTGTCTTTTGGTGATTTATCTTCTTTGGGGATCTGGGGGCTTCTTCAATAAGTCCTTCATCAAATTTGACAAATTATCCGCTATTGTATCATCTGTCCCATTCTTGTCTTCTGAGAGTCTTAGTGAAATATATGTTAGACCTTATTATTACTATATTCTCCAGAGCCTACAGTCTATTTTATATGTTTCATAGTTTTATCTCTCTGTCCTTTATTTGGGTGGACAGAGCTGTTTTCCAGTTCACTAATTCTCTCTTCACTGTGCCTAACATGCTATTAAACCTATCCAATGATTACTGATTTTAGGTTATTATGCTATTTTAGTTTTAGAACTTCATTGTTCTTTTTCAAATCACATATCAATCTGTATAATTTTCAGCTCTGAAGTTTTCAATTTTATCATTTTGTTGACCACATTACGTATAGTTATTTTAAAGTCCGAGTTGGATAAATCTACCACGGGAGCCCCTGTGAGTCAGTCACTATTCTCTGTTGTTTTCTGCCAATTCCATTGGTTCTCTTTTATACTGGCTTCTTTTCTCATGTGCCAGATTACATTTGAGAGTGTGCCAAACAATCTGAAAAACTGTTTTTTAAAAATATCGAGACATGGAATGATATTTTTTCTTCTGAGGATTTTTCTTTGCTTCTGCCAGGGATCTGGAACCCTTAGATAACAGGACAACCTGAATACATTTTAAACATTGAGAGTTTCTGGGCCACTCAGTTGACTTAAAACTGGGTTGAAGTTTATACAAGTTATGATTTATTTCTGATTCACTCTGACTTTTAGGATTCAATCCTTTGTAACCCCAACCCAAATAACATGGCCCTTACCTTAGCTTCTAACTTCTGTCACCCTAGCTTCACTTCACTGTCAGAAGTACTGGTCACTTCCTTAGGTACCTTCTCTAGAATCAGCAAATTCTCCTTGGTTAAAAGAAGCTTTAATTGCTGACCCACCACCTTAAAATTTAGTCTTCTACATCTTGTCTTGGAAAGTTCCTTATTACCTTGTTTGATCTCTAATATATTCAAGCAGATATTTTTTTTAAAAGTGTGTCATGTTTTCTGCTTTTCTATATTGAAGAGTAGGTTCAGCTTTCCAATTTTCCCATATCAGAAATGGAAGTTTCTTTTTGCTTCTTTTCAAGTTTTTGTGGAATACTCTCTAAAATAGTTTAAAAACCTAGAAGACTAATAGAGGAATTTAGTTGCATATGTCATGAGCAGAATATTAAAAGCGTCATATTCATTATTCCAAAGCATAAAAAAGGAGGAAAGTATCCAAAATTTTTTCATGAAGCAAACATGTCATTGATTCTAAAATCTGACAAAGAGTACATACTCACATACATGAGCACACAACACAGCTTCTGTGAGCTTCGGGAATAACTACCATCTCCTGGAAAGTCATTTAGTTATCCTGGTTTTAGGGTACAATTTCCTTGAATTTGACATTCATATTCTCCATTATAAAAGTAAAATTTAAGTGACATAGGCATTTATTTCAAGAGATAGACTGGATTAAAGTCTGTAGTTGGATGAAAGTATCACCAAGACTCAAGTGAAGCCATCACCCTGCTAAGAAGGAGAAAGAGGTGTAGGAGTTGAGGCTACCAGACTTGGACTGGGTTCTCTTACTGACCCACCTCTCAATGCTTCTTACCTGTAGGGTAAAATGAATGCTCAGGAAGTGCTTGAGGATTCAGTGAAAGAAGGTTTGTAAGGAGCCTGAGCTTATAAATATTAGTCTGTCCTCTCCCTAGCCATTTGTCTAAATTAGAAGACTAAATACAGCTTCCAGGTGCCCTGGGAAACTGAGTCCATAGGAACTAGGGATAGATGTGTGTGGACCGAGAATAGGGTGATATTCTAGGGGGCTGCACCAAGGCCAGTACAGGTCTGCAAGGAAATGATAAATGACATTAGACGAGACAGAAATTCTCCCAAGTGAAGACCTCACAGAGCAGAAGGGCCACTCATTTCTTGTTGCTTTGTCTTGTTTACTTTGAATTTTAGACTTGTGGGATACAAGTTAGGGTTTGTTCTTTTTACAAAAGCAGGCTGCACGCAGGTGAACTTTGGGCTTCTAGCTGGCCTTCTCTCCTCTTGGTAGTGGACCAGGTACCCTCTCTGTTGCCATGTGCCCACCTTCCTCCTCCTCCCTCCCTCCCCTAGCAGTGTTCAGCATCTGCTGATTCCTACTTTGTGCTAATATGACTACTCTTAAGGGCCCACCTATGAGTGAGAGCATACGGTATTCAGTTCTTTGTTTCTGTGATAGTTCACTTAGTTTGGTGGTCTCCAGCTGCATCCAAGTATGTATAGCATTCCATTGTGTATCTGTAGTACATTTTATTTATTCAGTCTACTTTTGATGGACATCAAAAAGTTCCTTGACTAACATTTAGTTACATTTCAGGCTCATAGGAGAAAAGACTGGAAATGTTGCCAGAGGAATAAACGTTGCCATTGTCAACTGTAAGTTATTAAATGTTTTCCTTAAAACTTCTCTAAAAGCTCTGCGATTGTATTTTCAAAGATACTTTGGTTTTTTAAGATTTTTGTGTACGATCTAGTCTAGGTTTATAGTTTAATGCATTTCTAAATCATATATTCAATTATTTTTACAAGTCTTACTTTTCAGATTATTTATGACTCCAACAACAAAATAACTGAAAACCAACTATAAATACACTTTATAGAAAAAGGAAGAAGACAGAAGGCAGAGTTAAGACCAGTTGAGCAGGCCTAGGGGACTGAGCCCATGGTGCTACCTTGAGCCTCACATTTGCCCTAAAATCCTGGTGGCTGAAAAGAGAGTGACACCACAGGCCAATTCATGATTCTAAGTGATAAAAACCATCAGAGCCTCAGGGGAAACAAAGTGTAGCCTTCCTGGGAAAAAACCTTCTGTCACAATTACCACTGAGGTCCACAGACAATAAGAACCATAGCAGCTTTAAGAAAAGGATTTTATGCAGCATCCCTGTGAGTGAGCAGATGCCATAGTCCAGTCTGGTGTATCTGTGGGATGAGGTGGGTGGGCGTCGGATGAGAGGGGGCTCTGCTGTGTCTATGAAAGAGGTGGGTGGGCCTGTACTGAGACCAGGAACTTTGATGGTTCTGTGGGATGAGGCAAGTGGGCCTGGGCTGAGGGGGAGCTCTAGTATTTCTGTGGGATGAGGTAGATGGGCCAGGGCTGAGAGGTGAGCTCTAGTGTGCTGTGGGATGAGGTGGGTGGGCCTGGGCTGAGAGGGGAGCTCTGGGGTATCTATAAGATGAGGCGGTGGGCCTGGGCTAAGCTGAAGGGGGATGAGGTGGATGGGCCTGTGCTGAGGGTGGAGCTCTGGTGTGTCTGTGGGATGAAGTGGGTGAGCCTGGGTTGGGGTGGGGCTTTCTCTTGTGTTTCTTTCAGGGGAGGTAAGAGCTTTAGACCAATTGTAACCCAAAGCAGCCTGGAAGAAAGTTCTAGAGCAGTTTCCAGGTACCATCATCCTTACCGGTGGTGGTGACACTCCTCAGGTCATGACACCCTATCTCTGCCAGCTGGTGTTTCCTGGAGAGAGACACGGAATAAATATGCCATACCCTGGGCTGTGGTGCCACAGATGTGCCCTGGGTTCCTTGAGCTGTCTTTTTGAAATGCTTCTTTTATTTTCAGATGTAACTGGGAATGTGACAGCAACCCAATATTTTGACATGTATGAAGGTGGTAAGAAAATTGTTCCTGTTAACATTCAGATTAATTTTAAACATAAAATTAAGATTAAAAAAACCACAAAAATGTCAACCATATTTATTTTGTCTACAAAAAAAAAAAATGCCCACAGCTCTCCTCAGTGTTCTAGAATGGCCTTCTATAAATCCTGCTAGGCTGTAATTGAATTCATATAATAAAGTTAGAAGGCATTATCTAGAAGAGTCTTTTCTTCTATTTTACTTTTCCTCAGTAGTTCTCGTTTGTGCTTTCATGGGATAATAAGAAAGAATAAAAGCCTTTTCTTAGGGGAAAAAAAAGAAAAGAAAGAAAGTTTATGTAAAATAATGTATCCAGCATCTAGCCCCGACTGCCATCAGCACTTAAAAACTGTCATAATTACTTCTGATGGCTCACGGTGCCCTCTTGGGCCTAGAGCAAGCTTTCCTGGAAACCATATGTGCCATCTCCTTGGTCTCTCCTTGCTGGGCATTGAATCTTGACTGCAGTTTTTCACCAGAATATACCAGCTTCTCCTGTTTTTGCGTTGACGTTTCACTCTGTCACCCAAGTTGAAGTGCAGTGGCATGCTCACAGCTCACTGCAGCCTCAGCCTCCCCAGTAGCTGGGACTACAGGCATGCACCACCATGCCCAGCTAATTTTTTTGATGTTTTCTAAAGACATGGTCTTGCTGTGTTGCCCAGGCTGGTCTTGAACTCCTGGGTCCAAGTAATCTTTCCACCTCAGCCTCCCAGAGTGCTGGTGGCGTGAGCTGCCATGCGGGCCAAGCTTCTCCTATTTTTTTTTTAACACTAAGAGGCTTGAAAACAAGTCTTTGTTAGGATGATGGGGAAGAGGAATAGAAAATGCCTCCATCTCCCGTGAGAACTATGCAGTTGTGCTCTGCAGTTATCCTAAGCAGACCTGTTAATAATGCCAGGTCTGAGTAGCAGGGTTTGAGATTTACTATTTTCTTCGTATAAGGCACTGATAAATCTCTTAGCACACACTTGACCGTGTCTGGCGTGGTCTGCGTTTCTCGTATTGAAGTTCTGTGGGCATCTCTGTCCCACACATGTCAGAGTATTCTAGGATGGTCACGGCTTGGGCCTGGCTTTTTATCGTGACTGCAGGGAATGTTGCTGTGCTTCAGGGTGAGAGTCTGGCTAATGGAATCTCTGCTCTCTGATTCTTACTTCCAGGAGCTCCTGGTGCCTCATTTATTGATCAGGAAAGCTCCTTATCTTGACTGCTTCTCACTGTAACCCTGAACACCTGTTGCACGTGTCCTGCTAGTCCTCTTCCTTCTGTGCCGTGCCACTCCCATCAGATGGTCCCCACAGAGCCCCAGCATGCATTTTTCCCATAAAGACCTAGTGTACCATCTGCTGGACTTAGCAAGCCACACTGGAGGCCCAGGATTCAGAGAGAATGCAGCAGTGAGCAAGAAGGGGGTCAGGCATTTGGGGCAGAGCCTCCTCTAACAGCATGAATCCTAAAACTGACTTGCATTGACCCGACAGATAACTCTGGACCCATGACAAAATTCATTCAGAGTGCTCCTCCAAAATCCCTGCTCTTTATGGTGACCCATGACGACGGCAGCAGCAGGTGAGTGCCTGCAGGTTTGTCACAGTGCTGGGCAGGAGAAGGATGCAGGACAGGGAGTGCCAGGGTCCCTCAGTAACATCCTCTGGGCAGAGAGTCCAGGAAAGCAAGGTGCTTTTTAAAGGAAAAAGAATGAAAGATCATGACAAACAGATTGCATTTCTAAAAAAAAAAAAAAAAAAAAATCACGAGTGGCTCACATAAGTATTGGAACCGAGGAATATTTCCCAGGAGCAAGACCAAGTCACAGATGACCATAATTAGGGTAGAAAAGCTAGCCTCCAGTCAGAAAGGCTCAACCCAGGATGGTACCTACAGAAATATGGAAGGAAATTGAGATAATGTCTTTATGAGAGGAGGTAGAGAAGGATTGACAAACACACACAACTGAGACTTGGCTAGAAGTGGACTTAGCTCAGTGCCTGCTAAGTAAATGTCTTTGCTGTCAAACTTCTAAGAACTTTTAAGGTGTTTATTTGCATTGTGAATTTTCCAAATGTGGTTACTGACCACAACATTCCCAAATTTATCTGACTTCAGATTCCTTTTTCATGGAGCATCTTATCAAATTGAAATCCCTTGGGACACACTTTGAGAAACTTTGAGTTAACTCATTTTAGAAAATCTAAAATTGTTTTTTTCTCTTCCTATCTGCCCTTCTTTCTTTGCTTACCCTAAATTGCACTGTTTGCATTGGTAGTATTGTTTTACATTTCCTTTTCTTTTTTGATGCTGACTTTTCTGAATATGAAAAGGGACAGTTTTGGCATTTGTTTTCATCTTCTATTCACCTTATTTTGTGGTCAGTAAACAAGAGGTGCAACAAGGTTTGAAAATTATGTTGACTAAGAGTGAGGATGTGACTGAACCTCAAAACACTGGAGCTTTTCAGAATTGAGTTAAAATTCTGTGCACCAAATTGAGGTCCAAGGGGCTCTGGATGTTATATGGTTAACTAGAAATTTGATATCCTCAACCAGAATGTGTCTTTTAGTTGCCTCTGTGTGTCTAGAAAGAGGTGTGTTGGTGTAGAAACCTCTGTCCAAGAACACACAGCATAACACACCCAGCACAGAGCTTCCCTGACCTCAGAATCTCCATGTGGTGCTCACACACTTTCTTCTTTGCCCTGTAGACTGAAGGACGATGCCAAGAACGCCATAGAAACACTTGGAAGTAAAGAAATCAGGAACATGCAGTTCAGGTCAAGCTGGGTATTTCTTGCAGCAAAAGGGTTTGAACTGCCTTCTGGAATTGAGAGAGAAAAGGTGAGTGGTTTTAAAATGTCTCTTCCCACCACCGGTGAGTATAGTACATGCAGTGATGTGAAAAGTTTGCCAGTCGGTTACAACTTCCTGTCTCCAAACATAAGACATTTGTCAACCTTTCTCATTGACTAGCATTAGATCTTGATGGGAGTTTCTAACTTTTCCAATCTCTTTAAAAGTAGAACATTCTGAATGGGCCATTGGTATTGGTTTTCCATCAGGCTGCAGTCAACATGACCTATCCCAAGACTCTCTTTCCTTGGGCAGATGTTCATCTCCCCAAGTCCCTGAAGGTCAATGCCAAGAACACCATAGAAGCTTTAGAAATAAAGAAATCAGAAACTTGCAGTTCAGGTTGAGCTGGGGACAGTGGAGTGCTTGCCTCTTAGGGTGGCTTAGGGTATTTAACTGAGATGGTGCCTGCGAAGTACTCATAAGGGTGAGCACCACACAAATACTCCACAAATGTCACTTTCACTGTTGTCATTGTTTTGGTAGTAACTTGTTGCATGACTGATTCTAAGTCACTCCCTGTGGGCCTTATTTATCAAAGAAAAGTAAAGCACAATGGAATGAACATTATAACTTAACCTAGACTGCCTTAAACTTACACAGGACACTTGCATTGGCCTATAGTTGGGCAACTTATCTAACACAGCCTGTCTTACAATAAAGTGTTGAATATTTATCTCATGTACATTACTGAATACTGTACTGAAACTGACAAACAGAAAGGCTGCAGTTTCTGCTGAATGTATATCACTTTCATACAATTATTCAGCATTGAAAGTCTCGGGGGTTGATTGTACTCATCAGTCAAGTGCAGCTACTCGGTTGAACAGCATATATTATAGAATATTTTCATCACTACAGAAAGTTCTAGAGCTGCATGAACACCTGGTTCAAATATTATTAAGAAACAGCACAGTATACACACATACAGTTAGATAGAAGAAGTAAGACCTAGTGTATGATAGATCAGCAGCGTTACCACAGTTAACAATCTACTGTACATTTCAAAGTTGTGAGAAGAGAATAATTTAAATGTTCCCATCATAAAGAAAAGATGAATATCTAAGGTGATGGATATTGCAATTACCCTAATTGAATCTTTACACATAATGTAAACATACCAAACTATCACATATACCCCCAAAATATGTACATCTATTATGTAGAAGTGCAATGAAAGGAAGGCAAACACCCAGCTTAGGCTGGCCAAATTCAGTTCTTGGAAGTGATTCTGTTTATATGACTTTGCTTACAGCTGACACTGATGAAATATTTGTTGATTAGATTAATGAATAAATAAAGCTATTTTCTTTGTACAGATCAATCACTCTGATAATAAGAAGAACAGATATTCTGGCTGGCCTGCAGAGATCCAGATAGAAGGCTGCATACCCAAAGAACCAAGCTAGCTCGGCACAGTACTTAATAAATGTGTTTGTGTAAAAAAATACAATGGGATGGCAAGAATCTTATACCTTTAAATCCTACAGTCAATATTTGATGCGTAGTTGGGGTTTGTTGCAAACCAATGAATATTTGCTAGCTTTATCAAATCTTGGTATACAGTATTTTTATACCAATATTTACATATTGAAGATATCAATAAGCAGGAAAACCAAGTGAATGGGAATTCTTACTTTAATCTTGGAAGGAGGGTTGGGGAGGCAACTATTATGATCAGCTCTAAGTGTGATCCTCATGCAGTTCACAGTTCTGCAGAGAGAAAACCTTTATTCTGTTATCTCTAGGCACACCCTGGTTTCTGTCAGTGGTCTTCTGCTGGGAGAATGAGCAGCAGTCTAGAGGGCTTACCCAGCTTTCTTGGTTGACTCAAGTTGAGCTCTTGAATCTTTCCTGTGAGTCTGAATTTATTCATTCCACAAATCTGGGTGCCTCCTGCCTCCTGGCACCAAGAGTGCAGAGTGAACCAGACACAGTCCCTGTCTCCATGCCAGGGTACTGAATGGGGTTGGGGGAGGGGCTGCTTTTAGGAGGGGACTTGAAGGTCTCAGACTCTTCAGGGGCACATCATTAGACCCAAGAATCCAAGATACCCCTCATGCAGTGAATCAGTATTGCCATATGATGGGTGTGATTCAGGTCTAAGAAAATAAAGTCACTGGAGCAGAATCACTGCCAAGAGTCTATTCTAACCTCTTTCCTGGGTGTAGTCACCAGAAAAGTTTTGAGGCATTGAAGCCAGGCAACTGTTACTTCTCTGAGCTTCCGGTATCTCATCTGTAAAATAGAGAAATTAGGATAGATTAATGCTTTTCAAACATTTTTATCAGCAGGCTCCTTTTAAAAACATGGTGGCACATGGCATCCTGAATTTCAGCATTCTTACATAACTTCCCAAAATCTCAGTGGATTACAACTGTGTAGATTTGTTGTTCGTTTAATGTGGGCCTCAGGCCAGCTGCGGCTCAGCCCCAGTTGCAAAAAGCTAGGCTGAAGGGGTGTCCCCTGTCAAGAACAGAAGCCAAAGAGAGCAGAAATCCAGGTGCCCACTCCTCCCACAGGCTCCTGCCAGGATGTATCAGTCTCACCGGCCTGTGTCCCAGGGCCCCAAACATATCAGGCACCAGGTCAGCCCAGGCGAGGGAATGTCAACCCTTCCCTCAGGGGCATGACAAACCATGTGGCAGTGGGCAGCATGACAGCCCTCCTCCAGGGAAGGGGGTGATTATTGTGAGTGGAAACACAATGACCCAATGACTGCTGAAAGCCACAAAGTACCTTGCCCCAGGGAGGAACACTGCCCAGTCTGCTGACCCCTACTCTGGGCAGAGGCCCCTAGGAGCCTATGTGTCTCCAAGGGACTCTACAAACCACTGAAGGGGATCATGACTCAGATCCTGGTGGGGACTAAATCATATCTCCCAAAATTCTTGTGTTGAAGTCCTAACCCCCAGTATCTCAGAATGTGACCTAATTTGGAAGTAGGATCATTGCAGATGTAATAAATTAAGGTGAGATTATACTGGAGTACAGTGGCCCCTAACCCAATACAGCTGGTGTCCTTAAAAAAGGGGAAATTGGTACACAGTTACTCACACAAGGAACACCATGTGAAGATGAAGGCAGAGATTGGAGTGATGCATCTACAAGCCAAGGAACGCTAAAAGTTGCCAGCAACCACCAGATGCTAGAAAGAGACCTGGAACAAACTTTCCCACTGCAGATTTCAGAGGGAGCCAGCTCTGCTGACACCTTGATCTTGGTCTTCTGGCTTCAGAGCTATAAGAGCATAAATTTCTGTTGTTTCAACTACCCATTTTGTGGTACTTTGTTATGGCAGCCCTGGTAAACTAATGTAGGCCCCGTTAAGGTCTAAGCTCTGAGGTACACATAGAAAATTTTATATTAGAAAAAGAGAGAAAGAGCACACTTTTACTCTGGCTGAAATTACTATATGAGGGGGGACCCCAAAAAAACAGAAGTGTTTTTTGGAGGGTGAGCCCCTTGTAGTACAGGCTTCCCCCACTAGGTAAGTGTTCTAGGAACACCTCGCATCAGTGTACTCGCTAGTGTTGTGAGAGACTGCGTTCAGTGTCAGTGAATTTTTCTTGGAGATTCTTTCAACACTCTTGACCATTTCCTGATGGGTAATTTATGAGCACACCTGCCCACACTGCCCTTGAGTGTTCAACAGGTTTTGACCAAAAGTAGCATGACCCACCCCCATATCCCACCTCCCTATTCAGCTGATGTCACCCTGAGCTATTTTGTTGTTACTTCCCGGGATGAAAAAAGTTCTCAGAGGGAAGCATTTTGCCAATGTGGAAGAGATGAAACAAAAAACAGAAGCACTGAAGGACACCCAAATTGAAAAGTCCAAAAACTGTTTTGAGCAGGGGAAAAAGTATCTCAACCGGTGAATTGCATCAAATGGAGAGTGACATTTGAAGGTGACAAGTTTAAACGTGTAAGAATAAATACACAATTTAAAATAAATTCTGGGGTTTTGGGGGAATTCCCCTCATATTTTTAAAGCATCACTGACCTTAGTTTATCGACATTATCAGAGGAAGGTCTCAGGGACACTTAGGGGAGGCAGAGTCTGGGATAAGGCTTTGGGATGCAAAGTTCTTGTGTCCAGGACTCCTGCCATCCAGTGATATTCTCTTTGCCCTCTGCTGCCCCCTGCAGCTCACTGCTGTGTCCTGCATGTAGGACACAGGACGGGATTGTTCTAGTTCCGTCATTTTGATGTGTTTCCCTACTGCATGGTCTTTAGTGTGGGGATTGTCATTCCATTCCCGACAGCTCAGGGCACTGCCAGCTCTAGGCCTGTCCTTCAGGTAGACACCGTGCATGAGGCCTGGCCACATTGGATGCTTCCTCAGCATATTTCCTGGGCCCAACATCCCTAATGTGGACCCTGCCAGTCACCCCTCACACAGGTCCTGTGATGGAACTCACTCAAGGGAGGCACAGAGAGGCCGAGACCAAAAAGCCAGGTCACACAGACAGGAGGGGAGGATGGGGCTCCATCCCAAAGCGCACCCTCTGCTCCTGCGCTCTGCTGGGCAGATCCATCTGGTAAGAATGTCCCTTGTCCACAGGATATCACAACTTCATCCATGTCAATAATCCAAGAAAACATTTGCATGATCTCTGTGTCTATGATAACAAAAGCAAACTCAGAATGAAAGGTTGTGAGAGGGTAAACATGCACTGCTTCAGAGGGTTCCTGAAGGCTCCAGGCGGCTCCAGGGGCCTCCCGATGACTGGGGTTTTTGTTCATACACGGAGGTGCCAGCCCTTTCCGTGGAGAGTCTGGGACAGGCACGAGACGGGTGTCCATACTTTGGAGTCTCGCATCTTGATCAAGCTGAACACTGTGGAGTTCACTCGTGTGGAGCAGAGAGCCCTGCCCAGTGACTGTGACACAGAGGCCAGAGAAACAGCAGCTGTTTTCTCTCAGAGAACCAGCCCCTGTGCTTGGATGCTGTTTAGGATGTTTCATTCTCCCAGGGACTTAGTGCTCAGCCTGTCACCATCAACCCTATGGCAAGAATCCAGTCCTTCAAGTCTGCATGTGCAGACACCCCCGGTCCTTCCTGGGGTTGCTGGTGAGGACCAGCTGGAGGGGATGCTGCTTGGATGGGGGACGGAAGGGCTCTGAGCTGGCCCGAGCTGTTGGTGTCACTCTGTCTGGCTTCTCTGGTGCCTTCACTTCGCCTTTCTTGAAGCAGCAGACACACCCTGAGCCTGGTAAGAAATACAATCCCAGTGGAACCAAACACTATCACGCTGCCAAGTCTGGTCTCTGACTCTTCACTCTTCAACCTGTGCCCGGGGCTCTCTGGGGTGAGGTGGTTCAGGGACAGATGATTCTGAAGATGATCTTCTGGTAATCTCTAATGCTGTGGTTTTGAAAAACATTTTTAAGCTTCCAACTTATTTCTTTAAAGTTTAACTTGACTGGATGTGGTAGCTCACACCTGTAATCCCAGCACTTTGGAAGGCCGAGGTGAGAAGACTGCCTGAACCCAGGGGTACCAGGGGTACGAGACCAGCCTGGGCAACGTGGCGAGACTTCATCTCTACAATAAATCAAGAAACTTAGCTGGGTGTGGCAGTGCACACCTGTAATCCCAACTATTTGGGAGTCTGAGGTGGGAGAATCTCCTGAGTCCAGGAGGTCAAGGCTGCAAGAGTTGTGATTTTCACTGCACTCCAGCCTGGGTGACAGAGTGAGACCCCCAACTCAAAGTAAACAAATACATTAAATAAATAAATAAATATCACTTTAATGTTAAACTTGCCATCAAGGAAGCTCAGTAAAATGAACTAGCAAAAAGTTACTCAGGTTGTTTTTAAAAAAATGTATAATGTTAATTTTTGCTTTGGAGAGGATTGTGAGTGTGTAAAGGAGGGCTGAGAGCCTGCTTCCTCCCTGGCAGGCTCCCAGTCCTGGGGTGTTCAGTCCCCTCCCCAGGATCCAGAGGCCTTAGGTTTTCATACCTCTTGACTCTGGTGATGGGGATGTTGGGCCCTCCTAAACTATGGTCACAGGGTAAGATGCCTTAGGGACCACTTGGCTGTGACCTTCACTTTTACAGTTGAAGTCACTGAGATCCAGAAAGATGGCATGGTTGTCACAGAGATCATGGCTGACTCAGAGCTTATCTCCTATGGGAAGATAAGCCTCCCATGGATGTGAGGTAGGAATCCCAGGCTCAAGTGCTTGTGGAAAGCTATCAACACTCCTTCTTTGCGTATTCAGCACCTAACGAGGGGAGAGGTGGTGTCTGTCAGGCAGGAAGCTAATCAGGACAGATCAGAACTTTCAGATCATGTACCTGAGCATGTATCTCCGGGGCCGTGTGCATCTGTGAGGTCCAATACAGCCGGTGTGAGTCCAAATTACACAGAATCCAGAATCTAGTTCCTCAGTCACAGTAACCACATTTCAGATGTTCAGTGTCCACATGGACCATTCTGGACAGCACTGTTGTGGCAGAGGTCTCCAGTGACCACACTGCTCCGAGCCATTGGCTCACATGCATGATCCCCACACCAACCTCTCCTAGACACTTGCCCTCAAGGAACATGTGCTGATTCTTGGGCCCTGCTCGCACCTGCTGGATCAGACTCTCTGGGGTAGCTCGCCACTCTTCACAGCTCATCTGAGACTCTGATGCAGCTCAGATTTGAGGGCCACTGTCTCAGTCATTTGGGAAGCATGTTGCTAATTCAGTTTCATTTCTGTGGCCAGATCATTTAGTTTCGTTTCTTCCACTGTTTGTGACAGGAAAGGAAGAGGAGTGGTTCACACACCATATAAAAGTGAAGCAGAGAAAGGGAACAAGACAATTTGCCTGTCTCCATCCTGAACTGCGTAGGTAAGAGTGGGATCTGGTATGGGGAGGGCTGCTTCATGTCTGGTGTGCAGCAGATGTGTCCCTTTAAACAAGACTTCCTGAGACATGACATTTGCCTGGTAAACTTGTTTAGTGCCAGGAGGCAGGAACAAAAAGATAACTTTCTGATGCTGCCCAGTGAGTGATGCAGTAAAGTCCTGTATTGGCCCCAGTCCACAGCAGCCCTGTGCATAGAGCAGGGTTTCTGGAGGGGAAGCAGTTGGCCCCAGGACACAGGGTGGCCACATCCGGAATCTGGCTGAGGGTCTCATCTCGTGGCTCCAAGGAGTGGTTTGCAAGATAGCTTTACTCATTGTCCCACAGAGTCTGGGGTTGGGTGGGGAGCTTTGTGCCCCAAAATCTGGTCTCTGAGGGCTCCAAGTGCCCCTTCGCTTGTGGTATTTGTGACGCAATGACATGGTCTTGTCGATGTGCTTGGAAGCCAACTGTCTTGGGGCGGGGCAGGGGATAGCACCTGGTCTCTGCAATTTACCCTGAACTGCCTGCACTCTAGGGGCTGGTCTATTTCATAACTGATACTGAGCAGAAAGGAAACATGGTTTTATTGATGACAGCTTTTAGAAACTATTCTTTCTCATCATGTTTACAGTTTTGTCTCTAGTACTTTAAAAAAGAGCAGGGGCCCAAGCTGTCTTTCCTCTCCCTGTCTCCGCCTTTCAGTCTGTTCTGTTTTTGTCTCCCTGATAGTACTTGTGACATCTTTCTTTATCGAGGCTTGTGCGTGTTATCTGGCTTCCACCTTAATAGCAAGCTCCTCCCACAGATCTTTGTCTGCTTGACTCATGAATTCCAGGAACTCAGAGTACTCAAGACATACTTCTGAATGAATGATGAATAACAACTGGATCTTGACAAAAAGGGGAGGGGTGCAGTGCCTCATACCTGTAATCCTAACACTTTGGGAAGCTGAAGCAGGAGGATTGTTTGAGATGAAGAGTTTGAGACCAGCATAGACAACATAGTGAGACCCCATCTCTACCAAAAAATGGAAAAATTAGCCAGGCATGGTGGCACAACCTATAGTTCCAGCTGCTTGGGAGACTGAGGCAAGAGGATCGCTTGAACTTAGGTATTGGAGGCTGCAGTGAGCCATGATTGTACCACGGCGCTCCAGCCTACAAGACACAGTGAGACCCAATCTCTAAAAAACAAAACAACACAACAACAACAAAAACAGGAGATGAGTTATAAGGCTGTGTTCTGTGGTCAGGCACTCATGACCCTGCACCATGCAAGTGATGCTGGAGCTGCAGCGAAGGGACACAGCAGAGTGGCCCCAGAGCCCAGGATGTGCGCAGGACAGGGCAGAGCTCCCAGGCTGTTTGCAGGCCAGCAATCGCAGGCATGCCCTGCAGGAGCTGCAGGGCACCTTAGCCTTCAGCAGGCTCCACCACATCCCTCACCGCCATGTCCTCCTTTCCAAGGAGCAGAGGTCACTTTATGCTGGTAGTCTTGACCAAGCCTCCAAACTCAGGGGGAATGTGAATGTTTGCCCTCTAATCTTGAGGCCGGGGAGCAATGCCAGGTGCAGGTAGGAGAGAGCACTGGAGATCCAACTCCCAGCCCTGGGCAGAGACCTCCGCGAAGCCTCCCACGTCCCTCCATGGTCCAGCATCCTCATCTGCAGGTTGGGCAGGTCTCCCTGCCCTCCCTGCCTCACAGGCTGTCTTGAGAATTTGGAGAGATGATAGAAGTGAAAACCTTCCAGGAGCCAGAATGTTCGCCCATGTGTGGGGTGTTGGCGTGTGTCAGGTATGAATTTGCCCTTACTGACCACTACTGCAGAGACCCCCTCACTCCAGCACTGGTCTCTTGGGCTCTAACCCTGCACCTTCACCCACAGGACTCTTCCTCTCCAGTGACGTGCCTAGAGAGAGAGACTTCTCTTTGCAAAGGGCTTTGGAATTGTGAAGTTAAGGCTCCGAGCATGAGTAGGGAAATCGTCTCCCCTTTGTGGTCCTTGTGCTTTTTCCAGCCCTCGATGGAGATAATTACAGTGGAGCTCCCTGGTGGAAGGCTGAAGGGTAGGACTGAGCACAGCATGGGTGGTCTTATCCTTCCTCAAGGCATGGGCTGCCCAGGCATGGACAGCAGGATGGGCCTGCGTTCCCAACACGCCAGGAGGCAGGGCTATGGGCTTATTGACTTACTGTGCAACTTTCAGTCAATACCCACCTGTTAGGGGATAAACTGTGCCCCAGAATTCCCACGTTCAAGACCTAACCCCCAAAACCTCAGAATGTGATTTTATTGAAAATGGGGTCCTTGTAGATGTAATTAATATGGAGTTGCAATAGAGAGGGTTGGGCCCTAATCCAATGGGACCATTAAAAGGGGAGATTTGGACACAGACACAGACACAGGGACAGCCTCACTCCTCCCCCTCCTCAGCCTAAACTCATTTCCATCATCCTCACTTGCCTCTCAACATGCACACTCCCTCACCCTGCCTCAGTGTCCACCAGTCCTCCCATGTTTACTCTTACAGTGGAGATTCTCAAACTTTCTCTGTTCATGTTCCAAGTGTCTCAATAATTCATTGATGGTGCCCTCTGCCCAACAGAAATGCCTAACAGTTCTATTTATTAATTAAGTTAGTTCAAACAACTCAGTAACAGTGGACTGGGTGGGTCCGATAGAGGCCTCCATATATCCCTGGGGTATTTTAAGGACCCCCATAAGTTTGCTGATGTACCCCTGGGTACCTCAACTCATAGTTTGAGAATCACTCTTACAGTCTGGATTAACACCCCTCTTTTTTTTACTTGCATGTCACTCAAGGGGCTTATCTATGGCCTAGGTAATCTCACCTAGTTAATTTGGGGGTGCTTTCAACAGAGGGGATCTGAGATCTTTGGCTCCTAAGATTCCAGTCAATACTTTTCAAATTCTCTCACTTCTCACTCTTCCAATCCGTCTCAGATTAGGTGAGTGTGACCAGAAACAGCAGAGAGTCAAGTTTTGGGGGAGGCAGGGCTCAGGTTGCCCATACTGGTGTCTGTGGCCTGGGCAGGGAAAAAAACTCAGTTCCATGACTTGTCCTCCGGTCAGCCGTCGCCCCAGTTCTGTCCTCACAGTGGGAAGGAGAACAATGCAGAGCCCATTACAAGGACCACAGGTGATCGGGGGCACAGCCAGGGTCCCAGGGAATGATGCAGAACAGTCCTCTCCTTTCCCTTCAACTGTCAGTGGACCCAGGTTCTACCTTGCTTGGCATCAGGGAGTCCTCCCTAGTCTCCCTCCATCCTCCCATCATGGTGCCCTCTACCTCTCCACCCTTGGCCCTCCCTCAAGGGCACTTCTCTTTCCTTAGGGCTGCAGGCCTAGGCATCTGTAAGTGGAATCCTGCCCTTGACACCTCTGTGGAGTCTAGATTGGGAGAAGGCAGGCAGGGGTCCCTCTCGGATATTTTGGGTCCTGCCCATTGAGAGGGAGGAGGAGAATCCCCTCTCTGGGGCAACCTCAGTGATATTTGCACAAGATCAGCTCTCTTCCTCTTGCCCACAGGGACTATCCCAGGCACCCTGGCCTGTTGTGCTCTCAGTCCCTTGTGACAGGTTTAATGTCACTCACTGGTCTGATTCTGGTGCCCTATCCTGCCACACGAGAAGCCCAGATGTTGACATTTCTCAATACTGCACTTCCTGAGCCTCTGCAGCCTGACTCACTGTTGACATGATAATCCGTTCCCCTGCCCAGGCGCTTAGCTCCACCCCCCAGAAAAAAAGGGGAGGGTGAACTGAATCCCAAAGACTAACTCTTGCACATCCTGCCCTAAGTTGTTTAAAAAAAAATACTACCACAAAACTATAGCACTAGAATGAAACCCGACAGTGTCAGGGGACAGAAGCCAAGGAGCACAGTTCCAACTGGTCATGGAATTAGGTTCTGAGCCCCCCACAGCCAAGGCTAAGAAAGGATAGGACAATGGTCACTCTCACTCTCAAACAAAAGGGGGCTTCTGGATTCCCTAGGAGAGCAAACTTTTCTGTCTTGGACTTCTGCAAGGTGATTTGTTGTGACTTTATGTTAAGGAGATGAAATAAATCCAACGATATATTCTTGAGAACAATTTTATTTAAAATAATAATAATAATAAGGCTGGGTATGGTGACACACCTGTAATCCCAGCACTTTGGGAGACTGAAGTGGAAATATCACATGAGCCCAGGAGTTCAAGACCAGTCTGGGCAACATAGTGAGACCCTGTCTCTACACAAAAATTTAAAAATTAGCTGGGTGTGGTGGTGTGCACCTGTAGTCCCAGCTACTCGGGAGGCTTAGGCAGAAGGATCACCTGAGCCCAGGAGGTCAAGGCTGCAGTGAGCCATGATTGTGCCATTGCACTCCAGCTTGGACAACAGAATGAGACCCAGACATAAAAAAAAGATTAGCTCTAAAGGGATGTGAAAACAAAGGATAACAGTGTAGGAAGTATATCTTTTCTCATACCTCTTGGCTGTGCTGGTTGAGTGCATTATGATAGCTGTAATTGTGGCATCCTGTGTGTGTCTTTGGGCACAAGGATGTTTATTGTATGGATCTTAAGGGAAATAGGTACTCGAATCATATGCTGAAAAACATATGATATAGGATTCAGTAAGAGAGTTCTCATGATTTGTGTTGTTCCTGGAGTTGGAAATGGGTACAAATCCAACAAGAGGACAGATTACTAAATGGACTGAGTCATTCTTAGTGGTGGGTTAGGGGAAAATGTGTTTGACCTAAAGGAGGTAGGAACAAAAAGTAAATTCATAGAACATGGTTCCGGGACTGAGATTTGATCCTGAAAGAGAGAGACTAATAGCCATCAGCATCATGTTTAAAAATACACACAAAGACATCCATTTGAACGTTACAATGAGTTTGATAATTGCCTTGTTGCATCACCTTGAGCAGAGGCTGCCCACTTCTGGAGCTGTCTGCTTCATTCACAGACCTTTGTCCTGCTTCTGGAGGCTTTGTGGCTACCCTGCCTGAGGTAGCTGCTGTGAGTACACCCACTGATCTAGATTTGTAGCCTGTTTTTACTATGATTCATGAGCACTTGGGTCAACACCTCAGAGCCTGAAAGCCCTGCATTTTTCACGAAGGCCTGAGATAGTGCCTTCCAAAGAAGTTGAAGAAGTTTTTGCCTTGACGTGTCTTCCAGCAGACCCAGACTTTGGACTGGACAAGTTTAGGTGGCATTTCCTTCAAATGACATTTCCTTTGGGCACAAGACTTAGTATGTGAGGTATGTTCCTGACAGTACACAACTGTGTACATACAACAGGGCAGAACCAGGCCTTGTTGAAGTTACTCCTGATCACACAGAACACTTCATAATGATCTCATGGGAAGCCAGACTTTGTGAGACTCAGAGCTGGTCTCATCAGCAGCCTGTTGCCCACTCAGAAGATCATTGACCCAGGAGTTAAGGTGTCATTTTCTACTTACTGGTAAAGGCCAAGGCTGCATAGCCAGTAAAGCAAGTTCAAATTTCAAGGCCCAGGCAGATCAAGGGCTTTTTATCATCACACAGTATCTGACTGATTTGCTATTTTGTGTCCAATGGGATGATTCAGACAGTGAAATGTCTAGATAGAAGACGGACCCTCCGGTACCCAATTTCCACAACCTCTCAACAAGAAAATAGATATTATCCATGTTGAAAATAAAAGGTCTAGCAAGAGGCAAACTTGTCCATGGCTCTGAATCCTGTCTTACCCTTACAGACTTGCCTGGGTTATATTGTTTGCGGATGAGACATGACTCTACCACTTCTAGGGCCAATTCTGAAAATTTTCCTGACCAATATGTATTGAATGTAAAACTTAATGTGATTTTTTTTCCCCATAATGTGAACAGTTATAGAGTAATTTAACTAGGAGGGATCATGGCACTAATGGGCAACTGTCCTGAGATTACCAGATTATATCTTGTTGGCGAAGGTATTTTTGAGGTTACCAATATTATTTTCCAGACATTTGCATAGACTTTTGTGAATCAGTCACACATGGATCCAGTTTTCCTTCTGAAAATTTGCAGATAGATATCAATTACTATTCTAGAATTACAGTAGTAATTTTTTTTTAGCATGAAGTCAATGGAAACACAGTCCTTGACTTCTAGGATAGTCTCTCAACTAGGGACTTCAACCTGAATATCTGATATCACCTGCACATGGTCTCACCTCAAGAACCTTACCTTCCTTATAACTGCAAAGAGCCTTTCTCCAAAAAGACCATGTTTACAGGTTCCAGGTGGACATGAATTATCTTTGGAGGCAGATTCCATTCAACCTCCTTCATCCACTTTAGAGGTGAGGAGGATCCTGTAAGTCAGAACAGGAAAGGGTTCTGATTTATAGCCCCTCTGAGCCAGAGCCCCCAGCCTGGCTCTGAGTCCTGGCCCAGACCAGTTACCAGTTCTCCTGATGTCAGACTCGACCTACAAAACACAGAAAAGAAGTGAACACATAGATTTGTTGTAATAATTAAACGTGTGTGTCTTAGCACAGTGCTGGGAGAGGTCAGCATGAAATGCCCCCATCTAATCTCAGTAGTGCTAAATTCAGATGACCACAGGCCACAGCCTGAGACATGTGAGACCCAGATACCTGCTTCTCCCAAGGTCCCTGACAGTTGGGCTGAGCCTGGTGTGAGACAGTGACCAGGTCTGGCTTCAAGCAGGCCCAAGAGTTGCTACCTGTTATCTCTCCATGCCTAATGGTTCTTCTACCAGGTCTTGAGCCATGGAAAACTGATGTCATAGATGCAGGGTCCATCAGATATGACAGAGAAACACTGAGACTCTCCCCTGGAAACTGCCCCTGTCCGCAAACCCTGGACCCCTAGAAACCTGACTTGTCCTCTGTGGTTGCAAAGAGTTCCTCCTGTGGACAGGAGGCCTGCGATGGCCCCTGGCCTCTGCATCTGTGTGTAGGGGAGGGTTGTAGGGTGGAGTGAGGAGGGGGCTGGGGTAGGACTTCTGGTGACATGTGGACCATTCTTCCATCTCATGTCTTTCCAGGGCTTGTCAGGAAGCTTGGAGGTGAGCACGGCAGAAAAAGCACCCGCCACTAGCACTGACCAGGAAATAGAAGATGTTTAAGGCTCAGCGTGCCTGGGGCTATGGGAAGCCAAACCTTCACCCTTCCCAGCACAATTCAAAAAAATTTACCATCCCACCGCCATCTCTCGGCAAGACACCAGGACAAAAGATGTCTCAACCAAACTGTCAGTTCGAGGAGAAGGACACTGGTTTCCTTGCCGAAGAAGTCAACTTTCTCAATTCGAACTTTCAGTCACCACCCGGAACCAGCAGCCAACCCTGGGCAAAGGTAAATCCCATGAAGGAATGTCCAGAAAGGGGGCATTCTGGAGCCAACTAGTCTACCCACTCCTCCTGCTGCTAGCATAGCTAGAGTCTCACAACTCTTCCAGTCTTGTCCCATGAGTACCAGGGACGTACATAGACCCTGCAGCAGCAATGAGCCTCTGAGACGTGAGTCTGGGGGCTTCTGTGTCCTGGGGTCTCCTTCCTGAGGTCTCTGAGACATGGATCTGGCAGCTTCTCTTCTGTGTCCTGGGATCTCCTTCCTGAGATTCTGAGATGTGGATCTGGGGGCTTCTGCTCTGTGTCCTGGGGTCTCCTTCCTGGGGTCTCTGAGATATGGATGTGGGAATTTCTGTTCTGTGTGCTGTGTGCAGTGGTCTCCTTCCTGGGGTCTCTGAGTCATGGGTCTGGGGACTTCTTTTCTGTGTGTTGGGATCTCCTTCCTGGAGGTTTTCTTCCAGTTACTCTTGCAGCCATCACGACATCAGTCCACCCACTCCCACCATCACCATCATCACCCCAGGGCCCAGCATCCCTCTCCTCACTGACTGGGCACTCTTACCCCCTTGGAGCTCATTCCCTACTTTGTGCTCCCTGGAAGCATCCTTCTTCACTGGCAGCCAAATCTCCCTGCATCCGCAGAAAGAAGGCCTCAATAGGAGCAGAAGGAAGGGTTCTCTCCAGAGTCACCTTCCCTTCCCCCTCCTCCCCCTCCTATCTGCTGCCCCACATCCTAGCTACACAGATTCTGCCACTAATTCCCCATACTGGTGGGAACCTGTAAGGGGCCAAGGCAGTGGTGTGTGTTCTGCCTTCTCCAGGGACCTGAGAACAGCCTGTTCCGCCAGTATGAGGAGAAGGTACGCCCCTGCATCGACCTCATTGACTCCCTGCGGGCCCTGGGCGTGGAGCAGGACCTGGCCCTGCCGGCCATTGCTGTCATAGGAGACCAGAGCTCTGGCAAGAGTTCCGTGCTGGAGGCACTGTCGGGAGTCAGCTTGCCCAGAGGCAGTGGTAAGGGTGGGCTGGTTCGCTCCCCGTGGGTAGTGGTGGGGGCGTGGAGCGTCTGAGTCCAGATTCCCATCTTTAAAGGGCCATTGCTGCCCTGTGTGGCTCAGGGTCCAGGGGCTTTGCTGTCTCTTCTAGTGATCTTTGTAAGAGTGTAGAATCTTATCTTCTTTGATCGGGTTAAATTGGTGACACCTGAGGTCTTTTGAAAGAATTTTCTCAAAGTTTTGAAAAACTAATAGCCAGAATTGTGGAGTAATAAGACACTTTGGCATTGACATTGGCATTGGCACTGGCACTGGCATTGGCATTGGCCTTGAGAGGATTCCTTTGCCACTCCTTTGATGCTCAGCTTTTCCCCAAGACTCTCGCCACCTTCTCCTTGCACCCCCCAGTCCTAAGCATTTGTTTGGGGAGCACTGGGAAGAGTTAAACGTGCCTGGGAAGGTCTCACTGTGTCACATTCCCTCTGCCCCTCTGCTCAGGGCTACCCACCAGGATGCTTGCAGGGCCTGGGGCAGACACCCAAGGCACTGACCCCAACTGCAGCAATACTGGAGAACCTGGGTAGGTGCTGGAACCCTGGGATCAGCTTGTGTCACTCGCAAGGCAGCTTGGTGGGGACAGTGGCTATGGCCAGCTGCTGGTAACCGCCAGAGTCCAGGATGCTTGCTCCAGCTGCAAACACCTCCCGAGGACAGCAGTGCCTCCTGGAGTACTGTGCCCCTTTGCTCCTGTCCATTCCAGACCCATCTCACATACTGCTGGGCCCCAGAAAGAACCAGAGTTTCAGACAAGGTCTCTGGGGACACCAAAGGAGGTCCTGGGAGCCAAGGGACGAGCGACATTTCATTTAAAGGACACTTAGGATGTTTGCGGACTCTCTCTCAGGCATCGTGACCAGGTGTCCACTGGTGCTGAAACTGAAGAAACAGCGGCAGGAGCAGGTGTGGACTGGAAGGATCAGCTACCGGGACGTTGAACTGCAGCTGGAGTATCCCCTACAGGTGGAGAAGGAGATCCACAAAGGTAGGCCCTCGTGGTCAGTCTTGGTGGCTGCTCCCTGGCTCCTCCTCCTCCTCCTCACGTCCATTGCCCCATGGGGTCCACTCAGCTTCCTGAAAACACGCAATCCCTGCACGGGGCTGCCCCCATGCTGTCACCTCCACCATCCCTCTAGGCCCTTCTCCAGGTCACCCCTCATGGAATCAGCCCTGCTGAAGGAAGACCCTCGCTGGCTTCTCTCAGTGGCCCACAGCCCACGTGGCTGGCTCATCCCATCCTTGCTCCCATCTCCCATCCATCTTTGGGCTGCCTCTGTTCCATGAGAAAACAAGCCCTCTCTCCCTTCTAGGCTCTTCCATGTGCTCATCCCACAGTTTCCCCTCCTCTTTACCTACCTGATCCTTCCTCATTCTTTGGGTTTCAGTTTACCTGCTTCTCCTTTAGAAGTCTCTCCATAGGACCACCAGGCCTACCCTAGCTGTCATGATCATCACCAGCCTTCCTGAGGTGCCTCTAACCCTGGGGGCCTCATGGAGGTGACATTTCCACCCAGACTCCCCCAGACAGGGGCGCTGCCCACCTGTCATTCCTTGAGGCACAGCCGGCACGTGGCTGTTGATCAAGTTTCCCAGTGCTTATTCTTGGCAAGGACAAATTTGTAAAAAGGCTCAATTGTACCTGGAGTCCATGGCCATATGTCCCAGAGGGCCCCTTGGTGGTACCCCCTCAAGTACATAGCCCTGCTGCCTCAGGCAATGTTGCCTCTCTTCCCTACCTGCAGGCTTCTCCCCTTTGCTGCTTCCACAGCCCATCCTGCGGCTCAGCCAGGGCAGGCAAAAGTAACACTGAATGAACCAAGAATAGCTGTAGGTATGAACTTAGCTCAAGGCAGGCTTTCTACATTACTGAATAGCATACTCAGTGTCTGAAGAGGAGACATTTAGATGTCCCTTTTGGAGAATTCCATCTGCTTGTATTAAAGAGCTCTCCAGGGATTCCTTCCCAAATCAAGAAGTTCTGTCCCCAGTTTTAGTGTTTACCCCTCAATGCAGAAGCTGCTATAGACCCTGAATTGGCAAGTTTCCCAACTTCAAAAGTAAAAGTTCTGCACCCTGCTGTGCCCAGCACAGCTGCCATGGTGCCCTTGACACATCTTGCAGTATTTGTTGATGTCTATCTGGAGTGTCTCCAGCCATGGGTTCCATGGGGCAGACCCTGGAGAGCTATGTCTAGCAGAGTGCCATGAGGGAGCATGCTTGGCGAAGGTATGGGATAAGAATGACTCATGAGCAAACCATGGCCAAGACATCTTCAGAATAGCATCTCAGAACCCCTTTCTGAGATGTGTAAGTTGGGGAGTGTAAGTTGGTGCAACCACTTTTGAAAACTGTTTGGCAATCTCCACCAAAGCTGTTGGCAGAAGGCTACAATTTCTCACCTTGTGGGCTTCTCCATAGCTACTTGGCGTCCCTGTGACAAGAATGAGTCATGAGCAAACCATGACCAAGACATCTTTAGAATAGCATCTCAGAACCCCTTTCTGAGATGTGTAAGTTGGGGAGTGTAAGTTGGTACAACCACTTTTGAAAACTGTTTGGCAATCTCCACCAAAGCTGTTGGCAGAAGGCTACAATTTCTCACCTTGTGGACTTCTCCATAGCTACTTGGTGTCCCTGTGACAAGGTGGCCCACTTCCCCTGGAGCCGGTCATCCAAAAGGAAGAAGCTAAGATTCTTTAGGAACTGGTCATATACTATATCTGTCTGTTTGAAACAAGTCCCTGTCTGTATCCATCCCACACTTAAGCTTCCATCTTTTGGGGGGAGAATGTTGGAGAATTTGTGGACATATTTTAAAACCACAACAGCACTCATTGGAAAATGTTGGAAAACATGAAGTAAGAGCAGAACTCATTCACAATCTCATGCCTAACATATTGAAATGTTTTTCCCTGGTCTTTTGGGGAGTATATGTACATGCTGCCTTCATATTAAACTGCCAATTCAGTGGCTTCTGAAATCATTCTGTAGAATTCTATGAAGTGTTGGGAGCCTGAGGCAGGAGGATTGCTTGAGGCTAGGGGTTTGAGACCACCCTGGGCAACATAGCAAGACCCTGTCTCTATAAAAATAAACAAACAAATAAATAAATAAAAATTAGCTGGACATGGTGGCCATGCCTGTAGTCTGCAGTACTCAGAAGGCTAAGATAGGAGGATCACTTGAGCCCACGAGTTTGAAGCTGCAGTGAGCTATAATCGTGCCATTGCACTCTAGACTGGGTGACAGAGTGAGACCACACCTCAAAAGTAATAATAATAAAATAAACACTAGGGATCTGAAGCTCCCAAACCCTGGAAATAAGTAGTTGCTTACCATCAAGTACAACTGCTTGCTCTCAGATGGGTCATTAATTCAGATTCTGGGTTTCTCTTCTGTTGGCCTCCATAGCCCAAAACATCATGGCAGGGAGAGGCTCTGGCATCAGCCATGAGCTCATCAATCTGGAGATCAGCTCCCCTGAGGTTCCGGACCTGACTATCATTGATCTTCCTGGCATCGCCAGGGTGGCAGTGGGCGATCAGCCCCAGGACATCGGAGATAAGGTAAGCCTTTCTAGGACTTGGGAGCAGGCCCAGTGGCAGTGGTGGGACTTCAGAGGTACCTGCCTGCAGCCCTCAGGATGCTGGTGTGTCTCCCTGAAACTTGACACTGAGGGATGTGGGAGGAGTCAGGGGCAGGACTGTCCAGGCAGGGGCCTCATGCTCAAGCTCTGACTTGGGTGTGTCAAGTCAAATCAAAACAAGACCAGTTGACTCAGGGGGACTGGTAGGCATGAAATAGTGCACGCCCTGCCCACCATTGTCACGTAAGACTGTGAATCCAGTGTTACAAACTCTCTTGATATTCAAAAGAGAACAGAAATTTGAATTTTTACATGAATTCTGCCCATTTTAGTAACATTTTTTAAAATTCACATTACTTAAGTGAGTCGGATAATGGACTGTGATCTTGGTTGGGGGAGAAAAGGTCAGCACAGTGGAGAGGGATAGTGGCCGTAGCAACAGCAAGGACAAACTTAAACCAACAACAGTGCCACTGGACCTGTGACTTCTCTGCCATTGACCTTCCATTAAACCTAAGGTTGCCTGAGAACATAGACCTTGCTGGGATGCTTGAACCATGCATACTCCAAGAAAACTTGTGTGCACTCTCTGTTTGGGGTGAGCCAGTCCCAAGGCCAGCCCCGTTGAGTCTTCCAAGTCAGCTCACACGGAAACCAAGGAGATAGGGTATATTCCAGGGACAGGGTATGCTGAGAGAAGATGAGACCTTCCTGTCCTAAGGTGGGGGTCACTTGCCTTGTCTTTTCCATTTTGTGGAAGACACTGCCAGTACTGGGAATTAAGGGCTGGCAGCCTCAAGAGCTCCTTGGTGTGATCTCCACTAGCTCTGATGTTTTGAGCAAAATATTGGATAGATAAATACATTCTTTCTTTCCCAACATCCAAATTAGCTCATTTTCCTTCCCGAGCTAAGGCACTAATACCTTCAGCCATCAATTAGTTAGAATTTCCTAGAGAATGAGAAGGATCCTTAGGTGGAACTGGGCAGCTCCTGCCGCTCCATCCTTGCCTCCACTGGGGTCCATGTGATTTGGCCAAAAACACTTTGAGCTCAGAAAATTTCATCAAGAGCAAGTTGGTTGAGATGGTAAAATATTGCTGGTATTTTCAGTATTGGGAAAATGTGTGAGCAGTGTCTCTAAGCCTTTCACTTGTGTTTCAGAATTTCAAGGGTTGTGTCCCTCCACATCCCTTTCCTTCTAGTTTTCGGCTCATTATCCTTGTCACACACCCTATAGGTGGGTTAGTCACTAGCAGTGAGTGGTGACACAGTGCGTGTAGCAGGTGCACACTTACCAAACCTGGACCTGGTGATTAGAAATAATTCTGTCTGATAAAGTTGCAGAGTGTGCCAACTTTAACAGTGGCAGTGCCAAACACTGCCAAATTAAGAAGAAAAAGCTTTTTTAAAAAAAAAATTAGAAATGAAAAATATCCTACCCCAGTTTCCTTTCTTTGTCCAATTCCTGTTTAAATCATCGCAAAAGAAATGTGCTTTGTTATTGAAATTAATAAGCTAGAACACAAATGATGTATGTTATTTTGTGTCCCATCCCTATTAACACTGAATATCTATTCCTGCAAGTAGTTTTCTATGATTGTGTGTGTGTGTGTCTGTGTGATCTAATATTTGGTAATCTGTCATAATTACTAAGCTAATTGCTTAATAACTCACTTCCAATCACTTTTGGTTGACCATTTAGTTTGCTTCTATCTTCCTCCTATTATAAACAACTGTAAAAATGAATCAGGGGCAATAAAAAAAGAATAGGAGATAAAAAGAACTTCTGGGGAAAAAAGAAGCTAAAAAAGACTTTATATGATAAATGTGATAAAATGCCCTTGTTATTCACCAAAATTCCCTAAAAACAAATGACTAGTAACTACTTATTTTAAGTCAAATAGTCCTCTCAACTGACTTCTTGACCAACTTCTTTTTAACTTTTTTTACTTTGCTAGTTTTGACAAAATTACAGGCATACCTCAGAGATGTTTCTGGTTTAGTTCCAGTCTATCTCAATAAAGCAAGTCACATAAATTTTTTGGTTTCCTGGTACATATAAAAGTTATGTCACACTATACAATAGACTATTAAGTGTGCAATAGGATTAGGACTGAAAAAATATATACATAACTAAATTTAAAGTACTTTAATTGTGAAAAATGCTAACAATCATCTGAGCCTTCAATAAGTCCTAATCTTTTTGCTGGTGGGAGGTTTTGATGGCGGCTGACTGATCAGGGTGATGGTGGCTGTGGCAATTTCTTAAAATAGGACAACAATGAAGTTTGCCACATCAATTGACTCCTCCTTTCATGAAAGATTTCTCTGTAGTATGTGAGACTGCTTAATAGCACTTATCCCTCAGTACAACTGCTTTCAAAAATTAGAGTCGGTCCTTTCAAAACCTGTTGTTCCTTAATCAACTAAGTTTACCTAATATTCTAAATCTTTGGCTGTCATTTTAACAGTGTTCATAGCATCTTCACCAGGAGTAGGTTCCATCTCAAGAAACCATTTTCTTTGCCAGCTCATAGACAACTTCTCATTTGTTCAAGTTTTCTCATGAGATTGCAGCAATTCAGAAACATCTTCAGGCTCACTTTCTAATTCTAGTTCTCTTGCTGTTCCCAGCCCTTCTTTGGTTACTTCCTCCACTGTAGTCTTAAACCCCTCAAAGTCACCCATGAAGGTGGCAATCAACTTCCACACTTCAGTCAGTATTGATATTTTGATCTCTTCCCATGAACCACACATGCTCTTAATGACATCTAGAATGGCGAATCCTTTCCAGAAGGTTTTCAATTCATTTTGCCCAGATCAATCAGAAGTATCAGCAGCTATAGTCTTACAAAATGTATATCTTAAATCATAAGACTTGAAAGTTGACAGAATAGATGCTGTGTTAGCAGGCTTGAAAACAGCATTAATCTCCTTGTACATCCCCATCAGAGTTCTTGGATGTCCAGCTGTATTGTCAATGAGCAGTAACATTATGAAAGGAATCTTCTTTTCTGAGCAGCAGGTAAACCGTGCTGTAAGCAGAACTGCTGTCATCCAGGCTTTGTTGTTCCATTTCGGGAGCAAAGACAGAATAGATTTAGCATAACCCTTAGGGACTCTAGGAGTTTTGGAGATACCATCCAAGTGTAGACCCTGGAACTGTGGGGTCTACACACTTGCAAACGTCAGTGGACAGCCACACAGATGCACCAGTGGGCATGAGCACGAGCAAGAAGACAACTTATTAACTTCAGGACAGTTAGCACGATAGCCTGCTCATCAAGGCTGCTTGTAATTTCACCCAGTTACATCTTCTCATGACTGCCTTGGATCTGTTTATATTTGTCAATTGTATTTGACTCCAGCACTTGATTTCTTATATGTTGCTAGTTTGTGCTACCGGGATGAAGATTTCTGTTTTTTAATGGCACAATATTATCTTCTGTGCGCAATTTAAAATAATTATATGAGACAGTGTCTGAATACACCTATTTGTGAACTGTGTCAAACCATAAGGAAATACATCCCAAGGCGCTAGCCTTTTCCATGTTTGTTTGCTTGTATTTTCTGTGGGGAAAAATAATATTAAAAATTAGTATTTTAAGGCTTATGTTGCTTACATCTCTATTTTTGCTTACACATTCTAAGACATTTTATTGAATTTCTCTAATTTGAATGAGCCAGACCCATTTCAAGAACAAGTTTACCTAAAATGTTATTAATATTAAGGACAGACATGTGTGGGCATATTATCGATCTCAGACAGTCGAGGACCTAACCGCTAGGAAAACTGTATCCTGTGCTCTTGATACTTGGTACTTCATTCTGGACTATGCATGGGAACACTGGGGCAAATAATACATCACTGATGGCCACAAGGGCATCTCTGGGCTTCTGGAGCAGACGCGGCACATACACATCACTCTAATAGAAGGCAGAATTTCTGAGGCGTCTTGGGAAAGATCTGGAGAGGAAGGAGGGTTGCACCTAGCAGCCAGAATTAGAGGGTCTTCAGGAAAGAAGAAATGCTGGCATTGGACTTGAAGGACAAGTGGGAAGTCAACAGACAGCAGGGCAGGGCTACTGGGGTAGGCATGCCAGAGGAAAGGGGACAGAATAGGTGAAGCCAGAGGTCACACACTGGGACAACATTGCTTTTGCACTATTGTGCCAGTCTGTATGACTGTATTGTTGATGATCAGGGAGAGGTAAGATGAGTGCTCTTTCTTTGTGATTCTTTGGCATCAGATCAAGGAACTCATCATGAAGTACATCAAGAAGCAACAGACGATCAACCTGGTGGTGGTTCCCTGTAACGTGGACATCGCCACCACAGAGGCACTGAGAATGGCTCAGGAGGTGGACCCCGAGGGAGACAGGACCATAGGTAAGAAAAAAGAGCCATGCTTCTAGTGAACAGGAAGGGAGGTAGAAATGCCTCATCCATTTGGAAGGGCCCTGCATTCTGTGCTGAACACAAAAGCTGTTGCACTTATTCATTGGGGATGACTTTTTGATGGCAAATGTAGCTCATATCATCGGCCCAGTAGATCTGTTTTAATACTAACATATCTATAGCAATTTAATACCACTTCTTAATAATAGTTTTCTGGTCCTTTCATTTGCCACAAACTTAGGTAACCAAAAGTTATCAATAAATGTTAGCTATTATTATTATTATGAATTCAGCCAATTGCTATAGTATAAGGTATACACAGTTAGATTTTAGTAGAACTCAAAGCAATATGAGAACAGTAATGCCAATTTTCTGTGCATTCTAGGTCAAGTACAGAAATGGAGAAAAACATGCTAGTTTAAAATGGGAAAGGAACTACACCCATGTTCACAGCAGTGTTACTCACAGTAGCCAAAGGTGGGAGCAACCCACGTATCTGTCCATAGGTTAACGGATAATCAAAATATGTCATATACATAAAATAGTATATGACTTAGCCTTAAAAGTGAAGGAGATTCTGAAACATGTTACAACATGAAGGAACCTCGAGGACATTATTCTAAGTGAAATATCAGTAAGAAAAGAACAAATTCAGTGTGATTTCACTTTTGTGAGGTCCTTAGAGTGGTCAGATTCATAAAGAAAGGAAGTAGCATAATGGATGCCAGGGGCTGAGGGAGGGGAAAACAGAGAAATTGTGTTTGATGGGGCAAAGTTTCTGTTTGGGGAAATGAAAAAGTTCTGGAATAGGATGGTGGTGATGGTTGTACAACAGCATGAATGTACTTAATGTCACTGACCTATGAACTTAAACATGCTTAAAATAATAAATTTTATATTGTGTATATTTTGTCATAATGCTTAATAGTAAATACTTCTTAAAGAAACAAGGTTACTGAAGGCAGAGTGAGGGGAAACTCCATATTTACATTAGTTGACTTATTCCCTTGTAGAAATAAATTATGTGTATTTCACTACCATTATTTTTAAAAAGGAAATTGAACAACTCTCTATACATTACTTCCAAAGGATGAAAATAGAGCCAGTTAGATAATAGAGGTTTCTAGAATATCAAGTTTCAAAAATAACAGAGTCAATATTTGCAGGCTCCCCACCCAGCATTGGTAAATGCATGTTGTCTACTCAGTCAGCTCCAGCTGGGCTTCTGTCCCCACATTAGACAAGGACTGCTCTTGTCAAGGTCACCAACACATACAGTCACTTCTCTGTCCTTGCCTTTCCTTTCTCATCAGCTGACAACTCAGCTGCCCACACCCCTGACCCAACACCCTCCCTTCCTTCACAGTTTTATCTCAGGTCGCCTTCTCTGTCCCTGGCTGGCTGGAGGCCATATTCTTAGTCTCCTTGTCTGGTTGCCTCTTTAATTCTCAGACCTCTAGCTATGGGAAACTTGGGTCTGAGTTCTCCCTTCTCTCAACACATTCTCCTTAAGTGATCGTATCCACCTGTGGTTTGGAATCCCATCTATATGCCCGTGACTCCCAAATCTGTATCTGTAATCTTGACCTTCCCTAGACTTGACATCTCCACTTGGAGGTCTAATGAATGTCTCCAATTACACATGACCAAAAGAAAGCTCTCAACGAAGCACCCTGTCCTGATTCTCCTCCTCCCCGAAGCTCCCCAACTTCATTTACTATCCACCTGCTCATTTCCAAAACCAGATCCAAGAGTCACACTTGAGTCCTCCTTCCCCAGTCTTCATGTCTAGTTCATCTGAAGTCCTGGTGTCTGCCTTCAAAACTAGTACCAAGTCCATTCACTCCTCTCCACTCTCTAATTACACTACCTGAACCAAGCCATCATTGTCTCCTGCCTGGACTCCTCGAATTGTTTCTGATGACCTTCTGGCATTCACTTGGTCCATGACAGTGCCCTTTCCACTGGTCTTCCAACATGTAAATTGAGTCTTGTCCCTTTTGTTTATACTCTCTACTGCTCCCACCTCATGTGTGTATAAACCCCAGATTCCTTTACCTGAACAGTAGAGCTGTGAGTTCTCTGGTTCCTGACTGCCTCTCTCTCACAGTTCCCATTACTTTCTGTCTTGTCCACGACTCTCCAGTATGGCCCAGTCATCCCAGCTCCCTCCTACACAAGGGCCTACAGTGCTCCTTCTCCATCCTCATTGGGCTGGCTTCTTCCTTCCTTCAGATCTCAGCTCAAATGTGGCCTTCCCAGAGAGGCCCTCTCTGCCCACCCATCGTCCCACTGCACCATGCTCCTCTGCCCATAGCCATTTGTCAGCTGATCACTTTATTTAATTCTCTGCATAGCACTTATCAATATCAGTCGTTCTGCTTCATTTCTTGTATATTACTAGATTAATTTATCTGGAGAGAATGTTTCAGGACCAGATAGCCAGACTTAACTACAAACTAGAACTAAGACAAAATACCAGACGATGACATTCAGTTTTCCAATATAAACAAACAACAAAATCCAGTGGCAATTTGACACTCAAACAACATAAACAAAAATAAGCACTCAAAATGCAAAGCTTTCATTCCAATGGGAACAGGAAGGTATGGAGACAAAAGAGTGGGTCAAGAAACTGAAGGAGATCAGAGGAGGTACCATGAAAGGCAGCTGAGTGAGTCTGTGCAGGAGACAATGGAGAGGGGCCATAGACCCTTTCTATGATAGGGTGTTGAGGTATTCTTGGAAACTTGGCATATGGAGCCAGTCAGTTCTGATGATGCATGCTGCCCTGGCATCAAGACACCCAGTAGGTACCAAAGAAACATTTGTTAAGTATGAGGGAGACCCCAAAACTCAGAATTTATTTACAAAAAATTGTTGACTTATTCTTACATCTTTAAACTTCAGTCATCTTCAAAGCACTCTCTGTTGGATGCAATACTCCTATTGAGGTGCTTTTTCCCCCGCTCAAAACAATTTTTGAACTTGTCAATTTGGATGCCTTTTAGTGTTTATGCCATTTTTTGTTTCATCTCTTCCACATGGGCAAAACATTTTCCTTTGAGGACTTTATTCATCCAGGGAAACAGAAAAACAAAAAAAACTGCTCAGGGAAAGATGGGGTGAATAGGGAGGGTAGGGCATGGGGTCATGCCGCTTTGGTTAAAAACTGCTAAACGTTCAGTGCAGTGTGGGCAGGTACATTGTCATGGTGGAAGAACCAGTCACCTGTTCGTCACAACACAGGACATTTCTTCTGCAAATTGTGATGCAACCTTCTCAAAACTTCCAGATAAAACCCAATGAGTTCCTAGAACATTTACCTTACCTAGAGGGGAAAACCTGTACTATAAGGAGCTAACCCTCCAAAAGATAATATCAGGTTTTGGGGGGGTTCCCCACATAAATTATATATGACACTGAATGAATTGAGTGAGAGAATGAGTAGGTGAGCCAAGAGAAACATAAATAAGAAGGCTGATGAAGGAATAATGACGGAATGAAAGAATGGTTGTCAGGCACTGGAGGAGCAAGGTTGTAGAAGACTTTGTTGTCACGACCAAAAAACGAGCCTATAGCCTAGCAGAGGTCAAATATATTTGAGGAGAGAACCGATCTTTCCGTTGTTTTTCTTCCTCCATCTCACAGGGATCCTGACCAAACCAGACCTCATGGACAGGGGCACTGAACCAGGTGTCATGAATGTGATGCATAACCTCACGTACCCTCTGAAGAAGGGCTACATGATCGTCAGGTGCCGAGGTCAGCAGGAGGTCACAGAGAATCTGAGCCTGTCAGAGGCAACCAGCAAAGAAAGGATGTTCTTTGAAAAACATCCATATTTCAGGTCAGACTCTTTTTTATTTTAAGGCTGTGGGGTACAATTCAGGGTTAGGTATGCAAATGTTCGTAATGCATGTAACCTTGTTGATGAGGTGTCCCCCCATCCCCTGTCCGTTTCCCACACTGCCAATCTCGCTGGGAAAACTGACTGACCACATGCAGAAGATTAAAACAAGACCCCCTACCTGCCACCATACTAAAAAATCAGCTCTAAATGGATCAGAGACCTAAACATAAAACCTCAAACTATAAGAACCTTAGAAAATGCAGAGACACCCTTTTATGAAAATTAGAACTGGCAACTAATTCCTGATCAAAACCCTAGGTGAGACTCTTTGGGAAAACCTTGCAACTTACTCCATGGGAGACATGCCCACTGACCAGAGTTGCCTAAGTTGATAACCAAATTGTATATAAAAATGAACACAGCCAAGCATGGTGGTGCACGCCTATAATCCCAGCACTTTGGGAGGCAGAGGGGAGAGGATTGCCTGAGTTCAGGGATTCAAGACAAGCCTGGGCAACTTGGCAAGACCTCATCTCTACAATGTGTGGTGGCGCATTTCTGTAGTTCCAGTTACTTGGAAGGCAGAAGCAGAAGAATCACCTGAGTCCAGTAGATTGAGGCTGTGGTAACCGTGATCCTGCCACTACACTCCAGCCTAGGCAACTCCAACTCAAAAAAAAAAAATTAACACAATGTAGCATAACCTATCCTTCCCTTATTTCTGTGTTAAATGTATTGACTTATTTAAGCAAATTATCATTGCTTGGATTCTAATAATGGTGCTGATTAAAAAGTAGAATGCAACATAAAGAGCACACAGCACTTTGGCTTCTGTGAGAATATTTCCACTTGCTTTCTCATGTGAGTCCTGCAAAATCTTAAGAGGTGCATAAGGCAGGTGACACCCTCCTACTTTTATAGATAAGGATAATATAGATATATAATATAGATAGTGAGTGGAAGTAGAGCTTTTAAATTCCAGAAATCTGTGTTTATCATCATAAATGGCACACATTAAAACCTGCTCTGTGGAACACTCCACCTTTTTAGAGCTTGCAACTAACTGGCTGTATTAAGCATAAATCATCCTATGCAGACTGTATAACCATGACTTTGCCTAGACTTGACATCTCTACTTGGATGTCCTGTGATGTCTCCAGTTAAATGTCATCAAAACAAAACTGTTGATGCTGCATCCTTTTGAGGACACTGGAATTTTCCCACTGGATTGAGCACTTTATCCCTTCATTTTATTCAGGAACTTGCTATTCCTGGATGAGCTGGTAGCGGGTGATAAGACAGAGGTCACTTTTGCTTTAAACAGATTTATGGTGGGTAATCTGGGCAGAGCAGCCTTGCTACTTGCTAATTATGTGTTCTTGGGAAATGGGTCACTCTCTCTGAGTTTTCACTGTCTCATCTACTCAAGGGTACCCTACTGCTGCTTCCCAGGATAATGGCTGGATTAAATAATATGACATATGGGACCAAGGTCTTGGGCACCAACAGCCAGCATTCAATAAATACCATCCCAGCCAGGGTTGATGGTTCACTCCTGTAATCTTAACACTTTGGAAGGTCAAGGTGGGAGGATTGGTTGAGACCAGGAGTTCGAGACCAGTCTGGGCAACACAGTGAGACCTCACCTCTACAAAAAATAAAGTAAATTAAAAAAAATGTAACCAGGTATGGTGATGCACATCTCTAGTCTCAGCTATTCAAGAGGCTGAGGTGGGAAGATCACCTGAGCCCAGGAGGTTGGGACTGCAGTGAGTCATGATGGTGCAACTGCATTTCAACCTTAGCAACAGAGTGAGGCTCCCCAACTCAAAAAATAAAAGACCATCCCATTCCTTCTTCCTTTTTCTCTATTCCTCCTCCAAGCATATATAACAGATTTGTGTTGTTAATAGCATGGGAAGTCACAAGGGAAAACAAACTCTTATCACTGAGCAGGGAGAAGTTTCCATAATAACCAGACCCGTGGTTCTCAGCCCTTAGTAAGCAGCAGAGTCTCTGGAGAGTTTGTTAAAAATCCTGCGGGCTCTGTCCTGCCTTGAGGTCTGAATTGGGACCCAAGACTGTGTTCCTAGCAAGTTCTGGGTTGAGGCTGACACTGCTGGTTTAGAGACCACACTTCAAAAGTCACCACTCAAGGTCTTTGAGAAAGTCAAATCTTGGATTAGAAAGCGCATTGAAATGCTTGGTAGTTGAACACCCGAGTTGAAATCCTTGCATGCGCACTGCTCGGGGTCGGCCCTTGCAGTGAGGCACTGAATGCCGTGCTAGAAAAATGGTCCTTACAGCTAGGCGCAGTGGCTCAAGCCTGTAATCCCAGCACTTGGGAGGCCGAGGTGAGAGGGTTGCCTGAGACCAGGGGTTTGAGACCAGCCTGGGCAACTTGGTGAGACCTTGTCTCTACAGTATATCCAAAAATTTGCTGGGCATGGTAGCATGCACCTGTAGTTCTGGCTACTTGGAAGGCTAAGGTGGAAGGACGGCCCAAGCCCAGCAGGTTGACACTGGGGTGGCCATGAGTGTTTGAGTACATTCCAGCCTGGGTGGCAGAGTGAAACTATGACTCAAAAAAAAAAAAAGATCCTTCCAGATTTCATGCTATTGGCAATCACTATGTGACCAGATTGCCTGACAAGCTGACCACCTCACCTCTCTGTATCTTGGCCTTTCTTTCTCTAAAATGGGTTGTTGAATGATGAAATACATTAATATTTATAAGGCCCAGTTAGGCTTGGTGGCTCAGCCTGTAATCCTGCACCTTGGGAGGTTGAGGTGTGTGGATTGCCTGAGCCCGTGGGTTCGAGACGCGCCTGAGCAACTTGGTGAGACCTCATCTCTACAATAAATCAAAAATCAGCCGGGCATGGTAGTGCACACCTGTAATTCCGGCTACTCGGAAGGCTGAGGCAGAAGGATCACCGGAGCCCAGCAGGTTGAGGCTGCGGTGGCTGGGAGCGGCCACTGCACTCCAGTCTGGGCGACAGAGTGAGACTTCAACTCAAAAATAAAAATAAAAATTATATATATATATATATTAAAAAAGGCCCTTAGAATGGTGCCTGGCCCTTAATAAGTACCATACAAACATTTGTTATGAGAAATAAAATACTAATTTGGGCAAGTCACCTCAACTCTAGAAGAAAACACATATTCTGTTTTCCTGTAGGTAAGATGACCTACCTCATGAGCTCATAGGAATGGTAAACAGGGAAAATAAATAGAACCTGGCTGGGCATTGTGGCTCATGCCTATAATACCCGCATTTTGGAGGCCAAGGCAGGAGTTCAAGACTAGCCTGGACAACACAGTGAGATCTCATCTCTACAAAACATCAAAAAATTAGTCAGGTGTGGTGGTGCATGCCTGTTGACTCAGCTATTCAGGAGGCTGAGGCAGAAGGCTCGCCTGAGCCCAGGAGGTCAAGGCTATGATAACTTGTGATCATGCCACTGCGCTCCAGCCTGAGTAACAGAGTGAGACTCCACCTCAAAAAACAAAACAAAACAAAAACAAATGGACCTTCCTGGACCATTCTCACTGAGATGTGAGGTGTGAGCTGGCTCCACAAGCAGCAGGCGTCTTTCTCACGTACCACCTGGCTTCTGATGGTATGTGTAGCCCCAGAGAACTGAGCTCACCCACCTACTTATGGAGGTTGGTACTGAAAAAATGATCACACAAGTCCTTGCTGAATGCATGGGTGCTGTCTTGTTTCAGAAGTCTCCTGGAGGAAGGAATAGCCACGGTGCCCCGTCTGGCAGAAAGACTCACTGCTGAGCTCATTGTGCACATCAAAGTAAGCCAGTGGGTTGGGTGACAGGTGGTAGAAACAGCAGCCTGGTCAAGTCACTCTCCAGGTCTGGGGTGGGCTAAGATGCCCTGACCTGTCCAAATAAGCAAGCAGATAAGCACATTCTGCAAACTGTCTCCTTCACAGCCACAGGCTCACAGGAGAACTCCCAAAATGGGGAAACAACAATCACATGATGTTGAAACAAAGGTTGAATCAGTCCATTTGGGGAAGCAAAACTCTAATACCAGTTTAGCAATGTAAAAAGGAGTGACCACTGAGGCAGCAAATTTTCATTTTTTCGATAGGTTAACACTTCATAATATAAAAAAATGTCCTGGCTGGGCACGGTGGCTCACATTTGTAATTTCAGTAGTTTGGGAGGCCAGGGCAGGAGCACCACTTGAAACCATAAGTTTGAGAACAACCAGGGCAACCTAATGAGACCTTGTCACTACAAAAAATTTTAAAAACCTCACCAAGCATGCTGGCATGTGCCTGTCGTCCCAGCTACTGGGGAGGCTAAAGGAGGAAGATTGCTTTAGCCCAGGAGTTGGAGGTTGCAGTGAGCTATGATTATGCCACTGCACTCCAGCCTGGGCAACAGAGTGAAACCTTCAATCAATCATAATAAAAATGAATAAATAAATAAAATTTCCTATCCTCAAACTTGTAAGAAATAGTTTGTAAGACATAAATCTGTTTTTATAGATTTTCAGAAACAGACAACTACAAAGTTCTCACGACATCATAAATCATAGGAAAATTTTGCATTAGTGTTTATTGAAAAATTGATATTTTTAGTGCTTCCCTAACCCTTCACAAATGAGGGTGAGCATCATGGGAAGATTTACATTTACCCTTAGAGCAAGGATGATTCCAGGTCCTGGATCTTTGTCCATGCTAAATTGTGTGTTAGACAAAGCAATGCGTTATATGAACCAGTAAGCACACACTCAAAGAACGTCTGGCCAAAGGGGCCAGTGGTTCACAAACTTTAGTGTACACAAGAAGTACCTGGGGAGTTTGTTAAAACTCAGAATCCTGGGCCCCAGCTCCTGAGTTTCTGACTTATTAGGTCTAGGGTAGGAGCCATGATTTGCATTTCTAAGTTCCCAGGTGAACCTGGAACACACTTTGAGGTGCACTGATTCAAGTAGAATCCCCTGAATTTGCAGAACAGGCTCTAAAAGCTATAATCCTGTCTAGTTGAAAAAAAATTTTTTTGCAAAACATGTTATATTTTGATAACTTTTTTCTCAACATTTAAATTTAAAATTTACATTTTAAATTAATTTTATTTTTAAAATCAAGATTCAATTATGATTGTGATAATTTGGAATATCAGAAAAAAGTTAGTACATTTTCGTCTAAACATACAAACTGTCCCCCAAAAAAGATCCTATGAGAGTTTATCCGTTTCTTGATGGGACCCATCTTGCCCGGCCTTGTGTTAATCCACAAACCACCTTGGAGTCTCAGTGAGCTCCTCGCTGGCTACAACTTTCTCATTCACCAAGCAGGAACTGGGGCCACTGCTCCCTAAGGTGTCCACCTGTAGCACCCCTCTGCAGGGCTGTGGAGTTGAGGGTGCAGAGCAAGGTTCAATCCTATGCCACTCACTAGATCTGCAGCCCTAGCAAATAATTGGATTCTCTGAGCCTTAGTTACCTCTCTGGCGACAAAGAGGCAGTGTACTGGAGAGTGGGGCTTAAATGAGATGCAGAGTGTGTCATCAACACCCAAGACACACCACTTATCAGTTTATAGCATTCAAATCACCACCAAAATCCCATTTTACTACAGAAATTCTATAGTATATCCAAGGGTTCTTGTTCCCCAAATACAAGAAACCAAGCCAAATCAATCAACAGCAACAAAACAAAAGCGAAAACTGGCCACCATCCAATTTCTCTCTACTCCAGTGGCCTAACATGTCTGTAAGATTCCAACCCAGGTCATCCAAGCTGCAGTACATGCCTTTGTATGCAAAGCTTTCCTTCTTCTGGCTTCTTGACAGGTTTCCATCTTAATGAGACACACGATAAGAGGGATCCTAGCTCCTCACAAATGCTTTAAAATAGGGGCCTACCCAGATACCTAAGAAAGCTGTCAGCCAGTCTCCTTGGGCTGCAGAGTTTCATCACTTGCAATTGTTTTGTTCAGAAATCACTCCCACTGTTAGAAAAGCAAATAAGGGACAGCCACCAGAGGGCAATCGAGGCGCTGCGACGGTGTGGGACCGACATCCCCATGGAGGAAGCCAGCAGATTGTCCTTTCTGATTGAGGTGAGTATTCCCATGGGGCTCCAAGTGATACCGTGTCCTTCCCTGGTAGCCCGTGGCTCCTGGAGGTGGCCATCAGTGCCTCCCTTCCTAGGACAGTGTCGGAAGCCCTGTCCCACCGCTCTGCCCTTGGTTTGCCAACCAGGTCCCAGCTCTTTCATGTGATTACAGCCCAGACTCATGTCTTTATATCATTTTCAGATGATCAAGGCATTTAATCAGGACATTGAAAAGCTAGTGGAAGGAGAAGAAGCTGTGAAGGAGAATGAAACCCGCTTGTATAACACAGTCAGAGAGGAGTTTAAAAACTGGGTCCCCATACTTTTAACCAATATTGAAAAAGGTGAGTCCTGGGGCAGGCACCCCCCAAAAGCAGTGTCATATTTATCAAGACCAGAGGCTGCTTCCTGCAGAAAGAAAGCATGCAGAGAGCCAAACATGCTCATCCAAGAGACTGTGGATCCCTTAGTAGTCAGTCGGCCATGTGTCCCAACCACCAAGACCCTTCCAGGTGGGGCACTAACCTCACAACTCAACAAAAGGCAATTCTGCTGCTTCTGATGTCTTTCTTGCTCCTTCCTTTTGAGGCTAAAAGATGTTTAGTTCCCATTCGAGAAATGCTCAGAGCAGCCCAAGGGGCTACGGACTGGCAATCCTGGGTGCCTGAAAAGGAATCAACACCCAAGGTGGGTCCAGATGACCCTGGGGTGGCCCCATGGGAAAGCTCTCCAGTCACTATTGTGTTGAATGCACACCTGCTGGCTGTCAGTGGTGCTTTCATTAGGTGTGGCTCAATGTCTGCCTTTGAGTTTAGCCTGGTAAAAAAAGTAACCTGGTTTATTTTTCATTTTGGTGGACAGAGCACAGTATGGGTGCCAGAGGGCAGAGAGGAAAAATCCACATGAAGTCATTCACCAACCTTCACCCTGGAAGGTCTAGGGTGCCATGATCTGGTTTTAGCAATAAGGGAAAAAAAAAAAAAAAGACTAAAACAAGTGGCAGTTTGTTAACTGCCAAAACATGTCCAGGGTCACTAACAATTCTTCCTACCCTAAACTGCCCCTTCTCTTTACCCCTAATCCAAGATCACAGGGTTATTGATTAGGTATGAGCTTCCTGGTTTCACCTGGTGTAGTCCTAACTCCCATGTGATCCAGCCCAGATGCCAGTAGGATGTGTGTGTGTGTGTGTGTGTGTGTGTGTGTGTGTGTGTGTGTGTGTGTGTTGCTGTTGTTGGATCTTTGTCCTTGCATTTGCTAAGAACAGCACTGTTGACTTCCACGGGGGGAATCTCGCTACCTGTAGTCTGTGGATACAAGCTTGGAGGTCTGTGAGTAAAGTAGTAAAGTTTAAGTTTCTATTTTCGCTTAACTAAACAGATATTTATTTATTCACTCATTCATTCATTTTTACCAATTATGAACATTGAATCTCTCTTGATGATTCTCAATTGTAACACATTTTCATAGAATAAGATTTTTGCTTTTCAAGTATCAGTATTTCTCAAACTATTAGACAATGACCATTTTATTTTCATTATGAACAAAATAAAACTCCTCTTCGAATTACTGCCTTACCTTGAATACTTGCCTCAGCCGGGAGCAAGGCTTTTAAAAACTGTTTCTACCTTTAAAAGATCTGTGGACTTGTTAGAATGAATTCACCATAGTGGTCTGCTTGATGTTGCAGTTAAAAATTTTATTCATGAAGAAGTTGAAAAATATGAAAAGCAGTATCGTGGCAAAGAGCTTCTCGGGTTCAATAGCTACAAGACGTTTGAGATCATCGTGCACGAGTACATCCAGCAGCTGATGGACCCCGCTCTCAGCATGCTCCACAAAATTGTTGGTGAGGACCAGCATGAGTGTGCCCCTCTCAAAGGATCACTCTATTGCCTTCCATAGATCCTAGCACCTTGGAGGAGAGGTGGGATAGAGTCAGGTCTTCTCTCTGGTGTGCTAGTGAGCTATTTGTGTGACCCCATTGACACAACCTGGGAGCTGGTCCCATTATAGATTCTTACCTTCCAACAGGAAACATGTCCCAAGGTCTCCAGGTGATCTGAAAGCACATCATGCACCATATGAGCTCTCTATCCTGGTCTTTCGAGTTCATGAAGAAGGGTGGCAGGATGGTTTCCCCTGTCTTTGGCAGGGAGGTAGAGAGGGCATATGAGCTTCACCTATGTCATACACAGCCCTGGACACAGCCATGTGAGGAGAAATCAGATGCTAACTGTGGACAGGGCACATACCCCATGGAAGAGTGGGAAATTGATAGGACCTGCCCAGGCTGGGTGGGGGCTGTCTTTGTCCTTAGGGTCATGTCCTACCCTCTTCTTTGCTCTTGGTCTGCAGTTCTGGGGAGCTCAGCCCTGGAATGGGGTCAATGTATCCTGGATTATCTTCCTTGTGTTTTTAACCCATTGAATTCCTGTTTGCATTTGACTGATGTTTTGTTCTTTCTTTGGTCAGAAATTGTCCGGAAAGCTTTCAGCGACACTGCCCAAAAAAATTTTGGTGAATTTTTCAACCTTAATCAAGAAGTCCAGGTAAGCACCCAAAGTTCACTTGCTAGACACCTGGACTACTGGCTGTTTTGTCTGGGTCTGACCTTTGACAGATGGTTGGATATTTACTGTTACTTGGAGCTACGGGGCCAGGGGTGTAATGGCCGGCTGGGGAGACTGGCGATGCCAAGAGCATCTGACTGTTTGACTGCTGCTCAGAAGTCATCTTCACTTCTCAGGAGAAATGAAGCAAGGCACGTGACCTGCTACTTGTTCTGTGTGGCCTTATGTAGCATAGCAGGACATGGGGCCATACCTAGGAACTGGCTGGTAGTTTAAATCTTTTTTAAGCAACATATACTCCACATAAAGAAGAAAAACCAGCACTTGTGAAACTCCCTAGTGAAGCTTACCTCTAAAACTCAACCCCTCTCTCTCAAACCAATGCTTCTGCCTTCAGTTTTTAAAAGTCTGTTTGAAACTCAAAAGCCAAGGCATAACTGTGTTAGTCAGTTCAGGCTGCTATCACAAAGTACTATAGATTGGTGGCTTATTATCAGTTAAAATGTGTATCTCATAGCTATGGAGGCTAGAAGTCTGAGATCAGGGTGCCAGCACAGTCAGATTCTGGTGAGGACTCTTTCAGGTTGCAGACAGCCACCACCTTCTCATGTAGCCTCAAATGTAGGAAAAAGAGCAAGGCAGCTGTCTGGGGCCTCTTTTATAAGGGCATTAACCCCATTTGCGGGGGTTCCACCCTCATGACCTAATCACCTCCTAACATCCCACCTCCTAATATCATCGCCTTGAGGGGCAGAACTTTTTTTTCTTTTTGAGTTGGAGTCTCACTCTGTCACCCAGACTGGAGTGCAGTGACTGCTCCTGGCCACTGCAGTCTCGACCTGCTGGGCTCCGGCGATCCTTCCGCCTCAGCCTTCCAAGTAGCTGGAACTATAGGCATGCACTACCACACCCAGCTAATTTTTGATTTTATTGTAGACATGAGGTCTCACCAAGTTGCCCAGGCGGGTCTCGAACTTGCAGGCTCAGGCAATCCACTCACCTCAGACTCCCAAAGTGCTGGGATTACAGGCTGAGCCACCGAGCCCGGCTGAGGGGCACAACTTTAACACATGAATTGGGAAAGGTCAGTCTATTGTAGTGACTCCTGTCTGCTATATCATTCCTTTCTTTTCCAGAATACCTTTGCATGGGAGACATAAGAGTCTCAGGATTTCTGGGAAATATATCAAGCTACTACCCCACTGTGTTTGGTACCACTGGAGTCATTCTTGAGGGCTGGGATTCAAGCAGAGTAGAGTCGCAGGAATGACTGATGCCTTCATAAAAATGTGGAGTCAACCTGATGCAGGAAGCAGAAAGTTGGCGGTGTGGGAGGGCACAGGGGTGGGGAAGAGAGAATGAAAGAGCAGGAGAGGACTAGTTGACAATGGCATGGGGGTAGTGATGGAATGGGGTTAATGAGGAGAGCAGCAGGAGTGAGATGGGACCTTCCAACAATCACTGTTTCAAGTTTCAGACCCTCTTTGACCTTGGATTATTTTAAATTGTGGGTTCATATAACAGTACTTCTTAAATGTTTAAGCAACAGGAAAGAAAAAAGAAGTAATGTGTTTGTCTTATCTAACCAGAAAAAGATCGAAGACTTCAAAGTGATATATGCAGAAAAGGCACAAGACATCATCCACCTTCAGTTCAAAATGGAGCAGATGGTTTTTTGTCAAGATCACATTTACAGCGTTGTTCTGAAGAATGTCCGAGAAGAGGTTTTTAACCCACTGAGGAATCTTTCAGAGAATAGTCAGTTAAACTCCCCTGCCTCAAACAACCAGTCTTCATTATCCTCCATTACTGAAATAAGTGTCCACCTGAATGCATATTTTGTGGTGAGTTCCCAAGTGACAGGATCACTGTACTCTGGTGTTTGCTGAGCAGAGGGTAGGCTATTCTGACCAGGGGGGGCTTCATTGAGGGAAAGAGAGAGGGGCCTTTACAATGTATTAAGCCCTTTTGTATGATGCTAACTACTCACCTATTACCTCATTTATAATTTTACAGGAACCCAGTGAAGACACTTTTGATTAATTTGCCTAAAATCAATTTTTAATTTGGCAGATCATGTACTCAAGATTAATTCCAACCCAAATTCTTTATATGCAACGTGTGAATTACATAATTACCATAATCAGAATACAGCGTACAACAAACACTAATGATACTGGCTATGATTTAGCTTTCAGAAGGCATCTGACTCTTACTGTGCCTCAAACTCACCATCTCCACAAAATAGGAATGAAGTTTCCTTTTCCCTAGAATTATATGGCTTCTGCCTCTCCATCCAATAGGGGGCAGAAGCCATATAGGGTGCATGGAAAGGAAAAAGCAAAGCAACCCAGCTCCTGAAGCCCTTCCTTAATCACAATAGAGAGTAGAGTACCTTTGTTGTGGGTGTCTGGCTGCCAGGCAAGCTGGCCATGCCTGTGAAGACAGGGAATGAGGTGAGGATTTGAAGCAGTCCCTCCCCAGAAGGGAGCCAAGGAAACCCCAGACCAGCAGGTTTCTCCAGGGCAGCCACCTGCGAGAGCTCCTGGAAGCCCAGGGGTGGCTGCTGGGGGTTTCTTAGTGCCAAGGGAATACCTGTGGGTAAAGAGGAGGCAGCCCAGAGAGGATCTCCATGAGGTTCAATGCTGATTACTAAAGTGAAAGTGGACAGGGCCAACCAAGGCTTAGCAAGACAACCAGGTGTGCATCTACAAACCCCAAAGCATCTCTCTGCAACCACAGGCCTTGGGCCGAGGCCTCTCCAGTAAACCCTCTTATCCTTCTTCCAGGAAACCTGCAAACGTCTCGCAAATCAGATCCCATTCATAATTCAGTATTTTATGCTCCGAGAGAATGGCAACTGTTTGCAAAAAGACATGATGCATATATTACAGGAAAGAGATCGCTATTCCTGGTTGCTTCAAGAACAAAGTGAGACTGCCACCAAGAGAAAATTCCTTAAGGACAAGATTTCCAGGCTCACTAAGGCACGGCATGCACTCCATATATTCTCCTTGGAAGGATCTATTGTGGGGTGACAATGTTCACGGTTATTTGCTTTCATGCATGCATTCATTCTGCTTTGGGGCCAGACTCTTCTGCTGCTGTCTGTTTCCATCTAGGCTGTTCTGCCCTCAGCACTGGAGCTTATATAAGATGTCCCCATGGATTCAACTGTCACCTTGGCTGAGTTCTTCCCTGACCTCCAGGAAGAGGTGGTTCTCCAATCCTGAGCCCCATAACACACAAAGTGTTCTTAGATACTGCTAATTTATCTTCGCATCCCCCCATTAGATTATGAGACCCTAGAGGGGGAGGGTCTGTGTCAAATTCTTCATTTGTATTTGCAGAATCTTGCACAGCACCTAGAACACAGCAACCACTTAATATATGATGTCTTATGAACCAAAGTGAAGTGATGGGGACACCTAAGGCCATCACTTAAGACCAGGCCTTGGTTGTTTAATGCTCCTTAGCTGGTCACTTTCGGATGCATCCAGTCATGCCACCTGCTTCCCATCCTTCACTGTAATCATGTTTCCCAGCCCTCTCAGGCCCCACAGAAATGAACTGTTTTCTCCTTGAATAGGTTCCCTGATTGCAATGAGTTTCTATTCCCCTGTTAAGCCTTAAAGAGGAATTTAATAAAGATAATTTTTTTTAAATACAGAATTTTACACCAGTGATCATCTCTAGAGTGGAGGATGGTGGGCAATTTTATTTTCTTCTTTACACTTTTCTGTATTTTCCAAACAAGGAGCATGAATTTTAGTAAAAACACAAGAGGATACATATCATTATTTGTTTGTTTTTACATCCAAGTTTGAGATGGAAAGAGCGCCTCTAAAACATTCTGCTTTGATCAGGGGTACAGACAAGGAGGATACACATGACATAATTTTTTCTTCACTTGCTGTAAAAGAAGTTGGAGAAGAAAGTCCAAGTCCAAATCACAGCTTGACTAGCATCCCTCAAGAAGTGTTTCACTAATACATGACAATGTATTATTAGTGTGCTATGGCTGCCATAACAAATATCAAAGACTGAGTGGCTTAAATAACATAAATTTATCTTCTCACACTCCCAGGGGCTAGAAGTCTGAGGTGTTGCTACGTTTGGTTTCTCCAGAGGCCTTTCTTCTTGGTTTACAGACGGCTGCCCTCTTACTATGCCTTTCTTTATCTTTCTTTCAAGGACACCAGTCCTGTTGACTCAGGGTCCCACTCTTATGACCTCATGTAATATCAATTACCTCTTTAAATACCCTATCTTCAAGGCAGTCACTTTGAGGGTTAGGGCTTCAACAAATGAATTTCGAAGGGGTGCCCTAATTCAATCTTTAACAGCTAGTAAGAAAATAAGCACATGCATTCTGAACACAAAACTTGATCAATTACCAAACATTTGGGAGAATTTATCTCTAATTCAAAAGCCAAAAATAACATTGATTAGCCAATCACTAATCAATGTTATTATTGGCTTTTGAATTAGAGATAGATTACATTGTTAAGCTACAGGGGATGGGTTGTAGTGTCTGGTGTGGCATTATTAGGTTAATTCTACATGTTAATGCTACTTGTGGCAAGAGCAAGAAGTTTTAAGAGATGAATATATGCTCAAATGAAACAAACCAAATGAACATGGAAAGGCTGATATTGATTTATTGCTGTGTTTCAGTTATCTATTGCTGTGTAACAAGTGTCCCAAAACTTAGTGGCTTAAAATAGCAGCAATGTTTCTTTCTTGGGGTTCTGTGGTAAGTCTGGGTGATTTCTGCAGGTCTCTCCTGGACTCACCCATGGGTCACAATCACACAGATGCTTGACAGGCTGGAAGGTCCAAGGGGGGCTTGCTCACCAAGTCACATTTCCATAAGGAGCACTTGGGTTCCATTAGCACTGATTTTCAAAATTAAAAATGTTGACCTAAAAGGAAGAAGTTGAGGTAAAATTAATACAAGTAGAGTGCTTATTTGTGCCAAGCTTGAGGACTACAACCCCAGGAGCATGGAATCAAGTAGCCCTATGTTTCATGAAAGGGCTGTATGTACAAAGTGACCCCCAAATGCAGAAGGAGCCAAGAAGCCACAGAAAGAGGCAGGGAATTCCAGTTTGTTAGTTTTGGGTGATTTATTGAGAGATGACAGAGCATAGACTTGGGTGGCCAGAAGACCAGTAAATCACTGTACTGTTACTTCCCAGACCCAGGGCTCATAGGAAAAGAACATGTGTGCTCTAACATGTGGACAAAAGATGCCACACTCTGTATAACATTTAAGAAAGTTTATTCTGAGTCAAATATGAGTGGCCTAGACCCATGGCACTGTCCCAAGACGTCCTGAGAACACGTTCCTGAGGTGGTTGAATTGCAGTTTGGTTATGTACAACTTAGGAAAACAGAAGTAACAAAAACCATACATCAAAGCGTGTGAGATGTATATTGGTTTGGCCCAGGAAAGTGGGACATCTCTAAGCAGGTGCTTGAAGGTTAGAGGTAGATTCAGAGATTTGCTCTAGGGAATTTTGAAATCACATTGCCATACTGAGATAATGGGTAGCTTGAGGAATATGAGGAAGTTAAGTTTCTTGATCTATAGATGAAGCCTCATAGGTGGCAGTTCTGAGAGAGAGAGTAGATAGCATATACCTAGTCCGTCTGAGGATTCTCCAGAAGGGGATACTATACAGATGAAAGTTCCCCCAAGAGAGGCTTTGCAGATTTTAGATTTCCTTCTTTATCTGCTATGTGATGCTATGCCAGAATCAGGTTGGAAAGGAAGCCATCTGATGAGATTTTATAGGGTGTAACTCCCCAGGTCCCTTAGTTAGGAATTTGGAAAATAAAATAATAATTTAGTCCTTAAGTAGAACAATTAAAGGCAATCCTTCAGAACAGGCAAGGGTGCATATAACATATAATTTGTATGCCAACATTGAGGTTGCTTTAATCTGAAAGCAGGAATACATGTTCTTACCCTAGGGACAGTAAATAAAGTAGAAATCAGGAGGCATTCACAGAACTGGGGCTAATCAGAAATCAACATGGCAGATCAGCATCCAAGATGGAGTCTCTTTTGTCACCACACCCTGAATATGCATTCCAATTAGCAGCAGGTACAAGTGGATTTTTAAAGGCAAAATAGGGGGGCAGAGAGTGGGAAAATACAAAGTTCTTTGTCAGAAATTCTCATAGATGTACAGAAATGGCATTGATTGGCTAAACACTGTCAAGCTATTGGGTGTGGGTTACAGCATCCAGTGTGGCATTATTAGGTTAATTCATAGCTACTTGTGGCAGTAACAAGGAGTTTTAAGAGATGAATACAAGCTCAAAGCTGAGAATAAGATGCAATTGCTGTCTCTTTTTAATGTCTCTCTGGGCCTGATAATTAAAAGGACATGCATGCCTCAGATAAAATTATTTTCTTTTCTCAAGAACAATGGAGAAAGACTGCCCAGCTACCTGTACCTACAGCACCTCTTATTGTGGCTGGTTGGAAACTGGGTGGGTTGCCCAGTTTCTATAGGATAAGCTTCATGGACACTCACTCATTTTTAGTGCTTGGGAATTATCTGAAGTAGCATACCTACCCATAAATCTCCCTCCCTGCTCAGAGAGTCTGGAGAGGAACCACAGAGGCCCAGCCCCAAATACTTCTTGCACTGGCTTCTATGATGAGAGATAGCTGGCACTTGTAGACATATGTTTCAGGAGTGAGAATAAAGAAGGGAAGGCCACCATCAGAAATATCAGTTCTGGGTCTCCTGAATGGGGAAGACTGCCCTGGGGGACAGGGCCTGGCCCTTGGCTGAGAGAGTCTCTCATAACCATGAGCCTCCACACTGGAGCTCACCTAAGCACCCCCAAGCATGTACTAAGTGCCTAGCATGCACGTGGCACTGTGAGTACACAAATCTATAGAACAAAGCTGAGTTTTGCAGGTCTTGGCTAGTCTCAGGTTTGTGACACAAACAAGCATCAAAGAATGTTTTGCTTGTTTACTGTTTTTATTATTTTTTTAGAGACAGAGTCGCTCTTTGTAGCTCAGGCTGGAGTACAGTGCACTATTATAACTTACCGCGGCCTCTAATTCCTGGGCTCAAGCGATCCTCCATCCTCAGCTTCCCAAGTAGCTGAGACTACAGATGCACACCACCATGCTTGGCTAGTTTTATATTTTTTCATACAGGCAGGGTCTCACTATGTTGCCCAGGTCAGTCTCAAACTACTGGTCACAGGAGATCCTCCTGCCTCAGCCTCCTGAGTTGCTGAGAGCCCAGCTCAAGAAAAGTATTAGTGGGCAATACTTTCACCATTTCTCCTTTGTATCAGAAAATGAGCTTTGATCACCTTGTCCATGAATCCTTCCTGAACACTTTCCTCTCGTCTACCCCAGCACCACCCCCAAAGCCCTCTCCTGGATGCCCAGTGCTCTTGGATTGAGCTCCCAGAGCAGCACATAGCTGCTAGTGCCTTGAGTTTATCCTTTGTTTACTCACCAGCGCCCCCTACCTGTCTCCTTATAAGCAGTGGCTTTGTCTTATTTATTTGCATGGCCCAAGCCTCCAGCATAGAACCTAGCAGGGTGCCCAATAAATGTTTGAGAAGGCCTGGCTCGGTAGCTCAGCCTGTAATCCCGCGCTTTGGGAGGCTGAGGTGAGTGGATTGCCTGAGCCCACGGACTCAAGACCCACCTGGGCAACTTGGTGAGACCTTATCTCTGCAATAAATCAAAAATTAGCCGAGCGTGGTAGCACGCGCCTGTAGTTCCAGCTACTTGGAAGGCTGAGGCGGAAGGATCGCTGGAGCCCAGCAAGTCGAGGTTGCAGTGACCGGGAGCGGCCACTGCCCTCCAGTCTGGGCGACAGAGTGAGACTCCAACTCAAAAACAAAATGTTTGAGGAAAAGGAATGGGAAGGGAGGGGAGAAGAGAGTGTATCGGGAATATAGAGAGGCCCTGACGCTAAGACTATTATAGGAAGTGGCAACTTTATTACGCCGGTGGGCTCGATGGGCTAATGCTTCCAGGCCAACCTCCCAGAATGGGAGAAGTGGGGTCTTATGCCTTTGTTTAGGTAAGGGAGGGAGTCATGTTGCGCGATTACACATTCTCTTTGGAATTTACAAGGTTGTGTTCACAAAAATCAGATGTTTCAAAGAACAAATGGTCTCTAGGAAGCGAGCAGGGGTTGTACACTGATAAGGAGAGCAGTTGTGAATTAGGTACTCTTTCTTTTGCATTTCCACGAGAGCCTTCAGTCTCTAGCCACTTGACCTTTTTCAAACAAAACTGGCCTGGTGGGTCTTTAGAGCTTGCTGCTTGACTTTCAAAAGAAATACCTTTAATTGCTACCAGCTCCCTTCCTGCTCCAAGGGAAGGAGAGGAAGGAGAGAGGGAAAATGCTTTTGCTTCCTGGATCCCTCAAATAATGGGATTTGCCACAATGTAATCTTTCTTGTATGTGTGTAAATGCCTGTGGGCAGGTGGCTGCTACCTGGGAAAAATAATTTTGAAAAGGCCACCAGACCTTCCCCAACAGGGTGCAGGAGCCAAGGAAAACTTCACCTTTACCCTTTGCAGTTTCCACGAAAAATCAGCTTATCAACTCCCAAAGGGTAGATTAGGGCATGTTGGCTCCTGCCTGTAGTCCCAGTTACTTGGGAGGCTGCAGTGGAAGGATCGCTTGAGTCCAGGAGGTCGAGGCTACAGTGATCTGGAATTGTGCCACTGCACTCCAGCCTGGGTGAGATGGTGAGACCCTGTCTCAAAAACAAACAAACAAACAAAAACCAACCAACCAAAAAAACCCCCAAAAATAAAAAACAAAAAAGCAGATTAACTGAAGAGGTCTGCAAATTTATTCATGTGCACAGTGATTACCTCCCCCCCTCCTCCCCAAGGTTCAGAAGCTTATATACCATCTCGAAGTTATAGAAAGAGTAGGGGCTTGGATGGTGGCAAAACAGGTTATGGGAGGGGGTGAAGAGGAGGTAGGGCAAGCAAGGGTGGTCTTGTTAGACCACAGATAGCACCCTCAGAGAGAGCAGGTGGTGGATGTTTCTATCAGACCTTTAGAAGTGTCAGACCCTCAGTTTATCTCTCCTAGATCCAGTCAAGGGAGGGCCTCAGAGGAGGTCTGGCTGTATCAATGCAGATTCCTTACAGATGCAAATCCCTCCCCAATGTCCCCCTCCCTCCCACTTCTCTGCAAACAGCTTTGCAAAGCTACTTGCTGTGCACTGGCTCTCTGAGCAGCCACCTCTAAAAATGTCAGAGATATATTTTGGGGTAAATATTTTAATTTCCTTCGGTGGGTGGGCCATGTGTACAGGAAAGCACGAGCCAGGTCCTGCAGTCTCCTAGCTCAGCTCCGCATTGCTCCCCAGAGCTCTCCCAGCATAGCAGGATTTCAGCATCTGTCCCCTCCTGGCAGGGCTTACTGATGGACCCCAAACAGAAAAGAAGGCGAAGTACTGGCCTTGACCTTGAGGACCAGAAGCAACCTGGTCAAACGACAGCCTTCTCGTGCTCAGTTGCAAAAAGATCGACTGATGGAGCCCCTTAAAAATGAAGGTTCTCATACAGTAGTCTGGAGGTGGCCCCTGCAATTCTAACATGCTGGGGGGCGGAGCTGACGCCGCGGGTCTTGGGACCACTCTTGAGAAGCACGGGCCTACGTCACACAGAAGAGAAAACAAAACCTGGCAAAGATACTAGGCCCTGGACTCGCGCCCAAGGCCGGACCGGGTGGAGGTGGGCCTGGAGGCGTCAACGTGGGCGGATTGCCCGGGAGGAGGTTTTGGATGCTCCGCAGTTCGCGAACCGCCCGGGAAGCAGCACAACCGTATCCAGATTGGTGGCGACGCGGCCCTAGAGTGCGACACGGGGCGGGGGAGTTCCTGACACCCTTCCCTCCTTTCGGCCTGCTCCTCTTCCTGGCACCGCCCCCTCCTCTCGGCCCGCTCCTCTTCCTGGCACCGCCCCCTCCTCTCGGCCCGCTCCTCTTCCTGGCACCGCCCCCTTCTCTCGGCCCAACCCCTCCTAGCCCTCCCCTCCTCACAGCACCGCCCCCTCCTTTTGGCATCACTCCCTCCTTCCGCGCCACAGCCCCTGTAAGCATAGCCCCCGCTACCCTCTCTTCCAACCTGCACCTCCCTCTCCTCCCGGTGCCGCCCTTCCTTCCAGCACCGGCCCCTTCTCCCCTGCCGCCTGAATTCTGGAATTTGGCGTCAGATAGCTTGGCTTTCCTTTCTGGGTTCCATGGAGTAGAAATGAAACGGAAACTGAGTTTACTGGGAAATTCATGATAGAGGTTGGGAGCGGGAGAAGAGTAGCTCAGAGTCACATGAGGCCCAAGTCTGCAGGACCGAAACCAGCCTTCCTGATTCACCATTCAGTGACCTTCAGTCAGTCAGGGGAGGCTTCAGGAAGCAAGTCCACTAGGCCCAGGGGAAAATAATGTGTAAAAGAAAAGACAATCTCAGGACTCCTATGTGGAGGGGAGAATTCAACCTGGGAACCGAGTTATGCAACACTGCCATTCTGTTCCCAAACAGATGACTGTAATTCCACACTTCGGTGTCACAGCATTGTACATAAGCCAGGTTTCCACAGAAGAAAAGACCTCATGCCTCTTCACATGGTTGCCGTCTTCAAAGGGCTCACCAGGAAATTCCGTGGCCTCTAATCCTTTCAGGATATATATCCAAGCATATGCCAGTTGTAACCTTAGATCTGCAGCGTAAGTTTAACTCCTAAAACTGAGTTCTGTTAAATCTCACCCACAATGTGCATCACAAGCTTATCTTCCCAGGTGCAGAGCAAGTACAAGATGAGATCCCCATTAATCCCAGCACTTGGGAGGCTGAGGTGAGGGAATTGCCTGAGTCCACGGGTTTGAGAACAGCCTGGGCAACTTGGTGAGACCTCATTTCTACAATAAATCAAAAAATTAGCCGGGCGTGGTAGCATGCGCCTATAGTTCTGGCTACATGGAAGGCTGAGGTGGAAAGATCTCCTGAGCCCAGCAGGTTGATGCTGGGGTGGCCATGAGCTTGCCACTGCACTCCAGCCTGGACAACAGAGTGAGATTCCAACACACACACACACGTACACACACACACACACACACACACACACACACACACACACAATGAGATCTATCCCTCTTCTGCCTGTCCTGGCACCACTGTGTGATTGACTCTTTCCTCTACTCTCTCTTCTTCAAATGTTTACCTTATCTTATGTAAAAGGTAGATTTACTAAGCACTAACTTGAGGCTCACAAGAATATAACCATTTCTTTCACTGCCTTCCTTCAAATCCTCCTCCCTAAAATACTGAGTTCCCAAACCCTCTTTGGCGAGCATGGTCATGTCTTTTGTTTTCCCCAGGCGTGTCCTCCAACTTGGACTTAATTAAACCTTAACCGGCTGAGACACTGTGCCTCAGTCATTTATTTTTGAGTTAACAGGTGGAAGCCCATCGCTGAGCCTTGGAAAAGGAGGACTCTGCTCTGGAGTATATATTCTTGTCCTGAGGAGGGTATTACATTGAGGAAATGGCACAGACAGGGCCTTGCACACCATCCTGAGAGGTTTGGCTTAGTGCTCTCCCCTCAGTGGGGCACCCCTGCAACTCCTCACCAGTATTTGAGGAAATGCATCGACTTTGAGGAATGTGATGAATCCCAGCTCAGCTCTCCATGCAGGTGGTGAGAGGGCTGGACTAGGTCCAGAGACACTTGGAGACCCCTGGGGCACCTGTGACTGCATAGGGAGTAGGTCAGCGTGATTGTTTAGCCACTAAGATGCTTCCCCTGTGGATGCTGTGTTTTTACCCTGTTAAAGAAAATAAAACTTCAGAACACCTCTAAATTAATTGTGTCAAAGGGGAAGTTAGGCCCTGGAGACTGACCCATGCAGAATTCCTGTCCTTTGTGTTCAGATATTATACATTGACCAGGCTACCTATTCCTCACTCAGACCTGGACTTGGTGACCACCCCTTGACAGTCATCTCTTTATAATGGAATGTGAAGCAACCCCTAAGAATAACTAGCTGTAACCCATCAGGCCTCTGTAAACTATATGCTAACCTTGTATGGAGAGTGTTATAATGCTGTTCCCTCCCATTTGGCCTATATAAATGACCCCTACTTTCCCTCACCTTGGAGCACTGACCCTTTTTCTGAAGTCTGTTTTCAGACACCTGTCCTTAAATTTTCACTTCAATAAACTTGCTTTCAATTAAATTCTGATTGCTCTGCTTATTTAGGTTCAACAGTTCAATACATTTTCATGGAGGGAAGAAATCATAGTAAGTGCACAGGACCCAGGCTGTGCCATGGTGGGAGACCCAAAGGCACTTCTAATTCAGTTAAATTCAGCTCACACTTATTGAGTAACTGTAAGGTGTGCTGGGCCCCATGGTAGGCAATGAGGAAATGCAAGCTTGATAAGATCTCACCCTGCCTTATGGGGGTGATAGTGCCATTGAGGAGGTGGCCACATCCCCACTAGCCAGAATGTCCCCTAGAGATGCAACAGTGTCATAGTCTGAATTAAGGCCAGTGGGGACTTGAAAGACACCTGACCCAGGGTTTGGAACTTTCGGGGACAGCTGCATAGACGAGACAGCAGATGTTGGCAGGGAAGGGAAACTTTGCTGGAGACTATGGGGGGAGGACAAACCAGCAGAAGGACCAGCATCAGAAAAGTTGCAGGAGCATGAGGTGGGTGCCATGTTCAGGGATGGCGAGGGGGCGCTGAGACTGGATCAGCATTGCCTGGAAGACAAAGGGGTCATTCTCAAGAGCTAAGCATTTGAAACTTACCTGACAGAAAAAAAAGTAATTGGCATTGCTTTAGTGGAGAATACATCGTCTGCAACTCAGGTGGGAGGTTGTGGGCTTCCTGAGGACAAGAGCTGCCTCTTGATTTTAGCAAGACACGAAAGAGCACAGGCTTGAGGAACAAAAGCCTGGGTTGGAACCATAGCTCCACCACTTCCCAGCTATGGGACCCAGCTTCTTGGGCCTCTGTCTTCTCAAACAGAAATTGGGGGCGATACACCTATTCCCCTCATAGAGTGGTTGTAAAGGTGAATGATTGCCCACAAATCCCTCAGGCAGGAACTTAACACATGCTACATGCTCAGTACATGTGAGCCATGGTTGTATTACTGCTGAATCTCACACCCAAACCACTACCTGTGCTCCTCAGGGCCCTGCCATTGTGCATGTGGGCAGCATTGTGCATGTGGGCACCAAATAGAAGGTCAGGGAGGGACCAGACAAGCAAGGGAAGCTCCTAAGGTGTACAACTGATGGAGGCATGGCACCAACGGAGAGTGAGTAGTCGAGTGTCCTGGGCAGGGCGCCTCCTTATCCTCCCTGGAGTTCTGCCCTGGATAAGGCTATGACTCCACCCAGGTTTCTTTCTCTTTTTTTTTGAGTTGGAGTGTCATCCTGTCGCCCAGACTGGAGTGCAGTGGCACGCTCTCGGCCACCGCAGCCTCGACCTGCTGGGCTCTGGCGATCCTTCCGCCTCAGCCTTCCAAGTAGCTGGAACTACAGGTGCGTGCTACCACGCCCGGCTAATTTTTTGATTTATTGTAGAGATGAGGTCTTTCCAAGTTGCCCAGGCAGGTATCGATCCCGCGGGCTCAGGCAATCCACTCACCTTGGCCTCTCAAAGTGCGGGATTACAGGCTGAGCCACCGAGCCCGGCTACCACCCAGTTTTCATTTGCCCTTGGATCTTTTCAAATTTATTCATGAACAGGAGCCTTTGGACAGAGCCTCCTGTGGTTGGAAGAAGTAATAGCATTGCCCAGGGTGAACTCTCGGGACCCTGGATGCCATTTCTGGTCTCAACACCTTGCATCTCTGAAGCATTGTTCCTGCTTGGGAAAGCTTCAGTCCATCCTGCTCACTGCCCCAGATTGGCGCTGGTTCCTGACTAGGAAGTTAAAGTGTGTACATATGGGGAAAGAGACGTCATTACTGATTCCTGGGAGAGCCAGCCCACCTTGGATGGGGTTGCCCAACCTGGAATGAATCCTGCAAAGCAAAACAGACTTCAGACCAGGGAGAGAGCTGCTGGGCCTCGTCCTCTTCTTTCAGGCACAGCCATATTGAATTTGGTTCCATCCAGGTCTTCCCAACCCCAGGACCTAAAGCTGGGGCAGGTTATGGGCCTTGAGATTAGTTGAGGGTGATGCTTCCTAATCACAGGAATCTTTAGGGGCTAGTCAGAGACTCTCAATTCCCCACTCACAACCCATTAACCAGGAAT